>JADRCH010000028.1:9874145-9951319 GCA_019843965.1 Rhynchomys soricoides | reverse complement strand
TTACTGTAAGCACAGCATGCACTGTTGCTGTAAGCACAGCATGCACTGTTGCTGTAAGCACGGCATGCACTGCTGCTGTAAGCACGGCATGCACTATTACTGTAAGCACAAAATGCACTCTGACTGTAAGCATGGCATGCACTGTTGCTATAAGCACAGAACGCACCATTGTTGTAAGCTCGGCATGCACCGATGCTACAAGCACAGCATGCACTGTTGTTACAGCTCAAGCTTCCACCTGACTCGGCCTCCTCCTCGCCTGCCTCACTCATCTACTCCACTATAGCTGTGTGCACTGCTGTCCCCCACTCAGGCACATATGGACTTTTTACAGTATTCACACATTTTTCAAGGCTATTTTCCCCACTTAACTCTTTATTCGTTCATGTTATCTTTAGAACCAGTTTACCAACTTCCATTATTTAAAAAAACAAAACACCTGAATTTTTTTTTTTTAATAGAAATAAATTCACACCCTGATGTTGACAGAACTGACATCTTCATGGCACGTTCCTCAGCCAAGAATGCCATGTGACACTCCGCTATCAGGCAGGACATTTCCTTTATCACTTAATACCTTCCTTGTGCTAGAGTACTTTAAAGTGCTTCCTTGTTTACGGTCCTGACGGTTGATTTATTATTTGCTAGTTTTCTAGAATTCCAATGGCCAGTAGGTCTCTTAGACTTTTAGCAGAAATGATTGATAGCATCTTTAAATTTTGCTGCTGTTGCTGGTTTTCATAATTCTACCCCTATCACTCTTGCTATAGGAGCTGAGGTAACGTTTAGCACAAGCAGGGCAGTAGGAATACAGTGCAGACAAACCCACCACCTCGGAATAGCAAACACCAGCTCATTAAGTCAATGGTCTTCTGCGTTTGCAGTTGGCTAACCATTTTATACAGTCACAGATGCTGAATGTCTGTCTAAACTCATGCGCTACTCAGTATTTATTATTTCTATTGCTTGTTTGGGAACAGAGATTGGAACTATAGATCGGAAAGTTCTTGCAGCTGTCTTTGCCAAACTGTGAGATTTAATCAACCACTGCTGCTGAGCAGTTTTATAACTGGTCCAGAGACAATCATGTAGGTCACAGTGATCACAGCACTACTCTGAAAAAGAAAGAGAACCTGTTTATTTCCTCTTCCTAGACAATGTTCTGGCTCTTGATAATGGGTTCCTTAGCCAAAGTGCAGCCAACTGTGTGAATGAAGCTGTCATCTCTGCCTATTATATCACACTCTGGGATTTGGAGTGGCTAACTGGCCCTCCCACACTGATCCCTCAGCTGGCTGAGAACAGCAACTTGGATCAAACAGATTTTAGTGTCGAATTCTGGAATCTACAGAATTGTGGCAGTTTAGTCCTTGCCACAGTAACAGAAGGTCACGATAACCTTGGCTGTCTCCTAGGGCTATCTCCCTCTCCGCCTAGGACTCTGTAACCATTACAAGTTGCTATGGCTAGTGGGACCAATGAGGATGAAGGTGAGGGAGTCTGGAAAGAGGAGGACACCACAGCCTGTGAAAGGTCTGACTTAGAGCCCAACCCCATAATTTCTACTTCCAAGGTCCCTCCCATAATCCTATTGGGAGCTGTCTGTTTAAATAACTGTCTGTTGTTTGTGCACCCCCATCTGTGGCTGTTGCCTTCTGGTGTCTCCTGTCAGCTCCCTCTCCAGTACAGGCTCCTCTTCTGCATCCTCACTACTTCTTTGGTTTTTGTCTCCCTCCAGTCTTCTGCTTTCCAGTCTTCTTTCCAGGACATACAATGTTCTGTCCATCCCATGGAATGACCAGCCCCTCACCTATGATGCCACCCCAGAACAATTCTCTTCGAGCCTGGAGTTCTTTTCCCCTTACAATTCATGAGGGATAGTCAGCTTTTCTTACTGTGATAACTACCTAAGAGAAAGTAACTTAAGGAAGGCAACATCTGTTCTGGCTCACAATGTCAGGGATTAATACACACCTAGTGGCTCACTTCATCCAGCAAAGCCCCATTCTGTAGTTTCTAGCATTTTCCTAGATAGCACAGCAACTAGCAACTAGGAATATGTTCAACATATTAAGATGTGAGGGGCATTCCATAGCATCCTAGCCCCCAAAAGGCTCCCATCCATCCCAGAACCATATGTATTCAATTGGTTTCTAAGAGTTTCCCCATGGTCTTATATTTTGTGTGTTTGTTTTGGAGACAGGGTTTCACTATCTAGCCCTGGCTGGCCTAGAACTCAGTATGTAGATAAGGCTGGCCTCAAACAAAGAGACTGGCCAGCCTCTGTCTCCTGGATTAAAGGAATCTACCACTAAGCATAGTTAGAACAATTCTATTATTGTGCAAATGTCTAAGAGCAAAATCTCTTCTGAGACTCAAAGCAAACTCTGGTGAGCCCCAGTAAAATTCCAAAACTAAGTCACAGGTCTCCAATATACAATGTGCTGTGTGACTTTTCCTTCCTTTTCCCAAACTGATGTCCAAAGCAAACCAAAATTAGGGTTTACTGAGAACTCCGGTTACTTACAAGACAGCTGTGTTATCCCAAAGCCCACTTTAGCAGAGGGGACTAGAGCTCCCTACAGGACTCACAATTGGTTCTGCTGGGATAGTTTGACCTTGGCCTGTCACTGTTCACTGTGAACCTTGCCACCATCTGACTTTCTTGGGCCTTGTAACAGTAGTTTTCTGAGGTTTATAAGAGTCCCTTCTCCCCGAGAAAGAAGTTTTAATTCAGAGGAAATAGTTGAGCAATACAATGGTAAAGAGAAAAATGCTCTTTCCAAAAGGAAGAAACAAAATAGCAAAGAACCAAACCAATGCAAGCCCCAAAACAGTAAATCCTGCAGCTCCATGGACGGCACCTTGTAGTATCAGGTAAAATCAGAGAACTCCAAAAAGCTTAGGCAGCCCCACCCTTACAGCCTATCTCATTGAAAGCCCTATCTTGTAGGTTGCCTACAGCTTTCTTGAACAAATGTTCCACATCTCCAAATTCCTTAGGTATCAACAGCAGCTTGGGCTTTACTCAATAGCTTCAAACATAACCTTCTGGGGGCACGTGCCAGCACTCCAACCTAGCCATACACTGCTGACCACCTGTGGTTTCCTCTGAAATCTCAATGGAAGTGTCTATGGAGATTTCCTGAAAGTCTTTACCTGTCTGAAAAACCAGTTATGTGAATAATACCAGGTCAGCTACCAGCTTAACTGGTATCTGGGCCTTCCGCACTGCAGCAGCCTGAGTGCTCTAACAGTTAAGCACAGGAAAATTTGACGGTGGGATTAACAACCTCACTTGGGCACTAGTTACACTAGGAAGAGGAAAACAGAACAAGAAAGCAAGATGATTTCTAAGATGATCTAAGGCGTTTTCCTTATTACCCAAGTATTTGTCTTTTTTTTTTTTTAAAGTGCTAAAGATGGAACCCAGGGCCATGGGCATCATCTAAGAAAGTGTTCTACTTGAGGCTAGAGAGGCTCATTGGTTAAGAGCACTTGATGCTCTTTGAGAAGGCCTGGGTTCAGTTCCCAGAACTCACATGTCAGTCCAGTTCCAAGGTATCTGACTCCTTCTTCTGGCTTCTTGGGTATCAGGAACGAACATACATACATACATATATACATACATATGTATGTATGTTAAAGCTTGCTGCTTGCATATGTTGCCAATATTGTAAAATATTTATACAAATAAAATAAAATAAAATAAAAACAAGTCTTAAAGAGGAGGGGGAGGAGGAAGTGGTCCACTACCAAGCAGCATCCACAGAGCACAGCTGTTTTCTTTCTCTCAGCTCAGATCTCTTTGGCAGCTATGCTTCGCTTGTTCTCAACTTCTTCATATACATTTACTTGTTTTCAGGGAAAACTACAAACTTTTAAACATCTCACTGTGCTTTTTTGCTAAAATTCTCACTGTAAACTTGGATATAAAGAGACCAGCACACACTTCTATCCAAATACCAGGCTGCCTTCAGATCTCTTCCAGCACATTTATTAGTCCAGTATTATTAAATCCAGCTGAGACAGGCTCAGGTCATGGTCAAGATGAGACACCAGGTTTTGCTACAAGGTGACATGCATGGCAGACCTCTAGTGCAGTTACAGAGAGTAGCCTCAATTCCACCCAAGTCTAACCAGCGGTCTTTCCTATACCCCTTTGGATGCTCAGCTTCTGAGCTCTCGCCAGAACCCTTGTAAGCTCTACTTGCAGCACATGAAGCCGTTTCTGCAGCCATTTATCAATCCTTCCAACAGAGATGCTTCCACTGGCTTAGGAAGCACATAACATCCCACCATGCCCCACTTTCTGTGAGATTTCCATCACCGATACAAACAGCTGAGAAACAGCAAATTAAGGGACCACAATTTCAGAGCTTCCTAACCACAACTTTAGAGCTTTCAATCCATGGCTGACTTGTTCTGTAGCTCTGCTGTGGAGCTTAGGTATATATAAGGAGAAAGGGGAAATAGCAAGCTTTAACATTAGTTAAATGGGATTAACAACCTTACTTGGGCGCTTGTTACACAGGAAGAAGAAAATATAATAAAAAAGTCTCATCTGAGTAATGAAAATAAAACTTAAGAGCTGATGTCTGCTTCTCTAAACCTGCTCGCCCCTGCCCTGTTTTTCTGGAAATGAGCACAGTCAGCAAGTAACTGACTTGACTAGACCGCTGAAATTTTTACCTTCTGTAAAACTTGCTTAGCTCTGAGAAAATGCTCCTTTGAAAAGACCACCCAGGATGGTCACATAGACAAGATTTGGTAATAAGTATGCCTACGTGAGCCATGGAATTTTTCTCATGGTGCTGGGCCTCTCTAAGCTCTAGCTGGAGGCCACAGCTGCACAAGAATAAACGTGCCCTTTTTCTCCAAGTGCTGAGAATTTCTTGTCAGGAAAGGGTGAGTAGCCTTAAGCAGGTGAGGTAAAACATTACAGCAATGGGAGCATGAGTGGAAGACTCAATTCTGGTAGCTATGAAGACCAGTGACCCAACTTCCACCCAATGTAACATTGACCGCTGAGGGCCAAGCTCTTACCACATAAACCTACTGGGAGCATTTCCTGGTCGAATCTCAGGTCCCAGGAACCTACACAGTGAAAGGAGATAACCAAACCCCCAAAAGTTGTCCTTTGCTTTCCACCAGAGCACATACCTTACCCCACACAAATACACGCATACACACAAATAAACAAAAATAATTGAAATGCACAAATAAACAGACCACCAGACAAAACGCCTTACAACAGAAGACACTGAGTATTTTCAAAGGCTACTTCTGGAGAAATTAAAAAAAAAAAAAAGTTTTACTTCCAGTTAAGCAAACTACACCTCGTAATTCAGACTTACATCACAAAGGGGACATAATGCTTGATGCTTTCAAATTCAAATCCTAACGAAGCCATTCAGCTACACATTTGATGTTGAATTTCCACAGCACAGGTCACAGAGAGGCAAGAACCAAAGTACTTATTTTTATCTTTTTACCTGTAGTCAGGCTGCCGGCTTGTGGAATGATCATCTCTTGCCCATCTGTAGCCAGATTCATCCTGTAAAATAAAAAATAATAAATTGGGCTTTTGCCAGCCTCTTTTGAACAGCCTCTGAGGTAAAATTACAATGAGTAAGATCACTTCTCTAGGGATGCCTGAGCTTCCAAAAGAGTGAATAAAGGTACAAGTCATCCATTTCAGCTACTTAAGTCAACTGTGGACCTGTGGTACCACTTACCTGTATTATAAAACCTGCGTTATTCCCCAGGAGACTCACACGGACTCATTGCCACAGATACATGAACAGACATGACAACAGATACTGGCTGAGTGGACACTGCTCATTTTCCAAGCTCCCTCACCAATATTCAGGTTCAAGTTCAATGAAGAATTTAGTGCTTTTTCCACTTTGCTTATTTTCTTTGCTCATTTACCACTCAATAAAAGCAATCTAGCAAAAATTATCTCTGCTAAGCAATATTATGATACATGGTACAAAATTTTAAATTAATCAAGTGAAGCACATATTGTCCTTTAAGACTCCTGCACAGGGAGATGGAGAGATGGTTCAGTGGTTAAGAGCACTGACTGCTCTTCCAGAGGTCCTGAGTTCAATTCTCAGCAACCACATGGTGGCTCACAACCATTTCTTCTGGTGTGTCTGAAGAGACTGACAGTATATTCACATAAATAAAAAATAAAATCTTTTAAAAAAAACAAAACAACTCCTGCACAAAGAGACATTAAAAGCCAACCACGGGGACTGGAGAGATGACTCAGCAGTTAAAAACACTGACTGTTCTTCCCAAGGTCCTGAGTTCAAGCCCTGGAATTCACATGATGACTCACAACCATCTATAATGGGATCTGATGCTTGTATGTGAAGAAAAAGCACTTATATATCTGAAAAAAGCAAATAAATATTAAGAAGAAATAAACCCAACCGTACGGAGCTGGAGAGGTGGCTCAGTGGTTAAGACCACTTGCTACTCTTGCAGAGAACCTAGGTTTGACACTTAGCACCCAGAGGCAACGCACAGCCAGCTGTTAACTCTAGGTCCAGGAGATCCAATGCCTTCTTCTGGCCTCCATGGGAACTGAACATATGCAATGCAGATCCACACACAGGAAAGGCACCCACTTAATAAAATATAGGCTTGGGGCCGGGCAGTGGTGGCACACGCCTTTAATTCCAGCACTTGGGAGGCAGAGGCAGGTGGATTTCTGAGTTCGAGGACAGCCTGGTCTAAAGAGCGAGTTCCAGGACAGCCAGGGCTCCAGAGAAACCCTGTCTCAAAAAAACAACAGCAAAAACCAAAAAAATAGAAAATATATATAGGCTTGGCATGGTGGCATATGCTTTTAATCTCAGCACTCTAGAGACAGGCAAATCTCTGTGAGTTCAAGACCAGACTGGTCTACATAGCAAGTTCCAGGACAGCAAGAGCTATAGAAAGACTCTGTCTCAGGAAAACCAAAAGAACACAACATGCAAATTATTTATAGTAAGAGACTGATATAGCTAAAATATTATTTTCCTTTTTCCCATTCAACATTACAAACCCAACACTTTTGTAAATCAAATGTGTCCATATTTTCTTTCTCAATTTTAAATATAATCAAGAGAAAATAAAAACTCCATAGCTATAATAATAAAGCACTGGATCATAAGTATTTTCTATAAGTAAATTCAATATAAAAATTAGTGTTCTAATTAAGTTCTAAGGACCATAGGGGCCAGTTGTTTATGTAAAGAGAAAAAAAGTTACCTAAAGTCTAAGAACAAACAAGTTTTTGTGTTAACATGGCTTTGTTTTGTGGTGTTGAGGATTGACCCGAAGGCTTTCTGGCACGCAGAGTGAGAACTCTCACTGCTGAACTGAGCCAGTGCAGACAATCTGGGAGGATGACAGAGCACCTGTGCTGCTGCTGAAACCTCACTGTCAGCTTTCAGACAACACACATGCTCATGTCAGACACAGTCCAGTGGGGGAAAAAACTCCTCAAATGGACACAAGACTTCTCATGAAGGACAACAGATGCTCGTGCTGCAACCAAATCCTTTCTCCCTGAGACTACCTGGAGGATGTACTAGGGATACACCCAGTATCCCTAGTACAGAAATGCTTCCTTCCCAGCATCTAGACCCCCCCCAAAGAAACAGCACAGCACTGTAAATAAGCAGTGAATGGCACTACTGTAAGGAAGGAAGCTGTAGCATAGCTAACTTCAGCTGCAATCACCAGAAACCACAACCAAGGCTCACGGCCACTTTAGAACCTTCAGAGTCACAACTGTGAACAACCACAAGAACTGGAGGTCCATACAAACTAACCTCAGGAATCACTTACCTCCATCTCTTCAACTGCCAACTGAGGTCAAACAGTACAGTGCTTAAATATGCTACTGGTTACCACGTTATGTATTATAGAGAAGGAGAAAAAAGAAAAAGACAGTGTACAAGAAGAATATTGTAATTTGCAAGCTATGACATAATTGCATCCAACCTGTCAATAAAAGTAATAAACTATGAAAACTTTAAATACCTTCTAGATTATCAAGAACACATTAAATCTAAGTAGCTAACATTCTAAGTGTTTACTATCTGAAGCATGGCTTTACTACACTCTAATCTCAAACAGTGAAGCTCTTAAAGACCTTAAGAATGCTAACAAAAAGTGAGACAGTCAGCTTAAGCCCACCTCACCACAGTGGTTTTCATGTTAGAATACAGCAATTAGAAACACAAAGTGACAAGTGCTGACACCGGCTCATCACTATCAGGTGTGAGTCTGCAAATCCCTGCAAGGATAAGGGGAAAAGGTGAATGAAGCATAGGCTAGGTAGACAGCTCAGTAGAGTGCCAGTAGGGAGGCCATGGCCTTGCTGGCAGCACCGCACAAAGCCAATCACATTGGAAGTATTAATGTCACTCAGAGCTATCTAGGATTCTTACTCACTATCCAGCATCGCAAGACCCTTGACTACTAGTACCCTCTGGAGCTACAGCCGGCAGCCAACAGCATCTAACAGAAAGGGTAACCAAGCTCTGAAAGCCTTGCACTCCAGCACCCAGGAGGCTGAGACAGGAGGACAGCAAGCACCAGGTGGGCAGGACCCATAATACAGTGAGAACCTAGTGCAAAAGGGGAGTCATGGTGGGGGTGGGGGGGCTGCAAATAAAACCAGACCAAGCAACACAACAGAACACGAGCATCAGGCTCTACTTTCACCTGAACACAAGCATCATGAAGGCCACTTTGTAGGCCTGCACATAAACTTTAGTTACGTGGGTTTTAACTTGAAAGAAAGAAGAATTAGTACACGGGGGAAAGTTACATACTCCTCTGTGAGATGGGCCACTTCTTCGATCATGAGAAAAACTGCGGCCCTCGTCACATACTCGGCAATCAACATGACTGTAATATCTACTGTAGCCTCCTTCATCAGGTCTGGCTAGCAGAGGCGGTCTCTTGTCTAGCAGAGGCGGTCTCTTGTCTAGCAGAGGTGGTCTCTTTGGCACATTAACTATTCTATGGTAGCCATCCTAAAACAGACAAAAAGAAATATAGAGACATCACTAATTTCTCTATTTGGTTTTGGAAAAGTTTCTTGTAAGCACAGGAGTTCTTAACCATAATTCAACAGAGTAAATGTACAAACCAACAAAAACGCACCAATAAAAAGTGTGACTATAACTAATAGTAACATCTTCACATAGAATAATGGAAATAAAATATTTCAATGAAAAACAACCTCAAACATTCACAATAACACATAAACAATACAAGATGACAATCATAAGAAAGGGGGACTGGAGCACTTGCTGTTTTCTCAGAGGAGCTAGGTTTGGTTCCCAGTACCCGGATGGTGGCTCAGAACTGTCTGTAAAATCAGGTCCAGGGAATATGACCCCTCTTCTGGCCCCTATAGGTACTGTCTCCACATGGTGTTTATACATGCAAGCAAAACACTTGTACATATAAAATTAAAACAAACCTAAATAAGATAGTCTAAGTAAAATAAGTTATAGCAGTGTTGTGCCTAAAGCCAGTAAGGACAGCACACCGTTTGGTCTACTTCGTTTATTCTACTTAGAGTAGACACAGACAGGGCTTGTGCCCATAAACCTGCAAGCGGGTATGAGTAGACTAAACTACAAAGAGCAAAGGAAACAGTTTGCTATTTTTCTAAAAGCTCCAGAGAGATATCCTTAGCCTTTTACATTAGACTCAAAGTATAAAAGCAGATCTAAAATTAGAACTAGTTTCCAAGGTTATCCATTCTTGAAGATTTGAAATATTTAGTACCTTGTTGGGGGTTGCAGAGATAGCCCAGTGGTAAAAGGCACTGGCTGCTCTTTACAGGGTCCAGTCAATTTCAGCACATGGTAGCTCACAGCAGCCTAGAACTCTATTTCCAGGGGACTGAAGCTCTCCCGGCTTCCTTGGGCACTGCATGCATATGCTGTACAAACTTATTACATGCATGCAAACTAACCATCCACACAAAAATTAAATTTTAGTCACTGAGAGGGATTTTGTAACTAACATGAAATATAACATTATATTAGGGTAGAATGTACAGAATGTGCCATAATCTGACCTGAGCCTCCTAAGGAACATCCACTGACATATTTTTGTTTTGTTGAGACATGTTCTCACTATGCAGTCCAGGATGGCCTCCACCATCCTGAGGCAGGGGGTTCACGCTAGAGCCAAGAATGGCCTGGAACAGCAACAACTCCTGTTTCAGCCTCCTGAGTGCTAGAATTACAGGTGGCTTAGCATGCGTACAATAAAGAAATCAATTTTAAAAATAAGCCATTATCTTAATTTTCCATAGATTCCAATTTTTAAAACTCCATGAAACATATTTTCATTTTAGAAAGTAAAAGCATCAACTAAATGGTTGAATAATTTGATATCATATTATACTTTCCACACAAATATTAAATCTCATAATTAACTGGATACAAATTAAATCATTTAGGACATTTATTTCAAAGTATTTCTTGAGATTAGGGTAGCATACAGTTCCCTAAAACAGACCCCACCAATTTCCTAATGTATCATTAAATATATGTGCACTTATTTTAGCACAAAAATATGGTGGTTTTTATCTTTAATTTTTTAATGTACGGTGGAAGAGGTCCACATGCTTGCCATAATTTGCATGTAGCGGTCAGAGGAGAATTTTCAAGTCATTTCTCCAAATCCACCATGTGGTTCCTGGAGATGGATCTCAGGTAGTCAGGTTTGGTAGCAAGTACTTTTTACCCACTGAGCCACTGTGCCACCCAAACAAAACAGAAAATGTTTTGTTTAAAATTAAAATATTATGTAAGGTCCTTCCAATAAACATCTTTATCCTTTAGAGACATAACAAATGTTTATTTGTATTTGAAACATGAATAGTCAATTTACTTCAAAATACCCTTCACAAGGGAGCCAGTGATCAAGAACACAGGCTGCTATTCTAAAGAGCCTGGGTCCAATTCCTAGCACCTGCATAGCAGTTCTCAACAGTCTATATGTAACCCTTGCCCCAGGGGCTCCAACACCCTCTTCTGACCTTCGTAAGCTCCGGGCATGCACACATGGTCACAGACATAAATGCAGACAAAACACTAATTAATACACACAAGAGTTTAAAATGAGATAGAACAACCTGGGAGAGAGGAAAATGGAAGAGTGTGACACAACCAACCCAAAGCAGGTAACTGCTGCGGCCTTGGCACATACTTTGGTGGCCGCCATTTTGTCTACTTATAAATACTTGATTTTTTTTTTCTTTATAAAGAGCCAAGCACAAGCCAAGCATGGTTAGACATGACTCTAATCACATAATTTATGATATATATTACAAAATATGCTAATATATATTCAACACAGTGGTTCAGAGGGACATCAGACAACAGATCAAAATATTCTAGGTTGGCCCTACCCTCCAGATATATATCATTATAGAACTTGGCTAAAACCTTACAGTTGTTTTTTTTCTGGCAAAAGTCACAAAAAGATATCAAAAGCCTCAAAATTCTGTAAGTCAAGAAATTCAAACATGCTATGTGCACCCTCCCATAGGACCCTCTATGACACTTACACTACCTCACCCATTCTCAGACTTCCCGTGTCGTCCTCTAGGATCTAGCTAGCCTGGTGAGGACCCTGACCCCGTCATCCACACTTCTTATGTAATTGACCAGATACAGCTAGGTCCTGTGACATAGACTGGTGTCCCCTGTCACTCCCACATCACATCCTCCCTTCACACCCAGACCTATCAGCCTCCACACTCCAACAGGAAACACCCTGCAGACCACTCCAGTCCCTCTGCCCACCCGTCTACATTCTAGCCAAGCAACATCCAATCTCTAGACCCATGCCACCACAGCATCCGCTTCTCCCTAGCCCCATGCCTCCAAGAACAGACCTAAAACTACATACACACAGCATGGAGACAAAGGAAGCCTACATGTCCAGATCTCATCAGAGACTACTAACAATATGAAAGAGCAAGACAGCACCTTCCCTCCAGTTCTGTAGAAAGGCATACCTACAGACTCCAGGACACTGAAATTACAAGAACAGTCATAAAGTACCTGGAAGAACTCAAGGAGTCTCAAGACAGCTCAGTGAGATCGAGGAGAAAGAGCTTAAGAAGAATAAACACCTGAGTGTTGTTGCCCAGACAAGGCTGATAGAAATGACAAAGACAATCCAGAACAGGAAAATGGAATAATAAAGGAAAACACTGAAAAGCCCTCCAATCTTAATCATCAGAGCACAGAATATCAGAGGATAAAATAGAGCCTCTAGATCAAATAAGCAGGGACAATGAAGAGGACATTAAAAACATAAAAGGAACATAGAAAATGTGGGACAGTAATAAAACAAGCCTTTGGATTACAGGCATAGACCAGGTAGAAACTGCAGCCAGCCCTATTTAACTGTTTGCCTTTATAAGAGTTGCCTTGGCCATGGTGTCTCTTCACAGCAGTGACACCCCAACTAAGACAGCGCCTAATAACAAAGCTGAGTGCAAGTTACAAAAGTCCTGCTGGATGAACTTTCCCAAGGACGACAGGGACTGATCACCCAGATCAAGTCACTGACCATGAGTGCCTCGCAGAACAAGCCTCTCCTTGGGTTCCGTCCCTGTAACAACAACTGTCCTAGCGACTTTGGCTGGTTTGAAATGTTTATGTAAAGAAACTCTAGGCGACACACTGCTGAACCCAGCTTCTGGCCTTCGGTGCTGTGTCTGTGAAGCTCAACCATGCTGCTGGATCAGGCAGTAGGCCCCTTACCCACTAGTGTATTATTTCAACAATTCACACATTCTCCTGTTAGACATTCAGGCTGCTGCCAGCTTGACGCTCTTACCAAGGCTGCTTATAAACAAGCATGCAATATGGTTTTAAATTAATGTTAGAAGATCTCCGTTTCATAAACAAGGACTTTAGAAATTTATTTACTGCTATGTGCATGTGTGTGCCTGGTAAACATACACCACTAAAGTGCTGGAGCCAGAGGTCAGAGGCCATCGGATAGGTAGAGAGCCGGGAGCCGAGTTACAGGTGAGCTGCCTGATGTGATCCTCCAGTCACCTGTATGAGTCCTCTGGAAGAGCAGTAAGTGTTGTTCTTCTCACTGAGTCGTCTCTCCAGCCCTAAGACCTGTGTACACAGGGTAGGTTTTTAACTAAATCCAATGCTAGAAACAAGAGTTGTATTTGCAATTTCCACTGTTAACCACTTTCCTGCAAATTACAACGTGTTCATTAAAGCCAGACACGAATATAAAATTACTCTCACAAGGCAGATGACTGTAAGCACTGTTCCACTCCTGGAAGGGAAGCAGGCTGATGGAAAAGGAAGAAGAAACTCTGTTTTCCTGAACAGAAATCAACACAACAGAAAGAGCTACCTGTGACCTTGTCATTAACAGAAATCACTGGTATATTGAAATCAGGTATGGCAGTTTGAATTCAGTGTCCTCAGCTGCAGGCATCTGGACGCTTAGCCTCCAGCTGGGAAGGCTTATTGTGACCTTACTGGAAGAGCTATGTCACTAGAGGTAAGTTTTGAGAGTTTAAAAGTCTGCCATTTGGGGACGGTTTTCTTCTCTCTGCTCTGTCCTTGCAGTTAAAGACCTAACTCTCAGCTTGCTATTCCAGCCACCATGCCTGCCAACTTCTCTGCCATATACTGATCTTAGATACTTCTGGTACTATAAACCGAAACAAACCCTTCCTTGTGTAAATTGTCTCAGCCATGGTGTTTTATCAGAGAAACCAAAGCTGTGTGGACAGGTTATGGCCATCTGTCCACATATCTGGATCATTACACTCACCACCAACTCTAGCAAACCCCTTCCATGAGCTCTTGATATTTAGCTGCCTATTGCTATAGCTTAAACCTCCTGTAGGGGGTTATCTCGGGTGTTCTGTGTGGAAGCATCACATGTCAATCAATAAAAAGCCTACGGCCTCTATAGGAAAGAGCAGAATAAGAAGTGGAATCTCTAGCAGAGAAAGGGGGAACTATGGGAAACAGTCAAGCACTGGTAGATCCCACTCCTGGGCTCAGAGGCTTAGGACTTAGGAGAGGTGACAAACCACACGGCAAACATAGACTAGTACAAACAAGTTATAATGAGTTACAAGCTAGTTGGCTAATAGACCTAGCGGATGGCCTAGCTAATTATTCTTAAGAAGGCTCTGAGTCACTATTCCGGAACTTGGGTCTGGGTAGAAAGCCTGCATTTACAGTCTCCCATTAAAGCACTAGGCCTTATATGCTGGGTAAAACACAAAATGCCTAGTACCTGATGGGAAGTCTTCATGTCACTGGGAAAATGTTTTCTAAGAAGATGATGGCACCCACAACCTGCCCTCCCCCCTTTTCCTTTCTGAGGTGTTTGGGATCAGTCCAGGGGACCAGGAATGTTAGGCAAGCACTAACTATCACCAGCCCTTCAATTCTAATTCTTAGACTAACACTCTGTGACCAATCAACACACTTAACATCAACTGGCGTTCACTCTAGGCACTTGGGGCTCCAAAACACCAATTGCCTGTCCTTCTAACAAACGGATGGCCTTAGACCAAGCCGTTATCCCTTGTTCCCCACCCCCATTTCTTTAAAACCACTTCCCCACTCAGTTTTCTCTTCCCGATGAGGTCATTTCACCATACTTTACCTCAATGATCCTAAGTCAGACTCTTCAATATCAGCCTGGGCCAGTCATGCATCTTGTAATCCTAAGTCAATACAATCTGTTTTTCACATCCATAAATTAAGCTACTCAGTTAAAACACACAAACACACACAACAAAACACACACACACACACACACACACACACACACATCAATGCCCAACTGGTAAAATAAAATTTTATTCAAGAGATATATTCTTGATGGGAAACATTTGGGGGGGAGAGGCTGGAGAAATGGCTCAGCGGTTAAGAGCAGCACTGGCTGCTCTTCAGGGGTCGTGAGTTCAATTCCCAGCAACCACATGGTGGCTCACAACTATCTGTAACGGGATCTGATGCCCTCTTATCTATCCTGTGTCTGGAGACAGCTACAGTGTACTCATATACATAAAATAAATAAATCTTTAAAGAAAAACATTTTTGGAAGGCATCCCACAGTTATATGACACTTAACATGCATTATTTTTTAATCCTTCTATGAAAATCATAAAATAATTTTATCAAAATAAAAAATAATTAGAAATAGTCTCTAAAACAACCAGGAAGGCAATGGCCCGCGGTAACTCCTGAGCAACTCTTCCTAATTTAATGGGCCTCACTGCTTTGTTCCCTTTCTACCTTAAATCATTTTCTATCAATCTCAACCTGAGCTATAATTCAGGCCAGTAAACGCCAATCTTGAAGACCCTGCTCATCGAAGTGATGTATAGGATCAAGTACTATACTGCCAGCTAGGCCTGGTTGTAGTCCTGTAAGCTACCTGAAACGTTGAGGCAGGAGGATCACAGGGCAAGGCCTGCATAGGTCTCAGAGTGAGTTTAAAATAAAACTAGGTAGTTTAGTAGGACTTTTTCTCTAAGAAATAAAACAAAAGGGGCAGGGGCAGGGGATCAGTGGTCACTTGCCCAGCGTGAGAAAAGCCCTAGATTCAATCCCCGGTATTACCGCCACACACACAAATCCTTAACTCTATAAATAAAAAATTCTTGACAGGTAAAGAAATATTCACGCCTTTTGTGGTAGGCAGAACATCCACAAAACATTCCACCAAATGTTCAAGATAAGCCTGAGAGAAGATTAAGAGCTCCTTGACCTCCAAACCTCCCCGAAGTTCTCCATGTACAGCTCCAGGGAGGATGTATCCAGTCACTTAATAAATGCTGAGCTTCTGCTACACACAGGACTAGATACAGCCCCAGGCACAGGAAATACAGTTATCAAGAACATTAAGAGTCTAGCTCAGAAGCCCCAACTCTCACTCATCTGTCCCTTGAGCTGTTGGTACTCTTCTCACCTATAGACTGCCTGCCTGACCAAGCACAGGCAAACAACAAGTGCCAACTAGGATCTCCACATGCTTCTGCTCCAGAAAGATGTGTAAAATGACGATCTCGGGGTTGACTGTCTTATTAATTCATAACTTCTTTAATTTTAATGTAATTGTTGTTGTAGACTGGAATAGAACTTGCTATGCAGACCAGGCTTGCCTTGAATTCAGAGACCCACCTGCCTCTGCCTCTCAAGTGCTGAAATTACTTCCCAAGTGACACCATGCCAGGCTCAATTTGTAAACATTAAGGTGACAAAGTAATGACAGCAACAAGTAGAAACAGATGTTCAACAGTTCTTTGCTATTGCATAGTGTAATAACAAAAATTTTCCTCCACCAACTAAGTTCAATTCAAAATCTTTTTCCTAGAAACTTAAGTATAAAATACAGAGTTTGCTTTTTACTTAAATCACTGTGCATTTTCTGGCATTTAAAAACTGAGTTCCATCTATTTTTCCAGCTAGGCTGGTAAACTGATACTGGAAGGTGCTGGAGAAGGCACAATGACAGCAAGTTGCGAGCTTCCCTCTCCATAGCCGTGACTTACACTGAGGTGGCTTCTGGGAGGCCCTCGTTCTCTTGGAAGTCGGTCGTAGTCATGGCGTCCCTCAGACCACATTTCATCTCTTGTGGAAGCCACTAAAAAGAAACAAACAGTTCTGGGTTTTCTCTGTCAGCAAAGAAGAAACAATAAAGAAGCAAATGCCTGCCAAGACACCCAGGAAGGTGAGCGAGGAGGGAAGAAAGCAATGTGTCCCTCAGCTAGATGTATAAATATGTGTACACACGAAGGCCTAATTTCCTTCTGGTTCAGATGTTATTTAAAAGTTCAACAAAACTTTTCCCACAAAGAGTTTCTTCGTCGTCAACCTATTTTAAACCAGAAAAGATAGCATTTGATGAATAGATTGAAAAGCGGCCAACATAGCTACTCTAATTAAGGTTGACCTGAATTTATGATATATAGCCAAAGCTGGCCTGGAAATGGCAGTCTTCTAGTGTACTAGGATTACAGGTATATCCCAGCATGCAATGCTGCAGTCTGACTTTGTTCATTGTTTAAATTTTGTATTAATGTATTTATATATGTGTGCATCGTGTGTAGGCAGGTTTGCACGCACATCCATATCTCAGAATGTGTCAAAGTCAGAGGACAGTGCAGGGGAGCGTTCTATCATGGGATACCAGTCAGAATTCAGGGCATCAGTCTTGGTGAAGTGGCTTTGCTGACTGAGCCACCTCACAAGCCCGCTGGTTTTGGATTGGTTTTTCTGGCCTTAACCCTACTAACCCTCCTGCCACAGCATTCCAAGTGGTGAGCTATAGTAGTATACTACGACAATATTCAGAAGATGTTCCGAATATATCATATAAAAAATCTGATGATGAGCCAGCCGGTGGTGTGACACGCCTTTAATCCCAGCACTTAGGAGGCAGAGGCAGGAAGATCTCTTGAGAGATCTCACTGGTCTACAGTGAGTTCTAGGACAGCCAGAGCTACACAGAGAAGGTGGGAAAGAAAGAAGGGGGAAAGAGGGGAGGGGAGGAAGAAGGGGGAGGGGGAAAAGAAGAAGAAAAGAGGAGAAAAAATTTTCCAGGTCGCCGGGCAGTGGTGGCGCATGCCTTTAATCCCAGCAATCAGGAGGCAGAGGCAGGAGGATTTCTGAGTTCGAGGCAGCCTGGTCTACAGAGTGAGTTCCAGGACAGCCAGGGCTACACAGAGAAACCTGTCTCAGAAAAAAAAAAAACAAAAAAAGTTTCCAGGTCAGCTTAGACTACATGAGACTCTAAATGAATAATTAAGTAAAGCAATGTAAATGATGAAGAGGAGGAGGAGGAAGGGGTCCTGTGTTACAGGCTTGTCTCGGCTACCTGGGAGGAATGCTTGACCCCAAAAGTTCAAGGACATTCTGGCCAACATTAGGAGACTGTCTCAAAGGGGTTGAGAGTGCATGTTGGCTAGTTTTATGTCAAGTTTACACAAGCCAGAATTATCTGAAAGGAGCTAACTTGAGAAAATTCCTCCGTAAGATCAATTCGTAGTGCATTTTCCTAGTGATCAATCTGGGAGGCCCCAGACTACTGTGGGCGGGGCCATCCCTGGACTGTTTGTTGGTCCTAAGTTCTGTAAGAAAGCAGACCAAGCAAGCCATGTGGAGTAAGCCAGTAAGCAGTACCCTTCCATGGCCTCTGCAGCAGCTCCTGCCTCTAGGTTCCTGACTTCCCTCATTGATGGACTTTGGTGATGGACTACAGTGATGGACTATGAATGCGGAAGTGTAAAATCAATCCTTTCCTCCCCAACATGCTTTTGGCCATGGTGTTTCTTCACAGCAACAGTAACCCTAACCAAGCAGGGTGTGGGAATGGGTGTGCAAATACTGTAAGTCTTAGCACTTCACATGAAACCCAAAGGCTAGCAGAATGCTCTCTACAAAGATTGTGCTCTTAGGTGCAGCACAGACCTTCCAGGAAGTGACACTACCAAACTGTAGAATGGAGACCATATTTCCAGGTTGTTCCTGATCCACTTTGGAATTTTCTGCCTATCAGTTTAGAAGATAAGTTATCTCAAATATTATAATCACTGTAAGATCAGTCAAAGCACCACTGTGAACTATAAAATAGGGATCTCTAGTGGGCAGTGGTGGTGCACACCTTTAATCCCAGCACTTAGGAGGCAGAGGCGGGCGGATTTCTGAGTTCAAGGCCAGTCTGGTCTACAGAGTGAGTTCCAGGACAGCCAGGGCTACACAGAGAAACCCTGTCTTGAAAAAAAAAAAATCTCTAACCAAGCTGGGTCCTGGGCTTAGGTTGCCTTTTTTTTTTTTTTAATTCAGGTTGACACTATCATTTCATACATGCAACTCAGCTATATTCCTTGTTCAAGCTGGATCTTGAATTAAATTATCACAAAAAGAAACAGGCACTAAAGAAGAATGATTAAAGCACTATAGGAAATGTGCTAAAATTGCTTTCAATTCAAATAGAACCCTGCAATTTTCAAAGTCATTTAGAAGCATTCTTAAGTATGGTAATCTTTTGATTCATGGCATGTGTTGCTTATGACATTATTTGGGTTTAAGAAATCAATCCACCCCACAACCAATGACACTGCCTCATGACCAAGCAATTCTCTCCCAATAGTGGAGTCTCAAAGTCCTCCAGGGATGGCACACTGGCTGGAAGCTCATTTCCTTCAAGCATGAGGAGTTTGAGTCCTACCACCCACATAGAAGCCCAGTGGCATGAGAGTTTTGGTTTCTTTTACAATCCAGTTATGTTATATGAACGTTTTTGTTTTAATCCCAGGTATGAATTGTCCATGGCTGTTAACTATGATTGTCTCATGCTCTAGGAGGGGCGAGATTTTTGTCAGCTACAAATAGTTTCAATCTGGAGACTGTGGAGCAGGTATAAATGTCAGGGCCCCAAGAGAGCCAGAGTCTCCAAAGAAGGCAGCAATTGCTGCTCCCCCTCCATGCCCCTGGTTGCTGCTGTTACAGTTTGTCAATCGGTCATGAGCAAAGAAGTGGGAGATATCCTAACTATCAAGATTGGACTTACCCAAGGAACCTGACAACCATAATAGGCAGGAAGTGGCCGGAAGAGTTCTAGGGCCTCTCCCCCCTTTAACTTTCTTCCTCCCCACCTAGTGTTTGGGGGCTGGGGAGGGTTGAACGGGATGAGGTGTGGAATAAGGGTTGGAAGGGAGGTAGAGGTGTAAGAACCCAATAAAATAGTATGAGGGGGGGAGGGGCTGGAGAGATGGCTCAGCAGTTAAGAGCACTGGCTGCTCTTCCAAAGGTCCTAAGTTCAATTCCCAGCAACTACATGGTGGCTCACAACCATCGGTAATGGGATCTGATGCCTTCTTCTGCTGTGTCTGAAGACAGCGACAGTATACTCCTATACATAAAAATAAATAAATAAATAAGTCTTAAAAAAGAAAAAGTCAACAGCCCACTGTGACTCAACCTGTAGTACCAGGATCCAGGGGACAAGACAAGAGGATCACTGGATGACCTCCAGGTTCAGCAGGAGACCTATGTTAAAGGAACAAGCTGAAGGGTAATAGAGAACAACACACTCCTCTGGTCTTTGGATGCCCAAGCATACACATATGCATGTAACACACACACACACACACACACACACTTTTAAAGATACTCTAGAATAATTCTCTGCATCACAACAAAGCAGAGAACAGAATCAGAATTAGAATTCAATGTTAAAAGTGCAAACTTCCTTTAGAAGTGTGCCAATACTTGATTCCAACATGTAATAACCTCAGTCTTATGCAAAAATCAATCCAGGATATAAAGAATATAGTCTGTGGGTTTAGTCCAGAAGGAAGGTAAGCTCTCTCTAAAGCATTCCACTGAGAAACCCCAAGCCCTAGGTACTGCCAACTTGAGAGCTGTAACTGAGAACTGGCACTGTTAGTGAAAGTTATAGCAATCTGATAGAACAAACTCAGTTAATGACCTTGTGCCCAACCAGACATGGTTTCAAGCCGAAGTCAAAACGATACAATTCTTTTCATGTTACCCAAATTGCTTGTCCCCGTTTAGGAAACAGATTCCTGCATTATGGTCTAGACAGTTTCCAATCGCCTTCAAGCTTTCTCTCCTCTCCCTGCACTCTCCCTTCATCTTCTACTCTCACCTAGATACTCTGAGAGCCAGCGAGAGCTAATGAAGAGACAAGTCCCAGTTACACTCATACTTTGGATGAGCGGCAGGCACTTGCATTAGCAGTTCCCACAGAATGCTCTCCAGAAGGCTCAGTCACTTCCTTAGCTTTCACCTGAGGATTTTAATGTCACTCCACCATATCCCACAGTCTTGCTTTCTTCACAATACTAATCATTTCAAGTATGGTATGACTTACATGCAATGCACATTGCCACCGTAGTTAGGGTTACTACTGCTGATGTTTCCATAAGATCAGACTGTAGGCAAGCCTGTAGGGCATTATCATAAATAGTAAAACACGGGGAAGAGCCTAGCCCATTGTGGGTGGTACCATTCCTTGGCTGGTGGCCCTGGGCCCTACAAGAAAGCAGGCTGAGCAAGCCATGGGTAGCAAGCCAGTAAGCAGCATCCCTCCATGGTCTCTGCATCAGCTCCTGCCTTCAGGTCCCTCCTTGCTTGAGTTTCTGTCCTGATTTCTTTCCCCTCCCCCACCCCCACTCCCTTCCCCAGCCCCTCCTCCACCCCCCCCCATACTTTCGTCATGGGATCTCATCATGGCAACAGTAGCTAGCCCTAAGAAAGACACCCAGCACTCTTCTAGAAACAGGAGGGTAGAACCACCATAATGTTCTTTAAGCTCCCCAACAGTCTGCACAAAGAAAGTGATCGGTAATCCAACCAAATTTAAGAAAACAGTCCCTCAAACTGGGTGTAGTGGGCATGCCTCTAATCCCAGTACTCAAGGCAGAAGCAGGTGGATCTCTGAGTTTGAGCCTAGTCTACAATGAAAGTTCCAGGACAGCTGAGTTGTTACACAGTAAACCCTGTCAGGAAGGAAGGAAGGAAGGAAGGAAGGAAAAAAGGAAACAAAACTGTCCCATCAATAAACGACTGGGTATCTCTTCTTCCATCCTGGCTTTGCTCTAAGGAATACCTCTGACTCAACACTTTCTCAGAGACTCATCTCACTCCTGTCTTCTGTGTTTTGATCTGTGAAGCCCATGAGGCAGGTACCCTTCATGAGTCAGATCAGAAGCTTGAGTAATAAAACTCAACACTGGTTACAGCTAAACTTCAACAAGGCACAAGAATGTAACCCCCATTACCATAACCTCTCCCTGGGGACTCTCTGACTGTCCAGTTGCCAACCTTCCTTATATGTTCCCGAAGAAGGCAGCTGGTCTTTCTCTGGGCCCTTCAAAACACTGTACTATGGAAGGACTACATCATCCTCGTCCGATTGGCTCTCTCTCCTTCTTCCTCATCCTCCTCCCACAGCAAACACAATGATTAAACACCTACACTAACTACTCCTCTGCCTCACCAGAGGAGAAGTATTTTTATCAACAGGTAACAAGTAGTTCACATGACTCCCAGGGGTCTAAATACTAGAGTGGTTGGCACCTTGAATTATTCAGAAAACTTCTTGTGGGACAGTTAATTTCTGATTCTGGCCACGCTTTTTAAAGCCATCAATAACACCACTTCACTTTTAACACAAAATACAGAAGAGAAACTTTGAAATCCAGCATCCCCAAGTGAATTTCAATTGTCAGACACTAGTATTATCCAAGAATTTTAAGAAACAATACTATCCAAATCCTACCTTTTCAAAGTCCCAAAATGCCCTTGGGAAGATTTAACTGCTTTCAGATCTTAAGGTCATCACAGGCCAAGATCAACAGATTAAAGGGAAGCAAGCTTATTCCTGAAATCAACCCTGAAACACTAAGGAGAAGTTAGGTGCTGACCTGAAGCTAAAATTGTCAGGATGCTTCTAGCAGAAAATGTTTAAAATTTCAAACAACTAAACCAAAAAATCACCTTTTAGAATAAAATTTAAGTCTTTGTAAAAAACTGCACTGATCCCAACTAAACAGTCAGGACAGCAAAATCTCAACTAGTACTCTGTGCTGCGTGGCACCCAAGTGTGTGCTATGTGTGGGTGGCGTGAATGTGGTGAGGCCCCCTTTAATCTCAGCTCTGTGGCTGCCAGTGAGAGCTAGTGTAAAAAGGGTATGCTAGGTGAGAAAACGTTTAGGAAGGCTAAAACAGCAAGTAAAGGGGCTGGAGAGATGGCTCAGCCATGAAGAGCACTGACTGTTCTGCTAGAGGTCCTGAGTTCAATTCCCAGAACCCACATGGTGGCTCACAACCATCGGTAATGGGACCCGATGCTCTCTTCTGGTGTGTCTGAAGACAGCTACAGTATACTCACATACATAAAACAAATAAATCTTAAAAAAAAAAAAGCAAAACAAAAAAACCTAGTTGATTAACTAGAATCCTGAGTGATGACTCCAATGAAGACAATAGTGAACAGTAGACTCCAAGAAAAGGCAAAGGCATTAGGAATGATTCTGAAAGGGCCTGAGAAAGAACTGACCAAAGGAGACCACAATGCAATGGAAAAATTAAACCTACCTAGTCGGGTAGCTGGCAAACTTTCATTAGCTCTCCTAAATGCAAGAATTTGGGTAACACATTTTCAAGACATTTAAACCCTGTATCCCACTGTCCCAATAATGGAGGCACAATCTCCCACTTCTCCATAACCTGAAATCCCAGAGTCGAGCCTGGAGTGCCATCCCCACCCTTTCCAGCCATCACATAAGAAGCAAGCATGCAGAGAACGGGCTCCAGGACATCAAATGATGAAGTAAAATCTAGACAAGACACTCAGTGCAGGCTTTTAACCCTGGGAAGGAAAAGGGAAGGACAGAAGGTTAAAGAAGGCCAGAGCAGAAGACTGTAGACTGCTTTCGTAACAAATTATTTAGTTCAGGAATGGAGGGGAGAAGTTTGAGATCGGTTCACTAAGAAGCCCTGGTGGGCTTGGGTCTCACTGCGCACATCCTGGACCTCCCATAACTTAGCACCTTGACAGTACTTCACTTTACTATCGTCACGAGTCACTTGCTACACATTTTAGGCCAGGTGTGGTAGTGTACGTCTGTAATCGAGAACTCCAGGCGCAGAGCAGATACATGTTTAAAGCCAGCTTCCCCTATGTGGCCAATCTCAAGCAGCCTGGGTTACACAA
The DNA here is from genome assembly GCA_019843965.1 of Rhynchomys soricoides. Classification (NCBI taxonomy): domain Eukaryota; kingdom Metazoa; phylum Chordata; class Mammalia; order Rodentia; family Muridae; genus Rhynchomys; species Rhynchomys soricoides. Next base: position 9,927,526 of record JADRCH010000028.1, on the reverse strand, counting down.
GTAAACCCTGTCTCAAGAAACAGGCAAACCCCAAAACAACTTTGAATAGTGGTTACTGGGAGCCAGGGAGCCTAGCAGAGGATGAAGGGATGGAGAGAGGCTAATGAACAGGAACAGTTATACAGTTGGGTAGGGCAAGAAGTCCTGCTTCTGTTGTACAGCAGAATGATTTCGGACAAGTCTTCAAAAGCTCTACAAGAATTTTGAAAGATACCATAAAGATATGGTATTTGAAGAGAAATGTTTACCCTGACCCAAAATTATGAAAAACAAACAGATGATACACTAAAATATATAGTATGATTTTCTACCTAAGTTAAAAAAGAGAAATGGTTCAGCAGTTAAGAGCACTGACTGCTCTTCCACAAGTCCTGAGTTCAATTCCCAGCAACCACATGGTAGCTCACAACCATCTGTAATGGGGATCTGATGCCCTCTTCTGGTGTGTCTGAAGACGACAATATACTCACGTCCATGAAATAAATAAACTAAAAAAAAAGAAGAACCCATATTTGGTTCCCAGCACCCACAGGGTAGTTAGCATTCTATTACCCCAGTTCCAGGAGCCGATTGATACCTTCCGACTTCTGTGAGCACCAGGTGTGTGGTGTACACACACACACACACACACACACACACATGCATATATACAGATAACATCTAGGCAAAACATCTATACACATAAAATAATAAAATCTTTACTAAACAAAATTTTTAAATAGTATAAATGAAAAGTTACACTGCACCTCTGAAAGGTTCATTGATTAGAGCTTTGGTGATAACAGAGGTTGGAATACTGCATGTTGAGAGTCAAATTACATGGTATTTATACCTTAACAGCCTCTGATTCCTGATTCTTCAAGTGTCCTACAGTACAGTTACCCAGGATTAAAGATATTTGTTATTTTTGTTTGTTTTTGGTTTTTTTGAAACAGGGTTTCTCTACATAGCCCTAGCTATTCTGGAACTGGCTCTGCAGACCCGCCTGGCCTAGAACTCAGAGGTATATCTGCCTTTGCCTCCCAAGTGCTGGGATTAAAGGTGTGCTCCACCACCGCCCAGCACAGTTATTTTTAAAATATCAATTTAATTCATATTTTACTCATGAAGTTTAGAGGTGAGATAGCTCATCAAGTAAAGGCACTTGCTACCAAACTAGTGGCCCAAGTTCAATTCCCAAAGATACATATAACAGAGAGAATCAACTTTTCAAAATTACACTTTGACTTCCTCATACATACAAATAAAATGTAATTAAAAGATGAAAAGTTAAAATACACAGAATATTAGAGTGACTCCAATTTCCCTTTCTGACTAGTAAGATAAAAATATCAGTCTAGCCTGAAACTCAGATCTACCTGCTTCTGCTTCCTGAGTGCTAGGATTAAAAGTGTGTCCCACCACATGGTCAATTTTGTTAAAAATTTAAAATACTACAGGGCCCTTGTCTTTAGGCCCTGAATGCATCTGGTCTAAAAGAATGCAATACTGTTTTATCTGATTTATTCTTTAATATAACTTTATTTCCCTAAGCTAAAATCTGCTGCAATACCAAGATGATAAAGCAATGCAAGCTAGTACCTACAGTTAAGAGTAGTAATTTGGGCTGGAGAAATGGCCCCTTGTTTGAGAGTGCCCTTCCAGATGGACCGCCCTGGCAGAGGTCCTAGAAGAGTTCAATCTCCAGCAACCACATGGTGGCTTGTCTGGTGTGTCTGAAGGCAGCTACAATGTACTCATATGAATAAAGTAAATAGATCTTTTAAAAAACAAATAGTGGAAGACTAGAGAAGGTCGTGCAAATACCTTTGCAGCATTCCAGACCTAAGAGCAGTAAGTTATAAATGTCTAGATACCAAACTTTACAAAGAATTAGATCTAACCATTCCACATGAGGTTATAAAGAATCAAATAAACCAAAGCACCAAAATTAAGAGAATAATTTGTTTACATACTCCAAATGTAAAATAAAACTAATTCATAGGGCACAAGAATGGTAAATACAGCGAGACACAGTTCATCTACTTTTTAAATGTAATTTCAGCTGCTTTAAATGACATTTCCCCTCATCCACCACCTTCATTCTGTGAACCGGTCTCGCTTTGAATATACATACTCCTATTGTATGTCATGTTACATCACATTCAGAGGAAAGGTAAATGAACGAGTCAGACTGGGATCCTAACAGCTGGCAGAGTCTGAAGATCTGGGAGTTAATTCCTTGATGGGGGTCAGAGCTATTTCTCCTAAACACTGCTCTCCTGCATACCACACAGCCCCACCTACGTCAGATCCTAGGAATGAATGACCGGAAACTTTGCTAATATCTAATAAGCAATACGTGGCCTCGGCATGCACAAATGTAATGCATGACAACAGGGAATGAAAGAGCTCTACACTGTACCTCCAGAAATGTTGATTATTAGAATACCCCTGCATGTAGAGTGTCAAAGCCCTGAAGCCTACTTACAACTTACCCCAGGCTATCTTAGCCCTCCAATAAAAAATTCCTTTCCAGTCTCTGAGTTTGACCCAACAGTCTTGTGACTAACAGGAACCATTTCAAAGGTGTAAGTTTGACCAACCAAAAGGCTCAGAGTGTTGTCAGACACCAATCGAGCTAAAGACAATAGCTGAGATTTCCCGCTTTGCTGTAATGAGCCTGGCTACCTGATGTTTCTAACAATTAATTTTGTTTGTTTGTTTGTTTGTTTTTCGAGACAGGGTTTCTCTGTGTAGCCCTGGCTGTCCTGGAACTCACCTTGTAGACCAGGCTGGCCTTGAATTCAGAAATCTGCCTGCCTCTGCCTCCCGAGTGCTGGGATTAAAGGCATGCGCCACTACTGCCCCACTGTCTAACAACTTATTTTAAAATGCCTCAAATTATGAGTTTCTTTGCTGCTACTATAAAAACTTTATGAAACTGTTACTATGTTAGGATATCTGCAGTAACTGGAATCTGTGTTTCCAGACCACATTAACTAGCACTTGTCTCTAGAATAAATGCAAATCCACAATGAGGTATTTTCGTGTCAATATGTTTAAACTGTTTCTTTTATAAGCTCCACTGTATTGCATTATAAGAAAAGTTTGACAGTCCATTGTATGTAATAAAATTATATTAACATCAATCTAAAGTGGCAAACAGCAGCAGCATTCCAAGGATAAGCAAAACAAACCCTCCCTCCCACAGCGCTTAATTTAAATGTAAAGACGGTAGACACAACCGTGAAACAATTGATTCCTGCTAGAGAGCACTTAAAAGAATCCTAACTTTGGGAGGTTAGGGAAGACTACTCCAAAAATAGAGCCCCGCTAAGCCTGAGGAAGGCCAGTAAACAGAATGCAGGAGGGCTGAGGCAGAACAAGAGAATCACTAATTCTAGGCCCTGCTTGGGGTTGGGGAGGGGGATGGGAATTCCATTAACAGAAAGGTGGAAGAAATCATAGGACCAAAAGAAAAATGAGAATCCTGCAAAACATTGAAAAACAAACAAACAAACAAATCATTAAGGAAATGCAATCAATTCGATACAGATGGAGCAACACCCAGTCTTTAAAAAACCAGACGTCAGCGAACGAGTTCAATTTAAAGGCGAAAGCCACAGCTTCGTTAGAGTCAGAAAACAATTCCCAAACAAGGCTAAATAAGTGTTTGCTAGGCAGACAAAACAAAATATGATTCCAGGGAGCACAGACGATGTGCTCAGGGATGAACTAAAGCAGAAAAAGCAGTGGTACCCCAAATCGAAAGGAAGCACGAAACAGCACGGAGAGTTAATGCTCAAATAATTAGAAGACCAAAGGGGCTTACATCTTGGGCGATAACCAAGCACAACCGGAATGTGAAGCTTGGTTGTTTGGGCTGACCACAAGTTTGCCATGAGAATTAGTCCCAGTGGTCCCTTGGTGGACGCCAAGGAATTAATGCCTCTTAAAACTCAGCTGCGCCCTGGGTGGATTGCACTTCGTCCCTCCGCTTCAGTCAGGATTGAGTGTGCAGGCTCCACGACAGGCTCTGGGCTCCGGGCTGCTGACACGCAGGTTCCCAGGGAGTAGTTACAGGCCTGGTCTGTATGTGCTGGTGGGTAGAAGTTAAGTTTAAACTACCATGCATTACTTATTTCTCTGTAGAAATGACAAGCTCTTAAAAAATAATCAGTGTAGCCGGGAGGTGATGGTGCACGCCTTTAATCCCAGCACTCTGGAGGCGAGGCAGGTGGATCTCTGAGTTCGAGGCCAGCCTGGTCTACAGAGCGAGTTCCACGACTGCCAGAGCTACACAGAGAAACCCTGTCTCGAAAAACAACAACAACAAAAAATAATCAGTGCGTGCCCATTCCATATTTTCATAAAGAAAAAAAAAAAAAAAACGAAACGAAGAAGCTTAACATCTGTCCATGCCAGTACTCAAGAATGGGTCACTCTGTGACTCCAACTCTTCTCACGTTGGCTTTGTCTCCCCGGCCACACTGACATTCTAAACAGCAAGTGGGCTATTTTTGCACTCTTTTTTGTCCATCTCTCAAAGTGCCTATTACAGAGCTGGGTAGGTCCAAATACAAATAAACAGACTTCCTGGCTGACCTCGTGTCACTGAAGTTACCTAGCTGCAAATTCCCTTTTGCATACTAAACTACTAACTAACGAGAAGCGGAACCTGTATCTTACGCTCAACACTTTGCTTTCCCCCCCACATCCACTGAGTCTCTCTCCAGGTTCCACCAGGAACGCAGAATAATGCACACCTCTAACGCGGCAGGAAACGCCCGCCCGCCCGCCGCATGCGCCCCTCGCGCCTCTGCGGAGAGCTACTCGCTTACCTACGTTCCACTGCCGCCGCGCCACCGCCGCCGCCGGTGAAACCCGCGAAGCCAGACGTCCGTTCGCTCCAAAGGCACTTCCGGCGCACGCGGTGACGTCGGCCGGCGCGCCAGCCTCCGGCCCGGGTGCGCCCGGGTTTCGGGGAGACGGAAGAAGCGCTGCACCGCGCTGCGGTCGCGGACGCCCGCGTTGTTGGGCGCCGCGGAAGGCAGCTGGGGGTGAAGCCGCCGCGGGCTCGCATCCTCCCTGCTTGTCCACTGCGCCGAAGGTAAGCTCCCACCGCGCCGGGGCCAGGAGACTCCCGCGGCCCCGGCCTCTGCCCCGGCCCCAGGAACGTCCGGCCCGTGTTAGCATTTCTCAGAGTGAGAAACTTGAAATGCGACTTGCAGGTTTTGGCTACCTGAGGCTTTTTGAATAATCCTCCCAGTCGGCCAGCGGGGAGCCCTCAGGGTTACCGCGTCCATTGTCATTCATAGAGCTGCTACTGTGTTATTCCAGGTACTTGACACTTGCTGCCGACACCTGCGCTTTTTAAAATCAATTTGCAGTTGTAAACAGTTACATTGGTTACTAAACATATTGATAAATATACAGGTTAATGTCCCATTCAGAGTACGTAATTCATGTACTAAAGTGTGTCATTTCATGATTTTGGTTGTGTACGAAATAAAAAATCTAAAGAATTTTATCAAAATGTGAAATTACCAAAGTTTAACAAAAATGAGACTGTCTCGGTGGCCTATCTCTGTTATCCATGTATTACAGACGTAGATACAGGAGTTTGAGTTTGAGTTTTTTTTTTTAAAAAACAACAACTAGAACAAAAGAGTCGGGACAGACAGGTGTCCCTTTCGGAGGTGAGCGAATACTTAGAAAGCACCTTTTTTGCTTTTACCCAAAGAAGAGGTTAAAAATAGCCTAGTGGCTTCTCCGCCTCTTTTTTTTTTTAAAAAAAAAAAAAAAAACCCTCTTCAATCGCATTGCAGCACTAAAAGGCTTAACACCCGATGCTAGGAAAGGAATGTGGTAATTCACACCCTACTCACACTGGTGTTCTAATCTCTTTAAATGAATGGAGAGTGTGGAATTCTACCTTAATTAAGTCAGTGATCGTCCTTGTTTGGTTCTTTTTGGAATAAGATTCCTAATGTCTCATCGTTTTCCGTTTTAGAAATGAGCGGTGGCTTGGCGCCAAGTAAGAGCACGGTTTATGTATCCAACTTGCCTTTCTCACTAACAAACAATGATTTATACCGGGTAAGTTTTACTATAAGTACATCTGACTAACTATAAGTACATCTAATGAATTCTCTCTTTAGAGAGAATCTGAAGCTTAAGCAAATACTGCTTTCTGGGAAAATTCTTAATAGATATCTCCTACAAATTGTGAGAAAAATTGCAATTTTTTTAATTCCCAAGGAGAATTTGTGCTGCTTTCTTCTTCTTCTTTTTTTTTTTTTTTTTTTTTTTTTTTTCCCGAGACAGGGTTTCTCTGTGTAGCCCTGGCTGTCCTGGAACTCCCTCTGTAGATCAGGCTGGTCTCAAACTCAGAAATCTGCCTTCCTCTGCCTCCCGAGTGCTGGGATTAAAGGCCTGTGCCATCACGGTTTTTATATAAAGAAAATGTGTTCTTTACAAACAGCTGGATGGTAATGTGTGCCCATGATCCTAACACTCTAAAAGCTGAGACAGTTGGATCACGAGTTCAAGGCTAGCTGAAACTACATAGCAATATGCTGTCTCAAACAAAAAATAAGCTGGGGATGTAGTTGAGTGGTGGAGCACATGCCTAGCGTAGTTATCACATACCTGTAACCCCAGCACAGGGGAAGCTGAGGCAGAAAGATCTTGAGTTCAAGGACAGCTTGGACAATGTAGACCCTGTTTCACAAAAGGAGAAAGGGGATACTGAATCAGGCTTGGAGGTGAGATTTTATTCTGGTGGTAAGAAATGACCTTATTTAAAAGGTAACTGGGGGCTGGAGGTGAAGTATAGTTGGTAGAATGTTTGTCTTGCATGCATAAAGCCCTGTGCTGAATCCCTAGTACCACCTAAACCAGGGATTGATGGTATATACCTATGATTCCAACATTTGTAAGGTGAAGGCTGAATATTGGAAATTCAAAGTCATGCTCAGCTCCATGAAGACTTCGAGGCAAGCTTGGCATGCAGGAGACTCTGTCATTAGCAAAAAAAAGTTGTCTTTTGCATAACAAGGTAAAGCAGTAGAAGTCAGTTGTACAGATAGAGAGCACAAGCATTTCCAAAGAGGAAGGGTAAACATAAGTAAACCCTTCCTCCCCTTCCTTTGCAGGCCTGACAGAGGCAACCACTGTAGTGCTACTCTAAAACCCCATAGAAAGCTATTATCACATAGGAAACTGCTGGACCTCGGAATCTAATGTTGCCAAGTGTCTGACCCATAACTCAACATTTCAATGTTAGACTGCATGTGATGAGATCTTCTAAAAGCCTTTTAGGGGGATGTTATTTCTGTGTATTAAATCATAAGTCAGAATTAGAAATAGAAGGATCTTTGTTTTACATCTTTGGCAACAGGTCTTGTTCTGTAGCCTGAGCGTGCCTCAAACTCATGGCCGTCTTGCTCCCCTCTTCTGAACCAGGATTACAGCCATAGACCGTCATTCCTGGCTGAAAACGGTTTTTTCATTACAGGAAGCTTTTGGTATTATATGCAGTCAGAGCTCTGTCTGTCTTTAAATGGTGGATTGTGTAAATCATTGGTGTGGTTTTATTCGACAACACTGATAATAAAAGCACAGGATTAGCTGGAGCTCTGGTAGGTTTGTTGGTCCCACAGATCGATCAGGAATACAACTGCTGCCTAGTGTATGTGCCATAGATCTCGACATGCCGAGTGGTTTGTTCCCCCTCCGTCTACTCCCTAAAGGAGTTAGGAACTGAAGCACATCACTTGTAACTCCAGTAACTATATTATTGTAGTCACTTAGGAAATGTTTCTTTGGTTTGTTAAATCAGTGTCTTGCTGTGTTGCCCTAAGTCGTGAGCCTCCCTCTCAGGCCCCTAGGTGTAGCGATATTTGTTATAAAGTCTTGCAGAGTCTGAAGGCTGAAATTTTACATAAACTATAACAAAGAATCTGATCAGTACTCACAACCTGAATATTTAATATGCTGACATTTTAAATTATAAATTATTCTGTGGTTTTTATTTCAGATATTTTCCAAGTATGGCAAAGTTGTAAAGTAAGTACTGACATTACAAGATGCTTGATTGAATAAAACTACTACTGTTAACATGTTTACATATAGTTCAGTTATTTTCCCACGTACATAAACATTTGGCAGTTTTCATAGCATAAATGACTATGTACTAAAGATTTAATAGTGTTGCTTTTATAGTGCTGAGAACCATTCTTAGGACCTCAGACATACTAACCACACGCCTAATCTCTAAGCTACATATCTAGCCCCTGAAGGTTCTCAGAGCTAGTTCTTTTGCGTGTAGAGCTTAGTGGGAAATGTCTAGGGGGACAGTCACACTGGAGTGATATTATCTTGGTGCTCATAGTGCTGCCAAGCCATGTCAGAGAATATCTTTAGCCAAACCTCTGAACTGGCTGTAGATGTGCCACCCATTTGTTACCCGATGGGTTGACCCTTGAACTATTCTTAACCTCTGTTGACGTGTGTATAATGGGCTATCCCCCAAACTGCCCAGAGACTGATAGTGAATATGGTCAAGACTCCTCACTAAGAAGAACTGTCATTTCAAGCCTATTTGTGGTTTTAAAGCAGTAACTAGAGCACCGTTTTATAAATCCTTGGGGCACATCTTCAGGACGACTGAAATCTGTCTGACTGCACCACAGTCCACATTAGCTCCAATAACTCCCTATGCTCTGTACCAGCTTCATGTCATTCTCGGCCAGTTGAGATGAGAAGAAATTGGCATGGCTAGACTGAAATCTGTAACTACACTAGGGAAGAAACCTGGAACAAGATGGTCAGATAGAAAGGCTGTCCGTCCTTGAGAGACCATTGGGAGCCAAGTGGATTATGCTTGGTGTGTATAAGGACTAGATACGCAGGAAGGATGTGTCAGGATGGTCTACAGGTGCTTGGGGTAGTGTCTGCTCCAAGGTATGTGAGGCTTGTGTGAGCCCTTCACACCCTGAACACAGTGCTGCTCTGTGTCTTTTTGCATGCCAGGAGTATGGAGTATTCACAGGTTTGTTTTCTTTATGTTTTTGGTTTGTTTTTTTTTTAAGATTTATTTATTTATTTTATGTATATGAGTATGCTGTAGCTGTCTTCAGACACACCAGAAGGCGGCATTGGATCCCATTACAGATGGTTGTGAGCCACCACATGGTTGCTGGGACTTGAACTCAGGACCTCTAGAAGAGCAGTCAGTGCTCTTAACTGATGAGCCATCTCTCCAGCCCTTCTTTAATTTCTTCTGTGATTTTTTTTTTTCTTTTCCCAGAGAGGTGATCTCTCAGGACAGACCCTATGTAACTGGTTTACAGTCTCTCACTAGACTAAGGATGCATATGCTTCTGTCTTCTTTCTGTAACATTCATACTGTTTGATTCTAGAGTCCAGAGTTAGTAGTTTTAAAGTCAACCAAGAACACATGTAGCTAGATTTATAGATTCTTACCTGAGTATCTAATGCAGAGGTTCTCAACCTAAGGGTTACATCCCCTTCAGCAAACCTCTATGTCCGAACAATTTATAATTCATAACAATGTCAACATTACAGTAATGAAATAACAACAACAACAAAATGTATGGTCGGGGTCACCACAGCATAAAGGACTATATATTAAAGGGTCACAGCGTTAGGAAGTTTGAGAAGCATTGTCCTCAACCACCCCCACCCATTTTTGTTTGTGTGTGTACACCCCTGGCATATGCATGTACAGAAGGCAGGAACGCATCAGGTATCCTGACCTACTACTCCCTACCTTACTCCCTCAAGACAGGGCCGCTCACTGAACCTGAAGCTCACTGTCTTTTGTTAGGCTTGCCAGGGAGCTCCAGGATCCACCAGTTTCTGCCTATCCAGAATGAGGGACAGGCATGTGCAGCCATGCCCAGATTCTATGGGGTCCTCATGCTCCTACAGCAGAGCACTGTCGCCCTCTCTGACAGAAAGATTTCTTTACCACATTTCCCTGTCTTTATTTAGCCTTCTGCTTGCACTGTCTTGACTGTGTGAATGTATGCATGTACATGTACACATTATTTTTATAAGCTTCAGACTTCATTCTTTTTTATATCTGCATACTTAAATGTGTTTATAGAACACAATAAAGTTAACAACTTCATAATTTATTTTGGAAGCTTTTATTGAACTAGTCGTCTATTCGATTCTGTCAGTTGAGGTAACAGAATCAGTCCTGGGTAACCTTTTCCCCCTCTGGTACATGGTTTACTCTAGAGCCAACTGTTTGCTTTCACTGCTATTTTGCCATGCTTAGATGCTGATCATGTCTTCCTGGTTCATATACTTAGCAGATGATGTGCTGTGGCCTGTCCAGAGGACCATCCCTGAGACATCTTCATCCACTAGAGATAGTTTGGATGACACAGTTCTTCACTATATTCTTTATTTTCCCTTAGCAATTAATAAACAATGTTTGGGGCAACACAAGTACCCTGCTCTACAAGAACATCGTTTTTTATTTAACGTATGCTGGTGGTTTTTTCCCTGATCCAGTCTTTACCATGATTGTTCAAGGTGGTGGTTTTCTCACTTTCATTTTTTCTGTATTCAGTCATCTCTTGGCTCCCTTCTTGTTTCTATGGCTGATGCAGACTTGCAAGTGCTTTCTTCTTTTTCATAACTTGGCACTATTTTGTCTGTGTGTTCTAATTGTCTTGTAGTGGGCTGGTGGGCACTGACTTGCAGGCTCTATGTGTTATGTTCACGTTTTGTTTAATTCTTTCTTGTGATGTGAAGTTCCAAGGTCTTCTTGCCTCCACCCTGCTCCAGACACAGAATCAACCGTTTTCCCCAAGAGCTCAGCAAAACATTAATTTGCGTTGTTTTTAAGATGTGGTCTCAAGCTGAAGATATGGCTCAGCCATTGAGAACACTGACTGCTCTTCCTGTGTACCCAGCTTCAATTTCCCAGCCCATTTGGCAGCTGACAATTGGCTGTAATTCTAGTTCCCAGGACACCTAGCACTCAGGCACTTCATATACATGCAGGCAAAATACTCATACAGTCACGTCGCTCTGCCTCTTGCTTGGACCCTTTGAAGCTCTGGCTGTGCCCCTCTGGTCGTCAGTGTCGCTTTCTCATTTCAAAATCCTTGATCCCCCCAGGACTTTGAAGAGCTAGATGGTTTAAATCAGTCTCTCTCTTGAGCAGAACTTCATAGCCTAGGTTGGCCTCAAGCTCTCTAGCCTAGGATGACTTTGATCTGCAGTCCCTCCCATCTCCCCCGCTGAGTGCTGGGGTCACAAGCATCCACTACTACACATCTTTTTTTGTTTCTCTTGTCAAAGGTCTCATTATTTAACCTCATAAAAATGATCTTGAGCCGGGCACTAGTGGCGCACGCCTTTAATCCCAGCACTTGGGAGGCAGAGACGGGTGAATTTCTGAGTTCGAGGTCAGCCTGGTCTACAGAATTTGTTCCAGGACAGCCAGGGCTACACAGAGAAACCCTGTCTCGAAAAAAACAACAACAACAACAAAAAAGTGAACTTGAGTTTCCTGTGTAGTTACATGTTTTTGTCTTATTTTTAACTGGTTCTCTGTTTGTGCTTTAAGGGTTACTATAATGAAAGACAAAGATACTAGGAAGAGTAAAGGTGTTGCATTTATTTTGTTTTTGGATAAAGACTCTGCCTTAAACTGCACCCGAGCAATAAATAATAAACAGGTAAGCCATTCATTAATCAAAGTTTTACTCAAAAGTCTCTGTGTTCATCTAACACAAAAGCTATAGGACTGCAAGAGATCATCAAGTTTGATTAATTTCTGTAACTCAGGAGTGGCTGCCTTTTGTAGAAAAGATGTCAGCATTGTGCTGGATTATCAAAATGCTGGAAGAGTCTTAAGAGAAAATTACAGCATAGAATCTGTCATGTACTTACTGTAACAAGAAATGAGAAAACAGTATGTGATAACTAGGATATGGTGACTATGACCCTGTGCGTTTACATCTTTCTCTGACTTAGTTATTTGGTAGAGTGATAAAGGCAAGCATCGCTATTGACAACGGAAGAGCAGCTGAGTTCATCCGCAGGCGGAACTACTTTGATAAATCTAAGTGTTACGAATGCGGGGTGAGTAGACCTAGAACCCTGACTCTGCCATAGTGTAGAGTATGTACTACTTAGCAGTAGTCTTTTAGTGGCACCCACCACTGGGGTATGTGGGGGGAACACTAGGACAGACACAGGACACCAGACTCCAAATGTCCTGCCTGTTCTGTCACGTACGCCCTTTTAACAGGAGTCTCGCTCTGAACTTCAGGCTAAGCTGGTGACATGCATACTGCAGCAGCCTTGTCTGTGAGTGCGCATACACAGACAGACAGACACCTGGCTTTTCTTTTTAATCTGAGGTCTGGCATTTGGTCTTAATGCCTGTGCTTGTGCAGCAAGTCCTCTCCCCGGCCACACCATAAGTTCATTTTGTTGAGATTGGTTTTAGTTTGTTTTGAGACAAGTCTAATGTAGCACAGGCTACCTCATACTCACCTTGTAGCAGAAGATGTAGCAAATGACCTTGAATTTATGACCCTCGTGCCTCAACCTCCTGAGTGATGGGATTACGGGCATGTCCCACCACTTCTAGTTTATGAGTTATGGAGGATCAAATCCAAGGCTTTGTGCTACACAAGCATGGTACCATCTGAGCTAAACCCCTTGGCTCCTCACCAGAATTTCTGGCTGGCTAAAACCAGGTTATGACAGCTATTTTACGTCGAGACTGTAAACGCATCTGAGTAAAAATCTTTGAAATGTAGTATTCAGGGGCCAGCAGGATGATTAAGTGGGGGAAGGAATTTGCCATACAAGTCTGACGACCTGAGTTCAATCCTTGGAACCCACATAAAAGTGAAAGAAGAGACCCTAATCCACAAAGTTGTCCCCTGACCTCCACACTCAAGCTGTGGTGCGCATGTCTACACACAACAATAATAAATAAAGTTTGAAAGAAAGAATAGGATGTAAAGATACTTGGAGGGGGATTATAGGCATAGCTGAGTGCCAGGGAGATTGCTTGGCACCCTGAAAGATATGGGTTCATCCTCAGTATACAAAGCATAAAAAGAACAAGAGAATAAAAATACGGGGTAGGTGATGTACAATAATCTTCATAGTTTCTAAGCCTTCAAAATTGTTTTCTAAACCCACAAGGCTAATTATTTATCTTAATGTCTTGAAAGGTTTTAAGTAAAGCATAAATTTCTGTTAACAGACATTGCACGAGTTTTGTGGTTTTATCTGCAAGGGTCATTGGTGTTCACCATCAATGTGATCATATGACCCATCCTCCATAAAATAAAAGATTAAGCTTCTCTTGTAATTTGTTGGGACAGGATTGTAGAATGCTCCCAAGGCTGGTATTGAACCTATAACCTAGAGTGATTCTCCCGCCCTGGCTTTCTAAGCACCCACAGCTAAATAGGTGTATTAAGCCACACCTGTTTTTATTTTTAATACCAAGATATTTTCACTCTGAATCGCATAGCTGTTAGTTCCTAAAAGTGGCTACATAATTCTTAAACACTGGATCCAGATGTATAAACTGAGTGATAGAGAGGTGATTTCTGCCAGACACTGTCATAGCTACAAAGTAACAGGGTAGACACCTGAAATGGCTTGACATCTTCTACTTCTCTATTGCTGTGGCAAACACCATGACCAAGGCAGCTTACAGAAGAAAAGGTTGATTTAGGGCTTACATTTCTAGGAGCCCACCACCATCCTGGCAGGAGCATGGTAGTAGACAGGCAGGGATGGCACTGGAGCAGCAGCGGAGAGCTCATAGAAGATCCAGAAACTGGAAACAGCAAGGGGGCACATGGAGGTTGGTGCCAGTCTTTGGAAACCTGAAACCTACCCCCAGTGACACACCTCCTTCAATAAGGCCACACCTTCTAATCCTTCCCAAAGAGTTCCATCAACTGGAGACCTAATTCGCAAATACATGAGCCTGTGGGAACATTCTCTTCTCGTTCAGACAACAACCTCCTTTCTCCAGCTGCCACCTTTACCTTTGTTCCCCAAGATAATATGTTCTGAGCGCATGCTAATGTGGTCAATTCGGACTGTCTGAATACTGTAAAAAGATTACTTTGAACCTAGTCTAAAGTCCTAAGTTGTGTTTGCGAAGGAAGTGCTGGCTATGCAAAGCAGCACAAGCCTGGAGTTGGTATTTGGGAGTTCCTTAGCCTGGGAGGCTCTGAGCTACATACTGAGTATGTGGCTGAAGCCACAGGGAGACTGTCTCTATTAGATCTGTTTATTTAAGAGCTTCCTTACTCTCCGTGTTTATAGTGAATATAAATCGTCTGAGAAGCAATACTCCTGATTTGGGGATTTAGACAGATGTTATTGTCATGCTTTATACATTTTTCTTATTTATTATTTGGGGTATTTTATTTATTTACTTTGTCTCAGTATGTAACCTTAACTGACCTCAAACCCATTCGTAGACCAGGCTGGCCTCAAATTCAGAAAGATATGCCAGCTTGTGTCTCCCAAGTTCTGGGATCAAAGTTGTGTGCCACCGCACCAGGGTCAATACTTCTTTTTTCTTCATAAGAACAATGCCTCTAACATTTTATCCCCATTTATCAGGCTAATCTAAAATTTATATTCGTGTTGATGAGACACTTAGAGTTCTTTTGTAGGGTCAAAGTTGAGGTTTAAAATGTTTGAGGGAAGAGTTTTACTCTGCTCCCTAGACACTACTGTAACCTGCCAGCACTTAGAGCGTCTCGTGATTGTCTCCTCGATTCGAAGGAACGGGTGTGGCCCTATGTTCCCACAGTGAGAATGTTGTCTCCTGGATTCTAGCCTTTGATTCACAGGGTCAGGGCATGTTTCTATCGCTAACAGCAACTATAGTGGTTCATTTTCTTCTTTTGTTTTTAATGTGAAACTAAAGGAGAGTGGACACTTAAGCTATGCCTGTCCTAAAAACATGCTTGGAGAACGTGAGCCTCCAAAGAAGAAAGAGAAGAAGAAGAAGAAGAAACTCCCTGAACCCGAAGAAGAAATGTATGTATACCTAGGTCACTGAGATGCTGTACTGTTTTGCCTTTTTCCTGCCAGCTGACCAAATCTGTGTTCTCTCTCTTTGCTGACCTAGTGAGGACGTAGAAGTGAGTGAAGAAGGAGAGGACCCGGCTCTGGACAGCCTCAGTCAGGCCATAGCCTTCCAGGTACTGACGGACTTGTTCTGGGGGGACTGGGGTCTGGGGGCACTGCTCAGCGATGGACCACATGCTTGCCAGTCTAGATTCCAAGCACAAGAAAAGCAGTGCAGAGCACAGGAAGGAAAAGAGATGGTGTGACACTGTGGAGCTTAGTCTTTCCGTTTTGTTTTAAGTGAGCACAGCTACAGCCTTTAAACCTACCTACCCAGGAGGCTGAGGGGAGGAACCACTGGAGCTGAGGAATTCAGATTAGCCCAGGGACACCCTGTCTCAGCAAAAAGAGGGGATATAGTGAGCACATTGGCCATCCCTGTAAACTGAGCACTCCGAGTGGGAAGCAGGAAGAAGCCAGGTTAGCCTCGCCTGGACTGCAGAGTGAAACCCTGTCTCAGAAAATGCATAAATCATAACACAAAGCACCATGGTATACTTCATGTTCTTAGCATATTTGTGTGTGTGTGTGTGTGTGTGTGTGTGGTTTGTTTTGATTTGTTTTGTTTGTTTTGTTTTGAGACAGAGTTTCTTCTTTATGTAGCCCTGGCTGTCCTAAAACTCACTCTGTAGACCAGGCTGGCCTCTTAACTCACAGAGATCTGCCTGCCTCTGTCTCCCCAGTACTGGGATTAAAGGCATGTCACACCATCACCTGGCTGTAGTTTGTATGCTATCACTGTACTGATCATCTGTAATGGGAATTTCTGTTTCCTCTTCATGTCATAAATTTGAGGCAACACATTATTCTAAGATCTTTGAATGAAACATTTAATTTGTCTGGATTGTAAGAGTACCACATACTTTTAGTGTGTTTTTAATCTGTCTTCATTAGAAAATTGGGTGGAAGTACTGATTTAGCTGGATGTGTTACCACATGTCTGTAATCCCAGCATATGGGAGGTAGAAATGAGTTCAAGGCCAGACTGAGCAACATGACACAGATCTCAGAAATTAATGTTTAAATTAAAAGTTTCATTAAAAATTCTTTAGCACTTCTAGAAAGAATCCTTGCATAGGACGGAGCTAATCATCTTGCATACTTGTCTTCTCACCTGAGAAGGCTGAGGCAGTGGATCATGAGTTCAGGCCTAGCCTGGGGTACCTAATTAGTTGTAGGCCAGCATAAGCTACATAACTCTGTCAAAACAAACTAGGAAAGAAAAGGGAGGTAAGGTAGGGATTCAGCTTAGTTGGGAGCATGCACAAAGCCCTGGTTTTATTCTCTAGCACTGCATAGACCTGGGGTAGGGATGCAGCCCTAGAATCACAGAAGTAGAGGCAAAGGCTCAGAAGTTCAAGGTCATCCTACATAGGGAGTTCAACACTTCTCACTCAGGGAAGAAAAAAAAAATCCCTACAATAATTTTGAGGAGGGCTGTGATGGGAATCAAATGTGTCAGTGTGGCCTAAGAGGGTGGGAATTATTGTGGGCTGGTGATTTCCTATGGTAATTCTTTTGAATTAACATGATATGCCATAAGTAACTGGTTTTATTCTGCTTCTGAATCATACTATAGCAGGCCAAAATTGAAGAAGAGCAAAACAAATGGAGACCCAGCCCAGGGGCTCCCTCGACCTCAGATGATTCTAGACGACCAAGAATAAAGAAAAGCACATACTTCAGTGATGAAGAAGAACTTAGCGATTAAAATCATATTTATTTTGTAAATATTATTCAAATAAAATCTTACTGTACCAAATGCAGTTTTGGAATAGAGACTGGTTTTAGTATTAGACTGGTGTGAGAATAAGAATGCTTAAAGCCAAATAGTATTTAATGTAATTCAAAAGAAATTTCAAAATAACTTTGAAGTACCATGTTTCTGGCTTGTCTTAACACAGTGCAGATCCTAAATCTGAAAATCCAGGATCTAAAGCGTTCTGGTCTTTGAGCACCAACGTGACGTCTCAAGTGGGACTGTGAAACTTTCACTAACAACATTGTTAAATACTGCAGAAAACTGCTCTCAGACTGCAGTGTACATGAGACATAAGTGAATCTTGTGTTTACACTTGGTTCTTAACCAAATAACTCCTTTGTATATGCAGTTCTACCAGAATCAGAGCTACTGTAGGGCAAAGCATTTCACATATGGGACCCCCCCATCTGTACTAAAATCAGAAATTGTTATAAACAGTCTTGAAAATAATTTTAAAGAATAACATTTAATACTACCAGCTATCAGAAGTAGAAGAGTGGGTGGTAAAACACTTCACTTGTTAGGACTTGTGACGGAATTCTTGCCTGCATATGTGTCTGTGCACCATATGCACACAGTGTCCCTGGAGGCCGGAAAGGCATACAGTCTCCTGGAACTAAAGTTACAGATGGAGTGAGCCACTGTATGGGTGCTGGGAACCAAACCCAGCTCCTCTGGAAGAACAACCGGTGCTCTTAACCACAGAGCAGTCTCTCCAACCCATCACATCACAAAAACTTCATAAAGGCTGGACAATTAAATTATCTGTTAAAGAATTCTATCTTTAAAGATGAGTGCTTTATCCCAGTTTGAATGAACTGTCAATGAGAGGCTAGCCTGGGCTATGCCTGTGTGTGAAGCTATTCTGGGCTACATACCAAGTCCCCTTGAAAAAAGAAAAAAGATTTATTATATACAGTGCACTGTCGCTGTCTTCAGACACCAGAAGAGGGCATCGGATCCCATTACAGATGGTTGTGAGCCACCATGCACTTGCTGGGAATTGAACTCAGGACCCCTGGAAGGGCAGTCCGGATAGTGAAGTTGCTCTAAATGGCTGAAAACTAAAGTTATTTCCTGACTGTGGCCCTGGAATCTGTTTCCTACAAGCTCACAGCCCTTGGCCTTCAGCGTTCGTTATGTGTTTGTACACTTTGCTAAGTAAAAGGGGCCTTTGCCCATTCATAAAAGAATAAAGGACGGTTTGGTTTTGATTTTTCCTCTTATTCTCCCAGCCTTTCCCCATCTTCACATTGTTTTTAGATTTTTGTTAAATAGTTATTGCATTTGGGGCAGGAGGGGTTATGATGTAAATATTTTTTATGAATGATACTTTTTTTTTTTTGTATTTGTGACTAAGTATTTCCAAATCCTTTTTATTCAGCGGTGTAAAAATGGTATTAACATTCTATTTAGATTTCTATAGTTTGAATGTGTATAAGAATTCCCACTTTTTAATATTAAAAGCAGTCAAACTACAATGGCGATCCAAGTGTTGACCACTCCACTAGTGAAGAATAGTAAACTTGTCAAAGCCAGGTGCTGTTATGTACACTGGAGTCCCAGCAGTTAGGAGAGACTGACAGAGGACTAGGAGTTCTAGAACAGTGTAGGCTACATTGTGAGACTGCTTGAAAACAAAGTTATGTTCCAAATCTCAGTAAGGAAACGGAAGGACGGGATACATTGCTTCCAACTCATCCGCTAATTAGAAAGCATGCAGTAAGAACTGAAAGCACAGGACGAGGCGGGGGTTAAAGAGTTCATCACGTTAGCTGAGCTACATGAGGCCTTACTACAAACAATTAAAAATATACACACATGTGGCTCACAGTTTACTCTCCGAACCAGAAGTCTTGCCCTATTTTATTTCAGAATGCTAATCAGAAATACAGGTAGGTCAAGCATGATACACACCTGTTATCTCAGAACTGGGGAAAGCCAAGGCAGGATAGAAAATTTGAAGCCAGGAGCTAAAGACTTATTCTTGCAGAGGATCTGGGTTCAGTTCCCAGTACCCACATGGCAGCTCACAACCACTGGGTACTCCAGTTTCAAGATACCTGGATCCATTTACTGGACTCTGCAGACACCATGCAAAACATTTATACATGATAAATAATTCTAGGCGAGCCTCGGCTACATAGTGAGACCCTGTCTCAGAATGTTGTTTTTGACAGACAAACCTGTGTCTCTGTGGCCTCATTGCCACTTAGACCTTTAAACCTTGGCAGTGCATGTAACCTGAGTTAATTGAAACACAGTAAAATGGAAAATAAGAACTATTTATGATTTTACCTGTATGAGGTATCTAATGGTTTAAGAATACTGCACTACATCATTTATGACCCTGTTCCTCCTTCACTCCCTCTTCTCCCCCTGTACCCCCCCACAGAAGAAATGAGTGTAATTAAGAATGTTCACTGCTCTGGTGCAGGTTAACTCCAGCTCTAGGGAAATCTAACTTAACTTCTGGCTATGGTGGGTGCATACACATATACACATAATTTTAAAATAAAATTTTTTAAAATCTTAAGTCGAAGAAAAAATAAGATATTGGAAATCTTATTCTACATTATATTTTAAAATTCACCATATCAAACATTGCATGCTTTAGAACTAATTTATAGAGTTAATCACTTGTATCAGAAAAAAATAAAAGCAAAAATGTTTCTACCTTAAGATGTAAATAAATGCATTGAGCATGGTGGCACACACCTTGATCCCAGCACTTTGGAGGCAGAGGCAGGTGGATCCCTGAGTTTGAGGCCAGCATTATCCAAAACAAGCAGACGGGAGGGGAACTAGAAACGGAAATGGAAAGTCAATGAAAGCAAAAGTAAGCTCACGGTTTACATAAAACTGAGACAACGTTTGACGATGGGTGGATGGATGGACGGACAGAATGTGAAAGAAAGACAGCACTACCAACGTTGCAGTAACAAAGAGTAGGTAGGATGCACAACAGCCAACGTTGTCCCAGTAAACTAGATGAATAAAATGGAACGAAGTGTCTTTCGACACAGGCAATTGCCTGTGTCGGTTTTTGTTAAAACTATAACAAGGCCCTCACATTTAGTGACTTAAAACAATATAAACATATCATATTTCAATCATGTAGCTTGGAAGTCCAGTCTCCTTGAAAGTTTCGACCTTCAACTAGAGTGAGTAGAACTGTGTTTCCCTCTGTGGGCTCCATGGCCCATGTGTCCTTGCCTCTAGTTTCTGGGGGGAGTTTGCATTCCTTGGCTACAAACCCCTCCCTTCTCTAGCCACAAAGCAAGCAAGGACAGGCCACACCACTGAACCTGCTCCACCTTTCATTCACTTTAAAGAATCCTAATCATTTGGTCAGGCTCTACTGGATAGCCCAGAAGATTCTTTCATTCAAAGTCCTTAATTTAATCAACATCTGCCAAATCTTTTGCTAGATAAAGTAATATCCCTAGGTCCTCAACATCAAAACAGTTGCATTAATTACACACACACACACACAGCAAGTCTAGATAGCTTCACTCGTGGATTCTCCCAAACATTCAAAAAGAAATCCTTGCCGACCAACCTTCTGCAAGTATTTCTGGAAACAGAGAAGGAAGGAACACTTGAAGTCCTCTATAAAACTATTAGCAACCTTGTACTAAATGCCAGCCAAAGACCATAAGCAAGCTACAGAATAAATGCTCCTTATGAAGAAAAAGCACAAGATACAGCCCAAAGACCAAACCTGACTTACAGCAATGTACAAAACTGCCTTGACATTTAAAAGTTTGCATATCGTTTTAATAGAATAAAAGGTAAAGCATGATTTTGATACAAAATACTCTCTGTCCGAGAGTATCTGATAGTAATTCTTAGCACCGGATCTCAGCAGACTTGGACAAAGAGCATGTGAAAAACCTACAGGTAGCAGCAGCAGCCTCTCTCAGAATGAGGCCAAGAGCTTTATTCTCTCATTTTCAACTTGGCACTGGTGATTTTTTTTTAGCCAGTGCAATCTGTCAAAGAACAAAACAAAGAAAAACCTCCCAAGAAACCTACAAGAAAGGCAGCAGAACTAGTAAGTTGAACACACAACAGCATACCAGGATTCGGTATTGAGACACACAAAAAGGAAAGTGAGTAAGATGATGACTCGGCAGGTTAAGACGCTTGCTGCAAACGCCTGGAAACCCAAGTTCAATCTCTGGAACCACCAAAACATGGAAGGAGAGAACTGACTTCACAAAGTTGTTCTCTCACCTCCACATATGCCCCCACACACCATTTATTTATTTATTTATGTACTTATTTATTTATTTATTTTCTGTATGTGAGTACATTGTCACACTACTCAGACACACCAGAAGAGGGCATCAGATCCCATTACAGATGGTTGTGAGCCACCATGTGGTTGCTGGGAACTGAACTCAGGACCTCTGGAAGAGCTGTCAGGGCTCTTTACTGCTGAGTCATCTCTCTGGCCCCAATTTTTTTTTTTTTTTTAAGAAATAAATTTTGCAAAAATATTTTCCACATTGAAATATGCAACCATTACAGAAAGACATCTTGAGAGGTCAAAATAAATGGAAAGACATCCCATCAGTTGGTAGATGGAAGATTTGCTAGATTACAATGGTAGTGTCCTCCTACCTGAAATATAAATTCAATGCAATACCTATTAAAATTCTAAAAGGATTATTACTTTCAAAATAGGCAAGTTAATCCTAAATAAGGAAATAAACCATAGCCAAAAGCAGTTGTGAAAAGACCAAACTTAGAGGAGTTACCTGTGGTGACTTTTAAACCTTCACATAAAGCTGGAGCAGTTCAAAGACTAGCCGGGACATAAGGCTGGACAGGCTGGACAAACAAAATAGCATGGTGAAATCTCTGTCAAGCTTCCTGGCCGTCCAGGAGGGAGATCATCCTTGACACAGTGTTGCCAGCGCAATCCTGCATTGACATTCGTCAGGATGTGCTTGTAAACAAAGTTTAAGGGTACTAGATGATCCACAGCTGGTGCTCCTGGTGGGACCCCAAAGGGCTGTGCCTTCTGATAAGACCAAATCCCCAGGGAGGGCAAATCTAGATTGGCCCGGCCTATTCCCCCGGTGGAGGTTAAACCTGTAATCCCTGCAGTTAGGAGGCAGAGGCAGAAGATTGGTAGAAGGTTGAGGTTAGTGCTCTATGTAGCAAGTTACCTGCCTGGAAGGGCTACTGGTAGACAACTTCTCAAAAGAAGGGGGGAGGAGGTGGGGACAGAGGGAGAGAGGGAGGGAGGGGGAGGGGGGAGACAGAGTCAGAAATAGAAGAGGAAGAAGGTGAGGAGGAAAGGGAGACAGAAACAGAGGAAGAGATGGAGGAAGAGGAAGAGGAGGAGGAAGAGGGGGAGGGGAGGAGAAGAGGGGAGGGGAGAGGGGGAGGGGAGAGAGAGGAGGAGGAGGAGGAGGAAGAGAGATTGCTCTGCTGTTGAGACTATTTGCTCTTCTTTCAGAAGAGGAGAGTTCAGTACCCAGCATCTGTTGGTGGCTCACAACTGACTGCAATTCCAACATGAGAGGATACAAAGCCTCCAGGGACATCAGCACATACCCACACAGAGACACACAGACACACTAAGAAATAAATATCAGATTCCACAAACAAAGAAGGATTCTCCAATATCGTACCTGCTGCTAGAACGAAACTCAGCAGTGCTCATAGGACCACGTCAGAGCTCAGAAATGTCTCACATTCTCCTCATTCTCCTCCGCATGAACTACCACAGAAAGTCACTAGATACATGAAGAAACTGATTCAATCACAAAATCAGTGGTGCCAGTCCTGAGCAACTTGGATCCTTTTTTTGGATGGTCATGGTAAAAGAGCAGAAGAAATTCCAACCTGGGTATCAGAGTGCCTGCCCATAATCCTAGCACTTGAGAAGCAGAGACACAAATATTGTGAGTTTGGAGTCAGCCTGGGCTACATAGTAAGACTCTATGTTAGAAAAAGAGGCAGCAGTTCTTGCTGTGTAGCTTTGGCTGACTGGACTGGTAGCCCAAAGTTCCCTGAACATGCAGTAAACATGTTTTCATCTCTGCAATGCTTGGATGACAGGCATGTGCACGTTGCCTACCCTACTTTTCTAACTGTAAATTGGAAACCATCATTAACTACCTTCTGTGATTACTATGAACATGTTCTCTGGCTTCTAGAAACTCAAAAGTTCCTACCTTAATGTTAGACTCATAAAAAAGACCAAAGAATTGTCCAATAGTAAATTTTAGATGGTTGGCAATACATCTCAGCTGGTAGAATATTTTCCCAGTGTGTGCCAGGCCCTGGGTTTAGATAAACCAGGTGCAGTGGTGCACACCTGTAATTCTAGTACCAGCGAGGTGGAGACAGGAGAATCAGAAGTTTAGAGCAATCCTCCGCTATGTTTAAGGTCAGACTGGGCTAAAAATCCTGTCTCAAAATTAAATGAATATATGCATTAAATCAGTCAATAAATAAATATAGAATAAAAGTGTTAAATACCCTTCCTCTTCTTAGGCCAAGCCTAGAATCTGAGAGTGAGTAAATTATAACCATATGTCTGTATCTAACTCAGAAAACCCATTCATTTTTTTGGACAGGGGCTCATGTAGTTCAGGTTAGCCTCAAATTCACTATGTACTAAAGGATTACCATAAACTAATTTGCCTCTACCTTCTGCTAAGATTACAGGCAGGTGTGACACCAAGTCCAGGCACATTCAAATCCTTTTGTAGTGCCAGGGAAGTGTTAGTGATCCCCAAAAAAGGCAGACAGGAGCTGATCTGATGTAAATTACCATAGGGCCTTCAGCTGCTGTCACAAAGAATGGTTTCCGAATGTCTGTCAGAGCAAGGTTTTATAGTAAGCAGCAAGTGGAGGGTGAGTGTGCAGTCATCTAATTGGAAAGCTACTGTGGCCTTTAACATAATTGGCTGCTGCTGAGAGTCATATCTTAAACTTAATTTCTGCTCCCCTCTGCGTTGGTGGTCGTTAGGCAGGGGCGATCTGTAACCTGGACGTGCAGATCTGTTGGGATAATAACCTGGAGATACTGGTCTTGCTGGGGATTAGCCTAGAGACAGGAGCTAGGCTCTGGTTTTGTTGGGGGGCAACTTGGAAACTAATGCTAGCCCCCAGCCTGTTAGTTTACATGAGTTCAAACTCGGTCAGGTTCTCTAAAATGAAGTCTGAACTTAAAAGATTTGGCCTCTCACTCTCTATATGTTATTTGTCATAATACAAACAAAACTGCCTGTGATCAGTGTGTTACCTAGGAATTACATAAGTTTGCAGCACTACCCTGGCTCCTAATCTCTTCAGTCAATTCTCTTCTACTTCCCTGGAAGACTTACCTCCCCAAACGGAATTTTCAAAGGTAACTCAAGTAGACTTATCAGGCTGCCTCATAGCCTATCCTCTGTCTCATTCCTTAAGGAAGATATGGAAAAATACTGTAATAAACGTTGCATATAAAGCCAAATAATCCAAGATATCAGTTCCGAACCGTGTGTGTGCGGTGGTTTAAAAAGGTAAGCCCCCTCCCCCATAGACTCCTGTGTTTAAATGCTTTGCCCATAGGGAGTGGCATTATTAGGAGGTGTGGCCTTGTCAGAAGAAGTGTGTCTCCTATGCTCAAGCTACAACCAGTGTGGCTCGAAGTCTCCTGCTGCTGCCTATGGATCAAGATGTAGAACTCTCAGCTCCTTCTCCAGCACCATGTCTGCCTGTATGTCACCATGCTTCCCGCCATGATGACAATGAACTAAACTTCTGGAACTGTAAGCCAGCCCCAGTTAAATGTTTTCCTTTCTGAGAGGTGTCATAGTCATGGTGTCTCTTCACAGTAATAGAAACCCTAAGACACTCTGTGTGTGTGTGTACGTAGACATAGACATAGAATGAGCATAATTCTGTATTTAAATTATTTATGGGGAGCTGGAGAAATGGCTCAGTGGTTAAGAGCACTGACTGCTCTTCCAGAGGTCCTGAGTTCAATTCCCAGCAACCACATGATGGCTCAGAACCATCTGTAATGGGATCTGATGCCCTCTTCTGGTGTGTCTGAATAAAAAATTATTTATGGGAACACTATAGTCAAGAGTCCTCACACAGACACAAGATATGATCAGATGTTAACTTTGTAAGTAGAACCTGAGGGCTGGGACTCAAACCAAGTCCAAGGAAACAGTTTATACCTGGAAAGAAAACTTCTTTGAATCCAGCGATGAGGGCTGAAGGCAGTCATTTATGTAACCTGGTCTAATGGGTCTGTCTACTGCATGTGTCCAATGAGTGGATAGTGGCTTGAGCAGACGAATTCTCCCAAGGGTGAATTTCTCTTCAGAATAAGATGTGTAGGGGAGGAGGTTGCTGCTAATGTGTACTTGAATAATAAAAGTGTCCAAAATCCTGTTTTAATAGTTTCTCCCTGAGAGGGTCTTCTTCCAGTCAGACTCTAGGATGCACCTTACTTTCTGAGTGCCTCTCTTTCTGTTAACTCTGGTGCTTGAAGCTGATAGAAAACACTTTTTAATAACTGGGGAGTGGGGATGCACATATGAGAGGCAGAAGCAGGTGGATCTCTGTGAGTTAAATCCCAGGCTGGTCTATATTGTGAGTTCCAGGTCAACCAGGACTACATAGTGAGAGCTCAGTATATTATCAGATTTAAAACAAACAAACAAACAAACAAAACAAGCAAGCAAGCAAACAAACAAACAAACCCTCAACTTGACTTCAAACTGGCTGGTCCTGGAATTCTTTTCTGCATCAAAGTCACCGGTCTAGTTTTACCTGAGTTGAAGTCCCTATGAGCTAAGAGAACCCAGACTGTAATCCTATTACATGGAGCTATGACAGCATCTCCACTTCCATAGCTGACATCTTTTGGGCTCATCCAGAATCCCTTAGAAGCATTGTTGCCTCAGTAGCCTCTCACAGACAAAACTGTATATCCTTGTGAACCATTAAATAATTTAAAAGTTCCCTTCAAACAAACAACAACAACAAAAAAGACATTTTCTTAAATGCAAAAGGGAGCTCCATTAAATAGCTATTAGTGGTTGTACCTTTGTGTGCTTGCTTCTTCTGTTTTTTGATTGTTTGTTTGTTTAAGATTTATTTTATTTATATGAGTACACTTGTCTTAGTCAGGATTTCTATTCCTGCACAAACATCATGAGCAAGATGCAAGCTGGGGAGGAAAAGGTTTATTGAGCTTACACTTCCATGCTGCTGTTCATCACCAAAGGAAGTCAGGACTGGAACTCAAGCAGGTCAGGAAGCAGGAGCTGATGCAGAGACCATGGAGGGATGCTGCTTACTGGCTTGCTTCTCTTGGCTTGCTCAGCCTGCTTTCTTATAGAACTCAAGACTACCAACCCAGGGATGACACCACCCACAAGGGGCCCTCCGCCCTTGATCACTAATTGAGAAAATGTCTTACTGCTGGATCTCATGGAGGTATTTTCTCAACTGAAACTCCTTTCCTCTGTGATAACTCCAGCTTGTGTCAAGTTGACACACAAAACTAGCCAATACAACACTGTAACTGTTTCCACACACACCAGAGGAGGGCATCAGATCCCACTACAGATGGTTATAAGCCACCATGTGGTTGCTGGGAATTGAACTCAGGACCTCCGGAAGAGCAGTCAGTGCTCTTAACCACTGAGCCATCTCTCCAGCCCTGCTTGCTTCTTTTTTAAGGAACTATTAGTATAACGTATACTTGGTGATCATAATCTCACTATCTTCTCTTTAATTTGTTCACTTTCTTAAATTTGTTCCTTTACATTTTGCTATAGAATTAGTATGTAACTGTAACTATCTGTACATTCTTCTTACAGTCTTTAGGATCTTGCTCTTAAAATCTCTGTGGTTAAAGTGATGAAGGAAGCCATCATACAAACCAAGATGGCCACTGATATTCTAACAGCACAAGGAGGAGCCTGTGCCATTGTTAAAGGGCAGGGAACCCAGGCGATGTATTCTCAGCTCTCTACAATGTTCATAGTCAAACTAAATTGACATCAGACTCCACCTTAAACTTGATTGATTTTTCTAACACAATGGCTCCCAGACACCTCATGGTAAAAAACATCTCCACTCCTTTAGACACCAATCCTGGCACTGGGCATAACCTCCTGGAGGGTGTCAGCACCTGTGTAGTTTGTCCAGAGTAATGACATCCACTCTTCCAGAGTTCTATCAGTGATGACTGTTGACCAGTCCCATGGTCAGACAGGTTGTCTCTGAGGATTGACCAATATTCCAAAGACCTGTGTGGGGTACCAGGGGATTACAGGCTTTGAGCTCCAGAGTAGTGGTTTACCACTCTGTCAGCAGTGGGACCTAGGAAAATAGAGCCTGAAAATGAGGCGGACTAAAGTCTCACATGATAGCCAACTTTACTCAGAGCCTCAGACAATTTATACTCTGAGGGTTAAGAAAGGTCACCTGAGTAAAGTTCTCATGAGTTCAAGCTGTATACAATCACAAGGACAGGCTGCACATGGCAAAAAACATGTTTTTCCATAGAGGCATATAAACAAATAACTATAGCTAGTTGTAATTAATAAGTAATAAATAATCTGAAGTAAACCCACTCCTATCCTGGGAGGGACACAAAAGTATAATCCAAGAACAATTCTGTTTTTGAAGGAACTGAGATCATGTGACTCTCTCTCTCTCTCTCTCTCTCTCTCTCTCTCGTGAGTTTTCTAACAGGCACTCAGAATTTCCCTCACTCGACTTTATTCTTGGATTGTGTCTAAACAAAAACAAAGTACTTCTTGATTTTATTCTTTTTGTTGTTGTTGTTTTGTTTTTTGTTTTTGTTTGTTTGTTTGTTTGTTTTATTTTTCGAGACAGGGTTTCTCTGTATAGCTCTGGCTGTCCTGGAACTCACTCTGTAGACCAGGCTGGTCTCGAACTCAGAAATCTGCCTGCCTCTTTGATTTTATTCTTAAAGCAAGAAAACCTGTGGTGACATTGGCAGTTAACTTAAGCAAATACAACACAGTGAGGAAAGACACCTATCATTATGTCTTATCATCTTTGGTCATGTGCAAGAGCCAAGAATATCCCTCCCAGGGCATTCTTCCATGTCCTTGTTTCCAAGTGCATGCATTTCTCATGGAAGGCCACCTTGTGGGAGGAGCATTCAGCACTCTGCCCTGTCCATAGTTCACAGCAAGCAAGTTCACAGCTTTCTTAAGCAGGCTCCCACAGAGTACCCAAGCATTCCATGGGATGCTATGTCTCCCTTAGAACAGCAGCTTGAGACAATTTGTGCTTGGAAACCTGTTAAGAAAAGGAGCCAACAGAATCCAAGCAACAGAACAAAAGTCAGGTAATAGATCAAAGCCTGAATGTGAGGGGTGGGGGCGGGGGGAGCTGGTAGCTGAGTGATTAAATAAAAAGAGCCCTCCCCCCAAATGCCACCAGCCTACCACTCAACATCCGAATCCACTGCCTTATGCTTGAAATAATAAGGATTTATTGCACTTTTAAAAAGATTTGCATGCATATGTGTATGTTATATTGGTGAGTACATGCCACATGCTACAGGGCACAAATAGAGGTCAAAGTGTAACTTGCAGGGATCAGTTCTCTTTGTTGTGCCAGGAAGCGTTCTTGAACCCCAAAAGACCACCAATGCCAATTCCAATTCCAATGCAATCACATTAGGGTCTCTGTATTCAAGCTCGAGCTTGGGCCACACCCTGTCTCTGACGAAGGAGAATGGGGGGGAGGACCCTGAGCCCGGTTTCAGGGAAGCATTTATAGAGGCAAGAAGGGCGTTATCTAGCCTGGTACACATCTGACAAGGAGGCCATTATGGCCTTTAACATAGTTGGCTGGTGCTGGGAGCCAAACTATAAACTTTTAACTTTAGTTTTCTTCCTGATTGGTGGTCGTTAGGAATGGAAGTGTCAGGGAAGTGTCAGGGAAGTGTCAGGGAAGTGTCAGGGGCAGGAAGAACCTGGAGGTGCAGGTTTGTTGGGGAATGACCTGGAAACTGGTGCGAGGTGCCAGTTTGTTACTCAACCTTAGGTCAAGTTCTCTAAAATAGAGCCTAAACCCAAAAGGTTTGGTCTCTCATTCCTCCCTTTCACTGGTAACTAGAAAGTCCAATCATGAGGATTCCTGGAGCTCATAGGCTTCGTTGTCTAGGTTTTGGAGGGACTGGTAATAACTCTTTATAACTGTAAGCTGAAGTCTCAAGTCTCTCTTATGTTTAGTAAGGCCCTCTCTAAATTTGGCCATTTCTCTTTTGACTATCTCTGAATGGTCTTTGAGGGCTGTACTATTACTGTATCTAGACCCTTTCGGTTTTGTACTATCTCTGCCATGGAGCCTAGAGACTTTAGGAGGTAGAAAATGATATCTCATAATATAATCAGTATTACTCAGTTAATTTAGGCTTGGTAAGACAGCTTCCTTCATTAAATCATCCCAGTGCCTTTGTTGAAAATCATTTCATTTAAAAAAAAAAAAAAACCCACAAGGGTTTATATTGGGATTTGAGCACATATTCATGACTTAGCAAATTATATCAATTAGTACTTTATTGGTTTGTGTACTGATATTATCATAGATTACATTTGCTATTTGCTTGAACATCACAGGAAACTCTTACTCTTGTATTATCCGGTCTGTGCTCATTTGGGTTTACAATTATCATATTGTATTCTCTTAATTCCTTCTTCTACTTGAGAACTTGCTATTACATTTATGTGTGTGTGTGTGTGTGTGCGTGTGTGTGTGTGGTGCACAGATGCGAGCACACTTTCTGGAGTTGGCTCTCGTCTTTCACAAAGTGGATTCCTGGATTTAACTCAGTTCATCAGACTATAAGTGCCGATACGAACTGAGCCATTTCATAAACCCTATTTCCTGAGAATATCTAGAATAATTTTCTTTCTTTCTTTTTTTTTGTCTAGAGTACACTATGTGGTATTTTTATAACAGGAACTTAAAAACTGTTTTTGCTAAGAATCACCAACTTCTCTCGCTGAAGCTGGCTTCGCTTCCTTCATTTTGTTTCTGTCTACCTTGTTTTGAGTTTGCTCTTCCTAACATTTCCTGTAGGCACGTTATTTTCAGATCATAGTTAAGAATGATTAATCCTCACTTTACCTAGCCTGTCTTAGTCACTGTTCTATTGCTGTAAAGAGACACCATGACCAAGGCAATTGACAAAAGAAAGTGTTTAACTGGGGGCTTGCTTACAGTTTCAGAAGGTGAGTCCATGGTCACAGGGGTGTGGAGCACCGCAGCTAGCAGGCAGGCAGGGTGCTGGAGCAGTAGCTGAGATTTTACATCTGATCCATAAGTTGGGGGGGGGGGATATGTGGGTGGCATGAGCTTTTATTTATTTATTTATTTTCTGGAGACAAAGTTTGTCTGTGCTCTGGCTGTCCTTGAACTCACTCTGTAGATGGCTGGCCTTGAATTTAGGGAGATAAGCCTGCCTCTGTCTACTAAGTGCTGGGATTTAAAGCACATGCGCCTCCATATCCAGCCTGGCATGGGCTTTTGAAACTTCAAAGTCCACCTCCAATGACAGACCTCCTCCAACAAGGCCACACTTCCCCAAAGGGATCTACTGGTGAGGATTAAGCATGGAACCATAGGAGCCCATGGAGGCCAGTCTTATTCAAAACATCACACTTCCCCAAATGCAAGTGCGTATCTCTAGACCCCAAGTTGGGAACAAAGCAATATCAAAGACATGACTATCAGGCCATCAGGATGGCGCAAGGTAGGTCAAGGCACTTGCTACCAAGCCAAAAGACCTGAGTTCAGTCCCCTAGGTGCACTCGGTAGAAGGAGAAAACTGTCTCCCAGAAGTTGTTTTCTGACTTTACGCATATGTTTGGTGGCAAATGCAACGCCATGTCTGTAGGCAAGCACACATGCACAGACAACTTAGGAAAAAAAAAACTTAAAAGAGGGCGGGAGAGATGGCTCGGCAGTTATGAGGGACCACATTTTTATCTCCAGTTTCAGGGGATCCGCTGACCTCGTCTGGCCTCTGTGGACACGAACCATGCATGTGGTACACAGATACCCATGCAGACAAAACCCTCATACACATAAAATGAAACTAAAAGATGTGAATAGTTTTTCTTCCTTTTGAAAAACCTGTGGATGTTAACACATTGTCATCTTTGCCTTGTGCCACATCCTGCGACTCTTCTTTCCCGGATCTTAATCTCCAATAGCGAGGCTGATGTTGCACATTTATTTTTATGAACTAACTCCAAATTAGCACATGTTCGCTTGCATTTGTTTGGTACATGAAGCACTTTCTCCCATGAAGACTCTGTAGTCACGCTACAAATGAGGAGGCTAGGAAATGAGGGAAAATGTTTATTTTCTATTCATCTGTATCACATCTATTCATCTGCATTATTCCTTACTTGAAGGTTGTAATCCAAGGCTGTTGGGCAGCTCAACTAAACAGCCCACAGACGAAACCATCTCAGTAGGCAGAGGTCACAGGGCGAACAGAACCAGTTCTGGCTGTTTTAATGCCTCTCTCAGGCTTGTCCTGTGAGACAGATGAAGGGCTTTACAGACTGTCAGACAAAAGCTAAGATAAAAGCGGGCCACGAGTTGGAGCCAGATACAGAGGATGGCGTGAGCAGGTCAGTGAGGCCTCGGGAAAAAAAGCAAAAGCAGAAACAGAGGTTGGCAAAGGACAGAAGCCATGCCGTCCGATGACAACGAAAACTAATCGAGATGGATAGAAAAGAGAGTCCTAAGGAAAATTTGGGCTCAATTAGCTTGAACTAAAGAATCAAACCAAGGGAAAACAGAAAGAAAGAAAAAAAAAAAAAGACCTTTGTAGAATCCAGTAAAGATGTGCTATGCAGTCTGTAGTCTGGTTTTCAGTGATCTCAGAGCCATGGTACTTCAAATCTGGAGTGTGTGTGTGTGCGCGCACGCGCACGTGCATGTGTGAAAGTGCACAGCCTTGCTCATGCTATGAAAATTCTCTACCACGGACTCATATCTCTATCC
The DNA here is from genome assembly GCA_019843965.1 of Rhynchomys soricoides. NCBI lineage: Eukaryota > Metazoa > Chordata > Mammalia > Rodentia > Muridae > Rhynchomys > Rhynchomys soricoides. Next base: position 9,895,578 of record JADRCH010000028.1, on the reverse strand, counting down.
TTAAACCTGACTTTTGATAGAAGCTAACATGAGATCCTGTGGTCAGGATTTTATTTTCTTTCTTATACTCTTGCACCATCCTTCTGTATCTTGAATACACACAGGTGTTGGCACAAGCGTGCGGTTTTGTATTCTGCCTCAGCAGTCAGGTGTAGGGACTCCGATGGGCAGAGGAAACTCAAGGCGCTAGACTGCACTTATCCTACCCCTGCTGTTGGGTGCTGGGCTCCAGGGAAGTGCCTGTATACCTCCCAGGGGAACAGGAAAGCACAGCCTAAGATATGGGAAGCAGAAACTGGGGTTCCCTGTCCAGTCACCACTGGAAACTGGGAAGAGGAATCGGATTGGAGGGTGGGGGATCACGGGTCTGCGGCCGATGAGAAGCCCGGGACGGGACGGGGTCTCCCAAACTCCTGGACATCCAGATGCTGCTGAGGAGGCCCAGGGAAGGGGGATCTCCAGTTTAGCTTATCAGTGATTGTCCTTAGTTTAGCAGCAGTTGTCTGGGAGCGCAGAAGGGCCTTCTGCAGGAGACTTAGGATCTGCAGCTCTGTAGACAAAGGCTTTCTCCATTTTCCCCATGGCAGTTCTTGATGAGAGAGACAGTCTTTGGTTCCAAACTGTTTATTGATTGTTCATCATGGAAAATGGGTGCATAACATCTCCTCAGTGTGGACCAGAGATTAAATACCTTTTGCAGGAAGGAATGTCTGGGAAGGGAAGCTTATTGGCCAAACCCTCAGGGTCTCTAGATACCTCAATAGACTGGAGAACTCGGTTCTGTTCTCCAAAAAAGTCTGTTCTACGTCAAGGTCATATTCCTATGTAGGGAATGTGGTCACTGACAGGGGACTGGTTGGAAGCAGGTGAAGCAGCTACCGATCTCTCAGGTTCCTGGGCTTCTAACCCACTCAACCTTACCAAGTTTCCTGAAATGGTCCACTGCCCCACACCAAGTGCTGAGCCCAAAAGCATGAGAATGTGTGTAAATCTATCTCTATTGTCAGGAAACAGCTCAGGGCACGTGATCTGCCTGAGCTAAATCAGCAGAGCCCTATTTGTCTCGAGTTATGAACAGCAGGAATTGGTTCATTCACAGAGGCTCTGTGGATGGGTCTTTATAAATGTAGCAAAAACATTTATCACCTTTCTTAGGACCAGTGGGATTACTGGTTTTGACTTCAGATAAGTGAATAAGCAAACCTTAGCCCTAGTGGCAACCATTTCTTCCAAACCAGGACCTCACAGCTAATTATACCTGGGAACGTCTAATGGATTACCTGTATTTGCTTATTGGCTTTTCTCATGTGTCTGTATTCACATATATCAGGGATAATGAAGAGCTCCTAAGAGTGTTCTCAATGACAGAGTTTCAAATACTATTTGCCTTGTTAGTCGGGACTAATGAGCTCACTTGCAGAGAGGACTGCCAGTGGGTTTAGTTTTGTTGCTTTTGTTAGGACGGGGATAAAATATCCAATGACAGGCCCTTTAAGAAACATCACTAATGTGTTAATTTAGATCATATTCCCATCTCAGTTAACTTATGTAGGAGTGGAAATAAAGGACGGGTTATGCATGTGCCAAGAGCTACATTCTCAGATTATCTAACCATTAAATGCCACATGTTGGAGGTTGGTTCTAATGCTTTGGTTCAAACGGGAAGCTTTGTGCCCAAAGGCATGCTAAAGCTCCTTGTCCCCAATTGGGTTTTGATCAGTCAATAAAGATGCCAACGGCTAATGGCTGAGCATAGGGCAGGACACTTAGAGTTTCAGAGCAGAATCGCCATGACTGAGAAAGAAGGATGGGACACAGTAGCAACAGGAGAGAAAGCCATGGAGAATTCAGGTGGGTGGTCACTGGCCACTTCCCTGATTGGGCCTTGGGTATCAGGGGAAGGTTTTGGAGTGTCCAGCCTTTGAGGTAGCCAAGGCATTTAAAAGTAAGCTTTTAATGTGTGTGTATCTTTCATTCAAAGATAACTCCTGGGCGGGTGTGCGCGTGTGCTCCACCAGGATCCAAAGCAGTGTAGAAAAAATTCACTGCTACAGTCATAACATTGACAGTATGGCATTTTTGATATTTCTATTTTACAATTCTATAAAAATTCAGATATATTTTTTGAGAATGCAATGAAATAAGAGTAAGAAAATAAAGCTAGGGGAAAATGGGATTCATAAGAAAGCCATTTGTATTTTATGCGGATCTAAGAGTATTGGTTTGCAAATAGGCCAGTTTCACCACATACAATCTATACATAAAGTTCACACAGATATTATGCTTTGTTCCTGTATAATTATATAGCCCATGAATCTAAAGGATATTCATCTAAAAGCCTTCTTGCAATATAGCCAAGAAACAGGGGTGAGTATGTGTGCGTGTGTGCATGTGTGCATGTGTGCGTGTGTGCATGTGTGTGTGTGTGCATGTGCATGTGTGTGTGTGTGTGCATGTGCATGTGCATGTGTGTATGTGTGTGTACATGCACATGAATGTGGACAGGCATGGATGCATGTGTAAGGCCAAAGCAGCAAATAAATGAAAAAGTGTGATATTGGTGGTAATGATAACAAACTTTACCCGGAAGACACTCATCCTTCAGGTTTGCAGTCACTTCCTGTTTTCCTATGCATGACAAGATGGAAGGAAGCAACAGTCTAGGAAGAAAAAAAGGCAGGTGGTGAGGGGACATGGGAGATGGCTCAGTTGGTAAAGCACTTGGCACTTGAGCAGTACAATTTGAGAGTTTTTGTTTGTTTGTTTTTGTTTTTGTTTTTTCAAGACAGGGTTTCTCTGTGTAGCCCTGGCTGTCCTGGAACTCATTCTGTAGACCAGGCTGGCCTCGAACTCAGAAATCTGCCTGCCTCTGCCTCCCAAGTGCTGGGATTAAAGGTGTGCGCCACCACTGCCCGGCACAACTTGAGTTTGAATCCCCAGAACCTGGTAAAGCTGGATGTGGAAGTCTTTGGTCCCAGTGTTCCTATGGTGAGATGGGGGGGTGGAGATGGGCGAATCCTCCAAATTTCTTGGATTGGCTGGCCTGGTATACACAGCAGCAAACAAACAAGAAAAAGCAAGGTGGAAGGCACAGGACCAACAATACCCAGAGCTATCTTCTGGCCTCTACATGGTCACTGTGACACCAATATACACCCGCACATGTGCATACACACACACACTCTTACATGCACACACACACCATACACACATACCACAGACATCACACTCATACACACACACACATCACATACAGGCACACACATCACACACACCACATACACATCACATACAGACACACACACCACATACATACACCGTACATACATACACACACATCATACACACCACACACACATCACAGACAGACACACACACATCACATACATACATACATACACCACACACACATGCTTACACACATACCACACACAAACATCCCCCCACATTCATACACATCACATACCCACCCCCACCCCCTCTCACATATATGCACATGCACACAAACACACACATACACACATATTTCACAAATTAAAAATAATCTTAAAGAAAAGTCTTGCTCACACCCGACTTCTCATATCTTGTTTGGTTGGTTCATTCTGATGGAAGTCAGTTGCATCTTGAGTCGCTCTAGAAAGCGGTCCACACGGCAAATGGCTATTGGAGACTTCTAGACAACAGCCTCTAAGGAACTGCCCAAGGTGATCAGTGCTTTCGGGCACCCTCTGAGATGGTGTCTGCTCCAATACCGAGGGTGTGGTCTCATCATGCACCGAGCCAGGATACTCAGCTCATGTCTGCCCAGATGCTTGATCCACAATCAGGTCAGTGACCTTTGGCTGTTAAGCTTTATTGTAATTTGTAATATAGCAATGGAAAATCAACACAGAAGGTAAGGTATAAAACAGATTGATGATTTAAGAAGAAAAGATTTTTTGGAAAGTACTTTTGTTTCTCATAGGGCAGGAAAATCTGAGTGTTTTATATGCCGAAGAAAGTACAGAAAATTTGAATACAAAGCAAAAAGAGATGACCATTGGAAGAGCAAAGGAGACAGGAGGATACAGATCAGCAGGTTTCTCCAGCTAGCATGCTCTGTGGCTGCACTGTCAACAGCCTGAGAGGCCCTGCTTTTGATGCCTGTTGGTTGGAGCATGCCTGTGACCTCAACACAGGGGATCCTGGTCCTTGGAAAGATCATCCTAGGTGTCATAGTGGGAGAGTGTTGGAAGAAAGGGGAGAAGGGAAGGAAAGATGCATGGACAGATAAACTGACTTCAGGTTCCTCTTCAGAGAACCAGAACCTGGCAACTCACATGCACTGACCCAGAGCCTAAGTAAACAGAATAGATTCAGTCAACAGAAAGGTAATTTCTGGGCTGAAATGTTGGCTCAGTGGTTAAGAGCACTGACTGCTCTTCCAGATGGTCCTGAGTTCAATTCCCAGCTATCACCATGGTGGTTCACAACCATCTGTAATGGAATCTGATGCCCTCTTCTGGTGTGTCTGAAGACAGCGACAGTGTATTCATATACATAAAATAAATAAATATATAAAAAAAGGAAGGTAATTTCTACTTAAGACTAGAGGGAATAGAAAAGGAGATGGAGTATTAACAAATTCTTTGATGGGGTTGCAAAGGACAGAACTTGGCCATAGAAATGCTTCAGCATTTTGTATGAAATGGGAATCCATCTAGCATCCAAAGCTTGAAACAAGTAGCAATGAGTTACAATAGTTACTAAACTGAGAAAAAGAGGGAAGTGCCCTGAGAAGATACGTGTTACACACACACACACACACACACACACACACACACATACACGCCCATGCATACACACATCCCAGAAGCCCCAGCTGGGTCTGGAGCTGGGAACTTGCTAGGTGCTGGGAAATGCTTTGGCTTTGGTGTTGCTCAGTAGCCTGTGTAAACAAACAAACAAAACAAAGAAAAACTATTCAAGGATGAGCTACTGTGAGTTATTGAAATAGGAGAAAGCTATTTTCAGAAACTGGAATAAAAGCAGAATGGGTTCCAGAGGCGAAAGAGCAGCTCCTCTGGCATCTCTGTTTTACAGCCTAGAAGCAAAGTAACAGAAGGAAGAACCAGAACTTCAAACCAAGGGCTGGGAGAGAAGCTAATGTCACAAAGTGGACCACCAACTGTCCAGCTTCTTCCTGAGAAGAAAATAAATTGCTTCCTTAGGGGACCCCACAACTCTTAAGATCACTTTTAGAAAAGTCTCCTGTTCTCCTGAAGTCACAAAACACAAGCAGAGTATCAGTGTGGCCATGTCTTTGTAAGAGTCCTGTCAATCATGTTAGAACCAAATCTTCTGCTCTGCTTCCTGTGGCTACAACCTGCCTGGGACTGCTCGCTCACACCTCCTGGAGGAGACTGCGCTGGAGTCTAACTGCTTCTCTTTCAGAGACTGAGACTTGAGTTTCTGGGTCCTGAGAGCCTGGGCCTAGGAAGAGAAGGAAGGAATAAGGACACAAAGTTCTGATGTGACGTACACTAGACGCAATGTCACTGGCTCCTAGGCTTTGCAGGTGTTGGGGTCCACTCCATGATGGGGTTTTTGTAGGCTGAGGCTATTTAGCCAGCTGCTCACGTGTGCTTACACAACCTCCTCAACAATAACTGCTTCTCGTCCAGTCACATAAACTCTGTCTCCAGGGAGTGAGTCAGCTCTAATCGTTGGCAGGCATCCTCTCAGGTTGATGCAAACTGACATACCCCTCTGGGGTTCCATGCTTCATCTGGGATGGCCTTGCACTTCTGTTTGCAGAGAGGGAGGTTGTCTCTTCAAAGCAGAGGCATCTCTCTTGCTTGATAACCCCTTGGTGACCAATGGTTCCTGGTGTGTCAGAGGATAGACATGTCTTCTCAATGGGTTATGATCAAAATAGTGAGACACGGGGTTGACAGTGTAGCTTCATTTCTAGAGTATTTTTCTAGAATGTAGAAAGCTCTGGGTTTGATCACATCATAGCATTAAAAAAAAAAAAATTGGGCATGATGGTACATGCCTGTGAGCCCTGCATTCAGGAGGTAGAAGCAGGAAGGCCATCCTTGTATGTAGGTTCAAGGCCAACCTGGGCTACCTGAAACTTTGGTGGGGGGGAGGGGGCAGGCATGGCTAGGAAACAGTGCTTAGTGTGAACACTGGTACAGAGCTTGTAAAATTTTCATAAGAGCGTCAGTAACAAAATTCAATGTAGAAAGAATTGATCAGATGGGCAACTTATGAGTCTTGCAAGAAAAGAAGTCTAAGAATTTCAGGGTTAGTGTTACAACATCAGCAGGTCATCAGGTCATTGGGCCATCAGGAAAAGAGCCTCTCTGCTTCCTGCTGCACCATTCTTGGCAGGTGATTTTCATGGCAGCAAGATGCAATGCTGGGCACTGTGTGGTAGCCACAGATATGGACAAGAGAAGGGAAGGGGAGCGGGAAGGAAAGGGGAGAGGAGATGCAGTGTGTGCCTGTCCCTAATGTGTGACTGTTCCTCATCCTCTGTTGAGACAGGGTCTCATGTAGCCCAGGCTGACCTTGGACTCAAGTTTTGTAAGGTGCTGTGGTGTACTGAAGCCCAGGATGCTAGGTAAGTACTCCAACTGAGCTCCATCTCAAGGCTTCCCCTTTCAATAGTAATATGAGAGCTTGCCTAGAAATTCTGAAGTAGATCGCTGTTTAAATACCATTGGCAAAAAAAAAAAAAAAAAAAAATGCTAATGGGCCATTCCGATTTTGACAGGAGAGCAACAAATCAAAATAGTTTAAAGGAGAGCCCAAGAATGTTAGAAGCAGATTCGGGTTGTGTTGGGGAAGGAGGGGCAGTTGGCAATGCACACCTAAGTATTATATATTATTCTGTTATAACCTCATGCTGGCAGGGGAGGGGCAGTGGTTTGCAGCTGTAAGGGTGACGGTGGTGGAGGTAAGACAAGTGTTAGGACTTACTGGGTCTGAGATAGAAAGCAGTCCCAACCTCAGGCACGTCAGAGCAAATGAGGCCTTTTCTACAGTTCTGTGAGAGTTCACAGCCTTCACTGGCATTTTAAATGGAATTCTGCATGATCCCTCTTGCTAACTACTCAATAAAGACATGGCAGTATGGGGGCTCCTAGACAGAGCCCCAAAGCTCCACTCTTCCTAAGGAAGTACTTCTATTCCTGCGGCCGTCACGCGTGGACAGCACTGCGTTCTCTTTGGTCTCTCAATGCACACATACCAGTAATACCGGTAATACTCTGGGAACTACCTGCCTTCGGCATTGCAGGCTGGGATTGCAGAAGCTTCCTGAACTGAACAGACTTTGCTTCTCCTGTGTGCACTCAGCCATTGTTGGATTTGTAGATTCTCCCATCATGTAATCCAATAAACTCCATTATGTATTTATGTGTGATTATACGTGCATGTTCTGTTCCTCTTGACAACTAAGATACTGCCTCCTTATAGACTTAAAATATGATAAAATTTTGTTTAGGGCAGGAAATTGATATAAAATATCATTATTCTTTTTTTTCCCCCTAGAATCCACTAGGTAGCCTAAGATGGCTCAGATTGACAGCTATCTTTCTGCCTGAGCTTCCTGAATGCTGAGATTATAAGCATGGGATATACACCTAGCTTCTTTTCTGGAAACCACATAGAAAAACTATTTTGAGGACTAAGTATTGTCAAGTGTGATCTTTTTGACTAGTAATTGTGATGGATGTGATTGAACAAGAATGGCCCCTGTAAGCTCACATATTTAAATACTTGGTCCCCAGTTGGTGGAACTGTTTGGGAAGGAGTAAGAGGTGTGTCCTTGTTGAAGACAGTGCGTGACTGGGTGGGCTTTGAGGCTTCCACACCATTCCTAGTTACCTCTGCCTTGTGCTTTTGGATTACATGAAGATCTCAGCTACTGCTCCAGTAGTATGTCAGCCAGCAAGCTGCCAGCTCCCTGCCATGATGGTCATGGACTGTACTGACTGGTTTTGTGTCAATTTGACACAAGCTGGAGTTATCACAGAAGTTATCACAAAGAAAGGAGCTTCAGTTGAGAAAATGCCTCCATGAGATCCAGCTATAAGGCATTTTTTCAATTAGTGATCAAGGGGGGAGGGCCCCTTGTGGGTGGTACCATCTGTGGGCTGGTAATCTTGGGTTCTATAAGAAAGTCAGCTGAGCAAGCCATCAAGCAGCATTCCTCCATGGACTCTGCATCAGCTCCTGCTTCCTGACCTGCTTGAGTTCCAGTCCTGACTTCGGTGATGAACAGCAACTGGAAGTGTAAGCTGAATAAAAACCCTTTCCTCCCCAACTTGCTTCTTGCTCATGATCTGTGTGCAGGAATAGAGACCCTGACCAAGAATGGACCATCCTCTGAAACGGCAAACTCTTGTGAACTCTTTCTCCTATACCTTGTCTTAGTCATGGTGATTGTACAGCAATAGAAAATTAACTGAGATTGTAATGAAATAAACATTTAAAACTTTAGATTCGGGATATACCTCTAATATTAAGTGGCTTGACAGATGGCTGAATGGTTTAGAGCACTTATTGCTCAATCATGAGGACTTGAGTTTGGGTCCCAGCACCAATGTAAAGTGGCTTACAGATTCATGTAACTGAGCTCCAAGGAATCCTATGCTTGCTTCTGGTCTCAGCAGGCACCCACGTGCACTCACACACAGTCAAACATGTGTATGTGCATAAATTCTATTTCAATACATCCTTATAAAAAGCAAATAATAACTCTAGAAACTTATTGCATCTTTAATACTGGAAAAGTTCATGGAAAAGTCAGAATCTCTTTCTCAACTGCCCTTCCTGACCCTTCCCACCACCTATAATATTGCCCAATAATATTAAAAATTCACTTTCTTTTTTTATATCATCTCTAAAGCCTGTCTTTAATGTTAAGAGTCAGTGTTAAATAACCCCATCATTCTTTGAAGTATATCAGACTTTTAAACATTAAATATAGAATTAAGATATAATCCAATAAATTCTACTCCAGTGACACACCCAAGAGGACTGAAATCAAGGATTCAAAATTATTATGTACTCATGCCCACAGCATCGCTGTTCAAAACATGCAAAATGGGGAGGCAACCTAGGCAATCTGTGGTGATCCATCTTCATTACCTACTCTACTGAAACACACTTCAATGTGAGCATTTCCAGAAAAGTTTAGCAGAGCAAGGAAGAACTACCTGAAAGTGAGCAGCACCATTCCTTAATCTGAGGTTTTGGATCAAGTAAAAGGGAGAAAGGGAACTGAGGAATGCGTTCCCTCCTCTCCTCCTTCCCAACTGAGGGAGCAGGATGAGCAGCTTGCACATGCCCACTGCTGCGCTTTTCGCCATGATGGATGGTGAGAAGACTAGCTGTTCCTTCCTGATGGGGATTTTGTGGTGTTTCTTTTTGTGGGCGTGAGGGAAGCTGTATCTATTATAATGCAGGGGGATATGACGCAACATTAAAGGAGAAGGAGATTCTCACATGTTTTCAACCTCAAAGACATAAAGTGAGACGAGTCAGGCTTGAAAGGAGCGTTCTGAGTCTGTATGCGTGTTGTCGTCACATCTCCAAAGGCATAAGCGAAATGGCGGTTACCAGAGCCTGGGGACAAGACGTGTCAGTTACTGTTGGACATTTCACCTTTGAAAGTTGAAAGTTGGTGGGAATGTTAGTGATGTTTATATAACCCCACAGTGTGAGTATACTTCAAGCCACTGAATTGTACATTTTAGTTAAAATACACAGGAGGTAGTGGCACACGCTTTTAATCCAAGCACTTAGCAGGCAATGGCAGGTGGATCTCTTGAGTTTGGTGCCAGAGCTAAGGCTACACAGAGTAACCCTGTTTTGAAAAACAACAACAAACAAAGTTAAAATGGTAAATTTTAGTACTTGCATTTCACAATAAATAAACATCCCAACACTAGTTCTTGAGGCTTGGTTGGTGGCTCAGTGGTAGAGTGCATAAACATGTACTGTGGTGGTTTGAATATGCTTGGCCCAGGGAGTGGCACTATTTGGAGGTGTGGCCTTGTTGGAGGAAGTGTGTCACTGTGGGTGTGGGCTTTAAGACTCTAGTCCTAGCTGCCTGGAAGCCAGTCTTCTCCTAGCAGCCTTCAGATAAAGATGTAGAACTCTCAACTTGCTGGGCAGTGGTGGTGCACGCCTTTAATCCCAGCCCTAGGGAGGCAGAGACAGGCGGATTTCTGAGTTCAAGGCCAGCCCGGTCTACAGAGTGAGTTCCAGGACAGCCAGGACTACACAGAGAAACCCTGTCTCGGGGAAAAAAAAAAAAAAAAAAAGAACTCTCAATTCCTCCACCATGTCTGCCTGGAAGCTGCCATGCTCCCATCTTGATGGTAATGGAGTGAACCTCTGAACCTGTAAGGGAGCCCCAATTAAATGTTGTCCTTCTTTTTTTTTTCTGTTTTTTTTTCGAGACAGGGTTTCTCTGTGTAGCCCTGGCTGTCCTGGAACTCAACTCTGTAGACCAGGCTGGCCTCGAACTCAGAAATCCGCCTGCCTCTGCCTCCCTAGGGCTGGGATAACAGGCATGCGCCACCACTGCCCGGCAAATGTTGTCCTTCTAAGAGTTGCCTTGGTCATGGTGTCCACAGCATTAAAACCCTAACTAAGACACGCACAAAGTCCTGTTCCCGCCCCTACATCAAAGGAAAAGACTGCTCATGTAAGATCTAATAGTTTCCAAGTAAAGGAAACTATCACCATTTAAAAAAAAAAATAGCTAACAACACAACTAAATCAATAGATAAAAATAGAAAGTAATAGCACAGTGGGCATTGTGGTGCATACCTGTAATCCCAGCATGGGGGTGGGGGGTGGGGGGGAGTAAGGCAAGATGATCATCAATTTAAAGTGTCTGGGCTATCCAGAGTGACATCATCAACAAAAATCCCAAAGTCCAAACCTCTCAAAGAAAACAGCCTAATAGCAGAAACTGATCCATTATTTAAAAACACCCTGAACAACTGAAATGATATGGGAGCCTCATTACCAATATCTATTCGATTAGATTTAAAAATTAAGGACAGCATGGGCTTGACAAGCGAACAGGCATGCTGACCAATAGAACGTAAGAGGATTGTGTGATAAACCCTTCAAGGTACAGTTGATTGATTTGGAACAACTGTGCAAAAGTTAACGCTCTTAAGGAATAGTTCCGGAGCAACTGGATCTCAGGTGCAACGTGGACCTTACTCACAGTCTAAGCTTTACACAAAAGTTTGCTTAAGTCAATCACAACCTTAAATGTCAACTTTAAAACGTTAAGAGGGGGCTGAGGAGACGGCTGGTGGTTAAGGTGCTGGTTGGGCTGGAACCCCTGTACAAGCTGGGAAACCCTGTCTCCCCTCCTTCCCCCAACCCCACCCTCACAGAGAGAACTCCCCTGCCCACTTGGAGAAAATTCCAGACTAACATGTCATCTCTCCTCAGATCTGTGTCCCCAGCAACCCACCTAAAAGTGCCGGCTCAGGGGCTCAGTTTTTGACCATGTATGGACACAAGCCCAGCTCCTAGCTGGCACGTCATCACTCCTCACCCAAGCTCTATAAAAACCCTTTGCTTTAGTCCTGATGCCCGACTTCACTGCCACTGCACAGATTGGCAGAACTCAGATTCAAGCTGGGTGTGGTGGCACATGCTTGTAATCACAGCATCAAGGAGGCAGGGACAGGCAGGTCCCTAGGTTTCCTGGCCCTTCACCCTAGCCTATTCTGTTTGGTAATCTCCTGAGTAATGAGGAACCCTGGCTCAATAAAACAAAAACATGGATGGATGGATGGATGGATGGATGGATGGATGGATGGGCAGGCGGATGGATGGGCAGATGGATAGGTAGGTGGGTAGATAAGAAAATAGCTCCAGAGGAAAGAAAACTAGTATTACCCACATCCTCTGCCTCCATATATGCATGCAGGCTTACTCATACAAGCATGTATGTAGACAAGAATGCACACACATATACAAATGCACTATTCTATGTGTAAGATTCCAGATGGGAGGGACTATATTCTGTTCAATTTTATTCGAATGACATTGTGTTGTGTGGCAAGACATACTTGAGATAGGGAACAGAAGTACTAATACTACCGAAGTCCAATTTAGTGAACTAATAAGTTTTATTGGGGTTGCTTACAGGAATATGGGTGAAGGTTTACATTCAGGAACAGAAATGTCTCAAAGTCAGCTGCTTCGCCAAAGCCCTCCCCAGCATGAGTGACAGCTCACAAAGCTGGGAACCTGGAGCACACTGTACAGTCTGCAGGCAGCTCAAGAGGTTGAAGGATGTCCTTTCCAGATGCCTCAGTTGATACAAACCTCTTCCAGGCAGCTCAGCTGGTTTCTGCCTTTTCCAGGCTGCTGGTCTGCTCTCAGTCTTCTTGGCAGCCTTTCTCCTGATGGTTAGCAACTCAGCTTTCTTAGTCTTCTTGGCAGCTTAGCTCATCCGAGTGTCTTCTTTGCAACTCAAAATTACTTTCAGTCTGAGGGGGACTCTCAGCTTTATGGCTTGCTCTGGCATGGAGGGGCCTAGCGAATCTTGTCAGTTTCGGGGACTTCCTGAAACTATTTTGAATTTTGAGTTGTTACCTTTGTTCCTAAGGAACTTTCTGCTCCACAGAAAGTTTCCACCTTGGAGGAAACTGTTACACAATGCATTCTAGGAAAAGTGATGTAGGGTGAGGAATAGGTCTGTAACTTCCAGAGGTTAAGTTTAGCCACACCAGACAGCAGGTGGCAAGTTTGCCTACGATGAAACCTCCTCTACATTTTTTTAAAAGTTGATTTATTTATGTATGAGTGCTCTATCTGCAGGTACACCTGCATGCCAGGAGAGGGCATCAGATCACACTACAGATGGTTGTGAGCCATGATGTTGTTACTGAACCTCTGGAAGAGTGGCCAGAGGTTTTTTTTTTTTTTAAATGACTATTTATTTAATTTTTATTAGTCATTTTATTTATTTACATTTCAAATGTTATCCCCTATCCCTTCCTCCCCCCACCCCCTCCCACCTCACTGCCCTGGCATTCCCCTGCACTGGGGCATCCAGCCAGTGTTCTTAACCACTGAGTTATCTCTCCAGCCCACTGTTCTACATCTTCTCTCTCTTTCTTTCTTTCTTTCTTTCTTTCTTTCTTTCTTTCTTTCTTTTTTTTTGAGACAGGGTTTCTCTGTGTAGCCCTGGCTGTCCTGGAACTCACTCTGTAGACCAGGCTGGCCTCAAACTCAGAAATCCACCTGCCTCTGCCTCCCAAGTGCTGGGATTAAAGGCGTGCGCTGCCACTGCCTGGCTCTACATCTTGACTGTGTGATCCTGATTACACGACTCTACATATTATCCAAAATTCATAGGAAAATGAATTTCACTGTATTGTATATGTATAGTGCATATATGTATACAAATATATATGCAAACACATACATGAACCCACACCCACAGTTTTGTTTTTTGGGAAAAGATCTCACTATGTAGCCCTGGTTGGACTGGAACTATGTAGACTAGGCTAGCCTTCAATTCAGAGATCTGCCTCTCTCTGCCTCTGGAATTAAAGGCCTGTGTACCACACTGGCACTACAAAGAATTTTATATTCATCTTTGTCTTTCCATTTAAACTTAACATAAATGGATTTGCAGGATTTTAGATAGTTATAACTCCATTAAATTCTTATTTCAAAGTAATTTAGGAATTTATCTAGTCAACAATTTAGAAATATAAGTTAAGTGTGGTAGTTCACAGTTGTAATCTCTGTTGGAGAGGCAGCGGCAAGACAGTCTTAGTTTGAGGACAGTCTGGTCTTCAGTGTGAGAGCCTACAGGAATGAAGTCCTGGAAAAATCCCCAGGACTAGGGGATAGAGACAGATGGGTCCCTGGAGCCTGAGGGCCACCTAGCCACCTAGAGTAGGTGAGCTGATGAGCAAACTCCTGTTTTATAAGAGACCACGTCTCAAAAAAGAAAAAGGCGATGGAGATTGAGGATGACACACAACTTCAATTTGTACATGCACATGTGTGCGCACACACACACACCACAAATGAACAAAAACCTGCAAAACCAAAAATAACAACAAACAACAGAACCAAAGATAACGGAAAGAAAAAGGGATGTGAGCAATTCCCAAGAAGCGAAGCCAAGTGCATACAAAGAGCCCACTGGCGCCCCTGAGCTGCTGACACCACCAGCTAAAGGACCTTCAGCACTAGAGTACAGCATGTGTCCCACCCTGGACCTGAACCTGGGCCTCTCCAAGCTCAGGATGCTGCAGCCTTCTTCTTGGCACAGAGCACAGCTCAGGTTAACCCCATGTTGGACCCATGAATTGTTGCCCCTGAGAATAAAAGTCATAGCAACAACAGACGAAAACTAAACATAATCTAAGAAATGTCAGTGATAGTTAAAGCATTATAGTACATAGTATATAAAATGCTATTGAATATATTTTTTATGGTGTGTTTGTTTCTAGAATATATTAACAGAGTGTGTTAATTTAAGGTTTCTGTTGGCATACATCTATTGATCATAATGAGTTTACTATGACAGAATGTACTGTGTCACATTGAAAGCGTGGACTCCTGTACACACTTGTGTACAGCCTTGTGCAGGGGCCATGTTAATCTCCTTTCTTGTTAGAATTTTAGAATATGTGCTGCTCAAGCAAGTACAGCACTATTTTTGCCATCTGTATACATATATATCATTTTCTTTTGTTCTTAGCCCCTCCCCCCTTCTCTTCCCCATTCTCCAGACCTGGCTGTTCTGGAAGCCCCTATGCAGACCAGGCTGGCCTTGAACTCACAGAGACCACCTGCCTCTGAGTACTGGGATTAATATTGTGTGCCACCACACTTGGCCTCCAAACATTTTCTTATTGAAAATGTTAGAACAAAAGATTGAAATTCCCTCCTTATTTATCATTTTCCATGATTAAGTCTGAGGGAAAAACACTTTTCTGCTGAGAAATTTAAGGGTGGCTGTGTTTGTGCTTTTTTGTTTTGTTTTGTTTGCAGAAAGATTTTTAGGTACTTCTAAATTTTCAGATGTCATAGCAGAAATTTCCAGGTCAAAAACATTAATGGAAAGATATTTAAAAAAATTATCTATCTATCTATCTATATCACTTTACCAAAGTTTCTAAGTATATCTACAACGTATTTCACAATGAAAGCTTATAAACTAATATAATAAATTACTGAGGGGCTAGAGAGATGGTTCAGTGGTTAAGAGCACTGACTGCTCTTCTAGAGATCCTGAGTTCAATTCTCAGCAACCACATGGTGGCTCACAACAATCTGTAATGGGATCTGATGCCCTCTTCTGGTGTGTCTGAATACAGCTGCAGCATACTCATACACATAAAATATATAAACAATTTTAAAAAATAAGCGACTGGGTAAATCTTTGCAATGAGTTCATTAAATGCTACTTGTTAGTAAGTACAACATCACTAACATTTTGGACTCTGGGGTACACATGGAGTTGCTTCCTGTGCTCCTTCAATACCTATAGTGCAAGAACACACCAAGATAAAAGTACATTATGACTGTAAAGAACTTTTCATTTGGAAGCTGTTTGTTTTGTAGTGATAATGAACTTAAAACTCTTTGTGAACAAGTAACTTAACTGCGGGTTTAGAAATACACATACACCGAGCAACTCTTACTGTGACCAGCTTCTCTTTTGCAGTCTTGGACATTCCACAAGAATACATATACACATCTTACCCACGGGGCATTTTTAAAGCAACTTAAATGGCTCTAATAAGAACTGGTACACATAAAATGCTATTATTAAGAAAATACAGAGATAAAGCTGGAAAGATGGACTAGCAGTTAAGAGCACCTGCTGTTCTTGCAGAGGACCTGATTTCAAATCCCAGCACCATGCCAGGTGGCTAAGAACTGCCTGTTAACTCCAGTCCTGGGGGATTTGAGACTCTTTGCAGCACCTGCATGCATGTACACACACACACACACACACACACACACACACAGAGTTTAAGGTTTTGCTATGTCACTCAGGTTTAACTCAAGCTCCTTCTCCCTCTACTCTCGAGTACTGAGATAACACACACACACCACCACACCTACATTAAAAGTACATAGTTCAAACAACACTTTCACTATCTCAAAATAAGTACCAGTGAGAATGGTGAGATATAACATTCAAATAGTCATGTCTATAAAATAGTCTATTCTACAGCTCTATAAGTAGATATTCTTTGTACCAAAAAAATAGAAAGATAAAAATCACAGTGTGGACCCTCTATGGCTCTGGAGCAAACCTATGCTTCTTTTGTAGATGATTCTTTTAAGGCATGCTTCTGTCTTTATATTTAACTCTGTGTAGAGATGGAACAGTTAACCATGACATAATACCAAATGACCACATTGAGTTTCTCTTTCTGAAATGAACCAAGCCCCACATATATGTATATGCATAGCAACAAGCAGTCCACAGAAATGGTGTGTAGGATATTGGATAAAAGCAGGAATAAAGACAAACGCACAGTAGGAATTCCCTCTGTCCACACCTGAAGCTTTAAAAAGAATATCATGCAACAGATAAAGGAAAAACGTTAGGCCTAGTTTACACAGGGTTCTGTATGAGATGATGGCACCACCCAAGGTAGATGGCTGTGTTACTCTAATCCTGATGAGAAGTGGCTCTGGGGGTGGCAGTAGAGAAATACTCTGTTAAGAAAAACGTTTAGCAGTTCAATTGACCACATTGTCTGGATTAGGGCATGGTCAGAGTGTGGATGTGTGCTGATTCATGGGTAATTTCTAACCTTTAAACCACAGGAGAGGAACTCAGAGATGACCGGAGAACTGATGTAAAAAGGTGAGAACCAGGTACTGGATGGATATTTCAGAAAGGGTGGAAGAGTGGGCTATTAAGCTAATCTACAGAGAGCCTTCAATGAAGGGAGAGCTTATAGCATGAATGTGAGTATCACTCACATTTCCCAGCCACCCCAGCGCTTTCTCAGTGAGCTCACGTGCAGAATGGCCATATTGTCTGAAACAGAACCTTTGCATGAGCTCAGCACGTGTTCCTGTCACTGAAGCTAACCTTGAGCTTTGCTGGATACATTGCAACTGCTCAGTATCTTACTAGGAAAGAGCACAAACCAACACTGGATGTGGCACGTTTCCTTGAATGAAGAAATCAGATGCCCCAAGAGTTTCATTATCTTGACCATTTCCTCATGGAATGGAAGAAAGGTATTTTCAGTGAAATAGGCATGTGTCTAGTATCTGCCCTCAGTGCATTATAGACCATTCCTGTGACTCTGTCATCACTCTCATTATAGTCTGACCAACAGTGGTGCTTCTGGTTAATGAACTGATCTCATGTCAGAGGGAAAGTAGCACTCTGCTCATACCCTTAGACATCACTAATCATAACATACATTTCATCTCTAGAAAGCAACTTCTCCTACAGAACAGTACAGTGCTTATGAAGAAGTCTTGGTTGCATCAGACAGCATCCTGAAGAGTATGATGCCTCCGGTTCATGTTCGTTTATTGTGATAGGGCCTTCCTCTACAGCCCAGGCTGGCCTATAACCCACAGTAGCAATCCTTCTGCTGCAGCCTCCTGAGTGATGGGATTATATGTGTGAATCACCATGCTTGGGTGTGATGCTGTCTTGCAAGATGCAATGTATCTTTTGGGTCAGAGGTCAAAAGATGGTGCAGCCCTTCTGGTTACCAGTATACAGGTGTGAAGGGGTGAGGGGCTGAGGAGACTGCTCAACAGGGAAAGTTCTAGCTGTGAAAGCATAGGGCCCAAGCTCAACTTCTTAGGACCCTCAGAAGAGGCAGGATGCAGTACTGTGAGCCTGTTATCCCAGCACAGAAGAGGCAGAGACAAAGGATCTCAGGGTTCATTGGCCAGCCAGTCTTAGCTCCCAGGTCCAGTGGGAGACCTGATCTCAAAAAGGTGGAGAGCGATTGAGAAAGACACGTCGTGTTGACAGCTGGCCTGCATATGCATGTATGCACACAGAGAAGAACACACATGTGCACACAGACAGGGAGAAAGGGAGAGAGACACTGTGGCTCGTCTCATCACACCCGCTTGCAGACATTTTGCTTTCTGTGGCCTCCACACAGAACACTACTTAACTAGGGGTTATGAGTCCTAAGATGCTTCCATGAGACCGCACTAGTGGTTCCAAAGAACGGAAAGGTGAAACCATTACTTTGATATTTAGCACTCCTGACACCACTGGGCCACCTGGTAAATAAGGGACTTGACCTGTTGAACAGGGAACCTGAACCTTACTACAAAGGTAAACCTGGGCTGCTGATACCCAATGAGGGTGAAAATGGTGGTATTGGTGGTCTTGAGAGCACTTCTTAGTATTTTAGTTGCTAATAGCTAAAGTTGGTGGAGACCTTAGCGTTCATGTGATGTCAGTACTGTTTGCACAGGAAGACTCTTCTGGATCTTTGCCAGGCAAAGAACTCAGCCTGGCTGAGTGACTTAGGGTTTCTATTGCTGTGATGAAACACCATGACCAAAAAGCAAGATGGGGAAGAAAGGACTTGGTTTATACAACCATATTACTGTTCATCATTATAGAAAGTCCAGACAGGAACTCACACAGGGCAGGAACCGGGAGGCAGGAGCTGATGCAGAGGCTATGGGGGAGTGCTGCTTACTGGCTTGCTTCCCCTTGCTTGCTCAGCCTGCTTTTTCTCCATTGATTACAAAGAAAATGCTTTGTGGCTGGATCTCATGGTGATATTTCCTCAACCGAGGTTCCCTATTCTCTGATGACTCTAGCTTGGGTTGAGTTGACATAAAACTAGCAAGTACACTGAGGAAACATGAGACAGTTACTAACATCAACTAGGACCTATGAGGAACTACAGAAAGGAAGGTGTAGATGCTGAATACAGGTTCTTTAATTGACAGGTATACTCCCGTAGGCTCTGGAGTAGAGGCCACAGGGTAGAACAGAGCTGGCCCAACAGGATTGCTTCTCTGCTTTTCACATCCACCCCTCTTCCTGCTTCTCTTTAAAAAGGTTATTAAAATGAGGTCATCAGGCAGCTGGAGAGGTGGCTCAGTGATTAGAAAGCACCGACTGCTCTTCCAGATGACCCTGGTTCAATTCTCAGCATCCACTTGGTAGGTTAAAACTGTCTGTAATTCTAGTTCCAGGGGACCCAACACCATCACACAGCCAGACATAGAGGTGAAACACCAATGCCTATATATATATATATATATATATATATATATATATATATATATCATTAAAAAACGAAATGAGCTCATTAGCGTAGGCCCTAATCCAATGAACGATATCCTCATAAGAAAGAATGGCATAGGTGGAAATGACCAAAGCCGTTAGGATACAGGCACTCACATACAAAGATGCCCTTTGAAGGTGGGACCTGGAGAGATGGCTATCTGCAAGCAAAGCGAAGCCTTGGAAGAAAGCAGCCCTGACATCCTTATCTTCTACTTGGAGCCTCCAGTATTATGGGAAAACATTTTCCATCGCATAAACCACTCAGCTCTAACATTTACTTTTATCTTGGAAAATTAATGCAACCCTTAATATATAACTTTTATACTCAACTAAGTCAGTTTCTCTATTTTGCAAAAAATAAAGTAATTCTAAGCAACTAAGAGAACCCCACATAAAACAATTGTGCTAGATCCCCCAGTATAGGAGAATGCCAAGGAGGGAAGACGAGAGTGGGTGGGTGGGTGGGGGGAGAATACCCCCATAGTGGCAGGGGGAAGAAATGGGGAGGTTCCAAAGGGGAGATCTGGAAAGGGGGAAACGTTTGAAATGTAAATAAAGTATGAAAAAAAAAACCAAACAATTTTTTAAAATGCCTTTTCAAAATTTTTAGTAACTCAGAGCCTTGTGCAAGTGCCCCACCACTGAGCTACGCTCCTGTCCGTTCTGCTATACTTCATTTCGAGTTTCCTTCTCAGAAGCGTGTGGCCCATTTCCCTCTTAATTACCTCAGTTAATCTCTAATTCCCAATGATAAAAAGGAGAGCATTCCCCACTTCAGTTGTTAACTCTCGTTGTTTGGTAAGTAATACATCAATACAGTAGTCTACCCTTAGCTGGGGTTTTGCTTTCCTATTTCACTACCCACAGACAATATAGTTCAAATATTAAGAACTTCCTGAATAATTAACTCCTAAGTTTTTAGTTCCCACCCGCTCTGAGTATTATGATGAAAATTTGCTCCATCCTGCTGTGGCCCAGCTGGATAGATTTTCTAAACACCCTTATAGTGTACCCCAACTAGGTGTCACACAGCTAGCTGTCTTTGCCTCAGGTCAACTGTTACATATGCAGTGCCTGAACTGGGTCCTCTTCAGTTAGTTAAGCCTAAAGCTGAGCTACAAGTCTCCATCAGTACACCCAAGTAAGGCAGAAGGCAGGACTCCGCGAAGAGATGGATTTCATCTCCCCTTTCTCCAGGAGCAGCTTTCCTGATGACGATTCACCAACTTGGCATGCTAAGGTCGCAGCGTCCCGATCAGAGGGACGGCACGCTAACTCTGGTTGTGGGGTGCCCGCGAGATTGGCGAGGTGGGAGCCGAGCTTAAAGGACCAGCGAGATGGCTGTTCCGGTCTAGCTGGCGAGGTGTGTGTCTCCGACAGGCTGAAGAAACGAGCCTGGGGGAGGTGGTGTCCAGGGCACGGGCAACCTCGTTTGTCTTAGGAAGGCTCACGAGCGTCTGTTTTATAACAAGCCACTGCAGAGCCTCGTGAGGCCAAGAGGACGCCTCTGGAATTAAAACAGGATCAGACCCTGGTTTCGTCACGTTTGAATTATGTAAGCTAGAGCAGGGCACCGAACCTTTCCCGAGATCTCTGGATCGCTTCCCCCAGTGAAGGACGGCAGTCTCTGCCGCGCCGGGCGCACGCGTGTCTGCGGGCGCCTGCCACCGCGCCCCTCGGGGCGTGAGAGCCACGACCCGAGAGCTCAGGGCGGCGAGCGGGCGGCAGAAGGAAGGCGGCGCCGCGAACTCGCCGCCGGTGCTGGGCCGCGCTCCCCGCGTTTGAAGTCTCCGGCGCGGCCGCTGGTTGGCCGGCGCGGATCACGTGCGCGCGGCCAGGAGTTTCCCCGACAGCTGGAGGCTGCGTGGGATCCGGCGGCGGCGGCGGCGGCGGTGGCGGCGGCGGCTGCAGCTCGCGGCGCGGCCTTCCCCGCCCCCTCGCCTCCGCGCTTCCGCCGGCCCCTCACCTCGGCGCTGACAGACCGGCGGCGGCCTCGCGCGCGGCGGCAGCGAGCATGGGCGACAAGAAGAGCCCCACCAGGTAGGGCGCCCGCCGGCGGAGCGCCCGCGGCCCGGGGCCCGGTGGCGCGGCGCGGGGCGCGCGTGTGTGCGGGGAGAGGGG
>JADRCH010000028.1:9814281-9865863 GCA_019843965.1 Rhynchomys soricoides | reverse complement strand
TGTCCTGCCTGTCTCTATGACCTGCCCAGCCTCTGACTCCTGTCCTGTCTGATAAGTACTTTCAGTTGTGAGTTCCTTCCTGTGGACCAGGTCTCGGAAGGTAGTTGAGTATACTCATACCAGTCATGGACTATTGCGCCACCAATGGGCACATCTTGTCTGGCATACTGATGGCTTTAACGTGAAGGGTACATGCTGAGTAAGACCATTGGCAACAATTCTCCATCAGCCTTCACACTACCTTTCTCTACTATAAATCGTAGCTAGTAGGGAGTGTGCTTTGAACTCGCCTTGCCTCAGTTTTCCATGTCTGGAACCAGAGTCCATTCAGTAACCATAAGGCTTCTAGAAGAGGTTGTTTTTGTTTCCCATCCATGCAGTGTCCCTTCAGGCAGTTTTTAAATCATTGTTTTAACATTTATAGACACAGGTAGTTGTAGGATTTTTTTTCTGTCATCCTGTTGGCCGTTATTGGCACCTAGCCATAAACTCAAGAATTTCATAGTGTCCCTGGCCCGTGCACTTTATGTGAATTGATTTTCTTATTTGTGCTTTTATTTGCTCATACATGTTTTCAAGATGCTTCTCTAAATCCGTGTGACATTCTGAGGTTAGCTTTATGTAACTGAGGTGAGGGAAGTGCCAGTGGGTCTTCAGCGCTAAGAATGCTCACACTAGGAAGAAAGCATTGGCAGCGGGGTTCAGTCAGCAGGAACGATCCATCACTCCCATCAGTTGTTTGATAGAGCAGATCCTAAGGTAACACTGCTTGTTTGTCTGTAACACACAGTCATGGCTGCACATCCCTAACCCGCATCCCTGTCTGCTTTTCAGTTGCTGAAAAAACTGACCTAAAGCAGCTTGGGAGGAAAGGGGTTACTATGCCTCACATATCAGAGTCTATCATTGAGAGAAGCTGGACGTAGGAGCTGCAGCTTGGAAGACTGCTGCTTGCTGTCTGGTGCCCTCTTGCTTTGCAACTTTCATTCTGTAATCCAGGACCTCTGCCCAGGGATCTGATGTCAGTTAGCAGTTAAGAAAATGCCCCACGGACGTTTCCGCAGGCCAGTCTGATAGAGGCAAGTCCTTAATTGAAGTTCTCTCCTTCCAGGTGAATCAGGTTGACTCCTGAAGCGGATTGACTTTTCCCATTTCTCATTCCCAGGGGCTAGCTAGGTAGGGCTAGCTCTAGTGCCTCAGGAGCTGTGCTTTTGCTTGCTGCTAAGGCTCTAAGTGGGTGGTGCCTGCAGTTGCTTTCTCATTGACTACACTTAGCTGTTGAAAGGTCCCAAGCTGAGAGAACAGTTTGTGCTTCTGATGGTGGGGGTAAGGGCGGGAATACTTGCCCACCCCTGGGGCAAGTGAAATCTATTTTGTAGATAAATCTTGTTTATCCTTTATGCCTTCATCAAAGCTTTCCAGAGGCTCACAAGTATACAATTTGGTTATGGGCACTTCCCATAGAAACTAGCACAACACAAATCGTGCCATATATGCTTTTGAGTCCACATTGTGGTTTACAAACATCTATAACTCAGTTCTAGGGAATCTGATGCCCTTTTCCAACCTTTCCTGGTACTAAGCCCTCACATGCTGCACATACATACATGCACACAGAAAAACATGCAGCATACTTAGTAAGCAGTGGCATTTCCTGTTCAGGGAGACAGTTGAACAGCTTCTTGCCAGGTTAGTTTTTAGTGACCATTAGTGATTCTGGCAGGAGGAATTCAGTGAAAGCATTTCTACTACTAATTAGTACGTTGCCGTGGACATAGTCTGTTCTGTAGCTGTCCATTTGTCAGTCTTCCCTACATGGCTGGGAAGGAGGAGTGACCATTCAGTCACAGTATCAGATCCAGAGCTGCAGCCAGGCTGTCTGACTGCTGTTTGGTCGGCTCATTTTTTCTTCTTTGGGAGAGAGTTTCTAAAACTAGCTTGCTAATAAGACTTTGCTTGTTTCTCTTTTCTTCGGCATTGGCTAGCGTGCTGTTACCTGTAGGGGGTGTTAATGTTCAGGTGTCAAGCTTTCATTCCAGGAACCCTTGAACCTTTGGTTTAAAATCATATTTCCCTTAAGTTCTTCCATTAAAGCGCGTAATGAAACGTTATATTATTGTGGTTTTTAAGTAAAGTATTTACTTAACCAAATATTTGTTGAACATCTAGTGTTTGATTCTCAGATTTTACTCTTTTCATTGTTATGTAAACTGCTCTGTGACTGAGTCATCTGCTTTGAAAGATTCTGTAGATATTTGATAATATTGTTTGTTTTAGAAAATTGTAGAACTAGAATTTTAGGAGTTGGAGGGAATCTTTAAAGAGCCTCCAGAATGCATGCTCATTTCCTGGGACAAACTAGTTATGATTGCTTGGTACCCTAGGAAGGCTCAGATTGCTTGGTACCCTAGGAAGGCTCAGGCAGTCTGCAGAGTGAAGAAGACTGTCAAGAGATGTGTAGTAGGATTTTGTTGTTCAGTTTGTTAAATAAGTTGAGGTCACTGTTGTTTGCAGGCTCCTGCTGGGATTTCAGCTACATTTGGAAGAGTTTTGTAGTGTTGTCCTAAAGAACAAAGAGGCAATGTTTGGAATCTGCTAGAATGAGGTCTTTACTGTTTCTGTCTTCTTGTGCTGTTTATCTTCAGACTTGAAGCTCTAGTCTAATATGTCGGTGGTGATGGTGATGGTGGGGAGATAGGCCAGCCCAATGGCTAGTTAATTTGAGATTAAAGCATCTGGTGGTCTAGGATCATTTCTGTCTAGCTGAGGTAGAATTTAAACTCCCTACCAAGCATTTAAGGATTTCTTGTAATTTTCTTCATAGCTATACATCTTGTTAACATCTAACATAAAACATACTTCCTATAACTAGGAACTAAGGGGCAGCACGTGAATGTACATGTCTGTAATACTAGTATGTGGGGAGCTGAGGGAGGAGGATTGTTTGGACCAATCACAGCCATTTATTTTAGGTAAAGCATGATCACTGTTTTGGGCTATGTCAGTGCCTGATACATAATACTTTGTTCGTTCGTTCGTTTGTTTGGTTTTGCTTTTCAAGACAGGGTTCCTCTGTGTAGGCCTGACTCTCACTCTTTAAACCTGTAGACCAGTCTGGCCTCAGAGTCAGAGATCTGCCTATCCCTGCCTCTCAGAGAACTGAGATTAAAGGCCTGTGCATGCGCGCGCATACCCAGCTCACATAGGAAATTCTTCCCTTTTAGTAGAAGTCTTAGCAGGTCTTCTAAACCAGCAGGGGAGGGCTCCAGCTGTGTCCTAGGTGAAGGTAGTTGCAGGCTGTTGAGAGGTCTTTGAGGCTTGTGGTAGCATGCATACCTTTTTCTTTTTAAATTTTTACATGTTCCAGTAAAATAATGAAAAGTCAAATGTGGTGAACTTGAACTTGAGTTTTCTGCATTTAGCAGCATGGTGTTTATAGAGTGTAGACTCTGGAGCTCTGCTCTTGTGTTTGATATGTACTGGCTGGATTTGTGTGTCTACCTGACACAGGCTAGAGTCATCAGAAAGGAAGGAGCCTCAGTTGAGGAAATGCCTCCATGAGATCCAGTTGTAAGGCACTTTCTCAATTAGTGATGAATGGGGGAGTGTTAACCTTTTGTGGGTGGGGCCATCCCTGGGCTGGTGGTCCTGGGCTCTATAAGAAAGCAGAGTGAGCAAGACGTGGGAAGCAAGCTGGTAAGCCCTAGCCCTCCATGGCCTCTGCATCAGCTCCTGCCTCCAGGATTCTGCCCTGTGTGAGTTCCTGTCCCAACTCCCTTTAGAGGTGAACAGCAAGCTTCCCCAACTTGCTCTTCTGTCATGATGTTTACTGTAGCCATAGAAACCTTAACTAAGACAGGATGGTTTTGTTTGCTTCTTTGTTTGTTTGCTTTATCTGTTGCAAACTTTCTGATTTGTTTTTATTTTTACCATTTTCTGGATTTTTTGGGTATTAGTTTTTCTCATTTTTAAGATGGAGGTTATAAAAATACTTCCCTCACAGTTTTAAGTGAAAGTAATGACTATAAGGTTTTAGCACAGTGCCTGTTCTAAAAAATGTTAGCTAAAGCAATCAAGTGTGTAAGTGCTGATACAGGAATAGTCTTGATTATAAAAGACTGGGATTCCTAGCTGGGCAGTGGTGGCGCATTCCTTTAATTCCAGCACTTGGGAGGCAGAGGCAGGCAGATTTCTGAGTTCGAGGCCAGCCTGGTCTACAGAGTGAGTTCCAGGACAGCCAGGGATACACAGAGAAACCTTGTCTTGAAAAAACAAAACAAAACAAACAAACAAACAAAAGATTTGGATTCCAGTGTGTGTGCTTAAAACCATCTTTCCTAAATGCTTCAGCCACGTGTTTTAATCTGCCTACAGTCTTCCTTTACTCAAGACCCCCCTTCCCTTTCCTCCTACTCGTGTATATTAGGGGAGGGATGAGCATGGACGGATTGAACAATAGATGAATAGATGAATTTTCTGGTATACTGGTGTCGATTGTCTCATGTCTTGACCAGAAGAGTAAATTTAACATTTTCTATCTACAAAGTATTCCAGGAGTGTAGGATGTTAAGCAGCGTGTGCTGAAGTGTTAATAAACAGCTAGTCTAGAAGCAGTCTATGCTTAAAGTGACGGTTGTGTTTTGGAAGGGTGTTGGCTTTGTCTCACTACATCTTCCTGAAACATTTTCTTCTTACGGAAATCTTTGGCTGAGAGTGACATTTTGGTCTAAAGCGGCAGCTTGCCATCTACTCCCCTGGCATTCTGATGATGAGTGAGGGCTGTAGCTGGGTAGAGTGATGGATGGCGTATGCACTGTCACCGATGCTTGCCAGTGTTAATTGACATCCTCACTGCCTGTTTGCAGCTTACGAAGGAACTGAGAATACTTCATTAACTGTGGAGGCCTGTATTCTCCAGAGTCCAGGAGCTCCTGCTGGTCACTTATTTTCTCTCTCTCTCTCTCTCTCTCTCTCTTTCTTTCTTTTTTTAAAGAGAGATTTATTTATTTATTTCATGTATATGGGCACACTGTTGCTGTCTTCAGACACACCAGAAGAGGGCATCAGATCCCCATTACAGATGGTTATGAGCCATCATGTGGTTGCTGGAAATTGAACTCAGGACCTCTGGAAGAGCAGTCAGTGCTCTTAACTGTTAAGCCATCTCTCCAGCTCTTCCACTTATTTTCTAAGGAACATTTATTTCATTTCATTTTGAATTACATGGGCTACCTCTTACTTCCCCTATTTTATTGGATAAAAGAGCTTAAGTTTCTTTGATTTTATTTTTAAGCATTTAAAAAATTATTTCTTTCACCATTAATAGCATGTATGATTAGAACCACAGCCAGTAGTGTTTTATTTTGACTTACTCACATTTGCTGGATAAATCCTAACTACAGATGACCATTGGGAGAAGTGATCACAGATGACCATTGGGAGAAGTGATCACAGATGACCATTGGGAGAAGTGATCACAGATGACCATTGGGAGAAGTGATCACAGATGACCACTGGGAGAAGTGATTGCAGCAATTGAGGAAGAGTTGGTTGTGGTATGCTGAACAAAGGCACTGCCATGGCAGAGGGAAGTGAATGGATTCTAGGATGTTCAGGGGAACATTCATAGGACTTGATTGTTAACTCGATACAGCTATGGGGGTAGAAGATTGGGTTATGTGGAAGAAGGACTCACGAATGAAGTCTGGCTTACATATGTGATTGGCTGAGTAGACTCTTCCATGGTAAGTGTCAGAGAGGCAATAGTTTACTGTTAGCTTTGTAAACTTAGCTGCTCAGAGGAAGTCTGGAAGGTAGATGTGCAGTGCTCTAGGTATGTAGAGAAGGCTCAGGAGAGAGGAGCCGTCAGGACATTGTACTTGTTGGCATGCGTCACTAAGTGGAAGCCAAGGAAGTGGGCGAAGAAGATGAGAGGGAGTAAACTGCAGAGATGAGGAGAGAGCTTCAGAAGACCTTGGAGAATGGCACCAGTCCTCTCCCTCCAGTGCTAGATGGTGAGCATTGAAGAACAAAGAAGCCCAGCAGAGCTGGAGGAAGGAGCACTGGAGAATGTCAAGTGTTGCAGAAGCAGGAGGAGGTGCTTCCCCACGGAGTCCATGTAATGATACATTTTAACACTCATTTACCATGTCAAGGGTAACGCTTGTCTTCACAGCTATACATACAATTGTTTGTGTTTGAAGTTTTAAAGAGCAGTACTGCATTTTGATTGTCCTCAGCTTTTCTTGATAATTGCAACAATTTTGAATTTATCTCTAAGTTAAATAAGGGAGATTAATATTAATAGGTAGAAAGATGAATAAAATTATGTTATTAGCTAGTTTTTAATTATTTAGTAATATTTATTATTTAAAACTATACCTTTTTGGAGGAGGAAGAAATCTATACATTTAAATGTAGGTTTTACTTGTAGTTACAGAGTGCAATGTAATTAACGTACCCCGGACTTTGGGTGGGTTCTGGTGTCGATTTTCTTTTTTTTTTTAAATTGTAAAGAAGTGTCACTTTGAAAATATGGACAATTCGGGGCTGGAGAGATGGCTCAGCAGTTAAGAGCACTGACTGCTCTTCCAGAGGTCCTGAGTTCAATTCCCAGAAACCCCATGGTGGCTCAGAACTATCTGTAATGGGATCCGATGCCCTCTTCTGGTGTGTCTGAAGACAGCTACTGTGTGTGTGTGTGTGTGTGTGTGTGTATAAAATAAATATAAAGAAAATATGGACAGACAGTTGCATAGCTAATTGTGAGTAAGCAAATGTGGCTTGAGGAAGTTCCTGTTTTCTCTTTAGGAGGAGGACTCGTAGGACTCTGTTAATCAGCTCACCAAGCAGATGAGCACACTGTTTATAAGTCTGTCAGATTTGTAGAGTTCCAGCCATCCCTGAAGGACAGTGGGTCAGATTCATGTTCTGTGTGAGTAACCATTGCTTAGAGCATGAGCCATAGAGAAACCACCTAAGACTTAAGCTCTGAAGATCAGTGAGCTGCTGGTGAAATCTGAACATGCTTTTTTGTCTTGAAATGCTGTTGTAAGACTGCTGCTGTTCATGGTAGCAAGAGTTGGAAAGGAGAGTTCACTGGATTTAAGCTAAAGTAGGCATAGATAAGATGGCAAGGGACAGTATTTGAAATAGAAAGACAGGTGAGGCACCATCTCTTGTGTAGGTGACATTTTCAATCTTTTAAAGTGTTTGTTGTGTATTGAACCCAGACCTTGAACAAAACAGGCAGCTTCTCTGCAAATGAATTAAACTCTTAGTCTTTTGTGTACTTTTATTGCATTTATGTATTTGTCTCTGAGTGTAGGGTTTAGCAGACAACTTTTTAGACTTGTTTTTTTTTTTTTCTTTCTTTCTATTATTGTATGGAATTCACATCACCAGCTTAGCAGCAGACAGCTTCACTTAGCCATCTATGAAGTGTTTATATGCACTTTTCAAGTGAGAGTGGAATACTTTAATTTGAATGATTAGAATTAAGCCTGGTAAAATGTAAAAGAGGAATTATTACTGAAATGTTGCTTACTGGTGATCAAGAGGACTAACTTCCCTTTCAAAGGAGGCAAAAAGGGGCTCAGAACTACGCTTTATTTGTCATAGTAACTAAAACTGTTAGCTTCAGACTTTATCGAATTCATGTTAGAAAAATTTGCCATTGTTATAAAGGCAGTTTTACACAGAAAATATACAGTTGTATTTTAGAGGTTGAATTGATTTGAAGGTGGTTAAGAGCACTTGTTGCCTTTAGAGAGGCCCAGGGTTTGATTTCCAGCATCCATGGCACCTCACCCATGCGTGACTCCAGTTCTAGATATCTAGCAGCCTCTTTTGACTGCCACAAGCACCAGGCACACACTCAGTGTACTTACATACATGTGGGCTAAGCACCAATGCGCCGAAAGTAAAAATAACTCATTAAAAAAGTATTGACTTGAAAAATATTGCAGGACTATAAGATCTAGCTAACATAATTTAAATATTGTGACTGTTATTTGTCTCCTCTTTTTTGCTACAAAGCTGCAATCAAGTTTTCAGTTAAGTTGCAGTCATTTTAGGACCCACCACAGATTACAGTTAAAACGTTTTATTCATTATGGGAACCCAGAATGTAAGTAAAGCAAGTTGTTCAGGGTAGAGCAAGACTCCCGGGGACTGGAGCTCACCTGCACTTTTAACAACAAGCTTATGAGTTAGCTGTGAAATGTAGCTCAAGAAAATGGACATGCACGGACCTCATTTTCACTTCAGAATTAGTTGGCAACTGCCATTATATAAGATCTTGTCTTAAAAATTAGACATTGGGATATAGAAATAATTCACAACAATGTTTCTGGCAAATTTTAATGTCTGGGTAGTTTCCTTTACTAAGGCAAATCTAATATGTCTTATAGTTGTGTATTAGAATGATATTGATTGTGACTTATGCAGTTAAAATATGAATATTCGGAGTGTGTCTATATGTGTGATAGAGAGAGAGAGAGAGAAACAGACAAAGATGACAGCTAGAGGCAGAATCCCAGGCCTCACACGTAGTAGAGAGAGAGAGAGAGAAACAGACAAAGACGACAGCTAGAGGCAGAATCCCAGGCCTCACACGTAGTAGACAAGCGCCCCAGCAATGAGTTATACCTGCTACCTTTAGCCTACCCAGCCTCTTATTTTGACTACTGGGCTTTGAACCTAGGATTTTGTGCATGTTAGGCATGTACTTTACAATGGAGCTACTTTTGCCCCCACCCCCACTCTCTTTTCCAGATAGCACCTTACCATATAGCTGTAAGACCCAGAATGTCTTTAAACTCATTACATTGCTCAGAGTGGCCTCAGACTCATGGTGATTCTTTTGCCTAGGCCGAAAGAGTCCTGGGATTACAGGAAAAAACACCATGCCTGGGTTTTATGTTAGTTGAGATAGTTTGTCTAGCCCAAATGGCTTAAACAGAGTGTCCTCCTGCTTCTTGATTATTGGGTTGTAAGTGTGCTTTACCATGTCTAGCTAGCTACCACATTCTGTTTTTCTGTTTGTTCTGTTTGTTGTTGATGTTTTCTTTTTGAGACAGAGTCTTTCTATGTAGCTAGGGATGTCCTGAAACTCCTTTGTAGACCAGGCTGGCCTTGAATTTGTAGAGATCGGCCTACCTGGCGTGTGAGGCCCTGGTGGCCCTGTTGCCACGGGGCTGATCGTTGTAGTCGAGTTTGTGCAACAGCAGCAACATGTAGCTCTTGCTGCCAATGCCAGTTGCCTGTGGCCTATATTAAACACTTTGGACGTGATTAATGCTCTTATTTTTAAGATGAATTGAATTATATTTTAAGTTTAGAAGACATATCTAAATGGAGACAATATTTGCTTTAAATAAAAATTGGATATTGCTTTATTTGGAATGGTGTCTTTTAGCTCTAAAAATACTTAGATAATTGCTCTTGTAGTCCATATAAATACATGTAAATTCTTTGTGCAGTGTGCTCCCCATTCTTCAGTGACTTGTTGTCAAGGGAGCGTCTGTAACTAAAAATATTGATTTAGATGTCTCTTAAAAATATTAATCTGAGCTTGGTGTGGTAGTGTATGCTTTTAATCCCAGCACTTGGGAGGTGGAGGCAGATGGATCTCTTGAATCTGAGGCCAGCCTGGTCTATAGCCCCAGGATATCCAGGGCTACACAGAGAAACCCTGTCTCAAACAAACTAAAACCAAACAACAACCACAGCCCTAGTCTGTACATTACAGTTTAAGATGGAGATCTGCTGTGTTCCTATACCAAGTACAGGAAGGTGGGTGCCTGAAGAAGGAAGGAGGCTGTTGGGTCGACAGTTTGGTGGACTAGCTGTCCGTGTCCAGCTTCGGGGAAGAGCACCGTCCCTGTGATGGAGCAGTCACAGAGCAGGCCACATGGCAAGTCAGGGAAGAAAGCACCGCAAGCTCAGACTTACTGCTTGGATAAGAGCCTACCCTTGTCCTAGTTCCTAGCCCTGCTGTGTAAATGTTCTCAGCACTCAGTATCACTACAGTGAAGACAGATGGGTGGTGAGTGAGACACTCAAACCACAACCAAACTGTGGCACCCCGTGGCTGTAGTACCAAGTTTGAACTCATTAGTCACTTACAAATGAAATCCTTCACTATTATTATACTGTAAACTTAGAAAATGGATATAATTTACCCAGAGAAATGTGCATGATTAAATGTGAATCTAGCAAAAATTTTAGCAAGCTACGAAGAGACTTTGGTGTTTGTGCCATGTATTAGATACTTCATAACAATATTGAAATAGAAGATCTTCATATTCTAATTTGTTTCTGTGAAGAAATGATTTTGTATTATTTTATTCTTACTTAATTTTATAGATGAGACAGGAAAACTTACAAGCTTTCTTTAGTCTATTTCCATGAAATGGAGAACAGTGAAGCCACAGGGATCTAGGTGGATGGAGTAGGTAGCTCAGTGGGTAGAGCGCTTGCTTAGTATCTGTGAAGCCCCGGGTTCAGTCCCCACATGGCATATACTGGGAGTGGTGACACATACCCATAATTCCAACATTTTGGAGGAGAAGGCAAGAGTTTCAGAAGTTCTGGGCTATATTAAACCTTGTTTCAAAAAGACACTTTAGAAAGCTCTGGAAGGTAGGGGATGGATGTTGGACAGTATAGTGGTAGAAGAACTGAAGTGCATCTGTACTTAGTGCTGCCAGGGCAGGACCGGAAGCCATCACACGTGTGAGTTCAAGGCACTAGGATGCCCTGTGTACAGGGAGGAGGAGGAGGAGGAGGAGGAGGAGGAGGAGGAGGAGGAGGAGGAGGAAACAGTCTGCCTGGGGTCTCTTCTTTGTGTTTGCAGGTGTACATGGACTTAGGTATTGTTTCTTCTCCCTCAGTCCATCCTGCCTGCCTGCCTGCCTACCTTTCTGGAGCTGAGAAACAACTCAGAGCAAGCACTCTAGCACTGAGCCAAATCCCCAACACTAGCCTTTTTCTTTTTGACTCAGTGTCTCTCCCTGGCCTGGTGCTTTCCAAGTAAGCTAGGGTGACTAGCCCCCAAACCTTAGGAATCCCCCTGTCTCTGCCTCCCTGCCAGCAGGATCACAGGTGTGAACCACCACAGCTAGCTTTTTAAATGTTGAGACGGGCTCTGTATCCTTGGTGTCCTGGAACTGACAGTGTAAATCAGCCTGGCCATCAGTTTACACACACCCATCTGACTGTCCCCGAAGTCCTGGCATTGAAGGTGTGGACTGCCCTACAGCAGCAACCAGCTGTTTACGTGGCTTGTGCACTTCTTATACTTGTAAAGCAAGCATGCTCCTTACTGAGCCAGCTCCCCAGGCCTCTCCTTTTCCTTGTAATTAGAATTTTTCTTTAAATACAGACATGTTGGTACAAGTATTTAAGGACAAAAAAAAAAAAAAAATTAACACTTATTTTTCAGTGACTGGAGTGCTTTTCTACTTGCTAATAGGTCCTAGTAATAATTTTAAAGACTAAATGATTTTTAATGTAAAGTGATTGCTAGCCCACTATGTTAGTTGTGTAAATTTTAGTATAAAAACCACTGAGATGGCTCAGTGGTTAAGATCACTGGCTGCTCTTCTAAAGGATCCAGGTTCAAATCCCAGCACCCACAAAGCAGTTCACAGTTGTCTGTATTTCCAGTTCCAGGGGATACCCAAAGACATATATGGAAGCAAAACACCAGGGTAAATAAAAAAATAATTTAAAACATTTACATGGTGGCCTGACGATCCTGAGAAATGACAGATTTTGATCAACTGTTTATTGTTATACTAATATTACAAAATCATGGTGATAGTTCAGTGAAATGCAAATTTCATAGCTAATTTTTGTTGTTAAAATGCATCTTCCATGGGGCTGGAGAGATGGCTCAGCGGTTAAGAGCAGCTGCTGCTCTTCCAGAGGTCCTGAGTTCAGTTCCCAGCAAGCACATGGTGGCTCACAACCATCTGTAATGGGATCTGATGCCCTCTTCTGGTGTGTCTGAAGACAGCAACAGTGTACTCATTTACAATAAATA
The DNA here is from genome assembly GCA_019843965.1 of Rhynchomys soricoides. Classification (NCBI taxonomy): domain Eukaryota; kingdom Metazoa; phylum Chordata; class Mammalia; order Rodentia; family Muridae; genus Rhynchomys; species Rhynchomys soricoides. The sequence continues at coordinate 9,853,814 of JADRCH010000028.1, read as the reverse complement.
AATAAATCTTAAAAAATACATCTGCCCTTACGGTGGACATTTACAAATGAAATCTGTATTTTCCTTGTATTTCTGACTACGTGAATCACATTTTTATCCATTTTTATTTTGGTGAGTACATGTTTAGCTTTGTGATGTATTCACATCTGTTTCTCCTGTAGCACTACCTGAGTTAATAATCTCAAATAAAATTAAATAATCTTCTTATTCTGATAGAGAAGAAAAAACTGGATCACTTACCAGTAACTGGAGTTCTCCTATTGGGTAATCTCCACAGATCCACATTCTCTGAAGCTCTTGTGAATGCCTTGAGGACCAAGGGACCGTTGTGATCCCCTCCGGGAAGGTAAGTGAGTGCCTGCAGCATGTCTCTAGCTTCCTAAGCCCACCCAGCTTTCCTCCTGTGCATCCGTGCTGCATGCCCTCAGTTCCGGTGGATGCGCTTCATGAGGATCCTCGAGACGGACAGAAGCAAGGGGTGGATCTGTGAGGGAAAAGACCCAATAGGATAGCTCAAGTTACTGGTGAGTATCTGGTTTTCACAAACGAGATGTTTTTCTCTCAAAATTCTTCTCTTTAGGAAAGTAATAGAAAGGGAGTTGTTTGTATAACTTTTTTTTTGGTCATAAAAGCTATTATGGATGATAGAGCAGACTATTAATAAATATATGCACAGGTGTGACGAAGGTTCTAAAGAAGTTAATATAACCTTCTCAAAATCACATGTTTAGGTAACTAGTGTAATAATTCTAAAGTAAAACAGGAAAGCTACGTGAATTCTTTTGTGAATTTATTTACAGTATCACTTTAAGTGAAATACTTGAATTGTAAATTTGTACACATTCCAGATTTGGTCAGATTATTTTGGCACAGTATTCTGAATAGTAATAGTGCCTTTATTTGAGACAGGTGCTCACTGTGTAGACCAGGCTGACCTTTGACGTGTCTTTGCTTCTCAGGTGCTGAGATTTAAGTTTGTTCCCCCATGGCTGGCATTTGGTTTTAATCAACTAGCAGTTAGCCCTTTCCTTTCTTTCTTAGTTTTGTACACAGCAAGCATTCTCTGAGCTACAGGTATGATCTGGCTAGCATTTTAAACATGAAGAGGCTTTTAGCTTTATTCTTTGTTGTTGCAACTGGTTCTTAGAATGATAAGGCTGCTCTCAAACTCCCTGAGTAGCCGAAGCTAGCCTTGAACTAGCGATCCTCCTCCTCCTTCCTCCAGACTATGAGGATTACAGAGGTGACCACCATGCCTGGCTGCCTAGCATGTGTTAAGTGGCCCAGTTTGCAGTGAGCATTTTAGTGTCGTTGAGGGAGTACCTGAAGCGTGACCTTGGGAATGCTGCAGTTACTTTTCCGTGGTTGGTCGGAATTGAGACTCTTGCTGTTGTGAGCACTGATTCCTTAAGTTATGGTTAGAATTCTCCTGTCTGTCTGTCTGTCTGCTCCTCCCTTCCTTTCTTTCTCCCTCTTTCTCCTCCTCTTTTCCTCGCTTACTTACTCAAACCCAAACCTGAAGTTTCCCCAGGAAGTGCTCTACTACTGAGTCATGTTTCCTCCAGTTACTTTCTTAGTGATTCCTTTTGTTTGGTACCATTACCAGATCTCTAGTCTTCAAGGGCAGTTTTGGCATGAGCCTCAGTATACTTCTGTAGCTGTTTCATAAATTTCATTTATATCTGAGTATTTAAAGCTGTTGAATTGCATTTTAATTCTCTGCATATAGTCTTAATGTCTTCAGTTTGAAACTTTGCTCTTAGCTCTCACTTAGATAGTTTAAGGCTTGGCTGGTACTTTTCCATTCTCTTGGAATGACTTGCCCATTCTTCTTTCTGTACTTGGAAGCTGAAGTACGTCTACCCCCCTACTTAGTGTTTTTTGGCTAGCATTGTTAACTTTTGCTGTTGCACACAGGTAGGTGTACTGGTAGAGGCCAGAGGGCAATCTCTGCCAGTCATTCCTCAACTGTAATATACATTACTTTTTAAAGACATGGTCTCTCTCTGGGTCCTGGGACACACTGATTAGGTTAGGATGACCCGCATGCCCCATGGCTCCTCCTGTGTTTTTCCAGTGGTAGGCTGACAACTGTGAGCCTCTCTGCCTGGCTTTTCATGTGGGTGTCAGGGATTGAACTCAGGTCAATCTGAGTTATGCTTTTGTGGCAAGCACTTTACCAACTGGGCTATCTCTCCAGTTCCTGGTAGCATCTGTTTCACCTGTGTTTTTCTGTGGTGCAGCAGAAATTTGGTGATATGTATTAATGTATGGAATGTGCTTAGCTGAATTATTCCTGTGGGCATAGTTACCTGTACCACACCGTTTAGCCCTTAAAAGTTAACTCTTTGCTATTGATGCCTAGGCTGACCCTGAAACCACAGTTTCCTACTTTAGCCACCTAAATGCTGGGGTTACAGTTGTGGAACACATTTTTAAATACTTAAAACCCCATTGAATGCTTTTGAAAAGGATAAGATTTTAGTATTTTCTCATCTCATGTGGTTCCTAAAGTTAATAACTAATACAAAAATACCCACTAAAAATTAGTTTTCTCCATAAATTCATGAATGCATTTACCAGGGTTTTGTGTGTGTGTGTGTGTGTGTGTGTGTTTGAAACATTCATTTATTTGCCATATAAATCCTGTGTGAATTATATTCTTTTCCTTTAAAAACTGGTACATTGAAATTCCAACCAGTATAATATTAACTTTTATGGCACACTGAAAACAGAGAATGTGGCTTTCTGTTGTGGCATCATCGGTTAATAGCAGACCATGGTTCTGCACTATTCCACGACTGTGGGTCTTAACAAAGACCATGAAGTAATAACACTAGCAAGTTGAGGCACAGATGGTGTGGCGGTCATCTCAGTATGCAGACTGAGTTTTTGGGGATACTGTTCGGGAGCGGGTGTATGAGTGGAGCTCCTAGAAGTGTCCAGGTGTCCAGGGATGAGTGAGCACACAAGTTGGGTGGGCACGCACACTGGTAGCAGAGCAAGCAGGAGGAGCTGAGCAACTGCTGGCAGCCCAGAGGAGGGCTGCAGCCAAGGACTCCTCACACCTTGTCTCCTCCCTCAACAGTTATGCTGCAAAAGAGAGAGGGCTTGAAAGGGGAAAGGGCCAGGCATTATGGCACACCTTTGACCCCAGCATTCTGGAGGCAGAGGCAAGTGGATCTCTGAATTTGAGGCCAGCCTGGTCTACATGGCATTTTCCAGGTTAGCTGCAGCTGTACAGTGAGACACTGTCTCAACTTTGGAAAAGAGAATTGTAATTTTGAGAATATTATTATAATACTTTCACTTTAGGACCATGTGCAATCTTTATAAATTAAGCTACACAAGCAGTGTATTTCATTTTTGAGGTTTGCATGTCTTAGAGGATTATTGCTTGATTTGTATAAATGCTTTCTCACAAGGATACCTATTCAGTCTAGGCATAAGTGAAATTTAATTTTAAGGATGTTAAAGGATGAAATGTTCCTTGACAGATTTGAGTGTCTCTAATTGATCATGAGAAAACCAGTTCATATGTAATCATTAGATGAGATAAGACGAAGAACAGTTAGTCAGATGACTTGATTATGATTATGAATGTACTGGGGAACACATCTCTGTAAAACGCTATTGGCCTCAGTGTGGCACAGTAATGGCATAGTGCTTATCCCGCCACTTCCTCTAGTCTTTGAAGACATAGGTCAGAATACTTGAATATGAAGCGTCTTGAGTTCGGAAATAGCTTCAGAAAAAGTAGGTATTGGGTAGGATATATGTTTGGGCCAGGATGGGAGAGAAAGAGCAAAGAGAGAATCTTAATTTTGAATCCCATTTTAAAAAGGATTACAGATTGAGCAGGCTTTACCTACTCAAACACGCCAGTGTCCTGTTTGGTAAGAATTGCATCAACAAAAGGGTCTTAGCTGTGAGAAGGTGGCACACCCCTGGAATACCATTGGAAGTAGGTCACCCCTTCCTACATGATGAGTTTAAGGCCAGACTGAGCTGGCCCTGTCTGAAACAACAACAAACAAACAGTCAAAAAATTGACAATCTGCTGGGCATAAGCTCACACCTGTAATTGCCTCTACACACAGATTGTATATAAATTTTAATGTGAAGACAAATCCATATTGTAGGAAAAATTCGTTTCAAATTACATGTTACATGGAAGTAGACATGCAGTCATTGTATGTCAGCCTTTTGAATCATGGATACAACATGCTTGCCCCTGGTAATTTCATTGTTTCTCTCCCCTCCCCACCAAATAATATTATCAGTCATATGTAGGTAGTACCATGTTTTGTTTATTCATCCATTGGCAAATATTTGGATTGTTTTCACTTTGTGCCTATTGTATATAGTCCTAAAAGGAGCACTATATGCCAAGTTCTGTGTGTGTGTGTAAGAGAGAGAGAGAGAGAGAGAGAGAGAGAGAGAGGGAGTGAGTCTCATGTTCTCCAGACTAGTCTGTAACTCCTTACCCTCCTTACCCCCACCTCCGCCTCAGTGCTGAGATTTCCGGCCTGTACTACCACACCTGGCTTTGGGTTTTTATTTTGTTTGTCATCCTGGGGATCAAAACAGTCTGTCAGTTAGTGACATCGTGGACCTTGTATGTTAGTTTTTGAATGTTTACCTGGAACAGAATTGCTAGGCAGTATTAACACCTCCAGCTTTTACCTTTGTGGAACTGCTAGGCTGTTTTCCAAGCAGCAACTCCATTTTGCTTCCTGCCACTAATGTGTGAGAACCAGTTGGCATGAAACAATGAAGGAATGGGATTGTTGCTGCTTTCTTTACCAAGCAGAGTGGGACTCCAGTGGATGTCTTACATGTACATCTTACAGTAGTTAAGGGATACTGAAAAGGAAAGCCGGACACTGAAAGCATGGCCACGGCCTCCTGGGAGGGGTGTGCTTTGTTGTCGTTACAGTGGTGGGCACGAGAGTTCAAATGCAGTAAGAATGTAAGGGTAGTTTAACATTAGTATTCTAAGTTTAATAAAAGCAAATTATAAAGATTTACTATTCTTTCATACTAAAAATTAATACAAATTTAATAAATCTGAATTACATAACACAAAATTAATAAAAATTAATACAAATACTACAAATTACTTCAAAGAGGGCTTGTTGATCAGTGTGACCAGAAATATTAACACTGTGACTAGACCTCAGTTCCCCACAGGATCCTCTTGCTAGTTCATGATACATTTTTTTTTTTCTGAAGAGACATAAAATTGGTGATAAAACAAAGTAAATATATATTTCAAAGTTTGAAAAAAAAAAAGAGATAACCTTCAAAAACTAAAGAAGTGAACCTTTTTTGACCTGTATAACAAGTGCTTTTCCAAGTCTAACAAGGATCATGAGTTATAGTGAAACCTTAAATTTATTTTTGTTAAAGTCAAAAGCATAACAGATACGTCTCTGTCGGTAATATAACAAAAAGGGGGCAATAAAGTCCAATAGACTTGGAAAGAAGGAGAAGAGAAATGAGATAAACATCTTTCTAGAAAATTAATTTTCAAAAATATATCATTAGTATGTGTGCTGGCTAGTTTTGTCAACTTGACACAAGCTCAAGTTATCTCAAAGAAAGGAATCACAATTGAGAAAATGTCTCCATAAGATCTAGCTGTTGGCAAGTCTGTAGGGCATTTTTTAAATTAGTGATTTATTGGGGAGGGCCCAGACTACTGTGGGTAGTGCTATCCCTGGGCTGGTGGTCCTGGGTTCGATCAGAAAGCAAGCTGAGCAAGCCATGTGAGACAAGCCAGTAAGCGGCACCTCTCCGTAGTCCGTGCATCAGTTCCTGCCTCCAGGTTCCTGCCCTGTGTGAGTTCCTGTCCTGACTTCCATGGTGAACAGTGATATAGAAGAGGAAGCTGAATAAACTCCATTCCCCCCAGATTCCTTTGGTCATGGTGTTTCATCACAGCAATAGTGACCCTGACTGTGTGTTTCTAGTGCGTGTGATGTGTGAGTATGTATTTACTGTGTCAGAATGTGAAGGTTAGAGGACAACTGTTGGGAAATATTTCCATCTTTCTTTTAAATGGCTTGCCAGACTTTCAAGGCAGCCACCTTCATCCACTAAGCAGTCTCGTTGGCTTTCTCCAGAAGTTTTAAAAGAAATGAGCCTGTTATTTGTATTAATAAGAGAAATCGGTGCTCCTAGAGGGTCCTTATTTAAACTAGCAACACCCATTTAGAAAATGGGAATATCTTCAGTATAGAAAACTTTTAAGTTCCCAAAATTTTATTGAAGAATATAAAATTAGGAATAAAGAATATTCTATTTCTGTGGATAGGAACTTTAAAGTTCATATGAAAACAAATTTTATTGAAATTACTTCTCTGAATTACGTGCATATGTAGCATTAGACAGTAATCATATTGGACTTTTTTTTCTGGACATGTGTGTAAAATGACCATCGTAAAAAAAAATGTAAGGTACAAAACTGATCATGACAGTTCTGGAAATGAAACAGGGCTCACAGTGTTAGTGTAAGTCACACCTGGTATACACTGAAATCTCAGCACCTAAGGGCTGCAGACAGCAGGAGTTTTGAGACTATTCTCAGGCTACTGAGATTATGTCTCAAAACCAAAACTATCCTTTAGGCTGAACTGCTACATAGCAATAAAAATAAATAATGCAACATGTGATGGTATTTTAGACAGTGTTGAATAAAGTGAGAATCAAAAACATAAATTGAATGATTTCATTTATAGGAAGTTCATAAATGATATGAATGATACAATTTTCTAACAATACTTTTCTTGAAAGCATGGTACTGATGAGGAGAGATGACCAGGGAACCTTCTGGTATATTAGAAATGTCAGTATCCTGATCTGAAACAAGTCATATAGAGAGGGGTGTGTGTGTGTGTGTGTGTGTGTGTGTGTGCGCGCGCGCGCGCGCATGCAGGATCTTGTGAGAGTTTCGAGGTCTGATATTAAGCTCTAGTGTCTTTTCTCAGAAGCTGTCTACTTTGTTTCTTTGAGGCAGGTCTTAATATCTTAAATATCTCTATAAAAATCTCAGAAAATCCTTTCTTGCTCCCCGGCCATCTTGTCGGCTGATCTTGGTTGGGGGTTGCATGCACTGAAGGCAGGAAGATGGTGGCTGCAAAGAGGATGGAAAAGTCTCTGGAGTGGATCAGCTCTGGGCTCCAGCTTGATACAAAAAGTGGAAAGCCCAAACAGACTCTGAAGATGATCAGACAAGGCAAAGCGAAGTTGGTTCTCCTTGCCAACAACTGCCCAGCTTTGAGGAAATAGGATACCATGCCATGTTGGCCAAAACTGGTGTCCATCACTGCAGTGGAAATGATATTGAGTTGGGCACAGTGTGTGTTAAATACTAGAGTATGCAAACTGGCTCTCACTGACCCAGGTGATTCTGATATTATCAGAAGCATGCCAAACAGACTGGTGAGAAGTAAACCAAGAACGTTTTCCTTTATCAAAACTTTGCTAGAGCTCCTTTTGAAAAAAAAAAGTCTCAGAAAATTTTATTAAAATTCTGTATCTCAAACAAAAAATAGAATGTCTGGTTTCTAGGGTTCCTTCTAAACACTAAAATTCTATGATTTCCACAATCGTATGTGTAGATTAAACTTGAGTTTTTATCATTGGTCAGAAGGTGTCTTGGACACATGGTGCACACCAACAGGTCTCTTACTGACCCAGGTTAGGCCATGTTTGTATAGTACGGACACTTCATACTTCACCTTGCACTTGTTAGTTATCCTCAGTCGGGATTCAACAGTCATGTCTCTGCGGTCGTTCTAGAGGATGATCATGGAATGCGGCTGACTCTAAACAACTATAGGATAAACATACCCAGAAATATGGCTCCAGGCTTCTAAGTGGTGGTATGGTAGCTGTTCTCTTTCTGTGGCTGTATTGGGCATAATGTGAGAATTTTCCAGTGCATACTGCTGATAGTAATATGAAAGATTTTGAACTACTTTTGAACTGATCTCTGTCAGTGTTGTCCTGTATGGTCCAGGATCCACAGGTCTGATGAGCGCTGGTTTAAAGGTGTGTGCCATCGCGCCCAGTTTGGCCTCATTCTGTGTAGTTGAAGATGACTCTGAATTTTGATCTAGCCTTCACTTATCAAATGCTAGCATTACCACCATCTTCTGCTGACACTCTTAAGCCATATCCAAGCTACAACACTCAGAATACCCCATTGTAAGTCCACATGTAAGAATGCACCATTCTTACAGCTAGTAAGCAGCAGAGGTGAGATTCACAACTGAGACTTGAATGTCAGCCGTCTGGCTCCAGGGTTCACTCTGCCCTGTTGCCTTTCTGTTCTTATGAATATGGAGAAGACTCTGAATGCCAGACAAAGGAAACAGGCGATAACATTGATGGCGATCTCACTCGTAGTCTGTTACAAAGTCTGTGCTTTCAGGATTCTTAGGTATCTGAGTGAATACTTCACTCTAGAGTTAACTAGCATTGCTAGCCAAAGGTCTTCTTAAGTTCTTTGGGACATTTTCTGTTGCTTACCTTTCTTCTTTTGGTGGCCAAGACTAAGGTAGTTTTACTGAGAGTTCTATATAAGCCCTGACTTGTTTTGAGCCAAAACACTGACATGTAGTATTTTAGTCTGTAAGAATTTCTGGTTCTCAAAAATTCATTTAAATTTCATTTTTCTGAGTTAGATTTGTTTTATTTATTTGTTTTTACATATTTATTATTTACTTATTTATTTGTTTTTTTTGAGACAAGGTTTCTCGGTGTAACAGCTCTTGCACTCACAGAAACACTCCTGCCTCTGCCTCCTGAGCGCTGGGATTAAAGGTGTGCCCCACCACACCCAGCTTTGCTTTATTTTATTTTATTTTATTTTATTTTTGAGACAAGGTCTCTCTACATAGCTCCTGCTGTTTTAGAATTCACTGTGTATACTAGGCTGACCTCAAACTTAGATCTTCCTGTCTCTTCTTCCTAAAGGCTGATATTAAAGGTATGCACCACCATGTTCAGCTGAATTTATTTTTAAAAATTAGTAGCCTTACAATTTTGGGACAGAGGAATTGTTTTTCTTGTTGCTATGTGTCCACTGCCTTTGAATCAGGGTTATCTTACAAAACTGCCTATATTCTTTGTTTTGTTAGTGAAAAGATTTCTGCAGGCCACCTTCTTTGAAAGTTGTCAAGCAGACTAAGAACTATTTCCAGATGATATTAAGATTAATAATATGAGAAATTAAATACCTTTCATATCTGTCATGGTGTGTTATAAAAGTAATGCTGTTACTCCCTTTCTTCATGGGCAGAGCGGTGTCTTTTATGGGTGGTAAACAAGAGTTAGAAGTTGTAAAATACTCAAAAGAGAAAAATTTTAAAGTTAAAAGCTAAAGAGGGATAAATTGAATAAATCCTAGTGAAGGGTGCTTATCTCATTTTGTGAAGATTAACCCTTAAATTTCAGTTGAGAAGATCCAAATACAGCACAGTGTGATGCTAGGTAGATGCAGTTAAACTTGGTATGAAGCCTGTTCTACGTGTATAGTGCCTCTCATTTACTGTTGTTACTGCTAACATTGTGTGTGTGTGTGTGTGTGCAGGAAGCAGCAGTTCACGTTGAATGCCTTCCTCTATCAGTCCCCCCTTTGGCTTTTTTAAGGATCTGACTGAATCACCTGATGAGCTGGTTGGCCAGTGAGCTACCGAGGTCCTCCTGGCTGTCTTCCAGGTGCTGGTGATGTGCACTTCCACTCCTGGTTTTTTAACATGGGTTCTAGGGACCAACCAAATCCAGTTTCTCATGTTTACATGGCAGACATCTCACTACTGAGATACCTCCCCAGTTCTGTTATTGTTGTTATTTTATTAGGTTTTTTTAAAATAAAGAATTGTAAATTTTAATTATCTTCATGAAGAATTAAATATCCATGGAAGCACTTGCTCTCACAAGTGTTAATGAATAGGGCTATTTTCATTTTAAAAGATCCTGCTGAAAATGGTAAAAGATGAGGGCCACAAGCATTAATCTTACTCTTGAGAGGTAATGAAATCCTGCACCGTCAGAGCATAGGGATTAAAAGGGTCCTACACCATCCAGAATTTATAGCTTAATTCTTCCATTAGACAGGAAAGAGGAAGACTGTAATGGGCCAGTCATGGTAAACTATCTGTAGGTAACACTCCTAAGTGGTTTTCCACATACTCAGATTCAGGTGACAGTGTCCCATAACCTGTATCCCTCTGTCCTCCTTAATCACAAATTAATTGGAAGTTCTTTGAATGTGACATAATTCTGGGATGAGGCCAGTGCATTGTACAGAGTTTATTCCTTGAGAATTTTATATATGGGCTGGGAACTAAACTCAGGTCCTCAAGAGGAGGTTATGTGCTGTTCACCACTGAGCCGTCTTTCCAGCCCCAAGAGGCTGTATTTTAATTGCTTATGTATTTTTTTCTCCTTTTCACAATAAAACTGTAGAGGCCCAAACCTTGTCTGTTGTGTTAAAACACCTCTTTGTGTCCTGTTGAGCTAAAATCATTTAGAAGATCTTGCTAGTCAGTATACATGTTTAAAGTGTGACTGTAAAGTAGTCAAGAGTTTCTGCTAGGCCATTCTTTATACATTCTGTGTGTAGCTGGCTTAAACTTAACATGTTCACAGTTCAACATGGATTCCTGACTACCTGCTGGATAGTCTCTTTCTTATCCTATACTTTCCATTCATCTGAAAATTGTATGTGCCATACCAATATCTAAAGTATTGTTGAAATTCCTCCACCTTCCACGCTCACTACTGTTGCCATCCCAGGATTAGTAGCGATCATTTCTGCTGGCCATAAATGCTCTGCTGATGTCTCTGGTTTTATTCTGCTCCTCTTCCCATCTGTTGTTGGATTAAATGGATGTCTGCCCCAGGCTCGGGCCTCTGGGAGAGGTAGGACGCAGGAAGTTTGACCAAGCTTGCCCCGCGGCACCCCAGGGCGGGTGTCAGGCTGAGAGAAGCCAACGAAGGACACTGCCTGGGGGTGGGGGAGCGTGGCCTGGGGTCCCGGAGACTGCACAGAAGCCTGCTCCGTCTGGTTCCCATGCACTTGGGCATCCCAGTCGCCTCTGGATGCTGTGGAAGAGCCGAGAACCGAGTGGAGGCCTCTGCAGGCCCGCGGTCGAAGGGGGAAAAAGGCAGGAGAGTGGCGGGGTCCCGCCAGGATTACCGGCTAGCTCACTTGGTTTGGTAGTGGCCGTGGCTGGGAGCGCTGAGAGGCCTTCTGCAGGAGACTAGACGCAGCTCTTTAGACCAAGGCCTGTTCCACTGTTCCCCATAGCAGATTCCGATGAAGAGAGACAGTCCATGGTTTCAGGGCATTTATTGTCATGGCGGAGAGTGACAAGAGTGAATCTACCCCAACCTCTGGCCAGGTGTAAGACTGAAATACCTTTGCAGGGAGTAGTGGCTGGGAAGGGGAGTGGCTAAGCCTCTAGGTGCCTCATTAAGATGGGAATGTCTTGAGGCTATGTGACCACACCTCTACCCGTGGAGGGGCTTGGGCATTGCCCTTACATGACTGTGACTTATAGTCACAGACCTATGGAGGAGAGCTTCGACCTCGTGTCAGGAGCCTGGGACCCAGGAGCATGGCCAAATGCCTACCGTCCCTTGTAGGGTTATCCCTACTGGGTGTGGGGTTTTAAACCTTAGCTCAACCAGAAACCAGGTTGCCTTTCACACGGTCCTACATTCTGTCTCTAGTTTGGAGCCAGGTAATTTTTATTTTAATATCATATCATGTTATTTTCCTGATTAGATCCCTTCCTATTCTTCTAATTTCTCATCCTAATTTGAATAAAATTTGAATGTAAGTTTCTTTTATGTCTGATTGAAAGACAATGTGTAATCTTACTCTTTGCTGTCTCAAATGACTTTCACATTTTTTTTTCACTCATGGCTCTTGAATTTACTTCTTATTGCTCCTTGAATATGCCAGCTGTTTGCCATAATTAAAAGCAAATTTGTAATTTTGTGTGCACACACACACATACACACATGTGCCAGGGTGCAGGTGTCATTTAATCTCTCCTTCCTCTGAAACTTAGGTTATCAGGCAGGCTTGGTGGTAAATGTACTCACACACTGAGCTATCATTTTGCCTGCCCAGGATTTTTGCCCTTGGTTTTTTCCCTTCATGAATGTCTGACATCAGTTCCTGTGTGGCTCATTCTCCCTTCTGTGAAGACTGTGCTGAAGCGTGGCGGCGAGGCTTCGTCTCCTCTTGATAGGAAATGGCGTTTCTGAGTAGTGTTCTAGGCCAGCTCGTAGTCTGTTTTGTCTTCTGCTGCAGTTATGTGCAATCTGTATAATGTCTTTGCACAGTTGTTTCCTGTGGTTACCAGAGTGAAATACTCAGGAGGAGACTGTGTGTCTGTTCCAAGGGACTGAAAGCACGCACACTATTTTAGTGAATGGGTTTAAGGGACTGAATGGACCGCTAACATGAAAAGATGTTGGTTTAATCGGTTTAACTTCAGCTGCTTTAAAGTACTGTTATAGGACATAATCAGATATGTACAAAGTTTAATTACACTTTACTTCTTAAGTTACCAGCTTTGTAAGACTAGATTTGCTTTCTTGCCACATTCCCATGCCCATGTTGTCTGACATTAAGATGCTTTGTTGTTTATTTGCTTATTTTTGGTACTGGAGGTTTATTCAGGGCTTCAGTATGCCAGGTATGTCATTTTCCCTGAGCAGTCTATCCTTAGACCTAGTGATACATATTCAACAAACAGTTACTGAAAGAGTGACGTTGTGTACATTAATAGAGAGGTGTTTATTATAAAAACATCCACATGAGATGATGTTTTGTATAACTGCAAGATGGTTCCAGCATGCACGTGATGCAAAGACATACATGCAGACTAAACACTCATATATAAAATAAATTTTAAAAAAGAAATGTAAAAAGTCCATGTTGTGGTCTATGTGACAGTAACTTAGCATAGAACTAGCAGTAAGCACATGGCTCTCAAGATTTAGTTGAGAAAAAACTATATGATAGGACGATGGCGTCGATTTCCCTCTGTCATTCCTGTCATCATCTCTTGCTTGGGTTACCTTCGTACTGGACCCTTTGACCGCCCCGTTCCTTCCATCATTCTCCACACAGCACTTTATATGACGGAAGTCATTTTCTTTCTTAGATGTACTTGGGTATTCAGATTCTTTAACATGGCCCTTCCTGAGCTGTTGTGCCTGCTTCTCAGGAGTCATCTCTTACAGTCCTCTCTCATCCAGACTCCACGCTCGCTGATTTCCTTGGGTTCTGTCCCGCACTTCTTTCCTCTTTTGTATGGTGCTTAGTTTCTGTTTGAAATAGTCTTTTTTCCACTCCTTCATTAGGGCAAAATTTATTTATTTATTTATTTATTTTTTGAGACAGCATCTTTCTATAGTTCTTGCAGGCCTAGAACTGCTATATAGACCTGGCTGACCTCAGATTCACAGAGACCTACCTGCTTCTGCTTCCTAGGTACTGGGATTAAATGCGTGTACCACTCCACCTAGCATATTTAAATTTCAGTATGTCATATTTTGGACAGAATCTTTGTTCACCTTTACCCCAGTTCTAAGAAATCTCATCTGCTGTTGAATGAGATGGGGGATGGTTGCTGATGCCTTGGGTACCATTCCATCCCTCCAAGTGTGATGTCTCTCAGGTAGTAAGTACTCCAGAAGTGTTTGTTAATCTGTACGTTAGTAGTATCATCGAAGAAGGAAAACAGAAGGAAAAAGAGAACATAAAAACCAGACCAAATGTACTTGTTAAAACTAGCAATGCCCACCATCAAGCTTAGCTACTAACCAAGATTTACCTGTCTGTGACATCCCAGTTCTGAGTTAGTGTGCGCCACCATGCCTGGCACTTTCATATGGGTTCTGGAGATGGAACAGGTCCTTGTGCTACTAGTTAACCTGCCTTCCCAGCCTGAGAAACAGTTTTTAAGTAAGTGTGTTATCAACTATGTATTCTACAGTAATGTTTTAGGTTAATAGCAATGCAACATCTAGAAACCACAACACTTTCTAAACCTTAAACACAATCTCAACTTGTGAAATTAGGATGACTCAGCGGGTGAAGGTGCTTGGGGCATAGGCCTGACCACCTGAGTTTGTCCTTGGCTGATCCCACTATGGAAGGAAAGAACCAACTCCTGGACTTGTTCTCTGACCTCCACCCAGAAGCCATGGCATGTATGCACCTGCACTTAAGTGTGCACATGATGTGCAGACGCTCACTCCTCCTCCCAAGAAGAAATCCAAAACCATTTTCCTAGGTCAGGGAAGTACTTCGTCTGATGGAGTGCTTGCCTAGGTTGTGTAACCTCGTTCTTCAGATTGCCATTTACAGGCAGACCGCTTGAAATGAGTGAGTGTACATTTTAAGTAAATCAAGATAGTCTGTGTTGGGAATCAAGCACAATTAAAGGAGCATACAGTAAGTATTCTTGAGAGACCATCTCCTGCCAATATGATTGGCTCAAGTAATAAACTAATGACGTGTCTAAGTTAAGATTTCCCAAGTGGGCAGCTCACTCTAATGCATAACTAGTGTGGTGTAAGCTTCAGGTTATTTCTCCAGCATTGTGTAAACTAGGTGTGGTGCACAAGTGTTATTCCAAGACACAGGAGGGTCTTAGGTCCTGCTCTGCTACTTAGCAAGCTAGGCCATACTGGGATCCATGAAACTCTTGTTTCAGAGAAACCAACAAACTATCCTAAAAAGTCTTAGTTCAAAGTTGTTTTGCAAACTGGCAATTGTGGCTTGTCTAGAAAATCCAATAAAATTAAATATGTAAATAATACATAGGGTATAGAATGCCAAGATAAACCTAAGATGAGGTAGAAAACAATAATTAGTAAAAACAAATAATAAATCAGGAAACAAAGTGTAGTTCAGTAAAACTAAAGCATCATCTTTCATTCCAAGAAAATTAAGTGGGGCTGGGAAATGGCTCTGTCAGTAAAGTATTTGCCACGAAAATATGAGGACCTGAGGTCAATTCTTAGTCCTTATACAAAAGCCAGGCTTTCTAGTGAATACTTGTAATCCCAGTGTGGAGAGATGTTATGCGACTCTCTGGGCTTCCTAGACAGCCAGTCTGACCCAATTGATGAATTCCAGGATTTCTAAGAGACATTATCCACAAAAATCAAGGTTGACAGCTCCAGTGGAGCAGTACCCGAGTTGACCTCCATCTTCCACATGCACGTGCATCTACATGTCCGTATGCACATGTACACACCTACATATATGCAAGACCAGACAAGTTTTCTTAGCTAGAGTTCGAGGTCCTCTGAGCAGAATTAGGGCTACAAAAAAGAAAGTAACATAAACATAAGTAGGGGCAGTTGGCATAGCTAGGAAATCAGAAGATATAAGCTCAGCCCAGTGGTACATAGCTAGATTCCAGTCCTCAGAAGGCTGGGTTACTAAGGCTGTGAGTTCAAGGGCAACCTGAAGAATACCCTGTCTCCCAAAAGGAAAGTGAGCCAAGGAGAAATATGAATTAATAAAAATGACCATAAAAGAGTTTGGAACCTTGAACTTACCAGGCCCAGATGTGAGGGACTTTTACAGAATTTTTCACAGAAGAATTTCACAGAAAGATTTGGTAAATAATTAAGCTGACTGAGAATAAAAACAAAGTTGAAATTTCCTATTGTTTTCTTTTTTTTCTTTTTTTCGTAGTAGCCTTTTAGTTTATTTGTCCTCTCAGAAAACTGCACTTCACAGCAGAACATCAAGTCATCGCAGATCTACTCCTTTGGCTTTTTGCCAGCATCAACATTGGCCTTTGCAGTCCCCCTGACCACCTTCATTCTGTTCTTGCGTTCCTTTTGCTGTTTTCGGGAGGTCTTTTGCTTTTCATAAAGGCTGTGTCTTGCAAGTCTGTGTTTAGGCTCATTCTTCTTTGCGTAATCTAAAGAATCCTAGATCATGTCACAGCCAGTTGTCTTGCCCCCACCGAAGTGGGTTCTGAATCCTAATACAAAGATGACATCTGGTGTGGTTTTGTACATTTTGGCCAGCTTTTCCCGAATTTTTGTCTTTGGTACTGTTGTCTTCCCAGGATGAAGGACATCAATGACCATCTGTTTCCTCTGAAGCAGACGGTTTGTCATGAACTTCCTGGTCTGGATGGTTACTGTGTCATTCATGATGGCTATGGTGCCAGAGCTGTAGAGGAGGACTCATATTGTTTTCTTAAAGCATTAAATTCCTATAAGTCAAGGTTGCCGTGGAGATTAAATGAGTTAATAGAAATATAACATTTAGAATAATGCCTGGCTTACAGAAAAACTCAGTAATATTAGTGCCACAGGAATAATAGCAGCAGAGCAGGCATAGTGAAACATCAGACAGGGATGATGCACAGAGAACACTTCATTTAAGCTGTGCTGTGTCTGAGACTATTTTGGGACTGCCAACATACAGTAAAATGTTTTAAATACAATTTGTATATTAGTAAGGGAAAAAAATTACAGGTTTTGAAGTGATTTAGCTAAGTTGAAAATTCATTCCAAAAAAACCCCCAAAAAGGAAAACAAAAAACAAACCAGTGTGTTAGCAAAAATAAATATGCACTTCAAAACCACAGCCAAGAATGTGCTCATGAGAATATAGTAGAGATTAAATGAAGGGAATGCTCTTATCTATCATTTTAACAATGACGAATATATTCAAAGTCACAGAAACCAGAAAAGTGTGATAGAGAAGAAAGCCTGACACTTTGATGAAACACCCAGGGCTCTGGTGTGACATTCCGTAACTCATGTTTAGGAATAACTTGCCTCGACGTTGTCCTCACTTTTGTAACTCCCATTTGGTGGGGTCATGCAGCCTCTTCAATTAGTCTAATGGTGAAGCCAACCCACAGCCTCTGTAGTTGTGAGGGCTTAGAGACATTGCCTTCCCTTCCCCCTATTTGCCAAGCACCCAGAATGCTCCAGGCAGCTTTAAAGGATGCTGTTCTTTGGTATCTAGTTTTCCCTGTCAGTTTGTACTTATAGTATACAAGAATTGCTTCATAAAATAGCAAGCGCTGGTAGGATGAAATGTTTTTTATTTTTGGCAGCTTTTATTTTTTTACATATATACATAGAGTACTTGTTATGTGTATGTGTATTGTTGAAGGTGCTTAGAAGTTTGTGCATATATGTATGGAGGCCTGAAGTTGCTGTTCAGTGAGTGTCTTCCTCAATTGCTCTCTTCTTTCTGGTGGTGGGGCAGGGCGGGGCAGGGCAGGGCCGGGCAGCAGGATCCCTCACTTAAATCAAGAACTCTGGCTTTCCTAGTCTAGCCAGCCAGCTTGTCCTGGGCATCCCCATTCTCTGCCCCCTAATGATGGGATTACAGACACTTGCCGCAACTACTTGGCTTTGGGGTGGGTTTCTGTGAATCCAAATTTTATTCATATTTTTATGGCAAGCACCTCACCTACTGAGCTCTGTCCCCACCTATTAATTCTTTCAGATTATGACAGACACTGAGTGATAAGCAGCTGGAAGGGCCAACGTTGTTACTGGGCGACTAAAGTTGCCAGAAACAGGTATACTGAGGAGTGGTGACTGACAACAAGACAGGAGACTTCACAGACAGCTAGGATGACAGCCTTCTGCAAGTGCTATCTCAAGTGTGGGCAGGTGGCCCGGAGAGCCTTGCTGTGTAGGGAGCACTAGCCTTACTGGTGCTTGGGAGTCGTCAGACTCACACACGCTGTGCATGTGGAAGGGTACACCTCAAGGGTCGGCAGACCTGGAGCTGATTGACACTCGGAAAGTGACCACGGCAGGTTTCTTCACTCAAAACAGAATTGAGAATTAAGTGGATAAAGGTGGAAAGCTTCATATAAGCTGTTGTATACTTCAGTTAAGAAGTCTTTAAGATTAAGAACTTTTATGTAATTAAGAGAGCGAAGCATATAAGATATTTAGCCATCTAGAGTATCTAAATACGTCATTTATCTATTAACTAAAATCTTACTACATTAAATCCAAGCATTGCATAGGGTTCCACATGGTCATTTCTGTGCAAGTAGAGGGTTTTCCGGGGCTGTTTTCCCTGCGTATTTTGCCACGCCTTTCCCTTCTCAGTCACCACTGGCATTGGTTTCTTTTGTTCCTCTTGACCAGCTTGCTTTTTACCTGTGCATCGATGGCTTTAGTTACATGAAATTTCTAGTTGTTAGTGAAAGCACACTGTGTGTAGTTAGATGATGTACTGTTAAGTGGATAATTCGTACATGCAGAAATATCCTGACAGAGTCTGCCTGCAGCTGTACATAATGATGGCTGCTCTGTGTAAGACAGTGACGTGTGTCTCAGATGGACTTTTGTATTCTGGCTAGCCTAATTCCAACCTTCAGTCAAAGGTGTCAAGTTATCTAATGCCTGGTGGCTGGTTGGTTCATTGCTATTTCATATTTAGACATTTGTTAGTTTAAACAAGGTTTATATTTTAGCTCTCTGTGCTAAAATAACTTTTGTTTAGCAGAAAATAGGAAGCAAGAAAGTCACTTACAGCCACAACTTCCTTTTCGTCATTGGATCTGGAAGTAGCTTAACTTTACAAAAGCCTTGGTGGTTTTTCACTAGCTATAGAAAGAGAAGCCAGAGCTTGCTAGAACTGGGCGTACACATACATACAAACATACACTTTTAAATAAAAATAGCGTTTGCATCTGATGTAAAAATGTTATATAGTCTATATAAATTTTGTTATGTAATAATTTACATGGCATCATGTTTAAATTATATGTAGATGCAGATAAACAGACTTCACTTTATGATGGCTTGACTTAACAATTTATTGACATGTTGTGGGTTCATCTTCTGTGGCAGCATTGTAAGTTGTGAGCACCTATGTACACATATGGACATGTGCATGCCCAGCCCCACACAGCCAAGATGGGAGGTTCTACTGTAGGGCGGCTAGTGGCAGGCACCTAAGAGTTCCCACTGTCCTATTTCTAGTGTCCTTGCTTTGGCAGTAGTGAGGATGTGAAGTGGACTATTTTCAAGTTATTCATTATAAAACGTCTAAAATTATATGCAAAATCTATTAATTAAAAATGTTAATATAGATTAAGTTTGTGAAAAATAATTCGTGGCTACAGACTCCTCCCTCTGTCTGGTAGAGCCTCCCACAGCCTGACTCCCCTGCTCTCTGCAGTGGCCCTCTTGAAACATGTGTCTTTTTCTTTCAACTAACTGCTTAGAGGTTTTCCTGAGAGGACTTTGGAGAGTGCATGTATCTCTGGACACGGCAGCTTTGCTCTTCATGCTGCCTCTGCCCCTAACTGTCCTGCCTTTTCAGCTTTGCCTGTTTAAACTCTGCCAGGGACTAGCTTGAAAAATCCTCTTTTCAAGAATAGGTTTCTTTGACTTTGAGGTGTTGAGCTGTTATTTATGTTTCTTGCCTTTCAAATTTATTCAGCCACTACTGGACATATACTATGTTAGAAGTCTTTACTGGGCTCCTCCTGCTGTTTTCTACATGATTGGATCTCATTGATGCTAGAAGCCACACTACTTAATTAGGCTTTCTTCCGTTCAGCATTGTATTTTGTATGTAGAAATCGTAAATTGAATCTGATCTCCACAGGTGAACCTCCTTGTTTTCAAATAGACTATTACATAATAAAATTATGCACACACAAACACAAATAAATGCAATAAAATATTTATAAAATACCAAAGACAATTTCGAAAATTCAGTGATCTTAGAGCAGTGGTTCTTAACGCTGTTAAGTCTTTAACACAGTTCCTCAGGTTGTGGGGACCTTCAATTATAGAAATATTTTTATTGCTACTTCATAACTAATTTTGCTGCACAATTTTGTTATGAATCATAATGTAAATATCTTATATGAGACCACTATGAAAGGGTCGGTCCATACCCAGTGGGGTCGTGAAGCACAGGTTGAGAGCTGCTGTCTTAGGATCAGAGAAGCAGTTGCAGTCTAAAATATTTTTGAGCACGTTGGTTTGTTTCTTTTGCCCTGTCACACAGCAGCTGGCTTCTAGAGTGAGTGCCTTGCAGGCATTGAGAAGCTGTTTTCCTGTTGCTCAGCTTTCTCTTTCTGCTGTGTCTCCCTTTTCCACTTAGAAGTGACTGCAGTTTTGTTCAGATGCTTTTAGTAAACAGGTTCACAATTGTATTTTTGCAACAAATTGCATTAGAACATTTATTTTATCTACTTTGGTAAGTCATAAGTTTGCCTCAGTTTTTAGCAGATATTTTAGGCTCTAGATTATTCTCAGATTATAGTTAATATTTGCTAAGGCCTGCCATGGTAGTCCATGCCAAGACAGGAAGATTGCTAGTTTCAGGTTAGCCAGACTCTGGGGAGGAAGGATGGGGTAGAGAAGAATATGGTAAGTGAGGCTGCACTCATCTGAACGCTTGACCTCTGGGTACCTCCTTCCAAAGATGGCTCACATACCCAGAGTGCTGTTGACAGGATCACACACAACACTGAGTGCCGTTGACAGGATCACACACACACTGAGTGCCGTTGACAGGATCACACACACTGAGTGCCGTTGACAGGATCACACACACTGAGTGCCCTTGACAGGATCACACACACTGAGTGCCGTTGACAGAATCACATACCCAGAGTGCTGTTGACAGGATCACATACCCAGAGTGCTGTTGACAGGATCACATACCCAGAGTGCTGTTGACAGGATCACACACACTGAGTGCCCTTGACAGGATCACACACACTGAGTGCCCTTGACAGGATCACACATACTGAGTGCTGTTGACAGGATCACATACCCAGAGTGCTGTTGACAGGATCACATACCCAGAGTGCTGTTGACAGGATCACACACAACACTGAGTGCTGTTGACAGGATCACACACACTGAGTGCTGTTGACAGGATCACATACCCAGAGTGCTGTTGACAGGATCACATACCCAGAGTGCTGTTGACAGGATCACATACCCAGAGTGCCGTTGACAGGATCACACACACTGAGTGCCCTTGACAGGATCACACACACTGAGTGCCCTTGACAGGATCACACATACTGAGTGCTGTTGACAGGATCACATACCCAGAGTGCTGTTGACAGGATCACATACCCAGAGTGCTGTTGACAGGATCACACACAACACTGAGTGCTGTTGACAGGATCACACACACTGAGTGCCGTTGACAGGATCACACACACTGAGTGCCGTTGACAGGATCACACACACTGAGTGCCCTTGACAGGATCACATACACTGAGTGCCGTTGACAGGATCACACACACTGAGTGCTGTTGACAGGATCACATACACTGAGTACTGTTGACAGGATCACACACACTGAGTGCCCTTGACAGGATCACA
The DNA here is from genome assembly GCA_019843965.1 of Rhynchomys soricoides. Taxonomy (NCBI): domain Eukaryota; kingdom Metazoa; phylum Chordata; class Mammalia; order Rodentia; family Muridae; genus Rhynchomys; species Rhynchomys soricoides. Next base: position 9,832,409 of record JADRCH010000028.1, on the reverse strand, counting down.
CACACTGAGTGCTGTTGACAGGATCACACACACTGAGTGCCCTTGACAGGATTGCCTATTCCTTGCCCTGTGCGCATTTCCATGAGGCTACTGAAGTCCTTTAGATATGGCAGCTGGCTCCCCAGAGCAAGTGATCCAAATGATGAACACAGAAGTTACAGAAGTCCCATTTGGTCATTTCCTTAATCATTTGATCATTTGAGCTGTTTGAAAGTGGGGGTGCTGTACAGTGGCAGGATTGCCGTCAGGCGTGAGGCTCACTGAGTGCTGTTTTGGAGGGATGGGGAGAAGTGAAAAATAGAAGCCGCAGTTGCCTACACCTGCTGTGGAGTTGGGAAAGCCAGGTTACAATAGGGTGGAGAAGACAAACAGTTCTGCAGCCTTTGTCAAGTCAGGACCTCAGACGAGGACATTGCTGCTTGCTCAGAGATGATAAAGGGGAGACTGAGGTCTCAGGTAGGTGCACGCCTCACTCAGTTTTTGGTGCTGTCTGCATGTGTTTGCTCTCAAGCTTTTTGTGGTCTCAATTGCCTGGAAACCTAGGGTGGCATCCAAAAGCAATTGCTTTTAAAATGTTTATTAATGTGTATTCTAAGATAGTATGTTAAGTATTTTTGCATACTGTACATAATTTACTTAAACTTTTTCATACAATATATTTTGGTCATGTTTTCCCCTTCCCTAACTCCTTTTATATCCTTCCCACCTTCTTAGCTACTATTTTCTCTCTCTCTTGTTTAGCATGCACGTATACACACACACATGCACACACGCATGCACACACAACCTAAAACAAACAAGCAAACAAACAAAAAACAGAAAAAACTCCCCAAAATGAAACAAAAAGGTGTGTTGTTTCCCCCAGTTTCTCTGGCCAACTACTCCTGGACATAGGGTCTGATCTGGTGTGGCTCACGTACCCAGTGACACCACATTGGGAATAACTGGTTTCCCTTTTTCCAGCAGGTAACAGTTATAAATAGCTTCTTGGTTAGAAGTGGAATGCCATGTCAAATTTCTCAGTGTTAGAATCCAGTCTGGCTTGGACCTCTGTAGGTCTGTTTGGGTCATATTGTCATGGTCTCTGAGCTCACATGTGCACCAGTCCTGTTGTGTCTGCAAGACACTGTTTCCTTGGTGCCATCCATTCTCCTGACTCTGAAATCTTGCAGCTTCCTGATCCCCATAGATCCCTGAGCCTTTGAGAGGAGGGGCTTGATAAAGACGTTCCTTTTAGGACTGGGTGCTACAAAGTCTCTCATTCTGAACATTGTCCAGTTGTGGGTCTCTGTTTATTTCCATCTACTGCCGGTAGAAGCTTCTCTGCTGTGGGTTGGGTGAGGCCTAATCTGTGGGTTTGACAGTTTGTTATTGGGAACCCTCTTTGTTACGTCTCTTTAGCAGCATAGCGGTAGTTTTCTCTTGGGTAAAGTAGATTGGGGTCTGAGTCACTGTGTAGCTCACTGAGCCCAGCACAGTGTGTGCTGGGTCATAAGCATGTGTTCCCACACATGTTTCGATTGTTTACTTTCTTATGTATTCATTAGCCAGAACGATACCACATGGTAATTTTAATTTTAACATGTTAATTTTGTGTGTGACATTTCATTTTATAATAAGTATACTAATTTATTAATTACTAGTAACAAAATAGTTGAGAAAGGAAGTTTATTTCATAGTGACATCCTTTTACTTTCTGAGTTAACTGTTTGCACCATTAACCACCTCAGTGGAGGTGAGGGAAACTTGTGCTGCTGAACTTTAGGGGTAGATTTCTGGGGCCTGCTGGGAACAGGACTTCTAGAAAAAGCAGGTCTGTCTGGAAGGCTGTGATGCAAGGCCATTTTTGCTGGCTACAAGCGAGGTCTCTGGAACCAAAGAGAGCATGCAGCTCTTCTTAAAATTGAAGACGTTCATGCCCGAGATGAAACTGAGTCTATTAAGGCAAGACATGTGTTTATGTGTATGAAGCAAAAAACTATGCAGCGACTCGGGAGGCGAACAAAGCCAGAGCGATCCGGGGGAAAAGTAACTCTGGCCCATAGAAATGGTGGCATGGTTCGAGCCAATTCTGAAGCAACCTCCCTGCAAAGGCCATTGGACACAGAATCCATGTGATGCTGTACCCATCATGGATTTAAACTAATGGAGAGTAAATAAAGTGGATTTGTGTTCTTGTTTTTTAAAAAAAGACTGTTCTCTCTCATTCAGCAGATTGCTCTTGTCAAATGGAAGAGAGATCACACTTTGTTCTGATCCCTGTGGACACATAGTGAATGCATGGTGGAGTTGTACCTCTCTACACGTTATACAGGACTGTGATAAACTGTGTCCCCACTGCTGTCATTGAAGGAAGTTTAAAGCCCAGTCAGCCTCTACAGAGCAGTAGGGAATTTTATTTCAGTTAATAAATGTGTTCCTCTACACTCTTCATTCGAACTTGAATGAGATTAAATAATCTTAGAATTGTAGGGTACAGCTCTAGTCTTCAAATGAAATGTAATCCTTATCATTAGAACAAGAATAAGACAGCAGAGTACTATAGATAGAGAAAAGCCTACGGTAAAAGAAGAAAGATACAATTACTCAGAATCGTTTAAGAAGTCATTTCACTGTGTGACAGTTCTATGAATGCATTCTGGGTCCTCTCTCACTTGGTCCCTCTCTATGTCCCTCTTAGCGTGTTTCACCCCACTTGCTGCCAACCCCTTTTCCATGTCCTTTGCTCTTCTTTGTTTTGTTTGTGATACAGTGAGTTTAACCAGGGCCTTCTGGGTTTGGCTCTGTCTTTTGGAGCCTGAAAGCCATAAGTCAGCGCCTTGAAAAGCCATAAGTCTCTTTTAAGAGACTTATGTCTTAAGACATTTAAAGGCAAGGACTACAATAAAGGACACCAGGTACAGAGGTGATAGTCATGACTGCTTACCAGAGCACCAGTTTGCCAGGTCGCCAGGTCTGCTTGCCTCATGGCCAGCTTCACTCCCAAACCTGCAAACTCAGTGTATCTGTTTGCTTTTTTTTTTTTTTTTTATTTTTTGCCACTGATAAAAAAGTGACAGAGCAGCTTAATGGAGAGAGGCCCGTGGATTCGTAGTACAGTCTGTCTCCATAAGGAAAGCGCTCGAGTTTGCTCTGTTGTGCGGGGAGCATGTCCTATAGCCTGTTCTTTGCATCTGGCAGATTAAGGAACCGAGCTTCTGTCAGAACTAGAAATGGATGTCACGTGGAAGGTCTTCCCCAGTGGTCCAGTCCTTTCTTTGAAAGGTCCCATGGTCTCCCAAAACAGCACTCTCAGCTGAGAACAGCTGTTCAAATACCTGATGAGCCAGTGGAAGACATTTTACACTGCAGCCATAGTATTTAGTATGCCCCATATCAAGTCTGTTGGTTCTCTTACTTAGAGAAGGTCACTGTTGTCATCCCGAGATGTCATCATCCCTTTTACTTTCATGATTGGAGGTTCGTGTCCCTGAATATCCAGGTAGACACTAGAGTTGATTGTTTCACTCCCAATGACCCTAGTATAGACCTAGGGTCTATCACATGTCTAGAGCCTAATGTATTCTTTTTCTCCTCTGACAGATTCAACTAGTTCTGTTGGTTCTGCCTTGTGGACTAACTATAATCTCAACTATTTTATTCTTGCCATTGAGAGTATAGTACTTTAGAAATATTCTGAATTGATAATCATTTAAAATAAAGGATTTGATTCAGTTTTATGGATTTATAATGTAAATTATACTGTATTAATAGATGTTTACTTTTACAGTGGTTAGCCTGCCTGTCATCTCCTGCCTCCACAAGGAATTCTAGGCAGAGAATATCTGTTAAGAATGAATAAGACTTCAAAGAATACAAAAGAGTAGCAACTCTGTTGTAAGATTTGTGAGCTGGAAAGTTAGGATTGCTTTCCTCGCATGACAGTGGGAGTGTGGTGCGGTGAAGCAGTGCCAAGTAGCTGATGGCGTTCTCTTGGTGATGACCCTTGTCACAGCCATGCTCAGCCCTCAGTGCCGCATAGTGCTTGAATGTTCATGGTGTGGACTGTGATGGAAAGCAGCCTAGCAAAGCTAGGTAACTGTTCTTAGGTGCCGTTCTCTGAAGGCAGGCAGCGCTCCTTACAGTGATTATCAGTGATATACAGTGTAATGACAAAAATAGGGCACTTCAATTTGCTAATGGCTGGAAACTCCAGGATTTCCACTTTTAAAGAATTATTTTTATTTTATGTATATTTGTTTTTCATGTGGGCATGTATACAGTGTGTGTGTGAGTGTGTTACAAGAAGAGGACACTGGAGCCTGGGATTACAGATAGTTTTGACCTGCTATGTGTGTGCTGGGAATTGAACCCAGGTCCTCTGCAAGAGCAGTAAGTGCTCTTAATTTGCGGGACCATCTCCTCAGCTCCAGGATTTCCACTTTAAATTTTTATAATTTTGTTAGTAATATTTTTATATATTTGTATTATATTTTGAGATAAAAGAAATGACAATAAAAAGCATAGAATATGTATGTGACAAGGCTATAATTTAATGGGGAGACCCAGCAATTTAAAATTTCCTGCAATGACAGTTTTTTAGCTACACTTTCTATTTTAGAGGCTTACTTAGTTTTAAATGACTCTTTACTAGTACTAACCCGATCAGATATATTCCCAGCCATGCCATATCTGTTAGTTTTCTCTTTCATATTTTGGTATAACTTTAAAAAAGAAATGAAATACTTGTTACTTTAACTCACACACTGTGTCTTTACCCGTGTGTATTAAGTAGCTCATCCTGGCCAGGAAGCTCGGAGACATTTCCGGGTGTCTTAAGGATGACTGTCAGAAGATGATACTCGTTCTTTCTGGCTATCTGCACATCACTCTGCACCACATGCACATTGTTAGATGTCAGTAAGAAAACTAATGTATTATTCATTCCTCTGCATTCATTCGTGTGTCGAGGGTATACTTTCACAACACAGTAGCACTGTAGCAGCTCCAGAGTGCCGGCTAACTCCTAGGCTGCCTTACTGATGGCATTTCTAGCTGTTTCTAGCATAGATAAGGAGACATAAAATTAATATTACATTCTTCCTAACACTCAGTGTGGCTCTTACATTGTGTGAATTACCAGTACTTAAGAGTCTGGGTTTGTTTGTTTGATTTGTTTATTTATGTGTGTTGTTTTGTCTTTGATTTTACTTTTTAGTCTGTTTTTGTTGCTATAACAAACTACCATAGAACTAGCAGAGGGTGGGTACTTATGAATAACAAATTTCTTTCTCTCACTTTTTAAAGTTTGGGAATCGCATGTCAAGGTGATGCTTGTTGGGGGGTATCTGATGAGGGGTTCCTTTTTGTGTGTGTTGTGACTTCATGTGGTTGTGCAAGGGACATGATGGCTCTCTGAACCCTTTGTCAGGGCACCATTCTTCTCAGGGGCTCTGTTTCTAGGGCCTAATCACTGTACTTCCTGATTCTAATCATATTTGGGATTATGTCTCAGTGTAGAAATCTGAAGAGACATGAACGTTCAGATCATAATATTCACACAGAGAATGTTAGCTACGTGTAAATCAAGGCTTTTTACTTCCTGCTTTACAAGTATCTCTTGGTTAGAAGTGATGAGGGCATAGTTCCTCAGTTACCACTCACCCTTGGTTTTACTCTCCAGACAGACAGTGGAAAGTTCACTGCTGCTTCTTTAGTTTGGGCATTTTTGAGTATTTATTTTCTCTCTTTCTGTTTATTTTTTATGACATTTTTATAAAGAATGCCTTTTTTCCTGGTCTATTCAAAAAGCTTCCAAACAGCTTTTCTTCTCTTATCGAATCTTTCTGTCCTGACTGATCTCCATACTTTTTGTTAAATTTGCTTGAGTTTCTTCAGTGACTGTTACTCCCAGTAACTCATATTCCTTAATGTGTGCCCTCTGCCCTGTCTTGAGCTTCCTACTTGTAGTGATCACAGTATTTGCTAAAAGCCTTACATTTCTTGAAGTTTCTTTTCAGAAAGGTCTCTTGCTGTGTAACAGTTTCCTCTAAGATTGAAACATCTATTCTGCAGGGAAGCTCCTTAAACAGAAGGTAAACAACACAAATGACCTTCAGGAAATCTTGAAATTGCTACCTTCGCTGGGCCCCTCCCTGCCAGAGTAAGCAATATAAGCTGGGAGTCCAGAGGTTAGGGGAACGGAGCTTCGAAGAAGACCCTGAGGCCAGACTAGCTCCCTGGAAAGAAGAGAAACCTGTTAGTGGAGCTGCCTGGAAGAGTTTTAGGGCAACTGAGGCACCCTGAAAGGACACACTCCAACCTGTTGAATTGCCTGCAGGCTGTGCAGTGTGCTCTGAGTGCTCCTGCTTGGTTGGAAGGGCATCCTGAAGTCAGAAGCCCAGGAACCACACAGCTGAGGGGGAAGGCATCCCAAGGGAAGGGCATCCTGAGGCCCAGGAACTCAGCCATCACACATCTCTGAAAGGAAGCCTTCTCAGCAGAGTTGTTACAGCTCCCAGGAGAGGGTAGCCCGTGCGGTGCTGAGGAGCCCAGGAGCCTCAGCCCAGCTCCACTCTTTACTTCTGTCCTTCTCTCCATTGCTCCTAGGCTTGTTCAACGAGAGAGTCACAGTAGGCAGCAGATCTCACAAAAGAGATTTATTGGAGGGTTGGGGAACTGAACAAAGGCCAGGGTTTAATATAGAATATCTTAGGGGGTGGAGCTTTTGCTTTTCAGGGCTGAGATTTCCAGATTGAGGATTGTTGAGATTTCAAGTCCTGATCTTGGTGGGTTTTCCTGCTCAGGGATTGGTGGCTTTTTTCCACCTCCTCTTTCCTGCATTGGTTCCATTGGTTGGGCAGGGAAGTCCTTCCTGGCCAGTGGTGGCTTTGGCTGAGGCACACTGGTGAGCTGCTTGGGGAGGTTGGAGAGAGGTATTGCCAAGGTGGACGGACAGCTCCAGCTCATGTAGGCTGAGGCAGGAAAGGAGATGTACCACCATGAACAGCTCCTGCGACAGCTACACGCCAAGGAGATGCCTCCATTTTGACAGCTCCTTACAATGGCTGTAGGTTGAGGTGGAAGGGAGAAAAGGGGGTGGCCTCCTCTGCTCAGGGATTACACCAGGTTCCTAGCTTTGTGAGCGGATACTCGTGCTGGGGTGTGTTTTTGTGATGCAGTTGTTTTTGAGTCATTTCTGCTCCTGTAAGTAGCCCCAAACTCATTGGCTCACTAAATTGGACTTTGGTGGTATCTATACTTTGTTGTGTTGAGAGTTCCCTAGAAGGTGAGTAGACATTTGTGTGTTATAACTTCCCAGGAAAAGTTTTCTCACGTTACTTCCGTGAGTCAGACTTAGTGTGACTTTAAAGCTAGCCAGAAATATAAATCCTTGGTCTCCACTCAGAAGTCACTAAATCAGAAACAGAACCGAAAGCCTTCTGGGAGATTCTGACACTGCTTGAATACATGAACTACTGCCTCAGCCCTTGTGTTATTTCCTTCAAGAGCTAACCATAAAGTACAGTACCTTCAGATCACGTTCATATGTGTAGCTGGGTTTGCATGTGTTGTGTGTGCATATGTATGTGTATGTGACGGCACACATAGACCTGTCCATGGAGGTGACAGGAGGATGCCTGGTGTCCCCTAGTGTTCCTCTCTCCTTACCTCCAGCCTTATTCCCTTGAATTAGGATCCCTCACTGAACCTGGAACTTGCTGTGCTGGTGTTCAACAAGCCTTAACTGTCATCCTTTTCCTTCCTTGTCACCAATACTGGGTTTGGGTTTACAGGTGTGTCAGGGGCATGCCCAGCTTTTTACCTGAGTGCTGGTGATCCAAATTCAGGTGCGCAGAACACTTAACTCACGGAGCCATCTTCTCAAGCACTGCTAGTGTAACTGCCTGCCCGGACATTTAACCCTGATTTCTGTCAGCTCTGTTTCTAAAATGAGTGCACTCTGCTTCCTTAAATTCTCTAGCCTTCAAACTTTTTGTTTGATTATACAACATTATGCAGTATTTTCTCTTTTCCTTCTGTTTCCTGTTTCTTTTTTAAGAAAATATAATAGATTTTTTAAATGCTCTATCCAAAATATGATATGATTTTGAAAATTAAATTTTAATTAAAAAATTAAAAAAAAAACCCCACTTTGAATGTTAATTCCAGCTCTTGGAAGGCAGAAGCAGTCAAATCTCTGTGAGTTTGAGGCTATTCTGTTCTATATAATGAGTTCCAGGACAGCCCAGTCTACACAGGAAAATTCTATCTCAAAAAACGAATGGGGAAAAAAAAGGTTGGCTGTTACCATCGCATTGAACACCTGCATTCTGAGTCTATATGGTAATGATAGTTATTCTGAAAGCACAAAGCTTCACATAAATTTTATACTTTATTATTAAATATAAACATTTGATACTATGCACTTATCTTCTACTTTAAAAAAAAAAAAAAAGATAAAAGACAACCTGTGACAGGGTTGAAACAGGGAGAGAAATTGGCTTCATAGCCTCTTTCATGACTCAATACTCTTTACCTGTGCTCAGTCCTTCCTCATCACCTAATATGTGTTCCTGTTCTTGTTCTCCACTCTACATATTATACTGTGCCCACATGCATGTACACACACTGTGGGCTAGGATCTCCAGAGGAAGGAAAACATGTATGCGTGGTTTTGTTCTGGGGTTGTGTGACTGAGATTAATACTATCTGTTCTAAGGTTTTTCTTTGTTTTTTTCAGGATAGGATTTTCGGGTTTTTGTTTTTTGTTTTTTCGAGACAGGGTTTCTATGTATAGCCCTGGCTGTCCTGGAACTCACTCTGTAGACCAGGCTGGCCTCGAACTCAGAAATCCACCCGCCCCTGCCTCCCAAGTGCTGGGATTAAAGGCGCGTGCCACCATTGCCCTGCCCAGGATAGGATTTTCTAAGCTATAAAGTTAATTGTGATCTATCTATCTATCTATCTATCGCCCCTCCTTTACTTTTCGTTCTCTCTTTGGAATTTAGAGATTGTTTCTCTGAATCTTGCCCCAGTTGCTCAAGCTCTGTGAGAGCTGGAGAGGTCCTTGATCTGGTGATAGGATGCTTGCTCATGCTAGCATCCAAAGGCAAAGCCAAGAAGGCACCCTGAAATGGAGAAATTGAAAATGTCACAGAATGGAGGATACTCCAGCATTAGAATGCATCTTAAGATTGTAGCCAGAGACAGAAGGAGTCTCAAGGATTTCGGTGATGAGTTTTGGCAGTAAACAAATGATCAGTGAATAATGAATTAAGGATTTTAAAGAGGGAACCAAGTGAATGATACTACAGCTATTTAGCTCTTTCTCTCAGAAGGAGGGAGAGGTTAAAATGAGTTCTCTCGGGGCCTGTGATATGCCTTAGTGTATGCTTTGCATGTGTGAGGCTCTGTACTTTAACCACAGCACCGACACACAGAAACTATTTAAGTGTAAACGTTTGTTAAATTTTTAAAATTCATGTCTGTTACTATGTGTGCCTTATTTTCTTGGATCTAAACTGTAAATAATGTTACATGTTCCTTTATGTGCAGTTGCAGTCTAATGGCCTGAGCATATATCTTGGACTTAAATTTTAACTGTTATGGTAGTTTGTTCTATTTTGTTGAACAGAAATAACAATTTATACTTTATATATGAGAAATTTAAACTTGAAAATACCACAAAATATATTCTCACAACCTGCATCTTTAAGTTATAATTAAATCCCTTCTCCTTCCTATGCACACAGGAAACCTCGCCCTGTCTCCCAGCTGGTTGCACAGCAGGTCACTCAGCAGTTCGTGCCCCCTACCCAGTCGAAGAAAGAGAAGAAAGACAAGGTAGAGAAGGACAAGAGTGAGAAGGAAGCAGCCAGCAAAAAGAACTGTCACAAGAAAACCAGGTAGAGTCCGTCCGTGGGGTTTCAAAACACCAGAAACGACCATTTAATCCCTTCTTAAACTTTGATCTTAATCCTGTACACAGCATGGAACTATTTTATCTGAGTATAAAATATCACAGAAGTTTTCTGCTCTTGAAAGTTACGTTAGAAATCAGAAAAGGCAAAAATACAAGCTTAAACATGAAGAAGCTTTTCTTTCTTCGCAGATATTTAGAAGACATTTATGTCTTTTTCCTTCATCAATTAAAAAAAAAAATAGGTTCTTGAAATTCAGGACAGTGGTATTCAAAACCATGAGCTCTGAACATGGTCATGGTTCTGGGTTTTGTTGTAACAGTCAGGTGTGCAGCAACGGAGTAAGAGTTAGCCTAGCCCTAGCTTTATTTGATTTTTTAAGAAAGATTTATATAATTGTTTTATGTGTACGAGTGTTATGTCTGCATGTGTGTATGTGCACTAGTGCATGCCTGGTGCCTGCAAAGCTTAGGGTGTCACATCTGCTGGCACTGGAGTCAGGGATGTTGAGAGTCTATGTGGGTTGTGGGAATCAAACCTGGGTCCTCTGGAAAAGCAGCTAGTGCTCTTAACCACTGAGCCATCTCTCCACTCTCCAGCCTGAGCTTTATCAGCTGCCTTTGTGGTGCAGCTGTATCTTTGTAGTCCTAAAACATCTATTGGAATAAAATGATTAAGCTGCCTGCAACCTTCAGTATGATTCATTTTTGTTACTTGGCTTGTTTATTTACTCAGAAATTTGATAGTGAGAAAAGCTAGTTTAAAATTTATTGTTTTGTTTGTTTGTTTGTTTTTGTTTTTGTGTGTGTGTGTGTTTAGACCAAGATTGAAAAATGTGGATCGGAGTAGTGCTCAGCATTTGGAAGTCACTGTTGGAGATCTAACAGTCATTATTACAGACTTTAAGGAAAAAGCAAAGTCAGCGCCTGCATCCAGTGCTGCTGCTGGGGATCAGCACAGCCAGAGCAGCTGCAGCTCGGACAACACTGAGCGGGGCATGTCCAGGTCCTCCTCGCCCCGAGGAGAAGCCTCTTCCCTGAATGGAGAGTCTCACTAAACGTTCTCGCTCCACTTAGTCATGCTTGTCCTCCATGGAAATACAGATTATGCCAACAACTACCACATTTTCATGACAGATACACTCATGCATAACCTATAATTTGAGTTTTACATGAAATATGTTTTTGCCAGGATTTATTAGATTTTATTGCAGTGTAAGCTACCAAACATTTCCAGACTTAACATTTTGGTCTCTGCTGTTAAATGCCATGAAAATGTGGTTGAATTATTCATTATGCAGTGTTATTGGTAAGTCTATTTTCACTTATAGTTTAGTGAATTCTAACACATAATTATTGAATTCTCTACTATTGGCATGTAATGAGTTTAAATTTTTTATTACATAGTGCAAGCTGCCTAAATATGTAATATTTGAGAATTGTGAAACAAATAGTTATATGTATGCAAGTCAGAGATCAACTTAATCAACTATTGCTGCAACAGGACTTTCTTAATGGTTATCCTCTTAATGCACCTGCTGGTACTTGGTGTGATTAAATAGGAAGTTGTTAATAAAGAATTTGTATGAACCTTTGCCAATGTTTTTTGACATGTTTTTACTAAATTATTGTTTCTGAGTTATGTTTTATCCATTTTTTGCAGTTTATGTTTGTTAGTTTGCTTATTTTTCTAAGCATCGATTTATTGTACTGTTTACTAGCTGACTAGTAAACAGTAAACATGGATTGTTTAGCTTTCTGATTCAGGGTTAGTGCTATTGTCATTGAACACTGGTATTTCCTGTATTCTCTAAGACATTAAAGTTGAAGAAGTAGAAGCATCTGGCAGAAACAGAAAAGAACCTGCCATACTTGCAAAAGCTTTAACTTAATGATAGTTGTATCACTGTTTCCTTGTTGCAAACCTATCCAGGGTCACAGACATGTGACTCTCATTAGTACAGACATGTAACTATCGCCCAGACTGGGATGTCAGTCCTAAGTCAGTCTAATCAGCCTTTTCCTAAATACAGCAATTCATATGGAAACGGCAGTGCTCCAGTTCCAGATACACCCTTCAGTTACGCACTTACCAGTATCTTCAAATGAAAAGTATTTACAGCCCCACTCACTGATGTATAATTACCAATAAAATATTTTTTATGACATAAGATTTTGCATCTTGTTTACAACTAAATGGAGTGTGGTATGTTGCATTTGAAAATCATCTTAGAAACTACATGCTATATCTTAGATTCTCCTCAGGTTCTCTTGTTTTCTCTAGCCATTTGCAATTATATATATATGTATGTACGTATATATATATACGTACATATATATGTATGTATGTATGTATGCATACACACACACATGCATATGCATGCATGCCTATGGGGGACTTCTGAAATGTAAATTAACCTAAAGACAAAACCTAACTTGCATATCATCTATCACATAAAAGACATCATGGTAACATCTGAAGGAAAATCCATGGCCCCTGAAAGTTGTGATACTTGGTTTCTCATGGTAATGTAACTGGTGAAATGCAGTACGTTTCATTGGCACGGTGGTACTCTTGTAACGTGCTAGTTGTGAATACAGTTTATTGCATACAGTAAAAATCTGTGATAAAAACATTCAGATACCTCATTCTTTAGTGTTGTTAAATGAAGGCTTAAAACTTGTTTTATTCTAAGATACTTCCCAATGGAATACCAATTAACTGGCTATGTTCTTTTTAAACATGGTATTTTTACATTGATTTTCATGTATAAATGTTTAGTGTATTCAATTTTAAATACTTGCAGGAAATACTTTAGTTCCTAACACAAAATAAGCAAAGGCAGTATATCTTACAGTGATCATATATTTTCATAATATATTTTAAATTTATCTGCAGGAAAGAAAAGCATTAGAAAAGGTGTGATTTTACCTGAGTAGGTCACACTCATCTTTGTGTACTGGTGGACGGCATGGTGGCTTGGCGATGCTGAGCGCCGCACCTGTGCACACGTCTACGCTGTAGAATGCAGACGTGAGTAAATCCCAAGCCTACTTCCTGTCCAGAAAGCAGGGGCAGTGATGGCTATCTCTGATGCACGTGGTTCCTGGGAGGTTAACCCATGTAAGAGCCCTAACCAACATCTGGTTGCTCAGTAAACGTGAGCCTTTACTGCTACTATTATAGGTAGAACATGTTTAAAAATACATTTTTGTAACCATATTTTAATGCTTCTTAGGGAACCTAAGAAGACAGTGTTGTCATGGCTTGCTTTGGTCCCAGAGAGACCACCTCTCTATGATGTAGAACTTCACCCTGGACACTCAGGGACTGCAGAGAAGATCAACGCCACCTAGTGTAGGATTTTGTTTTTCCTTCACCCTCCTTTGTTCACTCTACCTCAAGTAGAAGTTCATTATCAGGAAGACATGCACGGTCCACTAGTACGTGTGTGTGTGTGTGTAATGTTAAAATATGCAAGACTATTCAGAGCCGGGGCTTAGGGTGTATCTGTAGCTGTCTTGTAAATTTGTAATCTAGTTTTAGTGATGGGTTGTTTTTAGTTTTTTATTTTATGTGTGTGAGTGAATTTTGCTTGCATGAATGTGTGTGCGCTCTGTGTGTGCCTGGTACTTGAAGATGTCGGAAGGGGGTTTTGGATTCCCAACAGCTGGAGTTACAGACGATTGTGTGCTCCTTTGTGGACTGTGTGCTGCTAATCAAACTCTGGTCCTCAGCAAGAGCAGCAGGTCCCCTTGACCAGTGAGCCATCTCTCCAGCCCCATCAGCACTTGGTTCTTTTAACCAGACTCCACACTAAAAGACTTTGGATGATTTTTAGAGTAAAAGTAAAGATAAGTAAAAATGAAGGTGTACTTTGAAGCACATAAGAATATATACCCTCAAAACCTTTTGTATTACACAGCAAGGGTGGATGATGTAATGGCTTAAAGATTTTAATTAAAGTTTAATTAAAAGTTTCGTTAAATGCTCTCCTAAAATTATAGTGATAACAGACAAGACAAAGTACATTAGTAGAAGGAAGAAAATCAACTGAGTTGATGGCATGTCAACTTTCATTCAGTATAAATCTTCAGTGCCTAAAAGAATGTACTTTTGGCTTATCGTGTACATTAATGGTTATTGGCTTGAATTTCTTAGTATACTTTCTTAGCAACTTACCTTTTTTCTGGAATCTTTGTAAAGATCTGATGTAGGAGCTAGTCATAGAAGGGAATCTTTGCTGTGTGGTTTGAGAATTAAGGTAAGAGGGAAAGGGAGAGGGAGAGAGACAGAGAGACAGACAGACAGACAGACCCTGTGTGTAGGATAGCAGGAAATAATGTGTTGTGGGATAGTGGTGGCACACACCTTTAATCTTAGTACCAGGAAGGCAAAGGCAGGTAGATCTCTGCAAATTCAAGACCAGCCTGGTCTGCAGAGCCAGTTCCAGGAGAGCCAGAGCTACCCAGAGAAACTATCTCAAACAAACAAACAAAACCCCCAACAAAACCCCAAAACAAACAAACAAAAATAAATAAAGCATTGACTTCATTACTGTTCTCCCTCTCAGCCACTGCTGGCATGTACAGAAGCCCAGAGCAAAGAATGTAGAAAAGTTGAATTACAGAAAAGTCAGGGGCAAAAATAGCCCAAGGGAAGCAGTGAAGGGTACAGAAAACAAGGGCATTTTGCTGGTCTTCAAAAGCAGAAAGGGAGGAAGGCTTTTGCTCACCATTAAGAGTGATGGGAAACAATTCCCACTAATAGCAGAGGTAAGGGAAAGTAGGCATCAGAGAGAGTGAGGAAGGAAGGAAGGAAGGAAGAAAGGAAGGAAAGAGGAGTAGAGAGTGTCAGGGTGGCCAGGCTTCTGACAGGAGACCACCAGGGAGGGAACTGCAGCTTACAGTCTAGTAGTGTCTGGGGACGTGTCAGTGACATACAGTGAGAAGTCATCTTTGAAGTCAGTCATTAGCTGGTCCCTTAGCACACGTTGTTTAAGTAGGGCAGCAGTGGGTATAATAGAGTGGTTGTCATCAAGTCAGTTCCCTGGAAGCTGCCACAGACAAGTTTTCTTTATATAAATAACTTTCTGCTGCATAACACATACCTGCTACCCCAGATCATTGAAATGTTATGACTTAGGCTTTTCTTAGTCCCTGTGGATCATCCTGTCTTTATGGAATGGGCCAATTCTTGACTGCTCAAAATACTGTGAAAAGACCAGATACTTCAGTGAAAAAGAGTTCCGGAAGATTCCAGTGTTTGGGGATATATTTCCTCTTCTCCGTGGTGTGTGTGTCTAAGGTACCTTTATATGAGTGCTGCCTGTGTCATTCCTCACCGTGTTTCATGGTTTTTTGTTTGTTTGTTTGTTTTGCTTTTGTTTTTAATAAAATATACTTGGTTTTGAGACAGGGTCTCTCTGTGTCTCCTGGCTGTCCTGGAACTCACTGTGTATATCAGGCTGTCCTTGAACTCACAGAGCACAGAGATCAGCCTGCTGCTGGGATTATAGGTGTGTGCCTATGTTTGTTGTGTTTGGTTTCTGTACCATGGTGTCAGATCCTCTTGGACTGGAGTTATGGTGGTTGTCAGCCACCATTTAGGTCCTGAAAGGCAAACCTGGGTGCTCGGCAGGAGCAACAAAATCAGATCTTAAACACTCATCTAACTTTCTACCTTGTTTTTTTGATTTCAAGGCTTATCAAGTAGGCTAGGGTGACCCGCTAGGGAGCCCAAAGGACTTACTCTTCTCCTCTGCCCCAGCCCAGCTTTACAAGTATGGAACACTGATTCTTTGCTTGGCTGTTTGGTTTATGTTGTAACTGTAGGTTCTGGAGAACCAGTCCCCATTGGTGCCATCAGCACAAGCACTTCACCCCAGCCTCACACTCTGCATCTTTTTACAGATCACTCTAACCATTCAGTATTTTCCTGATGAAATTTGTGTTTAGTTCAGGGTCTTTATTAAGTATATAAGCTTTTAGTTACTGTTTCAAGGGTTACAAAGATGCTCAAGATTTGGAGTACACATGTCAAAGATCTATAAATAGAGTGACATCCCTGTAACAGTGAAAATACATACAAGACACAGAAGTAGCAGAGGAGGGAGTGCCTGGGACCTTTTTCTTAGAAAATTCACCTAAGCCTTAAATATCCACTGGAAGTCTGTGCTAGAATAATATTGGGACCTCATCTGGGCATTTGCAGCTAATTGAATGACCGACCAGTTGTTTGTGTTCTATTATTCCAGCTTACATTGTCAAAACTTTATCGTTTTAAGCATTATAATTAGAGGTGAGTCATTTTCTTCTCATTTATTTAATATATTTATTTTTATGTGTATGAGTGTTTTGCCTGCATGTGTAAGTGCACCACGTGTGTGCATGTGTAAGTGCACCACGTGCCCGAGGAAGCAAGAAAAGGCTGTGGGATGCCTTGGAACTGGAGTTACTGACGGCTATGAGCCGCCATTCGGGTGCTGAAAGCCAAACCCAGGTCCTCTGCAAGAGCAGCCGGTGCTCTTAACCACTGAGCCTCTCCCTCCCACCCCCCCAAAGTCAAAACAATGAAGTTTCTTTCACATTTCTTCTTTGTGAAGGTGCTGCACTTCTGTCCAAAAATAGAAGTTTTACTCAGACTGGTTTCTGCACAAGTTTACTTCATCTGAGAAATTAATTTGCCATTCTCTTAAGACAATTTAGACTGATCATTCTCATTTTTTGCTGTAGTTGTGAGAAATTTCAGTTAAAATTGGATTTTTTTAAAAAACAATTTAAAGATTTATTTATTTATTTATTTATTTATTTATTTATTTATTTATTTATTGTATATGAGTACACTGTTGCTGTCTTCAGACACCAGAAGAGGGCATCAGATCTCATTACAGATGGTTGGGAGCCACCATGTGGTTGCTGGGAATTGAACTCAGGACCTCCAGAAGAGCAGCCAGTGCCTTAAGCGCTGAGCCATCTCTCCAGCCCCCAAATTGGCTGTTTTTAATAACTGAGTAGAAGTCACTGGCTGTCCTTATTCTTACTTATTTTCTTATTTCATATATATAACAGTTTTGACTTTATGGTTAGGTGAATAGGACTTAAAATTACTAATTCAAAACATTTTATTTTATGTGTTTTGCTGGGGAACCATTTGTGTGCCTCGTGCCTGTGGAAGTCAGATCTGAACTGCAGTTAGAGGGTTGTGAACCATCACATGGATACTGGGATCTGAACCCAGCCAGGTCTGTGCGAGAGCAACAAGCCCTCTTTGTTACTGAGCCATCTTTTTTGCCCCTTGATACTAAGACTTTTTAAAAAATGTTTTTATTTCTAAGTGTGGGGATAAGCCAAAGGTAAGTTTAAGGTCAGAGTGCAATACAACCACCGCCCTCCGAGTTCTGAGGAGTCGCTCGATCCTAGGTCCTGAGGTTGGATCCTAGTTTTCATCTGATGACTCAGAAGAAAGCTGCTGTCTGCTCACCACTTCTCTGTAGAGTTTCATAGGAAAGTCCAGAACTAAACTGAAGACTAAGGTCTAATTTAGGCTTCTTGTGTGTGCTGTTTTCACAATCCCCTTTTAACTTAACAATTATCGAAACAGTGAAATGGACCTGTGCCTACTTGCAGGTGGGGGAGGGAAGCAAAAGTGGGGAGAACTGGACACCAAGAAACTAGCTTGGGAGGAGAGAAGCCTAGGTAGAACAAATGGAAGTGTATCTTCACATGGAGCGGCTTGAGTTTTCAGAGTCACAGACAGGGACAGTGTCTGGCCAGAGAGAGGCTGAGACAAAATGTAGAGGATTATGTGTCTGACACAGAACAAGACAGTTGGAGGGACACGTCACCTTTTCTTTTTGAGACAGGGTCTTTCTATGTAGCTCTCCTTGCTGTGTAGACAAGGCTGGCATTGATTGCACAGATAGCCACCTGCCTCTGCCTTCCAGTGGCTGGCTGGCACTAAGGTCATGCGCCACCACATCCAGCCACATTTTCATTTTTTATTTTGGATTTTCTTTAGTGACAGGGTCTTGTTATATCACCCAGAACGTGGAATCCTCCTATTTCAGCTTCTTCAATGCTAATAGAGGTGTACACACCTTCAGCTACCTAAAAATCAGTTTCTCTTTATGAAAATACTGGCATGTCTAAAGAGAAATATGAGGGAGACAGGAAACGATGTGCACCTGTAACTCTAGCACCTGAGACACCTGGGTAAGATCGTGCA
>JADRCH010000028.1:9761157-9814271 GCA_019843965.1 Rhynchomys soricoides | reverse complement strand
AGATCGTGCACCTGTAACTCTAGCACCTGAGACACCTGGGTAAGATCATCTGTCCAAAGGATTACTTCTTTTTTTTTTTTTTAAATAAATTCAAATGTAGAAATTGGAAGGAAATACTGGATGGGACTATATAGATTTGAGTGGCCTAACAGAGAGATGGATGGAAAGAATGAGAAGAGAGAGCACCACCATTTAAAGTGTGTGTCTGTCTGTCTGTCTGTGCATGTGAAGTCCTGAGGAGGGCATGAGATCCCCTGAAGTGGAAGTTACAGGTAGTTGTGAGCTGCCCCGGATAGTACTGGGAACATAACTCTGGTCCTCGGCAAGAGCAGTACGCACTCAAAACTCTTCTAGCCCAGTCAGTACCTTCTAAAATAGAGATTCTTGATACTTGATTTAGAGCCAGAGTCAGTTTTCTCTCTCATACAGATCTTTTGTCTAATTTTTAGAAAAAAGAAAAAAAACTTCACATATTAATTTCAAACTTCATTTCCTGTCCTTGTCTACAGTGTTACACCTTGAATATGCCTGATCTTAAATTCCATTTCTTTCATTCACTTTCGTTCTTTTGAGTTGAGTTTACTCAGCCTGTCACTGGCGAATTAAAGATTGTGGTTCTAGATATCAACACTTGTAATACATACGTGAAATAAATGAAAGGAATACCCACTCGATGTTGAAATAGGTAAAGTTGTTTTCAGTAACAACAACAAAAAATCAATTTAGGAAGATAAAAATGAAGTGTGTGAATTCTGGCCAGACAGCAACATGTAGTGACTCCTCACCTTCCCAGGTGACCAGAGCTTGGTGTGTAGGCAGTATAAACATTTTCATTTGTAGAGTGCCCCCCCAATTTTTTTTTGTAATTATAGGATTAAAAAGATTGTAAAAGCTGATATGGTCTTGAACCCCCCGTGCCAAGGTGTCAGTCATCAAGCCAGCTTTCCTCGGCATCTTTTCAATGGCCCCCGGGTCCTTGCTCTTTACTCTGGCTGGTACCACACCCTCCAGCTCTCCCTTCCTGTTAGTGCTCTTGTGATGTTCTGTGCTCTTTTATCTTTATTTCTCTAAGAATTGTAAGGTGTACTATTCTCTTTGTTTTTACTGGCCTGTCTCCCTTTTGAGGGCAGGACACTCCTTTAATCCTGAATACTGTGCATCTGAGCCTCTTGTCTGGCATGTAGAAAATATTCAATAAATATTTATTGAATGAACAGATGTATGTTTTCTTTCTCTTTATACATCTTCGTTGTTTATTGGTTTGTTTTTCTTTTGGTAAGGCACGGAGTTTAATCCTCAAGACCTTGCCGGGTCATGAAGCCAGGGAATGAGAGCTTCTATGCCTGTACTTTCCCTCACATTGTCCTCTGTGGACAAGTGACCCAGATGCAACTTGAACAATTCCATAGCATGTTTTTCTCATGAAGTGTTTATGCACTTTTAAGTATGAAAGTAGTTTTAAGTGTATGCTTTTCAGTGTGGTTTTGCCTGTACGTTTCTAAATTTGTGCATTTTACTTGTATTTTTAACTATTTTTGTTTAAAGCGTGCATTTTAAATATGTTTTAAGCGCGCATTTAAAGCATCTGTTTGAATGTAGTGTATAAATGCATGTGCATGTTAAGTGTGTTCGAGTGTATTTTGTGTGCATTTTAAGCGGATTTTTAAGGTTTAAACCTCAGTTTCGGCTCTGGACTCACTCCATCTCTCATGTCCTCCCAGCCTTCACTCCAGCCAGACTCTATCTCTAAAATGCAAATGTGATCATCTTCTTTCCTTCCTTAAAAACCTTCAAGCAGATCAAGTTCAAACGTTTGCGAAGGCAAGGCAGTGTAACAGCTATCCCTGTCTGCAGTCTTACCGCTGGCACCATGCTTCTCTGTCCCCTGAACACAAGAGCAGCTTTCATTGCTTGCTCAGTCTAGAATTCCTTCCCTTACGAGGGTCACCCTTGCTCAGGAATCTCTGTTATACTGGAAGGTACAAGCGACTGCACTTTGGGGTCTATGTACTACAGCCCTTTTAGAAAGGGAATAAGAGATTTTGAGTCAAATATGAGTAACCCGTGCATGGCCCGGGAACATGGATTCGGGTTTGGTGGAATAACATGTTGCAACACAGAATAAAAGAAAGTCAGAAGTTACGGCATTTTCCAGACACCGGTTGGATCATCAGATTGATCATAGCAAACAGGAAAAACTGACAGGTTTCAGATCTTATCTAATGACATCCATAGCTTTCAGACTGGTGCAAACCATTGGTTCGATAAGATTGCTTTAAAGGTTTTGAGTCAAAAATATGTTAGATCTGACATGGGTGGTTAACGAAAGCCTATTCAGAGACTAATGGTATCTAAGAATAATAATGAAGTTTAAGCTATAGTCATTCTGCTTTGTAAAATCGTCAACACAGGTCTCCAGCACCAGCCAAAGTCCTCGAGCTGCACATTCCCAGTATCTACGCTCTTCCCCCTACCCAGGTCCCCACAGGCTTCTACATGAGCCTAGCTCACCACGTGGAGTGTGAGGAGTGAAGGCGCGGAGGGAAGGAAGGGAGGCTGGGTTTGGAGCGTATCAGTTTTGCTTTGGGTATGCAAATGAGCTGTCAGCAACGTCTAACTACGTAAAAGGTAGGACCCTTGCCTTCCCAGCCTTGTGTGGATGGGCATGCACAGCACCTTTGCACTACCGGCCACCTTAAGACGCCCCACAAAGGACAGACGGTTTGAACCCGACGCTGAGGTCCTTGAGGAGCAGGATGGATCGAGGAAGAGTTAGCAAGTGCGGTAACCACGGTTTCTTTTTTAGTCAACGCAGCAATGTCTCAGAATTCAAGTTGCCCAGCGCCACAAACTGCGCAATGAAAAATCGTAGATTTAGAGTAAGGGCCTACAGCCCTGCTTCTTTCGCTACACTTGTCCACAGCTCAGAGCCCGGCAGTCTCTAAAGAGGAATCAGCGTCCATCTCACGGTTCTGAGCGGATGCCGGGAGTGCGCCAGTGCCCAGCTCCGCTTCCGGGTGCGCTGCGGAGGCGGAGCCTTGGCCGGGCGTTGGGGCGTGGCATGGAGGCGGGACAATACGGGGCAGGGTCCGTGATTTGAAACAGAGGCGGGGCTGGCGCCGGATGTGGGCGGGGCTGGTACACGGGGCGGGGCGAAGCGGAGGGCGTGGGGCGGAGCATGCCAGGCAGGGCTAGAGGCGTGGTGTGTGGGGTGCTGGGCTTGGGCGGGACTGGACGGAGAGGGACCTGGCGGGGATTCGGGCCGGGAGGCGGGGCGGGGAGGGGCGGGAACCGGTCTAGTCACGCTGCGGCTGCGCGTTGCGGCTCTTCGTAGTTCGCCCGGGCGGGCGCGGCGACGGCGGCGACAGCGACGGCGGCAGCGGCGGTGGCTGCCGCGCGGGCCGGTATGCGGCGCTACCTGCGGGTCGTAGGGCTGTGCCTGGCCTGCGGCTTCTGCTCCCTGCTGTACGCCTTCAGCCAGCTCGCAGTGTCTTTGGAGGAAGGAGCGGCCGGAGGCCGCAGGCCGCAGGCCGCGGTGGTTTCCTGGCTGGCGGACGGCGGACGCGGCACCGGGAGAGGCGCGGGCAGCGCGAGCCCGGGCCGGACGGGCAGGTACGGGCCGAATTGCCGGGCGCGGGGGTCTGGGAGGACCGGACGCGCCGCTCCCACCACCAAGCACTGTCTGTTTGGCCTCAGACCCAATGTTAGACCAGTTAGAAATTGAATTACTTTGCAACTTTCTGAAAGGTTCGTTGGAAGTAAGTGGTGTTCCACAAAATCCTGATTACACTGCGGCTAGTGGAATTCCCTCCTGTTTCCATGGAGTCGAAGCTGAGATATTTGAGAATCAGGCTGGCGCCCTTGTTGAGCCCCCACCCCCCAGGTGTCTAAATTTTCATCCGAAATCTTAGCATTTTATCAGTAGCCGTGGCTAAAGAAATCTGGACGCGGCATAAAGCGAGCTGTGAATTTTCGTTTCGAAAACACTCGTTTTTTGTTTTTTTTCCGGAAACGTAAAGGAAATTCAGAGACGTTGAGTGATACTTAATATGCTTATATATTTTATGGGAGGAGTGGGGGGATGAAGATATCATTTTTTAAAAAAAATAGTGGATTATTTATAACACAGTATAATAATTCAGTGGATTTGCAGAGCCACTGCCACGGTTAGAATCTTGAAATTTACGCAACAATCTGAGCGTTTCGCACTGCCTTGGTCTGGATACCTGTGTTTGGGGGATACCATCTAGTTGGAGAGAGTGGAAGACAGGAATTGGGAAAAGAGTACCATCCACTTTGAACTGTTGTGCATGTAGCATCTGAGAGTTGATGGTCCCTTCCAGGGGAAAGCGGGTGTTAAAAGAAGCAAGCATGGAGATAGTGAGTTACTGACTTACGGTTTGATTGTAGTCAGAGAAATGTGGGGTCTGGGCCTGTTCTTAGGTTTCGTTGCCTACATCCTTTGCTCCCAGTAGAATTTGCTGAGGAGGGCAGAGGCAGGGGGATCATGAATTAGAGGCCAGCCTGGGCTACACATTTGAAAGACTGGCAGTGGTGGTGCACGCCTTTAATTTCAGTGCAGGGGTAGGCAGATCACAGAGCAATGTCCAAGATAGCCAGGGCTATACAGAGGAACCTGATCTCAAAAAAACAACAACAACAAAGTATTAATTGCCCAGAATTACATAACAAGAAGTACTTGGAGGAAATATATCCAACTCCATAAAGGGAAACATTTTTAAGTGGTAAGAACAGTGAGAGAAATCTCTTCTCAACTAGTGTGTTCTGTTTGAAATGATTGTTTCAAACTAGGCTTGGTGGCCTACATGTGCATTCTCAGCATTCAGGAGGTAAGGCAGGAGGATGGGAAATTCAGTACCTGTCTGGTTTTCATTGGGAGTTCCAGGCCAGCTTGGGCTACATAATGAGACCCAGGTTCTGCAGACCAAGGGCTGAGTTTGTATCCCATTGGTTAAGGACTTGCCTTGTCAGGTGCTGAGTTCAACCCCTGTAGGAGTTAGTAGCCACTCACGTTTGCAGGATCCCTTGATCACATGGTTACTTTCTGTGTATTTCCTTATTACTGTTAAGTGTAGATAATTGACAAGAGTTATGTATACTTAATACTAACAACTTGATATTTTGATGCACATTCTGAGTGATTGTCACTTCCCTTCCTCCTTTTCAGACTGGCTAGATCTCAAGTTCGTGTTTGCTGAGTCCTGTCAACATTGATAAGATATACTGAGTATTTAAAGGCGAAAGACAGAGAGAGGGCTTTTGAGTCATCAACTTTGCCATGCACTGGGTGTGTTGACTTCCTCTTTAGACGTGGAACGTTTGTTAGGACTGAAGTGACATAACTGCATAGATTGCTTAGTGCGGTACCTGGCAGCCTGGCATGGTAAAACTAGCTGATACGGTGATTGTTTGGATCAGGTGTAAGCATAGAAGCATCCATTCTCTCTCTCTCTCTCTCTCTCTCTCTCTCTCTTTCTCTCTCTCTCTTTGGGGAGAAGTATCTGTTCTTTGGGAACTAGTAAGAGACCTGGTTAAAAAAAAAAACAAACAAAAGAAAAACAAATAAAACAAAAAAATAGAATGCCAGTAATCTGTGTTTTAACCGTGAGCTGTTACTAGGATGCAGACAGACACCGAGTACCACTGACAGCTGAGAGATAGATTTGACCATTATTCCTTTGCACTGCTGTTTCCCCTTCCTGGGACCTGTGTTTGGAGGAGAGGGGAGGTGAGGCAGTGAACACTGTAGAAAGTAGGAATACTTGGGGAGGGAAGGCCCTTACTCCGTCGTTAAATGAGGCCTGTCACAGGAGTGCCACGCCTGTGCTCTAGCTTATTGGACAGTACAGTGGCACCGTACTTCACATCTTTGTCCAGTGTTCTTTGGGCTGCTATAGGAAAACTTCTGACTGTGCAGATTGGAAACAACAGCGATATGTTGTTTCGTACCCCTTGTCGCTGTCTGCACCCCTTTTCGCTGTGTGCTCTCATAGCCGGGCAGGTCTAGGGCTGCTTCTAGTAATCTCATTCTTGGGGCACTGACCCTTATGCTCTAATCACATACCGAGGGCTCCATCCATGCCTGACGTCAGCCATCACACGGGACATAAGAATTTTCTGTTGAGGGAAGCATAGCAAAACAGTCCAAATACTTAGCATAATCCTGATCCATACTATTTAATAAAAGCTAATAATTAATATTATGAGCTTTTTGAGATGCTCATTGAACTGAAGTGTACTTTTGGCTTAGATCTTACTTTAAAGTATAAGTATTCATTTCCATTGAAATTCTTCTCCCTGTGTAGATTTTGTTTGGAAACTATCTTGTGGTGGATGTTAAAATATTTTTCAGATCGGAGATTTTTTTCCTTATTGTTCTTAATCTTTATTATGCATAGAGTAACTTTCTTCCAGAGTTCTTCCTCTCACACATTAAAAAAAAAAAAAATTTATATCTATAATCTAGATTTACTTTTTGTCAGGGGAAGAGGGTGTGCTTTGTGGTCCTTCATGAAATGTCGAGACAGTTTCAGCGCCATCTGCTTATGCAGTTGCCTTCCCTCACTTTCTGAGTGTTCACGAAATTAGAGATCTAGGAAAGGGGACCATCTGACTTAGAGCTAGAAATTAAGCGGTCTAGACACGGAGCAGTTTCAAGTGAGTTGCCCAGGCAGATTGTAAATCGTGGTAACTTGGCTGTGTTCTGAGAATAAGCTTTAAAGTGCATGTATGAATTGTGATCTCCTGTGTGGTCACAGTGCCCAGGCTTGGAATTGTATAATGCTGTCTTGTAGCCCTGAACTCAATCCTCTATATCTTACAGTGGATTTGCCTGAGATTTTTCTTGACTCTCAAGAGTCAAGGAAACCTTCTGTTGTATACAGGTTTTAAAGAAGTCTGGTAAGTATTATGGACATTTTCAAATGAAGAAGAAATACCTTTTTCATTTTAAATAAGGAAGACTGTTGTATCCTGCATGTCTTGGTTCTGGAAATCTGACCAGAGCAGTGAGGGAATGAAGAAAGGACAGACAGACAGACACATGTACAAAGAAGCTGGTGTTGGGGTGGTAGACACCTACACTCTGGCATGGTACAACAGCACAGAGGAGAGAGTTGTGGGTGAGCAGTGTCTGTAGTGGAGAATTCACAGGCTGTAAACCTCATGGAGGAGGAAAGTGGGCCAGGGAGTTTTAGCACACACTGGCCAGTCTTACTCAGCCACACTGTCAGTAATCATACTTGTCTACCCTGTCGGTAATCACAGTAGGGCTAGAGCAGGGCTTTGTCATCCCCTGAGCCTCATGGGAGAGGGGTGGGGCTTAAGGGGGAGGCTTTTCCCTTCTCCCAGGTTAGGTCAGTGGTGCACATTCACTCAGGAGTCATCTGCTCTTTACACATTTGCTCAGGGCTTCCTCAGATCCCCACCGAAGACATCTGTTCTTGGAATTAAGAATGCTTCAAGCTCGGAAGGTGTTACTGAGGAGAGCAGTGTGTTAGTGCCTCTGCCGGTGATGTCTGGTTTTGTCTTTGGCAGGGTCTCACTATTACTGAAACCATCCTTCGCCTCCTAGACTCAGATCCTCTTGTTACAGCCTCCCAAGTAGCTGGTGCCAGACTTCATTTTTGTTTTGTTTTTAACCCTGTCCTGGAACTCAAGGAGATCACCTGCCTCCAGCTTTCTATCCAACACAACTGACTCTCCAAAGAACACTTTACGTTTCCACTGAACTTTCTGGATTTATTTTTATTTAACTCTGTGTGTGTGTGTGTGTGTGTGTGTGTGTGTGTGTAAGTGAATGCATGTGTGTGAAGCTCAAAAGAGAATATCAGATCCCTTGGAGCTGGAGTTACAGACAGTTTGAGCTGCCTGAGGTGCATGCTGAGAATCAAACCCTGGTCCTCTGCAAGAGCAGCACATGCTTTTAACTGTTAAATCATCTTTACAGTCTTTGTGGTTTTGTTTTGTTTTGTTTTTTTCATAATGGTAGGTGGTGTGTATATTCTTTCTAAGTGTGTTCTTATCCAATAAACCTTTCCTGTGTGTATAGTATATGCATGTGTATATGTTCATGTATATACTTGTGTGCACGTGTGTATATATGTGTATGTATGAATGTGTGTATGCATGTCTATGTATATATGTGTGTGAATGTATGAATGTGTATGTGTGTGTATGTGTGTGTGAGTGTGTCTATAGACCAGAGGTTGACATAGGTGTCTTCTCTCAAATCAGCTTTTTTCTGAGACAAGTTCTCACTGATCATGGAGCTAGCATGGCTGGACAGCAAGCCCAAGGATCTTCCTGTCTCTACCTGCAGCACTGGGGTACCAGGTGTGCTGCCATGTTTGGCTTTTTATGTGTGCCTGAGGATCCCAACCGGTTTCATGCTTGTTTCTCACTTTACTGAATGAAATCTCCTCAACCCCCAATAGTAAATTTTAAGTCTTGTCTATGTACTGTGTGTTTTCCAACATGGTATTAAAACCAAGAAACACCCTAAGACTGTCAAGTTTTATATGTCTGCATTAGCTCTTAGAGTTTCCTAACTGCCCACCGAGAACCCTGTATCTATAGTAGTAACTTGCCACTCCTGCACTGGTTAGCTCTGCAGCCCTCAACTACTGCAAGTCTTGTAGTTGTAGATTTGCTTATCCTGAACATTTCCCATAATGGATCATTCCAGGAGTGAATTTTGAGTTTGGCCTCTTTCATTTAGTTTGTGTTTTAGGGTTCATCCATAGCATGGATTACTACACTTGGTAATATTTCATTAAAGGATCTAACACATTCCGTTCCTTAGCCGATAGGCATTTGGGTGGTTTTCCGCTGTTTGTTAGGAATAATGGTGCTAGGAACACTTGTTTGCCTTTACTTTTGTTGTTGTTTTGGGGCAGGGTCTCTTGTAGCTAAAGCTAACCTCACATTCACTCTCTGGCCTGAGGTGTTCTCCTCTTCCCTCTGTCACTCATCACTACCTGGCTGTAGACATCTTTCCTATAAACATAGTTAATCTCAGTGTTCTTGCGTGTTTGGGAGTGGAAGTTATAGGCTCTTGTGGCTTAAACTAGTGACTTTTTAAAAGCGTATTTTGTGTGTGCATGTGTGTGCTGTAGTGGAGTGCTGTGACTGTGTGGAGCTTGGAGGACAGCCTGCAGTGGTCTGTTCTCTCCTTTCACTCTGTGGGTTCCAGAGAGTGTCCTCAGGCCATTGCGATGAGCTTCAAGCCTCTTTACCTGCAGAGCTGTCTTGCTAGTCCCTAAATTAATACTGTGAAAGGGAAATATTACTTTTTTTGTAGCAACCCCAAGCTTTTCAGAGTTTATCAACTAACAATAAACAATAGTAACTTCTTAAGCATTACAAGACTCTGGCTAGGACTCTGCATCGAACATCTCATTCTGAAACCCAGGCTAAAGAAGCTCTCCTTACATTGAATGTGCTCAGTCTTGTAAAGAAGTTGAGTGAGAGGGATAGGGGTGTAAGTCAGTGGTAGAGCACTTGCCTACCGTGCTCAAGGCCCTAGGTGCAGTCTCTAACACTATGTACTCATGGACAAAGTCGCTGAGTAATGCAGTACAGGTTCCCTCTAGAGGTTGGAGAGTCAGTGGAGCCGAGTAGGATCACATCATTCACACAGTTTACTAGCTGCTTCTGATTAAGGAGGAAGCAGGGCTGGTTGATACTAGGTGGTCTTTAGGGCCCAGAGAAGAGCATGACAATCTAGTACAGGTGCATGCTGGGGTGCTGCGGTCTTCAAAGGGCCCAGCTACAGGCAAGTCTGAGTTAGTCCTGTGAACCAACATACTCATGCCTCTGCTTTGTACCATCGGAGCCTGGGAATAATGGCTAGGATTTAGTGAGCTTTCACTCGAAAGGTGGTGTCACAGGACAGAGGTGTTGAGGATGTCGGAAAGAAGGTAAGCCCTGTACTAAGGATGGAGGGAAATGAGTGTCTGAGGGAGCCTGCATGACCTAAGTGATTACCTGAGATGATGGGGAGGATGGACCAGTTTCAGAAGATGACCAGGTCCAGCCAGGATTTCCTCTTGGAGCTCAGAGGAGTAGGGGTACAAGCCGGTGCTGTTAGAGGATTTTGGGGGTCAGTCAGGGCTTCCACTCCTGCACACACATCAGGGCCGAGATGCCAGTGCTGTTAGAGGATTGTGGGTAGGTGTCCTAGTCACGGTTTCTACTCCTGCACAAACATCAGGACCAAGATGCAAGTTGGGGAGGAAAGGGTTTATTCAGCTTACACTTCCACACTGCTGTTCATCACCAAAGGAAGTCAGGACTGGAACTCAAGCAGGTCAGGAAGCAGGAGCTGATGCAGAGGCCATGGAGGGTTGTAACTTACGGCTTGCTTGCTTCTCCTGGCCTGCTCAGCTGACTTTCTAATAGAGCCCAAGACTACCAGCCCAGGGATGGTACCACCCACAAGGGGCCCTCCCTCCTTGATCACTAATTGAGAAAATGCCTTACAGCTGGATCTCATGGAGGCATTTTCTCACCTGAAGCTCCTTTCTCTGGGATAACTCCAGCCTGTGTCCAGTTGACACAAAACCAGCCAGTACAGGGGTATCCCACATCGCAGTATCAAAGATGGTATCTTTTCATTACCTACTGGACGCCTGTGAACTGGGCCTTTTACTCACTGGAGTTTGCCAGTGTATTTGATCATTGAGTTGATAGTGTATTGAATAAACAGGAAGAGAAAGCAGAACTTGGTGTTGACAGGAGGAAGTTGGCCTAGAAGCTGACTGGGAGAGTACCCAGTAGGTCAGCTTGCCACAGAACTGGCATTTAGTGTTGACTTCTGCTTGGATTGCTGCCTTGTACTCGCTCATGTTATTTCTCTAGACTCCTTAAGTGTCTTAACGTGTGTGTCCTTGGGTTCAAAGATCCAAGAAACAGGGCTTAAAAGTTGCCATGCTTTAAAACAAGGGCAGTGTGTTCATTAAAACCGTGAGAATGCACCCAGATTTGGACGAGGTAAGAAACAGTCCCCCGATGTCTGATAGAAGTGCCGTGTGACCTACGCCATCCGTAACTTACCTTGACCCCGTTTTTTGGACACCAGCAAAATCCAGACCTTTGTGTATTTCAACGTTTTGTAAGATTTAAACTCATTAGAGTTTTTGAGAGGATGAATGGGTACAACAATCCATATACCTGTGCATAGACAGGTAACTTCTTGTCAGGAAGGCAGAGGCAGGAAACTTCTTCTGTGGGTCTGTAACGGGAGAGTTGTTGTCTCAGCCTCTGGGGTTACAGAATTACAGGCCTGTGTGTCCACTTCAGAGTCCCATATCAACTCTTGCTTGATACTCCTGATACACTGTTTCTCATTCAGGTTTGACCTTGGTTTCATTTTCAGTTACTCTGCTGACTTGATTAAGCAGGCAGAGGATAGGACCCTGTATCTGTATGTCTAATGAGTGACCTTAGGGCCAGACAGATTTAGAAAACAATACACAAATGACTTGTTGTGTAAAATAGAGTGAGAGCTGCAACAGAAAATGATATGGTTACACCCACCTTCATGAAGTAATGCTTATTGAAAAATAGAGATTTCTATGTTCGTTTCCATTGTTACTCTGTTGTGCAGTTTGACAGGAGAAATGGAATAATCTGGTTAGTTTCAGTCTCATGCCCACCCCTCTCACCTCCACACCTACCCCTGGCCAAGAACAAAGGTACAGGCTAGGTGTTGACTGTAGATAAACTCAGTTAAAATAACACTGCTCATGTCTTTATCCAACAGTTTGTGAGGCTTATTAAATGGATCTTCAGGCACTTGAATTTGACATAATTTGAAATATATGTTATTAGTTAGTTTGGCTGCCTATAAGAAGTGCAGTTTCTAATCAAGAGACAAGCAGTATTATTAGTTATACGTTTACTTTCCTGACTAACTTCTTTTTAAAATGAAGATATATAACTTTGTGGGCTTTGAGGTATCTGTGGGGAAAACCATGTACAACAGTATAGCTTTTCCTAGTGATCTTAAGGTCCCGGTGCTCTAGTTGTTTATGCAGTAGTGTATAGAATTTTGTAGGCGATATTTAAAAGATCACCAGTCAGACCCTGGTCCCAGAGTCTTATTTCATCATTAGTCTGGTGTGCGTCTTTCCTAGAGATGGTAATATGACTTCAGGCTGAGGACTCCTGTCTTAGATCACAGATCGTAGAGGTTTGTGGGACATCAGACTAAAGAGTTTTGCAAATCTGACATTTTATCAATCTTTTGATATTAGAATAGCAACTTTTAATTGAATCCATGGAGAAGACAAAGCTCCATGTTGCTAAGGTGATGTGTCCTGGGTCAGTGACTTGCCCTGGTTCTGTCTATAAGGGTAGTCAGAGTCAGAAGGCTGCATTGGAAGGAAGTAACACCGAAAACCAGTTTTGCAACATGAGCCACTTTTTCTCCGGCCTTAAGAAGACAGCTGCAGTGTCTTCCTCTCAGCTTTTGGAGCATAACCAAGCAGGGATGTAGGAATGAAGGGCTGTCAGCACAGCGGTTTGTGTTCAGTTTCAAACACCATGAGTGGTTTCAGTCAATTGATTTGAATGTATTTAATGATTCTTTACTCCCATTATACCTGCGTTTGTGACATTTTGTTTTTGTTGTAAACAGAAGATATTGGTGAAATGAATTTTCAAAGATAGTATGCATAGTTTAAGAAGAACAAGATAAGATGTGCCAGTGTCTTCATCAGAGGGGAGGAGATCTTAATGTGCCTAGAGAGTTGCTGACCAGAAAACATTTCCAGTCAGAAGAAGAGATTCTCACCTAGTGGTTTTATTTAAAATACTGTGCCCTAAGTGAAGAAGACATTGGTTTTCTAAAATGCTTCAATTTTCTATCGTAATTGGGTTTTCAATTTTGTTGCTGTGAAGCTGAGCATAAAATTTTTGTGTTATTCAGTAAATTCCTTGGTAGTTCCTAATCTAATGCTCACCCAGGCCTGTTATTTCTTCTCACTGTCAGGTGTAAAGAGTTCTCTCTGTGTTACTGGAATCCCTATTGGATGCTGCCCTCTGCTGTTTGTGGAGTGAACTGCTTTTGGGAAGCGGCTTGTAGGTAGGCCCTTAATATTTCATTAGTAGATCAGAGTAGGTAAGATTAGACAGTAGATGATCAAACCTTTCACTGGATCAAACAATCTTTCTTTTCCTGTATTTCAGTATCATATAACTAAATTGATTTTCTGGTTGGGTTTTCTCTTCTCTTAGTTCATTTTTTAGTTATTATTAATTTTAATAATATTATGTGTAAATGCTCTAATTTTTCCAAATGTTATTCAGATAAACTATAAATTTTAGAGGCATTTATGATTGAGCTTTACTGATAAATTGATACATAGGTGTGTTCTAGTTTATAAAATATTCTGACTAAATGCAGCTTGGGAGGAAAGGGTATATTTGGTTTATACTTGCAGATCACACAGTGCGTTCCTGAGGGAAGTCAGGGGAGCAGCTCAAGGCAGGAACCATGGAGGAGTGCTGCTTGCTGGTTTTCTTGCATGCTTAGCTCAGCTTCCCTTATAGGATGAAGGCCCACTCACCTCCAGATGGTACCTCCCACAGTGGGCTGGACCCTCCCACATCGGTCATTAAGACAGACTCACAAATGCGCCCACACGCCATTCTGATCTAGGTAGTTCTGCTCTCAAATGACTCTAAGCTTTGCCAAGTTGACAATTTTTGTAGACAAGATGATAAAAGGCTTCCACTAGACTTTACAGATAACACGTGTGTATGTGTGTGTGCATGTGCCTGCACGTGTATGCATGCATGTGTACACATGCATTTGTCAATTATCTAAAGCTAGGGTCTTTAATACCAGGTATTTAATACCCAGTATTTTTAAATACTGGGGCTGGTGAGATCGTTCATCTGGTAAAGATACTTGATATAAATAAAACTTAACTCTTTTGGAGTCCTTTTAGTAACTTCTGTGCATGTTTTTAGAACTGACCACTTGAATTAGAGGGCTCATTGCTAGGAAGACTCAGTTCTTCCCCTTTCCACAGCTATGCATTGCCCGCAGTAGAAGCTGTATTTTTAGTGTTTATAATGGTACACATCAAATCTCAAATTCTCAATTATGCATCCTATAAGCAACTAGAAAGAGTTAGTTGATACCACATCTCTCTCTCTCTCTCTCTCTCTCTCTCTCTCTGTCTCTCTCTCTCTGTCTCTCTCTGTGTGTGTGTGTGTGTGTGTGTATGAGAGAGAGAGGGAGAGAGACAGAGACAGACAGACACAGAGACAGATAGATTATTTCTCTGTGTTGTTCCAGGTTGATATTTGACTTGTAAACACAAGTAATCTTCATGTTTCAGCCTTTCAAGTAGCGGAAATATGTGTATACCACTACATTAGGCTCTTTTTGTTTGTTTGCATTTATGAGGCAGGGATTTTTTTTTTTTTTTTTTCTGTATAGCCCTAGATGTCCTGGAATGAACTCTGTAGACCAGACCAGTCTAGACTGACCAGATCTGCCTGCCTCTGCCTGCTGAGTGCTGGAATTAAAGGCGTGCACCACCACCGCCCTATCAGTCTCATAAATAAGAGATTTTACGTCATTCTCCTCTTTTACACTTTCTGCTTATAGTATTGTTTCTGTTTATACCCTGTGGGTACAAAAATGTAAAGCAGTCTGCAGTATGTGTCATCATTTCGAAAAATACCTTAAACGTAGTTTCTTCTTTCTTGTGTGTGGGTGTGCGTGTGTGTATGTGTGCATGTGTACAAGTTTGACTGGTGCTCACAGAGGTTAGGAGAGGGTGTTGCATCCCTTAGAACTGTAGCCGTAGGTGGGTTTGAGCTAGCTAATATGGGTGATCAGAACAGAATCTTGGTCATCTGGAAGAGCAAGCAGGAGCTCTTAAGTGCTGAGCCATCTCTCCAGCTCTTACACTCAGTTCCTTTCATAGAACTAAACTTCCCTCATGCTCAGTGACCCTATAGCAAATAGACAGTGTAAAATACAGATGCCATGTGTTTCTCACTCTGTTTTAATGGTCTGTGTGTGTGATGTGTGTGTTGTGTGGTTCCACATGCAGGTGCGTCTGCTGTGCTGTGGTGTAGAGGTCAGAGGACGATGGTGGGTGTTCGAAGCAGGCTGTCTGCTCCCACAGTAGAAGGTTAAGGTTCTCCCTTTCCACCGTGGGCTCCAGGAATGGAACTCGGGTTGTCAGGTTCCCTCAAGCCTTCTTACCCGCTGAGCCATTCCACTGGCCCCCATCATTTGGGATGTGATATTTATTTTGCAGAATTACCCTTAGTTTGGAGTTGCCTGAGTCCTCATGAGTAGGTGGTGATGCTTTCCGCTTTTGCTTGTGCTGCACTAGGGGTCAGCTGGGATGTACCATAAGCTTAACGTTGAGGTTCCTTGTTAGTGCAGTAGGTAGCAGGTCAGTCTCATAAGCTTACCATTGTTAAGTTTTATCACGTAGTTACGGACTCTGTGTCTACTCTGTAACTGTCTCTGTGTCCACATTGAAATATGTGGGAAATACCTTCTTTCTCTTTATTTTATTTTTTGACAAAGTATCGATGATTGTGATGATTCTCTTGTGCAGTATTTGTTGGTTGCAGATTTTGAAGAGTTTCCCTTTACTTAACCGTGCTCATGTTTTTAACTTGGTTTCACTGTTCATTAGTGTCATACTTTTTGGTTTTTTTGTTGGTGGCATTGGAGACTGAACCCAGAGCAAGCTGGGCATGAACTTTATGACTGAGGTGCATCCCAGCTCTCCTTTTTCTATGTGAGCCTTGGGTTCCTCAGCACTGGAGGTCATTTGAAATGAGAGAATTTACATGTGCCTATCAGACACTGCTCAGGTAAGAAGACATGGCTGCTTACACTGCTTAGGCTCCTTAGAGGGGCTTCTGTACTGAGTTAGGCCTGGGAAGCAACTGCCTAAGTTCACTCCTCACACCTTCAGAGGCTCCCCTGTCTTAGTGTCATTTCCTATTGCTATGATAAAATACCTACACAAACAGTGGAGAGGAGAAAGGGTTGATTTGGCTTCCAAATCCCAGGTTACAATCCATAGTTGTGGGAAGTCAGGGTGACCTAAACCTGTACACCCACACTCAAGGACAGAGGGCAGTGAATTAATTCGTGTGTCCTAGTGCTGGGCTTGTATTTTTACTTTGTTACTGAGCTCAGGACTCTGTGAATTGCCGATACCCATATTTAGGGTAAGTCTTGTCACATCAATAAACCCAGTTAAGAAAGTGTCTCACAGGGTACGCCCGCAGGCCAGCCTAACCTAGACAGCTTACCCTTCTTGAGACCTCCTTCCCTGTTCCTTGTACATTGTGTCAAGTTGACAATCAAAACGAGCCATTACTACTTCCAGTCAGTAGCTTAGGACACAGTAAGTTTAGATGTCGGTTGTAGAGCTTCTTAGAAGTATTTGAGGGATGGCTGGAAGGATCTTTGATAAAAATAAACCTGGGTAGTAAGCCTGCTAAGGGAGCTGGATTCCTGTTGTCTGCAGCAAAATGTAACACCATTGTTGTCCAGGGCTCCTCTCTGGGTGACCAGGCTGCTGTGTACCTACCTCCCATTTCCTGCCGTGCTGTGAAGTGTCCTTGTACCCACAGGCAGCCAGTGCTGTGTCTCCTGCTTACCTTATGCTTTAGTGCAGTATGAGAGCCTGTTGGCGTTCTTTGAATTATCTAGAGATTTCTTCTTGTTACATGGAAAATAGATTTTATTTCAAAATTCTTTCTTGGGGGGTAGCATTTATCTCCGCAGGGATTTGAATTAAGATAAAGCACATTTTAAGACCATGATGACGATCCTACCATTCATTTGGGTCAGAATTACCAGAATGTCTGCTTCCCTATTAATGCTTAGAAAACTTTAGCTATCAATTCCTGCAGGATAGAGGCTTACAGCAGATTTCTTCTAATTTTTCTGCAGTTGTTTCTGTTCTTGGTGCTGAGGGGTCAGATGGCTGGTGGAGACTTAAGTGCATGTTTCATTTTGTTAACTTGTGTGCTGGAGTCTGCATGATGCTGCCGGACAGTGTGACACTCACAGCTCAGCTGTCCTTAGTAACATGCGTGGGGATTGAGTGGACTGTTTTTATTTTTGCTTTGTTGTTGTCTTTGAGACAGGATCTTGTGGGTCATAGATCACAGATCTCAAACTTGCTATCTAGCTATGAGTGACCCTGGCCTCCTGCTGCGCCTGCTTCCATCTCCCGAGTCCACATATTGCAAGCGTGACTGCTCTGTGAGTCTGCTTTTAAGCAGGCTTCTTTTTCTTGAGGAACATTTTTCTTTTCTCCTAAGGTGCGTAGTGTTTCTTAACATTGTCTGCAGAGTTCTGTGCAGAGCAGTGGGTGACTGTTACAGGTCAGTTAATAGCTTCTCCTCTTTCCTGGCTTTGGGATGTACTCTGTGTGTGGACCAGTTAAGCAACTGAACATATTGGAGATTCTCAAATTATGATTTTTTTTTTTTTCTGAGACAGTCTTGTTTTGGAGCCGAGACTAGATTCTTTTTCCTCTGCCTTCCAAGTGCTGAAACTATAGGCTTACACCACCTTGCCTGGTGTGATGTTTTAATTTTTTATTTTTATTTTAGACTTATTTTGTGTTTGAGTGTTTTGCCTGCACGTATGTCTGTGCACCAGATGTGTGGTCTGGTGCCTGCAGAAGTCACAACAGGGTGTCAGATCCTGGGCGTTGGAGTTATAGATGGTTGTGAGCCACCTTGTGGACAGTGACAGTGGAAACCTGTCCACAAGACAGGAAAGCAGAAACCTTGGACTGCCTGTTAAACAGTGCTAAAGTAAAGTCTCATTGTGGTTAGTGACAGAAACCTCTCCTCCTCAGTACTTGAGAGGGCAAGGAAGGGAGATGCCAGCTCCAGCATCCACTGGTCCTCTGCAAGAGCGAGAGGTGTGTTCAGCCACAGAACCATTTTCCCATCCCTGGGCTGAGGTTTTAGTGAAGACTTTTTTAGAAACCACTGTGAAAAGTAGTTAACAGGAAGATGACGTAGAATTACGGGCCTCGATCGCCTTCTCTGTGACTGTGACTTCTACTGTTCTGAGATGAACTGATGAACTCATGTTTCCTTGTCACAGCCTAAGTGGAACCCGTGTGGTTTCCATGTTAGGAAATGGAGGGCTTAGATATGAGGGCAAGCGGTTAAAGGAGCAATGAGGAGAAGGCACCACGTCTGTCCAGTGCCTTAGGAGAGCAGTGTGTGGAGCCCACACCAGGAAGGGAAGGGCCTCCTAGCCCGGATCCACTGCTCTGTTAGACAGAGTTCCTGCCAAGGGAGGAAGGAGGACTGAGGAGACCCTTCTTCCCCAAAAGACATATTGATGTGTTAAGGTCCTTTCAGAACTGTTTCCACATCCTGGTGAGTATTTGGTGAGTGCAGCTGAATGTGGGCCAGCGAACAAAGTTATGGGAACACATTTCTTGATTGGCGAGGCTTAAGATGCTATGAATACTGAAATATGTATGGACGAAATCGTAGATGACTTGCTTTGTAGTGGCGCGATTTTAGGTCGAAGAAGGCATATGGAGGGGTTTTAAATGGAATTAGACGTTTTAATTTTAAAAAAATGCAGATTTTAGGTATCTGAGTGGCAGGCCTCCTGTCTTGACACCAGTGGAGTTATGTCCTTGGGAGGGTTGCCTCCAGGAATGCTGGCTGTGGAGAACTGGAGAAAGTGTAGACATACGTGGTTGGGTGATTGGGCTCGCATTGTAATATTTTGTAGCTTGATATTTCTTTTGCATTTTAAAAAGAAGTTGTAAACTTCTGATTTTAAACACAGCAAAATGCCATTTAGTAGTAAGTCCATGCTGAACTCTTGGAAATGCTTCTCTTTATTGCTAGGTATAATCTGGAAACAAGGCCCAATGAGAAAATGCACCTTGCTGTTGTTGCCTGTGGTGAGAGACTGGAAGAAACGGTGACTATGTTGAAGTCCGCTCTGATTTTCAGCATCAAGCCACTGCACGTCCACATTTTTGCTGAAGACCAGCTACACGGTAGCTTTAAAGACAGAGTAAGTACTTGGCACTCAGTGAACACCGCAGAGCTGACCTTAGTCTGCTGGCTGGCACTGTCCTTCAGCAGCCTTCTCTCTTAGAGCGTGCTTCCTAGGAGTCCAGGTGCAATGGACAGGAAGACTGGCTTGTGAACGAGAATAGTCCCGAGACTATTCTCACGAGAATGAGTCCTGCCAAGAATGAAGAGTTTATGTACTTCCTCTGCCCCAGGGTGTTCGGGCTGAGAAGTGAAGATAGAAGTAGGCGGAGAGCTTTGCGTCCTGGGTCTTCATCTGTAAAGAGCGGCTCCTGTTTTGTTCTGGTTGTAGCCAGGCCAGTTTCATGATAGGACTCATGGCCTAAGGCAGCCTTTCAAGCTGCAACCATCACAAGCATAGTGTATCTAGTGTGAGGAGAAGGAAGAGTGATGAAGGGGGGATGCTGCTTTCCCTCAGGGCACATTGCATCATAGGGTGAGCCTTCCACTTTTAATGTGAGGGTAGCCATTGGGTCCTAGCAGCTGCCAGAGTAAATGAGGTTGTTCACTTAGGGCAGCCTTGTCTATTCCTCCTCCTCTTCCTCCTCTTCCTCCTCCTCCTCCTCCTCCTCCATTACCTATATAGGAATTAGGGATCCATATCAGAGGGGACAGACATGTATGCAAAGGACTTTGTGTTCTGGGGTGGGGAGGTGACGCCTGTGATGGGTCCCCATCCCACCTTACCCCTCCCGTCTCTGCTAAATCTAGCATTTACGCTGCTAGGAATTTTTGTATTTGATTTAACTTCTTATAAAGAGTCTTTGCTTTCCAAGTTCATTTCTATGTTGAAGGAAAAATACCATTTGTAGCCTTTTAGTTTTTGGTCAAGAGCCTTAATTCTGAAGGGTTTAAAAGGTTTACTTACACTTTAAAAGTTTTGAGTCATCTCTGTTTTTATGCATACTTTATCATTCTTTTCTCTTATTCTGGGTTGTTTCTTAAAGTAGAATTTATTTTTGTTTGTGTTTTGTTGTTGTTTTGACACAGGGTCTTAACTGTGTTCCCCAGGCTAGCCTTGACCTCCTGTTGATCCTTCTGCCCTGGTTTCCTGAGTGCTGGGATTACATGGGTCTGACTTCCAGGCCTAGCTCTGTACTGTATTTTTAAGTGAAATGTTTGGCTTTGATTTTGATGTAAGACTATCAGATATTTGATGGACCAAATTGCAAAATATTCCAATATTAAATGAAAAATGTCAAAGATTTCCTTTTGCAGTTAGTTTTACAAAGATCTTTAAGTAATTTGTAAGTTTTACAAAGATCTTTAAGTGATTCGTAAATTGAAAGGGAAAATGAA
Source organism: Rhynchomys soricoides (assembly GCA_019843965.1). Lineage (NCBI taxonomy): Eukaryota > Metazoa > Chordata > Mammalia > Rodentia > Muridae > Rhynchomys > Rhynchomys soricoides. The sequence goes on along the minus strand of JADRCH010000028.1, from coordinate 9,793,871 downwards.
ATTGCAACTCTTTTAAGATAATTAACGGCATTGGGGCAACCAAAGTCTTCTTAACTCCTCGGGGAGATGCTTATGCTTTGAAAAGTTCCTGACCACAGCCCTGACCCAGGAGACTCTGAATTAGCTTGCCATCAACTGTCCCCACCTCCCCCTGCTCATTTCTGTGTGCTTGGGTAATTTGAACCAGAAATTCTAAAGTTAGCCCTGTTGGCAAGTGCTCCTCATTCCATTTCATCACAGGCTGAGGCAGGAGCCTGTGGTTGAGGCTTGCCTCTGGAGGGTCCATTCCTCAGTTTACACAGCTGCAGTAGCATAAATAAGACTTTTGGGAAGCATCAATGATAATGTTTCCAGACAGTGTTTTGAAATAAGTTTGCAACACTAAAGAGTAGTGTTCATTGTAGATTTTCTTTAAATGTATTTTGTGTCCTTAATGGTTTTTAAAAATTGGCACTGGATGTGTATTTATAAGAAGGGTGTATTAGGGATAGCAGTGTACATTTAAACCGCATATACATGGACTCAACCGGTGCACCATTGGTCTGACACTTAATATAAACATTTTTTATCATATATACTATGGTAAAAGTTAATTTTTCTGATTTTAATTTGTTTAGAATTGAGAAAATTCATATGGTTGAAATTAAGGGAGATCAAATTCCGGTTTAGCAAGAAGCACTTTTTTGTTTTTTTGTTTTCTTTCCTTTTCTAGAGCCCACTGTGTTGTGGACAGGCTGCGTAGTTGATTCCCTCACCTACCGAGAACCGTGCTGGGGATCTGAACTCAGATTCTTAGCTTTCTGGACTCATCAATCTCAGTGGCCTGAACATTGACTTAAAAAAAAAAAATCCACTGTGCCTTAGATCTTGATGGAAAAGTGTTTGTAGTATATCATTGTGATTCTTAGGTTTGAAGTAAAAATGAAGGACGTAATGGGAAACACCTTCCAACCGTATAACATACATGCCGCTTTAACGTTTAGCATGTTTGTTTTGTAGCTCTTGGTTTATGATGTTACAGAGAAGGTTGAAAGTAAAACAAATCTAAATTGGCTTATGTTTTTAACGTTAATCCCTTTTTATGTCTTTAGCTCAACAGCTGGTCCTTTCTACAGAGATTTAACTACAGCCTGTACCCTATCAGCTTCCCAAGCGACAGTGCCGTGGAGTGGAAGAAGCTATTTAAGCCCTGTGCTTCCCAGAGGCTGTTTTTGCCAGTGAGTTGTTTTCCTGCCCAGAGTTTCATTTCTTTTTCTTTTTGTCATTTGAAACTTAATTTTACACAGGACATGTATTAGTTAAGATTTTTATTGCTGTAAAGAGACACCATTAGCATAGCAATTCTTACAGTGGTAAACATATAATTGGGGCTGGCTCACAGGTTTAGAGACTTAGTGCATTGTCATCATGACAGGAAGCATGGTGGCACACAGGCAGACATGGTGCTGGAGAGGTAGCTGAGAGTTCTACATCTGGATCTGCAGGCAGCAGGAAGAGAGAGCCACTGGGCTTGCCTTGAGCAATGGAAACCTTAAAGCTACCCCCATCGACACGCCTATTCCAAGGCCACACCTCCTAATAGTGTCACTCCCTGATGACCAAGCATTCAAGTCCGTGAGCCTATGGGAGCTACTATTCAATCCACCACAGAAGAGTTCCTAAATAATTACATATAAGCCTCATTTAGTAAACAGAGACACATGTCAAACATGAGGAAAAAATTTCCCATAGAACAAGCCAGAGTGATAATAAAGACGGTAAAAACTGAAAAGTTTGGGGCTCTGGATTAGCCCAGAGGTGGACCTGATCCTCAACACTGAGAAGTCTGAACTGCTTTAACCGAGGGAAAGAATAGTGGTCAGGTCTCAGTAGCAAGGGTCTGCAGACCCTTGACTGCATGCACAGCCAGGGGAGTCAGACTGCTGCATCCCTGATGGATTTCTGTCAAAGTCACCTTTCATCTAAGTGATGCCTGAATCCACTCTATAGCTGTAGGGCAGGAGAGAGCGGAGAGGGACCATTTGCTTACTAGAGTTCTGTGGTGGTGATTTTGGGTAACAAACCCCAATCTAAAGATACCATAGGTTTGAGTTGATTTGACTTAAATTTAAAATCCACAGTTACTTTTCCGAGTCCTGGCATTTAAAATTCTTGTGGTATATTCAATTTAAAAATGTATTTGCTTTTGGCAATGCAAATAAAGGCTCAAGGTAGAGGCATAAATTCTGCTAGATATGATGGTGCACGCCTTTAATCCCAGCACAGAGGCAGGATCTTTGGGAGTTTAAGGCCAGCCTGGTCTACATAGCGAGATACAGAACAGCCAGAGCTACATAACAGTGAGACCTTGTTTCAAAAACAAATACCAAACAAAGCAAAGGCGTAAGCTCCTGGGAAATACATGAATTATAGGGAAGAAGCTTCAGTCTCTGCTTTAAGTGGTCAGAGCCCCTGAGTAAATCAAGACTATGGTTTACCATACCCAAGCTGATCAGTTATATTTAAATTTAAGTTGCAAGTATTTTTGTTGAGTATTTCTTTAACATTTATTGTTTTTAATTATGTGTATGTGTATGTATGAGTGCATGTACGTGTGGGAGTCTTTGGCGGCCAGAGAAGACTTGGGATTCCCCGGGGCTGGAGTTTCAGGTGATGTGGGTCCAGATGTGGAGGCATGGGAGCTGGATGCTAGGTCCTCTGGGAGAGCAGGAAGCACTCGTAACCACTGAGCCATCTCTCCAGCCCTGTCAGATAGGTAGGCTCTCCTGTAGCTTAGGCTGGCCTCAAACTTGAGGTGATCCTGCCTCAGCCTCCTGTGTGCTGGGCTGCAAGGCCAGCCCTGTCAGGTAGGTAGGCTCTCCTGTAGCTTAGGCTGGCCTCAAACTTGAGGTTATCCTGCCTCAGCCTCCTGTGTGCTGGGCTGCAAGGCTTTCACATTATGACTCTGATGGTCAAGTTGGCTTTACAGTGATCTTGGAGGCTATGCTTAAAAATTTTGGATCCTAGGATCTTTTTCAAATTTCCTTTCTGCTGTTAAAACACACATGAGGACTTTGTAAGCTTTGAATAGGAACCTTATTTATTTATTTTTTTTTTTAGGCACTTAGTATTTTTTTTAGGCACTTCATTTTTTTCCCCCCAATTTTGTAGTCATAGTTGATTTGGAGTATAATATGTTGACCTGGTTAGTTATTAACTTAGAGATCCACTTGACCCTGCCTCCTAAGTTCTGGGATTGAGGGCATGGGCCATGATGCCAGGCTTAATATGAGTCTTACACTGAATTATTGCAGTATTATGCTATTTAATATGTGGTATGGGTCTTTTTCCTCAGTCAGCTAAAGTGCTGGCTGAGTAGCAGTAAATTGGAAAGATGCAGGCTCTGTGTTTCCATGGAGCTTGTTGTCTGAGAAAGGGATGGTTATTGAACAGGTAGTTACACAGAGAGGTTACCAACAGTGATACGTGATGGAAGGACATCATGAAGTTGTGAATTTCTCTGCTCCTTGTACTTAGTAAGGTTAACTGCGGATGCTCTGAACTGAATTTACCAGTCATTGCATGCGCTGGGCTAAAGTCCTACGTGGAATTTTAATCACTAACTTACTTAAAACCTTTCGTTATCCGTATACTTTACTGTTACTTTGTCTTTTTAACAAGATTAAGTAAGTTGATACTTTTCTCCCCAATGATAAATTCTTGCTGAGCTTCCCTTCCTTTGATGTAAAAGAAAGTGCTAATTGTACCCATATCGTCTATTCCCAAGGAACCCCGGGAAGACACAGTCTCTCTGCGATTGTGCGTGTTGGTGTTGAACTTGGAACGTAAAATAAATGCATGAATAAAATGAAAACTTGATTTGTTTGTTTAACAGTGTTGGGGAACAACCCCTTTGCCACTGAGCTGTACTTGAAGCCTCCTGAATAATTTGGAGTTACAGGGCCCACACCACCAGGCCTGGTTAACCCTGAAGCTGTAACCAGTGTCTTCATGGTCTTCTAAAAATGTTATCTACAGTGTGTTAGGACATAGAAGCTGAGTGTTGATAGAACAACAGATCTGGGGCTAGGTGTAATTTCAGTTCTGTGATCAGGGCCTCCTCGTGAGGCCAAGGAAGGAAGAACCCAGGAAGTTCACGTCCAGCCTGGGCTATCTATTGAAACATCAGATGTATTAGTCTGAATTCTCTAGAGGAACAGAACTGGCAGAAGGAGTCTGTGTATGTTAAAAGGGTATTCATTAGCTGGCTTACAGCCTATGATCTGGCTACTCCAACAATGGCTGTCTCCAGACAGAAGGCCAAGTAGTTGTTCAGTTAAGAAGACTGGGTGTCTCAGCTGTCTTTAGCCTGTATTGGAGTCCTAAAGGTTTTTATTCCAGTAGTGTCTCAGCAGCAGTATAGACAAACGTGTCAGCAAGAGTAACACAAGCGGGCAACCCCAAAGCTTCATTTTATACCTTTTAGGTAGGTCCCACCAGAAGCTGTAGCTTAGATTTAAGGTGAAACCCCCTCCCATGCCCAAGTCCTTGGGTTTTAGTTGATTCCAGATGCAGTCAGGTTGACAACTGAGATTAGCTATCATACAGGGCCCCCTAGGACTCTTCACAAGACTCTTTAAAAAGGCAAAACGAAAAAACCAGTAACACCTAAAACCAATTTTCACTCCTTTTCTGTTGGCGGAGAGGTGAGCACAGCCGAGCTTAGCTCCTTTCAACTGTGGTCTCTGAGTTAGGGGGCCTCCCTCTGATTTAGGTCAGGCTCAGCCGTTGTCAGGGCTTTTCCATATCGGCTCCTAAACTAGCCTGCAGCAGCCTGGGAGAGGAATGGGGCTTTCAGTGTAACTGCTCAGTGAGCCAGCAGTGTTGCAGGAATGGTAACATTTGCAGGGTAGCAGGAAGAAGATCAAGTCTTGTTCTCATTGTGCTGAACTAAAGTGTGTCAGCACATTGAGCCTGCCGCACACAGGGATAGCTAGCTATGAATGCAGCCCTTACAAAGTTGTAAACTTGGGTAGACCATTTCAGGACTAATTCTTTTTCTCTTGGTAACTTGATTGCATGGTCCTCCGGTGTGTGAACTTTGTGGTTGATGTCATGTTTCAGATGTCAAGAGGTTGAACACTTCTGCTACCTTAAAACCTAACCATTGAGCTTTATGGATACACTAGGACAAACATTGAAATTTGCAGGTCTCTTATTTTAAAAGTTTATAAGGAAAAATGAAAACTTATCTTTGAAACATCTCTGTGGAAGGCACTCTGAAGATTTAAAAAGTTCACCAGAGTCAATCTTAGTTTTAAGATGAAAGTCTTGCCCTGCCCTTATTCTTCCTGAGTGTGCAGTTTTGATTTGTTGATGGTGTGCATAGAAATAGGAGTGTAGACTGGATAGCCTGGGCTCGTCTGTCTTGCACTTAATAGTGGGCACCGAGGTAGCACAGCAGAGGGGATGGGCTTGGGAGACCTACATTTTCGTCGCTTTGTGTGTGCCTGTACTTGCCTCAGTGTTAAGGCTCCACATGTGAACCCACCAGAAGTTAGTGTAGTATGCCACAAGAAGACCGTTTTCTCCTGACCTGTGATAATTTTAGTTTTAATTCTCATTGGAAGTGTGGAGGTTTTTACTAGGGCTTGTTTTCTAGCTTTTCTAAAAATTGATGAAAATAGCAAAGTATCTATGAATTTTTCAAAAATGATAAATTTCAGAAAAATTACGTTAAAAGATTTTAAGTTGGCGTATCATTTAGGTGTAATTTCTGTTACTCTCCTTTTATTAAATATATTTATAACTATTCAAATCTCTCCTCATAGTTAATACTGAAAGAAGTTGATTCGCTCTTGTATGTCGACACTGATATCCTTTTTTTACGACCTGTTGATGATATTTGGTCATTACTAAAGAAATTTAATTCCACACAAATTGCTGCGATGGCACCAGAACACGAGGAGCCCAGAATTGGATGGTATAATCGCTTTGCCCGGCACCCATACTATGGGAGGACAGGCGTGAACTCTGGAGTGATGCTGATGAACATGACCCGGATGAGGAGAAAGTACTTCAAGGTAGGTAGTGCACAGCACAGATGTTTCACTGAACTTTCCTGTCTCCTGAATATGCTGGATTTTCTTAAAACCTATGTTAGACTAGGGACTGGAGACGTGTTTCATGGTTAAGAAGTTTACACTGGACAGTGGTGAGAGTTTAGCATCCACATTAGGCAGCTCACTACTGCTGGAACTTCCACGCCAGGGAATCTGAGGTCCTCTTCCAGCTTCTGCAGGCACAAACACATGTACATAAAACAAAGTGAAGTCGTTCTTTCAAAAAACCACATAGATACGGGGCTGGAGAGATGGCTCAGTCGCTAAGTGTACCTCCTGTGCTCACAGAGGACCCAGAATTAGTCTCCAGCATCTGCGGCAGGCAGCTCACAACTGTGACTCCAGTTCAGGGGATCTTACGCCTTTTCTGATCTCTAAGAGCACCAGGGACTCATGTGCTGATTAAATACTTGTAAGCAAAACAAAAGAAAAATAAATATGTCCTGTGTGCACATGTGTGTATCTGAGATGTGGTGGTGCACATCTTTAATTCCAGAGCTTAGGAAGCAGGGGAAGAATCTCTTTGCCAGCCAGAGCTATGCAGGTGAGATGTTATCTCACCGCCCCTCCCTCCCCCACGTGTATATACACAGATGCATATACATATATACACTAAATTATTTCTAATTTTTCTATTTAGGATAATTGGAAAAAAGTATGTTCATAGTATTTTGTAGTGGTCAATTCAAGTAGGTCACATCAGATGGCATTTCTTACAATGAAGTAAAATAGCAGTGTGCCAAGCAGCCACTGCCATCTACACTGTCAGTGCAGGAAGCTGTCATCATTTTATAGCATAGACGATGTGAATCTAAAGTGACATTCGGGGCAGGTTTTTGGTTATCAATATAGATTCTGCAGCCTGTTATTCTGGCTCTAACTTTGTCTCCAGGAGTTCAATGAGTAGGGGAATTTTGACTATCTCAGGGTTTTCTTTATCTGTATAGTGGGAGAGTGATATAATGTGCCCGTGCTTTGGGCCTTTCTATGAGGGCTTAGTGGCTTAAACAGTTGCTGATTACCTCTTACAGAAGACCTGAGTGTGGTTCCCAGCACTCACCTTGGAGGTTCACAACTGCCTGGTAATGCTAGTTCAGGGCATTTTCCCTGTGTTTTTGTTTTGTTTTGTTTGTTGTTGTTTTTAGCTCCTGGCTATTCTGAACTTCTTGTACACCAGGCAAAGAGCTGCTGCCTCTGCCTCCCGAGTGCTGGGGTGAAAACTGCACCTCCGTGTCCTTGCTGTGTTGTCTTCAGTATGGGCAGAGTGTTGCTCTTGTCACTACTGTATGTCTGCCTTCCCATCACTAACGTATTACAGGCTTCTCTAGAGGAGCACAATGGGTAGAAAGAATGTAATGTATGCGGACATACATACATACAGGGATTATTAGAGTGGCTTATAGGGTATGCTTCTGATAGTCCAACAGGAAGTCTAAGAATTTAGTCGTTGTTTGGTCCACAGGGAAGGTGTGTCAGCTGGAATCCTCAAGAGGCAGGCTGTGATGCCTGTGAAGGACGGACTTGCCATCAAGAATGAGGGCAAGCAGGCAAAGGGCTTCCTTCTTCCCTGTCCTTTATATAGGCTGCCAGCAGAAGGTGTGAACCAGATGTAAACTGTGCGGGTCTTCCCACTTCAAGTGGCTTAATTAAGAAAACCCCCTCACAGGTGTTATTTTTTTGGGTGTCAGTTAATTTCAGGTGAAGTCAGGCTGACACCAGGAGTGGTGTCACACTTGGCATCAGCTCCTGCTGGTCAGTGGACACTTTGTTTCATTTGCTCTTACATTCTGGGCGGTTGCATTTCATGGGCCAGGAAGCTTTCTTCTGTGAAAGCAGCAGTACCTACAGGACTGCTCTTCTGCTTGCTAGACTGTGTTTGCTGATATCATGCCAGAAGATGGTGCTGTAAGATTATCTGCTGAGAATGGCTTGACTTCTCACTGACTGTGTTTTGAACTTCGTAGAATTATGAATTTAGTATTGCAAAAGAAAGTGGAAACAATTTAACACTTTGATTTTAACACTGGACAATATAGCTGAATTCATTACTGCTCTTAAAGCTCCCTCTCAGCTTCCTGAGAAGTCCCCCCCTCCCCCCTTTTCTTCTTTCTGGTTTCAAGCCCGATAGAGACGTGGCTCCGTGAAGATGTCATTCTTCAGCATTGTTCCACAGGAGCTTGATGAGACGGCTCTATAACATTTACTGATTTTTAAAATACATTTCCTCAGGTATAATTTTTCTTCATAGTTTTTCTTTCTCTGTAGCAAGCATTGCCTAGTTTCCCCTGTTCAATAACTTTGGGCACAGATTGTACATTTTAGATTTTTAGCCATTTGGCTTGAAGTCACTTTCCTGATTGTTCCTTACAGATCCATGAATGTGGCCTCATGGTTATTATCACATGAAAACCTAAAGAGAACCAGTTTATAATCAAGGCCATGATTGTTTATTTTCGTGGCTGACATCCTGTTTTTGCCATTAAGATTGTGCAGTTCCAATCTGCTACATTATAGTAGCATTAAAAAACTAAAATAGTAAAAGTTGTGTTTTGTTCTTTGTCTCTCTCCCTGCTTGATAGGCAGGGTATGCTGTTGTGTAAACTGTTAATATACACTCCTGTTTTCTGCCCAGATGTTGTTTGCAATGTTGAATCTTCGGGTTTTTTTGCATGTGTATGCATATGTGTTGTATACACACGTATATTTGCATGTGTGTGCACACATGCGTGCAGAGACCTAAAGTTGATGTTGAGTGTCTTCCTCTGTATAGCCCTGGCTGTCCTGGAACTCACTCTGTGGACCCGGCTGGCCTCGAACTCAGAAATCCGCCTGCCTCTGCCTCCCGAGTGCTGGGATTAAAGGTGTGTGCCACCACTGCCCAGCTGAGTGTCTTCTTTAGTCACTCTTTACTGTGGTAGTATCTCTTGATGAACTGAGGAACTTAACCGGTTATGGCTCAGCTAGCTCACTCCAGGGGTCCTCTGCCTCTGAGTAGCTACCATACCTGCCTAGCTTTTACCTGCCTCCTGGAGATCTAAAGGCTGGCATCTGTATGGCAAGCATGCTACTCGCCAGGTCACCTCACCAGTTCTTATGCTTTGGTTGTGAGCCTTACCTTTAATGGCTGAGCCAGCTCCAGCCTTCTTTTTCTTTTCTGAGACAAGGCCTCTTTATGACCTTGTGTGGCTCAGGGGTGGCCTCAGACTCCCAGTAATCTTCTTGCCTTAGTTTCCCAGGTACTTGGATTACAGGTATGCACAATCATACTAAGATCTTTCCTATTTCTTAGAAAATTATGAAAGCTTACTTAACATTTCTTTATTAGAAAAACAAAAAGTACATTGAATTAGGATCTGAGTTCTTGTATGTATGTATTCTATACTGTGCCATATGTGGCAGGTGTTTTGTGTGTATATATTCTATACTGTGCCTTACATGGCAGGTGTTTTGATGTGGTTTTTTTTTTTCTACCTAATGGGTACAAGCTTTATCTCTTGTTGTTTTGGGGAACTTTTTCTGGGGAGACATATGTCTCCAATGACAAGCCATAGCACAATGGTGTCACCAATCCAACTTAGGGAACCAGAATTTATTTGGCTTGCTCATAGAGCATAGTCGTAGAGGGTTTGTTTGGTTTAGTTTTGTTTTACCAGAGAGTGGATGGCTCCTAATAATAGTTGTAGCACTAAAAAGTCCCCTCCCAGCATAGATGACAGGGTTATCTATGGCTCCACATGTGGGATTTCACCTTCAGTTCACCTTCCACCTCCTGTATACTCCAAGACCTTCCAAGACCACAAGGTCTTGCAGTCAAGGCAGAATTACATGTAAATGGCTCAGAAGGGAAGGAGCTAGCAGAGGAAATCTCAGCGAAGGGGCTCGTAACCACCCTACTTCTGCTTCTCTGAGAGACATGGGCAGTGGACAAGGCTGATGTTGATGGTCTGATGCAGGTAGTCACAGCTACTCTGAAGAAGAGGAAGGCGCCTAGCTTAGAGGACAGCTTTAGTGCAGCAGGTGTCCTGCTCCTCTCTCGCTCTCCACCTTATCCCCCGAGTCAGGATCCCTCACTGAACTAGCCAAAGTGGCTGGCTGGCTGGCAAGCTAAGGGATCTTCCAGCGGTTACATGCCTGCCCGCACATTGCTGTTTTACATTGGTACTGGGGATCAGAATTAAGAGTCTCACCCCGGAGCAGCAAGGATCTTCCATGCTGAGCCATCGCCCAGCTCCTTGAAAATGTTTTTATTTGTAGTCATTTTTGTTTCCTTTTGTAAATATCTGCTTTAATTGTATGTGTGTGTATACATATTTTATGATGAAGACTGTCCTTAAAATGGACTCATGTTTAATATCTGTGTGTTTATGTTACAGTTGGGGTTGTACTGGTCAGAAGTGCTCAGAACAATGTTTGGCATGTGATTTTTTTTTTTCCCTTGCCAAGACCACTGTTCTTTTGGAAGTTTAAAGAAAATTATTGGGGAAAAAAATAGGCTGGAGAGATGGCTCAGCGGTTAAGAGCACTGACTGCTCTTCCAGAGGTCCTGAGTTCAATTCCCCGCAACCACATGGTGGCTCACAACCATCTGTAATGGGATCTGATGCCCTCTTCTGGTGTGTCTGAAGACAGCTACAGTGTACTCACATACATAAAATAAAAATAAATGTTTTTTTAAAGAAGAAAATTATTGGAAATTAATAAATAAAATACACACAATTAAAGTCTTAATGCTAATAAACAGTATGCTTTCCCAGCATTTGGGAGGCAGAGAAAAGCAAGAGCTCTTAGGCCATAAAGAACAAAAAGATTAAAATTGATGAGTTTTATGTGCCAGTGGTACTGTACTCCCCCAATCTGAGAATAATACATTGTAGGAGTCTCAGTGAATGCCTCAGTGAAAGGTCGGTTGCTAAGTGATTTTCCTGGGTCAGTGTGGACAAATATCTGCTTACCCCGATAGGGCACCAGAGACATCTGCAGTGACATCTGCAGCAACCCAGCCTTACCAAGCCATGAACTTTCAAAGATGGCTGTGGTGGTACAGTTTGTAATCTTGGCTTCCCAGAGGCAGACACAGGAAGATCATGAGTTTGAGGATAGCCCTAGACTACTGGCAAAACCTTGTCTCAAGAAACAAAACAAGAAACCACTTTTCATAGTTCTTACGTTAACGGGAAGATGTGGGTGGGCTGCCATGCTGTTCTGTCCTGCTCTTTTGTCTGCTTCATTAGATTTATCCCTGTCTTACCATCGGTGTGGCCTTCCCTTCTAGATCAGCAGCCTCTGCACAGGCAGGGTTTTACACCACACGTGGCTTTGTAGCTAAGGGATTTTCCGTTCTCTTTGGGCTTCATAATGGTTCTAAGGGAATAGCAGGGAGCTGCCATGCTGCCCCGGAACATGAATGCTAAGACTTTTCAATGCTTTTATCAACAGAACGATATGACAACCGCTCGGCTACAATGGGGAGACATACTTATGCCATTGCTTAAAAAGTACAAACTAAACATCACATGGGGTGATCAAGATCTGTTAAATATCATGTTTTTTCATAATCCAGGTAATCATCTAAATTCCTTTCATTCTTAGCATTTGTAAAACCAATCACAGATTAAATATCAGAAAGCAAGAAACAATGGGCTGGGGCTAGCTCAGTGGTAGAGTGCTTGCTTAGTGGACACGGTGTCCTCAGTTCCATCTTTCAGTACCATAGGAAACGCATTTTGTTTGATTTTTGCTCATATTAATGGTTGTCAGGATTTTCAGTAAGACTTGAATATTGATTTGGTTGGGAGAAATCTAAATACCAACTATAATTTTTAAGTGATAACATTTACAAGTGTTGATTCTGTAGAATCATCGTGTGCTTTATCACTTTCCTGTTGTTGGGCTTTTCTTCATTGTAGAAAGCCTCTTTGTCTTCCCGTGTCAATGGAATTACCGACCAGATCACTGTATATATGGAAGCAACTGCCGAGAAGCTGAAGAAGAAGGAGTCTTTATTCTTCATGGAAACAGAGGTGTTTACCATGATGACAAGCAGCCAGCGTTCAGAGCTATGTATGAAGCGCTAAGAAATGTAAGGTTTGCTACCCCGAAGTTTTCGCCTAAAATGTACAGTATCTTGAGGACTTTGTAAATTCAGTGTCAAGAATTTCCTGTCCTTTATCGTGAAGTCAGCTCCTAAGATCTGGCTTCGTGGTTCTTCACAGGTTCTCTCTCTCTGCATTTCTGAACCTGAATTATATATATTATCTTCTTGACACCTAAGAACTTCAATTAATTTTTTATTAAGACTAGTGGTGTTTATTAACCATTATACTGATATTAAAGTCAGGTGTATCTGCCATGTGTCCGAAGCTCCTTTGATTAGTAAATATCAAAGCTTCCTGCTAGCTTACAGTTGTGTAGTTTCCTCTTAGAGTTGTGATGCTGTGCCCACAGTTCACATCTGGGACCCACGTATGACCACTATAGACTTTGGGGTACTTACCCTCTGTGATTACTAGTTCCTTCAAGTTGTGTCGATGCTGAAGGTGTTTCTGATTTGGCTAGGAGCACAGGTACACCTTCCCTTTCAGATTCACTGCCAATGTCTTAGGGCAGAGCTTTGGTTTCTTTTTTCTTGTTTAAATACATGACTTACTAGAAGAAGGTATCTTTGTCATCCTTTTCCGTTAGCTCACCTCTTCTACATAGTTGGTGCTTCGTTAGCACACATAGAACATATATAATATATGACATATATAATGTGATATATATCACGAGAGGCTGAGGACGTTTCCACACACGGCACTTTTCTGTATTCATCTCGTCACCTCATGTTGTCCTCCTGGTCCCGTCCTCTACCCAGGTAGTCCCTCTACGTCTACGTCCTTCCCCTCCCACCCACCCACCAGCCATTCTACCCGCTTTCCTTCCTTCCATTTCACTAGTGAACATACTACTGAAGAAAATGTAGTGCCGTAGAAGGGAGCCTTTATGTCTAGGAACCCTTCATGGCCTCCTAAGGAGGGCTGCCACCTCTTAAATCCATCCCCTCCATGACGCTGGTGCTCCGCCCAGTCTTGCCTGGTCTCATGTAGATAATCAGTGCCACTAGACTTTGTGGGGCAGCCATGTCATGGCTGGAGGACAGTGTTCCCCAGCCATCCAGATCTTAGCATCCCTACACCCTCCTTTTGTGAGATGGCTCATTCAGTGGTGAGCATTCGGCCGCACATATTCTCAGCACTGTGACCATTTCTGAGCCCCTGATAATCGCCCCCACTAATTTCTTCCCATCAGTCTGCATAGCATCTTCCAGCCACACTGAAGCAAGCCAGCAGGGAGGTAGTTTCTAGTTCAGTCCCAACTTGATTGGAGCTTTGTTTTCTTTTTCTTGGTGTGCTGTGATAATCTCAGTTCATTTTATCTCAGATTTCTATGTTTTACATTGTAGGTAGAAAGTGGCCAAACGTACACTTTGAAATTATTAGGTCCATCCATCAGCATTTACCTGATGTTTTTTGGCTTGCTTACTTTATACACAGTCATGTGTATAAGAACCCTGTGAAGAGTCTGCAGTACTTAGCAGTTCTCAGATGTGTCTATCCTTGGATCCTTTTGTGCAGCATGGCAACCGACTTCCCAGTAGATTAGGAAAGGCCTGCGTTTGTCAGTTTATGTGTAGGGAGATTGGTTCCTTTGCTCAGTTTCAGAAATTTCAGTCCATAGTCACCTGGTCCCATTGCCTGTGGTAAAGCATTACATCATGATGGGAGCAGATAGCAGAGGAAGCAAGAGAAGGAACAGGAGTAGTTACTGTCCCTCGTCCCCACTTAAGGAACGTAACTGGTGATTAACTTCCTCTACTAGAGCCCCCTCCTAAATATACCACCACCTCCCAGTAGCACTGTGAATGACCTGGGTCTAGTCTAGCACATGGATCTTCTGGAGGCACATGGCCGAACTATAAGAAGTCTCTGAGTTTCTTTAGGAAGTGAATCATTTCACTCTTTCTGCTCTGGCTATCATGTTTATGTCTTAAGTCAGCATTAGCATTTTCACTGTGTGGGTTCAGGGATGGAGTGGGGTGGAGTGCACGGGAAGACTGCCTGCCCTTTTCTGTAAGTAACTCCAGCTTTTACTAGTTTCTCCCAGATGCCTTTAACGAGTTTAGTTATTTTATGTCAGTTTCTCTGCGTCTGTTTGTTTGTTTGTTTGAGACAGGGTTTCTCTATATAGCCCTGACTGTCCTGGAATTCTCTATGTAGACCAGGCTGGCCTCGGAATCACAGAGATCCGCCTGCCTCTGCCTCCTGAGTGCTGGGATTAAAGGCGTGCAGTGCTATCCTCCAGCATTTCTCTGCATCTTTTCTGCTCTTGAATGTCTTCTTCCCTTGGCTTGGGAGGCCCTTGCATTGCCTCTTTCTGAAGGCTCCCCGTCTTCAGAGATTTGCTATCAACCCCTTCTCTAGTAGTCATTTTTAATTCACTGATAATACTGGTTAAGTGTGTACTTCATGCAAAATAGCAAATGGAAGTTGTTGATATTTAACTGACTGAAGAACTTACTTGGAAACTAATCATATTTCTTCTCTAGTGTTCTCTTGAGGATGACTCCGTCCGTTTCTTACTGAAACCTTTAGAACTGGAATTGCAGAAGACAGTTCACACGTACTGTGGAAAAACCTACAAAATATTTATCAAGCAATTAACGAAAAGCATAAGAAACCGATATGACACCCCACCAAAGGAAAGGTGATTCTTCTTGACTGAAGTGAATGGATGAAACAGCAAAGCCTCGGGAGATGTGAAGGAGTGGTATTGGAGAAGGATTTAGGGAGGCATTTCTGTCTCCAGAATAATCCTCTTCAGAAGAATTCAAGAGCAGTATATTCATGTCATGAAGAATAAGTTAAACTCTCAGGCTCCTTTAAGAAGACAAGTTGGTCTCTGATATTTTGTACCATTACTTGGTGTCATTCCAGCCTTAGTGAAAGCATTGGACTGTGTGGGCTGTGGAGCTGGGTTGGCTCTTAATCAAGTGAGTGAGGATTGGGAGGATTGATGGAGAAAATGTACCTCGAACATAGTGGAGACATTCAAGCTGTGAGTGTAGCAATAATTTATGTCAGCACTAACCTCACTTTAAAGTGTGAGCAAAGGTTTACAGGAGCAGAAAGGTTCTGTTTCTTCAGATATGTGATGTAACCAATGTAACCATTGACAATCTATGTACCCGTATACATTTCATCTCTGCTCTCCAATATTTGCTGACAATCATGTTTGAGATTATTTGTAGATTTTAAGTAAGCTGCACATTTAAAAATTAGCTGTACGAGAAAGGAGAAAATAGTGAAAACCTAAAGGAGGCATTGTGTGTGTGTGTGTGTGTGTGAGAGAGAGAGAGAGAGAGTGTGTGTTTGTTTGTGTGTTGACAAATGAAGTATGTTCATTTTGTATGTATTAAAACTGTCTTGCCAAACCTAAGCTCTAAGATATTTGGGGACATTTTAAAAATCACTTTAAGTGAACAATTTCAGCTTTACTGGGCATTCTGGAAGCAAAATATATTATGCTGAGAATAAAGTAAGAACCTAA
Source organism: Rhynchomys soricoides (assembly GCA_019843965.1). Classification (NCBI taxonomy): domain Eukaryota; kingdom Metazoa; phylum Chordata; class Mammalia; order Rodentia; family Muridae; genus Rhynchomys; species Rhynchomys soricoides. The sequence continues at coordinate 9,778,185 of JADRCH010000028.1, read as the reverse complement.
TCACAACACTAACAGGATGGTGGAAAATGCAACGGACCAAATGCACCAGCCTGTGAGATTAGCAGTGGTCCATTCTGACTTTCCTTCTACCTCAAAGTGCATTTCCAGGATCCTTTTGAAGAGGCAAATGCAGAGCCTCACTTTAGATTAGAGGATGGTTTGGAGGAAGAAGATTTTTATGTTTAGCTGTAGAAAAAGTCGTTTCGATTTGGGAAAATGTGCATATTTCTTATCTTGAACACCATTGAAGACAGTTGCCTTTTTAAAATCTGGAAGATGAGAAACGTCGCTCCTTGTCCGTCTTGCCTTGATACCTAACATAGTCTGAGTGGGGAGCATGTGCCATGCTGGGCACATGTTTCTTCCTACCAGGAAGAAACTCCTGGGGTTGTCTTCTTCTTTTTCTCTTGGATTTCTAATGCTTACATGGGGAAAGGGAAGTTATGAAGAAGCAGTATATCAGTGGTGAAGATCCCGGATCCTCTGGGAATATTCAGAAGAAGTGATCAGTACAGTTGTTCCAACTTCTGGAGTTCAGCCAGAGACAGACTGAGAGAGAGAAGGCTTAAAATACCATCAAAAGTATCTGCACCCAGGAGAGGAATTGTTAACTAGCTCAGAACTCAGGTTGAGGGAGCAGCAGCCATGATTCCTTGGCAGAATGCCATGGTATAGTGTATATATAGAGAGAGATCCTGTGGACTGGGTTCAAGTTTAGCTTGTTAGGTAGAAACATGAGAACGTTACCCTTTGAAGTCTGGCTGATAATGTGAAGGAGCTTGCCAGAAACAGATGTCCTACATATACTGCATCTAGGAAGGAGTCTTTAAGACATTTTTTAAATGAAGAGATTAAAGATTACATCAAAGTAGCGTAGGGCTATACCTCAATGTTATTACGAGTGCTTGCCTCGTGTGCTGAAGGTCCAGCAATACAGAAAATAATAGAAGATGGGAAGGAAGGAAGAGCCCAGTGCAGCAGCTCTCACTGGTCATGCCTGTCACCGGTCATGCCTGTCACCGGTCATGCCTGTCACCGGTCATGGTCTTGCCACATTTACTTCATTTATTTCTTTCTTATGTTAAAGTCTCAGGCATCATTCTGTGTCCCTGCAGTGAATGCTTATGAGTACCTGCAGCAATTACATCATCCCTAGCCTCAGCAGCAGCAGCAGCAGCAGCAGCAGGCCTTTGGTTTCATTTCATCACCAGTCCTTAAACCCATTTACCTGCTTGTCTTAAATACTTGGGACGCAATGATTCTGCTTTGAATGAGTTCCTCAGAAGGTTTCCATATCAGCTAGTTATAGGAAGCGCTAGAAATTGTTATGCTATCTTTAAGGTTGACGCTGGGATGTCACAGTTATGGGCACAATTGCTAAATCTTAAGTGCCATTTTTGGATAGAGGAAGAAGTGGGGTTATTGACAAGAGAGGGATTCGTATGAGTAAGTTCCTTCAGATGCTGTTTCTCAGGAGCTGAACACTCAGCCCTGTGATCTCCACTGTGATTGGTGGAAGCTCTTCAGAGAATGCACCAAGCTTCATTTGTATGAAACGAATTTGGAAAACCTCTCGAAAGTCTGTTAAGCTTGTCTTGGACACTGCTTCCTCGAGGCTCTCGTCCGCCTGATGTCAGATATCAGTGTAATGACGAGAACAGATGGGGACCGGCCTCTGCACAGTGCCAGAGAGGTGAGGCTTGGAAGGGTGACTGGAGGAACGCATGTACGAAGCTCCTCAGCTCTACCAGTGTGGATGGAGCCCGACTTTGCCACGGGCTGCCTCCTGAAGCCGAGAGCTTTTTGACTTACTTCTCCAGTGTAGATTTGTCGATGGTATGTGGAAGGAACAGATTTTAAGGAAGAGAAAGTAGAGAAGAAAAGGATGGTGCAAATGAATAGAAGAGGGAGGGAGGGGGAGAGAGAGAGGGAGAGGGAGAGGGTTAAAAGAATGATGGAAGGCAGAGTGAGGGAAAGGTGAAGGAAGAGGGAGACAGAGAGGTGTATGTGGAGGGAACTGGAAGCATGGGTCCCCTGCCTAGGTCAGCGCTTGCCTTACACTGCCTGGAGCCCATGGTTGGGGACAGCAGAGCCAGCCTTGTTTGAGTCATTGATACAGGCATGCTTCTTGGCCACCTTGTTCACTGGTCATTTAGTGGTGTTCCCCCCCCCCCCCCCATGGAAATAAACAAACTTTCCATTTTAATGTCCGTCAGCTTCTCCAGGGGAAGTCTGTGGAGAGAACTGCTTTGTAATGTCGAAATCTCTCTTAATCAGTTTTCCCTAGCACTGCTAATGAGAGGCCAGTATAGCCATTTGTTTGTTTGTTATTTTTAAGTCCAATAGCTATTTCCAACTTTTATATAAAAATCTCCTCAGGAAGTACTGAAATATTATAAAGTAATCCTTGACTGTGGCGTTGCCTAGAATGGTGGCTGGAACAAGGGGTGCATCGACTTATTCCTCAGTGGGGATACTTTCAAGTGAACTATTGTCAGTGGATTCAGGAGGACAGGAGGTGGTAGAAACAGTAAAAGCAAAACTTTAAAGAATATTCACTGTCAGAACAGAGAGTTGGCTCAGTGATTCTGAGCACTTGGTCTGAGCACCCACGTGGTGCTCCACACCTACCTGTAACTCCAACTCCAAGGGATGCAGTGCCCTCTGCAAGGGATGCAAAAACCTCTGTGGACAGCAGACACATGTGTAGTGCACATATATACACACAGGCAACACATGCATATAACCTAAAGTAATTAAAAATACCCATTGTCCTTTTCTGTAGCTTATAGCAATAACAAAGCACTGTCAGCCTCTTTAGAAAGATGGTTGAGCTGTCTTTTCAGAAATGTTTTTGGTTTTTTTTGGAATAGAGAAGAAAAATAGAATGTGCAATATGTCAGGTATGGGGCCAGTTATCCATTTATTAAGTATAATTTCAAAAGTAATAATCACCTTACTGCATTTTACTATCCAGAGGGGATAGACTGAGGTGGCTGGTTTGCAGTAGTCATCTTTTTCTACATTGCCAAAGCAGCCCTGCTTTCTTCTAAAGCCTGCTTAACTTGTTCTGATGTTTGTTGTTGTTTTCTTTTTAATTCATTGAAGATAAGATTAAAAAACAACAACAACCCTGAGTTATATAGATTTAAGACAGATGTCTAAGAGCTGTTATAAGGATCAAAACTGGGCATGGTGGCACATGACCCCGTCACCCAATACTTGGTAAATTGAGGTACATGCAAGGCCAGTATGGCCTTTGTCGAGATCTTGTCTCAAAAAGCAAAATAAAAACAAAACAAAAAGACCCCAACCCCCCCCCAACCCCCTCCAAAACAAACCAAAAAAGCCTCTAAATTGTGTGTTAATCAAATATGTAGTACTTAGAGTCTTATGAGATAATGTGTGATAGCATATTGGCCTGGGTAATCCACAGTTGATTACATACCAGTGTCAGGGTTACTTTTGAAAACTTGTCACCTCATCCCGGCTAATAATTACAACTATCTCCTGGGATTTCCTTAGACTTTTCAGTACATTTATCTTTCAAACAGTCAGGAGCTTTGTAGGGCATTTCTCTCAATAATACTGTGAACACCAGATATTTTACTATCAAACTTGAGAGCTGATTGGGACCTTTGACCTGTATAGATTACATATGCAGTCAGACTATTTAAAGCATCTTCACACATACAGCACACCATGACCGCTCCTTCTAAAAGTTCATTAAGAGATAGATCGTGACAACCTTTATGCCATCTAAAGAGTAAATTGTTTCTCTGTGGTAGTTCAGTAGGGGTACTTCTGTTTGAACTGTTACAAGTGGACTTTTTAAAAATGAAAAAACTATAATAGCTATTTTCAACTTTCGTATAAAATCTCTTCAGGGAATACTGAGATGCTATAAAATAATCCATAGCTTGTGGCGTTGTTCTAGACTGTGCCTATCCGGAGTTTATCAGAACATGCCTTTATTACATGAATTACCATTGATATGTGAGAGCTGGGTCAGAGGAATTTGATGAGCTCTGTATCCAAAGGTCTGTGACATGGAAACGAGGACCTGGAACAGGCTGCGAGTGTTCACTTCAGCCAAGCATTTTGCTTGAGTCTGTTACTGTGCTGAGCACAGTTGTCTGAAGCTGCAGGAAGGCACCATGATGAACCATGCTGTGTAGACATTACTGCCTCGAAACTGCTTTTACCTTAAAATATTTTGGTTTTATAATAATGTGAATATCTTTAAGTCACTTGTGTATCTTGAGAATTCTTAACGGGGAGTGTAAAAGTGTAGACTTGGGGTCTAGCTTACCAGTATTGGAAGATGCCTTGTTCTGTTCTGGAGGGTTCAGCTCAGGTGTTTCTTGAGAAACTGTATTGCTGTTACTAAATATGTACTCAATAAATGTTGACTTTCCTCATGTGTCTTAATTTTTTACCAGGCAAAACTATTTTACAGGCTGAAAAGTTGGCTCAGCAGGTAAGAGCACTTGATGCTCTTGCAGAGAACCTCCGTTCCATTCCTGAATTAGGATCCTAGTCCGTAAGAGCTGCCAGGCATGCTGATGCACACCTATAACCCTAGTGCTGCTGAGGGTTACAGTAGAGCTTGCTGGCAAGCTCGTCTAGCCAGTGAACTCTGGGTTCAGAGAGACTGTCTTAAAGCCTGGATGTGGCGGCAGGCACCTTTAATTCCAGGACTTAGGAGACAGAGGTAAGTGGGTCTCTGAGTTTGATGCCAAGCTGGTCTATGTAATTCCAAGCCAGCCAGGGCTACATAATGAGACCTTATCTCAAAACAAACATTGGAGCATGGCAGAAGAAGGCACTCAACATGAACTTTTTTTTTTTTTTTTCGGTCTGCAAATGTGCACAGACATATATACCATGGGTATACACATAGTATAAAGAAAACTAGACGCTCAGTCTCCAGCACCAAAGGAAAAATAAATGAAAGCAGCAATTTTACAGTCTTTAGGTTGGGCTGCTTGGTAATGAAGTCTCTCAAGGACTTGGCTAACTTAGCAGCTGAAAATGTCAAGAACCTCAGCACCATGTGCCCCTCGCCTCTTACCTTGTGAACTTGCCTTGTTCTCAGGGCTCCGGGTGACGGATGACAATCAGAGGGTGCTTTTACTTGGTTCATGAGTTATAGCATTTTTTTTTTCTTTTAAAACATTTTTTCAAAGGGAATGAAGCACACCTGATTGGCTTAAGATCATGGAGGTTTACCCCTAGATTTAAAAATGGCTTCCCTTCAAAGAGGAATGGTCACTTGGAGCCACCAGTATGTGAGTTCTGGGTGAAATTGCTAGGGCAGGACGCTAGGGTTTGGGAGGCAGCTGCTTGGTGGGCACACGTCTTTTATTTGGTGAGTATTTGCTGTAATTTAAGGAAATGCTAAATGCCAAGCCTAGAGGAGAGTACCCTGACTGCCAGGGACTGGTTTTGTTTTAGTGAGTCTGTTAATGTTTTGTATTTTTTTGTACAGTTTTCTGGGGTGTCACAGTGTGAACAGCCTTAGGAGGTTGTTGAGTTGATGATGGCTTCTGTCAACACTTTCAAAGTTCCTTAAGATCGGCAATGAAGGGGCTGGAGAGATGACTGTTCTTAGGAGGACCTGGGTTGATTCCCAGCACCTACACGGCGGCTCACCCTTTGTGACTGTGGTTCCATGAGATCCGACAGCCTCTTCTGTCCTTCATGGTTATCGCACGCTCATGTGATGCACAGACAGGACATGCAGGCAGATGTACAATCTAAAAAGTAAATTAATTAAAAATAAATTTGTGATGAAAATCTTAGTAATATCACATTTTAATTGCCTTATAAGCTATGAAATACCTGTTGAAAATTTAAAAAAAAAATTAGTATTCTTTCCGCCATGTGGTCTCCGTTCCAACTCAGGCTGTTGGGTACAGTGATAAGGGCCATAACCTGCTGAGCCATCTTGCTGTCCCCCCTTTAGTTGCCCAGGAATTAAGGCCAACAATTTACAGCTGGGGGCCTCATAAAACTTAAAAAGCTCCAAACAGCTAAGGAAACAAGCAAGTGAAGAAGCCCACAGAATGGCAGAGGGTCTTTGCCAGTTGCATATTTCACATAGGATTAATATCCACAATATATAAATAAGTCAAATAAGAGTCAAGAAAACAAATGAACCAATTTAAACAGTTCTCAAACAAAGAAAAATGACCTAGAAATATCTCAACGTGTTCTTCATCCTTAGCTATTAAGAAAATGCAACTTAAAACAACAGATTTCACCTCACTCCAGTCAGTAAAACAACGGGCAACAAATCCTAGCAAGGCCGTGACAAAAACCCTCATTCGTTGTTGGTCAGAATGCACATGTGTGTGGCCACTCTAGAAACCAGCATGGAGAATCCTCAAAAGTTCTGAACTAAGAGTAAATCACTCTATGACCTGGCTGTCCCACTCCTAAGCAAATGCCCCAAGGATTCCATATCATACTCTCTAGATCCTTGCTCAGCCATGCTCATTGCTGCACTGTCTGCAAGAGCCAGGAAGTGGAAACAGCCTAAATGCCAGCAGATAACTAAATAACAGAAATGTTCCTCAATGCAACAGAATACTTGAGATTTGTGGGTAAATGACCAGAACTGGAAAGGATCATAGTGGGATAAATAAAGACAAGCATCATGTGTTCTCTCTCATTTGAGGCTCCAAGCTTCAAATCCTTAAGTGTGAGTATGCAAACCAGGAAAATATAAAGGCACCAGAGGGTGGGGAGGGAACAGCAGGATACAGGTGATATTTAGTGGGAAACACAGTGATGGGGATGGGGGTGGAGCTCAGACTGGGGAGAAAACATGTCTGTAATAAAATTATGCACAGTCCGTGTGTGTGTGTGTGGGGGGGGAGGGATGTCTAATGTGGGTGCTGGGATCCGGTCCTCACGACAGCTGTAAGCACTTTAACCACTGAAACCTCTCTATTAAGGATTTTTAAGAGCGGATAGCCAATATGAGAAATTGAAATATTTACCTGATTTGGTAGAAGTTTTATATCCTTGAAGTTTAAGTTATCAATGGTCTATTGGATGCTGTTAAACCTTTTAGGGTTTGTGTTTGCGTACACAAACACTCGTTTTTATAGTGCCTGTTTGTTCCCTTCGAAGATAATTTGTGATCAGGATAAGTGAGACAGATTCCCCTAGCTACTCTGTCTCTCTCCTTTTTAGTCATAACCTCTATTACTAGAATTCCCTGATGAATAGAATGTTATTACTAGGCCCAAGTCATAAAATACACTCCCTAGCAGCTATAACCTGTCAACATCTCAGCTAGGGGGTGGAGCCTTGGGGACCCTTACCCTTCCATGTGGAAAATTGTAACTAGCGTGATCTTTTGGAAGTCCCGTGCAGATACTGCTGCTGTGATTTCAGGACTACAACATCCATGTTAGGTTTAGAAGACTGCATTTCACAGCATGCTACCCTACACTCCAGCTTTTAAATACTCTCTACCTATTCGTGTGTGTGTGTGTGTGTGTGTGTGTGTGTGTGTGAGAGAGAGAGAGAGAGAGAGAGAGAGAGACCCACCCCATCTTCAGCTGAACACTCATAGCCACCTATTTTGGGAACCTTGAACAATAGCAAGTCTCTGTATTGATCACTGCCCATGAATAAGGCCAGGAGCTGCACAAACCTGTGGATATAAACAAATATCTAGAAGAGTCAGACTACTTGACTTTTCTGTTGCTGTGATAAAAACCCAACGGGTAAGGCAACTTAGAAGAGAGAGTGTTTAATTTGAGGACCCAGTTCCAGAGGGCTAGAGTCCATGGCCGTCATGACGGAACATGGCAGCAGGCAGGCTTGGTGCTGGAGCTGGAGCTAAGAGCATACATGATCCAGGAACAGGAGGCAGAAGGACATACTGGGAATGGCAGGGCTTTTGAAACATCAAAAGGCTGATCCCACTTCAAAATCCTTCCCAAACAGTTCCAGTAGCTGGGGACCAAACATTGACATACATGAGCCTATGGGAGCCATTCTCATTCAAACCATCATTCACCATTCAAACCAGTGGCCAGTAGAAAGTTTGCTCTAGGGCCTGTGACCTTTCCAACTGGGTTTTGACCATGCTTACAGTAAGGGAGGCACGACTGTCCTGCTGTAAAGCAGGCCCCAAATCCAATCAAGAGAGGAGCTGGTTAACCTGGTAAAGTCTTGCCACTCTTGTACCAGTGGTGCATCTTGCCTGGCGGGTCAGTATTAAGGCATGCAGGGTAGCATTGAACGAAGTCATTGATTGATTTATTTTCCACCCAGAATCATGCATGGCAACTTTCACCACCATGAGAGCTAGCTGGTGGAGAGAGAGCACCTAGTCATTTCAGGATGGACTTTACTGTGTTCTGAGACCAAATTATATGATGTAACCATGTAGTTATGGTGGACAGCCAAGAGCAGTGGTAATAACCAACATTGGGTTGTGTGGGTGCTTTGGGGGCCTCCCTGACCAATAACTTGTAGAATAACCTGTACCTGGTGCTGAAATTTTTGTTATTTAATTACCCGTGTTTTTTGGGAGCAGCATGTCTCACTAATGTGGGTGGGGTACTTTTGTTCAAACATATATATATATATATACACACACACACACATATATAACATATATATAATACATACTTATATATAATATATACATATATATGTATATGTGTATATATGTATATATATATAGACACACATATATATATAAATATATATATTTACAAACAAATGAGATTCATCAGGCTTCTTCATACATCCTTAGGTTTGGTTAATCTCTCTACCCTCATTTCCTGCTCTCCACTATCCCCATCCATACATAAGCCCTTAGAGCCCAGTATCCCCCAAACTTGTTCTCTCACATCATATGTGTTCTGCTATTTCTTCTTATTATATATTTTATTTGGATCTCAAGATCATCAACTCCCAAGTAGCTTCTTCGTGCACACTTCATTTTGATGAAGCCTTTTTCTGACCTCTTTTTCCTCGTCCTCCTCACTGTGATCGGTTTGAGCCCTTCTTTCCCCAGTATTTCCCCTTTCTACTTCCATTCACCCCACCCCCACCAATGGTCCTTTTCTAGTTTCCTGTCTTTGAAGGTTTAAAGCTGAAGCATACACAGGTAAAAGGATGTTTTGCTAAAGCAAGTGCGTGAAAGGACCCGTGACGAAGGATGCTTAGACGTCCTGGTTCATCTTACATTTCGTTGCTGAGCTCTCTTTGTTGTGACTCTGTAGAGTGAAATGCACCAAAAAACTTCTGGTGGTGTTCTGGTGGCTTCTTGATGCTTCCTCAGACTCTGGTCACTCGGCAGAGTGGTGTCAGCTGAGACAGACTCAGGTGCTGAGGCAAGACCCGTGGGAGGCCATGTGATGTTTGGAGGGTGGATAAATAGGACCCAGCAGACACGAGGAACTGTACGAAAGGGTCACAGCATTAGGAAGGCTGAGAACCACTGCCCTAGAGACTTGTGGTCCAGGCAGCCTGGCTTACTCAGTGGTAAAGAGACCCTGTCTCAGGGTAGAAAGGTGAATGCCACCTGAATGTTGTCCTGTGACCTCTGCACATGCCATGCATGTCTGCCTCCACATTTAAGAACAGACATCCATATACTCACTCATTTGTCTCACCCATAAAAAAGTTTGTAGCTTTTTCTGAGGTACTACTGCTAAGTTAAGGGGGAGGATGGTTCCTCTGGGGAGGGAGTGACAGCACAGCAGTAATCTCACGAACAGCGACATCAAGAACCTCAGCACCAGGACGCTAGGAAACCAAAGCAGAAGAGAGTAGACACCCTATTCCTAGATACCCATGTATTAGCTCACTGGGGACAGCTCAGATATGCCTGGAGGACAGCTAAGGGAGATTGATGTTCCAACTGTAAGACCTGGGGCTGGAGGCTTAATTCAGATTGTGACTGAACCCCAATTGTGGTAGATCACAATGTATCACACTGTATTTTACTTAACTGTACTTACCTGTATTTTACTCAGCATTGTTATGTTTTAGAAAGTATGGACCATACTTCAGCCATATATCCAGTGTCTGGAATATTGAACTTCATCATGGCCATGCTGACATTAGAGAACCGCAGTGAAGCCAACTAACCGGGGAGGGTGGGAAAAACTGAGGACCAGGGCCAGATCAGCAACAGCACTGGCCTAGACAGTGGGAAATGGTGCAGTGGTTAACTGGCAATAGCAGCGCCTGATGCACACAAATACCCCTTATTGCAATCCAGAAGAGATGAAGGAACGTGACATCAAAACTATTAGGAGCTGAATAAGTGCACCGTGCAGAATTTCCTAGGGAGTATAGCTCAAGTTGGCTTCGCGCTGGTGGTTTGACAAGAACCTTTGAGAGAGTGAGAATGTGTCAGGGTGATGGGGGGATACAGGAATGGGGTGCTAAGAGTAATAAGTATTTGCACATAGGGGTGAGAGAACAGCACAAGATTGTGGAAAGCCTCGGTGCTCATAGCAGTGGGCAGCTATTACCCCTTCCTAACCTATTCAGAGGTAGAGAGGGTTCTAGGACCTGGGCAACATCACCCAGAAGCAAGGAGGACCCCAGCAGGGAGCTCATGCTGGAGTCCTTGCTGTCCAATCTCAGATCTCACAGCTGGTGAGGAATTGGTAGAGGATGGAGCTGCATAGGAGGTACCAGGAAGCTACCCAGCACAAGCGCCATCAACACCAGTGTGCCCAGAGCTAGCTAGTGTGTGCTTGGTGCTTCTATTGTGAATGTTAGGTCACTTTTGTGTGGATATTTAAAAAATGAATGATGAGAATCGGGAACTGGACCCAGGTCCTCTGCAAGAGCATCCTCTGAGCCATCTCTCCAGCCCATTGAAGGGGGTCATGGACTAGTGGAGCAGAGCTGGTAGTGCTGCCCAATGGGTGTGGATAGTGGTGTCCAATGGATTCGGGTAGTGGTGCCCAATGGGTTTAGGTTGTAGTTCCCAATGGATATGAACCTTCAGTTCTACCAGCTGAGAATAGCACTGGAGACTGTCAGCAAGACGGTGTGACTATGTTTAACATAACTACATTTAGCAATGGTTAAGATGGAGCCAGCTGTCCCAGCACACCGGCACGTGCCTGCCTTCCAGCCCTCAGAAGGCAGCGCAGTGGGATCACAGAGCCTGTGCAGACTATATAGGGAGACCCTGTTTCCAAAAAGTCCAGCATAACGGCCAAAAGAGACAATAAGAATGAGATGAAAGCATTTATATTCGGTGTACTTTGCTTTTAGCTTTGTACTCCAGAATCCAGTTGGAGGAGGGAGTCCCTTCTGCCACCGTGTCCCCATAAGGAACTTTAAAAATTAAGTACCATCACACCAGCCAGGAACATGAAAGAATGGATACAGACCGAACACTATTGTGGTTTTGAAAGTGTTTCCTTCAGTCAGTGTGGAGCAGCTGCCGCCAGGGAGCAGAGATAGCGGGGAGCCTTGGATGGCTGAGGTAGCATGACCCTTGTTGTGTATTTCTATCTTCACTTCTTTCTGTGCCCAGATTAAGGAAGTAATAATGGTGTACCAATTGCACATTCTGAGTCCAGGATAGAACCCCCCAAGTGTAAATGAGGAGTACACCATGTTTTGGAATTCGAAACTTGGTCAGATGCAGGGACAATGATACCCCAGGGGTGGTGGTGGATCAAGGATCTTGCAGGAGTTCCCTTCCCTAGATAAGCACTGCCTAATTAAGAATAATTGAATTGTAGCTCCTGATCGCTCTCGAAGCTGGTATCATTTGTCTTGTTGATAGTAACTCCAGAACACACCCACAGTCGAATTAATTAGCTGGCAGTTATCAGAAGAGGAAAATCAGCTTGTGAGAATTGCTGGCGGAGCTGATATCATCTCCGAGTGACACCCTGGCTGCTGTATGATATGCCTTTGAGTGAGCGATTTACCCACACTGACTCCCCTCTGTCCAATGTATTGGTCTCAGTCCTGTTGTGATCATGTACAAGCAAAAGAGACACCCTTCCCTGCCCCTGTATGACCCAGCACATCACATATGACAACCAGAGGAAACTAAAAGTAACAAGGTCATTCGGACTGGGGTGGCCCTTCTAGTAGTATACCTCAAACTGTTTTCTTTGAACCACGTTCCTTCCGCCTGCTAATTACCACACTGTGAGGGTATGCCGTAACCCTTGTGAAGATCTCCATCTGTGCTAGGAAGCTGTTGCCGTCCTTTCTGGACAGGTGAACATCAGCTTGGTAATCTGGGCTTGTTTACAGCTTTTATTTAAGCCCCTTCTGTGTATTTGGTTAGCTGGTTCTTTTGACGTACAATACTCTTGGAAAAGAATATTTCTTTTCTAAATGCTTCTCTTTCCCAGCCTCACGTTGACCATCATTTCAAAAGCAACCGTGAAAAGCCCTAGTGTTTTCTTACTGTCTCTGTAATGTGGTCTAGCTTCCTTTGGCTGTTAAGATCACAGCCTCTGAAGCCTGACCTTTGACTCTTACAAGCAGGTGCCCTTTGCTCCTTTACGTGAATACCTCAGTGGCCAGGTATACTGTGTTGCCTGGTGGTCAGCTTTGTACATTCTCTACACTATTCCTTCTACCTGCAGAGTTCACTGTCTGTCTATCAGTGTACCTGTGTCCGTCCATCCAGGCATAGTGCATGCAGGTCTTGTGTTGTCTAGGAAGCAGCTTCCAACAGCACAGGGCTTTCCTGGCTCGTGTCATGGTCTGTGCTGTGTGCTCTGCACTTACTCATTTGCTATGTGGCATGGCATGCATGACCATTGTCAGCTGGAATCCCTCAATGCCCGAAGCAGCTTGTACACTTCAGTCTGCAAACAGAGTTGGTTTTCCGTTGCAAACCTAGTACTCAACCTGGCTGCTGCAGCTGGGGTGTGGTGTAGTTCTGATGTGCACAAGTGCACAGCTGCGTTATAGAGATGCAGAATAAGTTGAGGACATAAGCCTGTTTCTTTTGTCGTTGCTGTTTCATTTATGCTTTGTGTGCGTGTGTGTGTTTATGCTTTTTTGTTTGTTGGTTTTTATTTTGAGACAGGAGTTTTCTATGTAGCCCTGGCTGTACTGGAACTCACTCTGCATACCAAACTGGCTGGGAACTCAGAGATCTACCTGCTTCTGTCTCCCAAGTGTCAGAATTAAAGGTGTGTGCCACCACCGCCTGGCATAAGCTGGTTTTAAATAATTTTATTCTAAACCCCATATTCTGCTTCCAAACAATACCTTGGGCAAGCCTCATCATTTTCTCTTATTAGTTCAGTCTACAACAGTTAAAAGCTTTAGCCTCATACCGGATGAAAATTCTTCCTCAGTGCTGGTGGAGCTTGTTTCTCTTCTGACCTCTTTCTCAATCACAGGAAGGAATAAGAAAAAAGGTCAAGCCCTCTGATCCTCTCTGGGGGAGACTGAGGTCTTGTTAGCTTCCATGGTGAAGCTGATACAGTTCTCCACCAGAGGGCACATGCTGCCTGGCTCTGCAATACTCAGCACAAAGGTCTCTGCCTGGGAATTCTCCAGGTTACCCTCTTCACCCTCTTGCTGCAGGTCCAGTTCCCTTGCCCAGACCTCACTGGCTGCTGTTACAATGCAAGCCAGACATTTTCTGAGACTCCACTGCATGCAGGAAAGTTGTACTACACAGACCGTAATAATGCCAGCACAGACTTCCTCGGGGTGCCCTTTTCCGCGCTTGTCCTATCTGAAACTCAGGTTACAACCCAATCTCTGCTATGCTGTATCTAGAGAGCAGAAACCTAACCTGGCTATCCATTGGTGATGCGTAGAGGGAAATTTGGGGAAATGACTGAAGTCAAATGACATAAAAGTCAGGCTTATGTGGTTGAACCCTAGTAGGTCTGTAAGAGGAGAGAGACCAAACAACTGCATATTCCTGCACTCCCTGTCACTTGCCATGTGAGCCCCAGCTCCGCCTGGGATTCTGCCAACAAGATACCCATTACCAGATGGGGCTCCCCTGAGGCTGAGTCAACTGTGAATCAAATTAATCTCTCTCTCTCTCTCTTTTTTTACAACTTGCCTTGCCTGTGGTATTGAGCTGTTCACAACAGAAATTAGACTAACACTAATTTTCCTGCAACAGAAACTCCAGAATGTATGTGAGGTCCATGCTCCGAGGCCAGGGGAGAAGGAAGGTCACAGGAGGCTGGGGACAGCCAGAAGTGAGTAAGACATTCTTTACTCAGACCAGGAGAAAGTAACTAAAACAAACACAGGCAGGCACTCAGGCACCCTGGGACACAGGACCAAACACGGGAAAGCATAGGCACACATGCAAACTAGCATGCTGGCTGCACACAGGCCTACAGACAGACATGTAAGCAGGCTGCTGATGGCAAAGTCTCAGGTCTCTGGCCCCAAGGACATGTTTATAGAGAACCCACATACAAGTGACATTCGGCTAAGAATGGTTATATATGAGTGTCATGTCACTGTTTACCTTGTGTGTTACCATTGCATACTGACTCGTGGGCCCCTGATACTATGTGGGTTACATTTAGCTGACTCCTACAGGATACCCAATGTGATGCCATGTTGTCTAAGCATAAGCAGCCCTTAGGGCCCTGTGTCTGCCTAGGCGTACTTATTGACAACTCTAAGGTGACAGCTGTGTCATTGTTAATAAAGTAATTCTGAGGAAGGCCCCAGAGCTCCGTGGACACACCCTATTCTGCTGTATTAAAAGGCAAAGATCCTTTAGTTCATTCCTGAAGACTGTTCTACCAGTTTCACTTTTCAATCCCCAGCTTTCCTAAAATTTGTAGTATTTGAATCTCATTCTGTAAGATCCAGTTTAGAAACGAATAACTTCAGAAGTCCATTGCCTTTGCATGTTACTTAAATTTTATTTTCAGTGGTGTGTGTGTGTGTGTGTGTATGGTCAGTATAATCATTTTCATATTTTTCACTATGGAGCCAGTGTATGTTTCTTTTTTAAAAATAGTTTTCTTTTCCTGTTGAGATTATAATCAGGTCATTTCCTGCTACCCCTTTCCCCCTCCAAACCTTCCTGTGTACCCCTCTGTGTTCTGCAAATTCATGGTGTGTGCTCCTTTTATGCATTCTTGTTTTGGGATTTTTAAGCCGATGTTTCCAGTAGCTGAAGTCTTTGAGTGCCTGTTTTTATTTCTGCTGACTTTTACGCCTGGAGTCCTGCTGGCTAGTGTGCTTTACAGCTTGGGGTTGTGAGATCTTGTCTGCCTGTTATTCATCTGTGAACATTTTGTTTCAGAGTTTTATAGACTAAGTGTTAATCACAAGGTCGTGTGTAGTGGTTTGAAAGAGAATGGTCTCCAGAGGATCATGGATTTGAATGTGTGGTGTAGTTTGGGTTTCATGGCTGTAAAGAGACATGCCATGCTCCTGCCTTGATGATAATGGACTGAACCTCTGAACCTGGAAGCCAGTCCCAATTAAATGTTGTCCTTTATAAGAGTTGCCTTGGTCATGGTGTCTGTTCACAGCAGTAAAACCCTAAGACTGACTCTTGTAAATCTTTAAATTAATATTAAAATTATTATTTACTAAGGCAGGATAGAAATCTATGAAAACCTTCTCTTAACTGAAGTGTCTTTGGAGACCTTAAGTCAGGCCGTTCTAAAGTGAGGAGGCAGTGAGGTGGGAACTGCCCATAGCAAAGATGGCAGATAGTCATGAGACTGCCCTTAACCAAGTTGGCACTGAAGTTACAACCAGCCTTGTAACTGCCCTTAGCTAAGATGGCACTGAAGCACTAGCATATGAAAACCTGTCTCTTTACAGCAATGAAAACTAAGCACTACTTCATTGCCTTGGCCACTGCCAGGGCTCCACCTAAACTGTAGACAAAGGACATTCAGGAAGTTAAATGTCTCATGTTGCCTAAAACAAGGCCAGTCATTTCTCCTGAGTTTCTCCCCCAAAGGAAAAAGCAGTGCTTCTCAGTGGTTATCACACCACAATCTAGGCAGTCTTGTCACTGTGCAAATATCTTCTTGGAGACCTTGGGGGGTTCACTGTTAGGCTTTGGGAGTCTCTGTCGGTCATAATTAGCTTAAATATTTAATGGTATATTTAGCAGATTTCTGACAGGATTGAGAGCTAGTATCTATTAAGTGTATCTGAGTTAGACAATCTGTGTTTGTTTAATTATTTGCCCTAGAATGAATGTAGCAAACAAAGAGAATTATAACGTAACAGCAGTAACAGCAGTAGCAAAAACAAGGCTAAGACAGTGATCTTTCACCTTTTGTGGTGGTCTGTGTACACTTGGCCCAGGGAGTGGCACTGTTAGGTGTGGCCCTGTTGGAGTAGGTGTGTCACTGTGGGCATGGGCTTTAATACCCTCATCCTAGCTGCCTGGAAGTGAGTGTTCAAATAGCAGCCTTCAGATGAAGATGTAGGACTCTCAGCTCCTCCTACATCATGCCTGGATGCTGCCATGTTCCCACCTTGATGATGATGAACTGAACCTCTGAACCTGGAAGTCAGCCCCAATGAAATGTTGTCCTTATAAGAGTTGTCTTGGTCATGGTATCTGTTCACAGCAGTAAAACACAGACTCTAAGTAAGACAGAAGTCGGTACCTCCTCCTCCTTTTTCCATGCATTAGGAAGGATTGCTGTTGGTTTTTTATTCTTTTTATCTACGCACCGACAATAATTTGGAAAACATCTGGATTTCTTTTCATACCTAGTTTTCCCACACAGGTTCCTCTCCATTTTATTCTGAAACAATGAAATAATAAGCGGGGCGCTTCATTGACTCTCTTTATGAGAGTCAGTATGTCCAGTGCTTCCTATCTGTGATCTCACTGTGCTGTTGTCAGTATCATAACACTGACCCCTCTGTGGAGAGGACCCGTGGAATGCTCTTTCTCCTCCTTGTGTGTCTTTGTGAAGCAGGCAACACAATACGGAAATATTCACCTTCATGAACAGAGATTGTGACTCCTTGGTTTTAATTGATTTTTAATTTTTAATTCATTTTACCCTTTCATAATTTCACACA
>JADRCH010000028.1:9728156-9755289 GCA_019843965.1 Rhynchomys soricoides | reverse complement strand
AGGGAGACAGACCCAGAGCATAGACTGGACTTCTCCAAGCAGAGTTGACGCAAACCCCTTGGTTATTACTAACACCACATATAGGATTTTGGTGGGGTTTCAATTTACTATTGCCAGTTGATTGCTGGGAAACCAACACCACAGGGAGGCCCTAGGGGGGTGCAGGACGGCATTCTCAGAAGGAAGGCAGGATATCTTTTACTGTATACAGATCCTGAAAGGTGTTCAAGAGTCGGGGAAGGAATGAGAGCCACCTAAGGTCATACATATTTGCATATACATGTGTACCTACATACACACATACAGACACATGCATCTGCACACACACACACACACACACACACACACACAAACACATACACACTCTCACTCACAATACACCCTTGGGTCTCTTGCCAGAGCATAATAAACAGTAGAGGTATTATTAAATCAAAACACTACAAATCATACATACATTGATATACAAATCATACATACAAATGATATACATATATTTATATATATAAAATGATATACAATATATGTATGATATTATATATACATATATATATATATATATGTATATATATTGCTTATATATTTTTCAAAAACGTGATGACTGTGTTACCTAGGTTTTGGGCTGAGAGTGTATGTAACTCAGAGAGATTCTGTCCCCAGTGTCTTCGAGGTTGTCTGTTGGACACATGCTCAAGTGCTATTCCCTTTTGAGTCTAATGAGGTGTTGCTTTCAGCCGAGGAGACGGCTGTTCACAGTGGCTTCTGGGGAGAGCAAAAAGGTTTATCTGGTCTGTGTTCGTCAATAAAAAGAAGTTGAAAGTCACCTTCGGTAGTCCCCTTAAAAGTAACTAATCTTTTCACACTGTGGGGCCTTGAATCAATGGTTGCAGATCGATATGTTCTATATTTGGTTATTGTTTCATTCACCTTCTACACTCTGGGCTGAAAAATCAACACACTGTAGATGGAGACAATCAATGGGGAGCATTTAGAGAACACGGGCTAGGACTCTTGTCCTTTTGGAAATCACATGTAGAGGAAATTATGTCCACACTTTCTCAGAGGAATCCTTGGGTAATTATGAGATGGATCTGTGATCCGGGAGACTTCCCCTCCATTACAGGAGGGCTGTCGATGTGTTTACTTGGAAGCAGGCTCTCTCAGAGACCCAAGGTGGCCTCTGTTAGAATAATTGCCTCTGATGAGTCCAGACTCAGGATCTCTGAGATACTTCTCACATCTGGTCCATTCAGCCTTCATTGTCAGCGGTAGTTACAGTTACAGCTTTGGGGGAAAGTCATACTTTCATCAGTCTCAAAGAACGGGGTTGAGCTCTCTCTCTGTGGAGCCAGCTGGATCATTACCCAAAGCCAGCATGCTCTGCTTCTGGGAACCGAGGTGCCCTGCAGGAGTTCTGCACAAGAGACTGATGTTTGCTCTGTGCGTGCTGGTCTCCTGGTCACCAGATGAAGATTTGGAGAGGGTTGGTGTGCCCGGGTGGGGAGATCATCTACCCACGTGGGTGAGACAGCAGAAAGGTGGGGTTCATATTTATATGTTGTGACTGTTCTAGATAATAATAGAAAGTACAGCTCGGACATTGCCATTTGCAGATTAGATTTGTGCAGCTATTCGGTCTTAAAATGAAGTTGAATGTTAAGTGTACCCCTCTGTTTCTGTATAGTTTTCAGCTAGCATCTGAGCTAGTCGAGACTGTGCCACATTCTAGTCAAGGACTGGGGAAATTCTTCATTCATTTATTCATTCATTCCCTCACTCACTCATTCACTAGTGCAGATATGTGATTGTCTAATGGAAGCTAAGGGCTGAGAATATAGTGAAAAAAGTGTATCCCTTGAAGATTTTATAATTCAGTTAGGGGGTGGAATTAGCCTAGCTCTGTCCAAGACAGTTTGGGTGACTATAACAAAATGCCACAGGCTGCATGCCTCACAGACAGAAATTACTTTTCTTTCAGCTGTGGAGGCTGGGAAGCCCAGGATTGAGGTGTAGGCCAGTTCCTTTCTGGTGGAGCACTTCCTATGCTGACAGCATTCAGTGCTGTTTCTCCTTTCAGGAGCTTTAAGGCCACCATGGGACACTGCCCTCAGGACCTCATCTAAGCTAATCATTTCCCATGCATGGTGGGGAAAGGTAAAGCCAGCCCGGAAACAGGACTGCTGTGTTGTTGTTTTGTATGGGGATTTTTTTTCCCAGTATGACAATCTCATACTGTAAATGATTTGATTTTACACACACACACACACACACACACACACACACACACACACACACGCTCTATCTTCTCTCTCCTTCCCTCTGTCTCTCCTCCTTTCTCTCTCTTTGTTAAAGTTTTTGTTGTTGCTTTTATTTATGTGTGTGTGTGTTTGTGGTGCTAGGTGCATATGTGTGAGTGTGCCCTAGGAGGTCAGAGAAAGACACTGTTCTCTGGAGACACAAAAATCCTACAATGCTTCAGGAGACAAAACATTAAGGACCTTGATTTGATCACTGTGCATTGTGTCTCATATCATGATGCATCCCATGGATATGTACAAATAAAAGATGGACCAACTTCAAATGACAGGACCACTGGGACTATTGGCAACAGTACACATATTTCTTTTAAAAGGTTTTCATTTTATTACTTTATGTTTCTCCTGTATGTGCGTATGTGCACCATGCGCGTGCCTGATGACTGCAGAGGTCAGAAGAGGTCATCAGATTCCCTGGAACTGGAGTTCTGATGGTTGTGAGCCACCATGTGGGTGCTAGGGGTAGGTCAAGGTCTTTAGCAAGAACGAGTACTCTTCCCCTTGAGACATCTCGCCAGGCCCATACACGTTTTCATGTGCTTTATTTTCCAGTTGCTGACATTGTGTTCTCTGGCCAGGAGATGATAATGTGTGAGCTGCAAGCTCTGGGCATTTTCATTTGGTCTCTTCATCCTCTGATTATGCCATGGCTGCGGAGATACCCGAAAGCATCCGCGGACTCCCTTCACTATGCTAAACTGTACTGCTGTTTTGAGGAAAGCATGTCTGACTTGTTGCTGTCTTTTTTAGTTTGGCATGTACCGACTGGAGCTGGTTTCCAGTCTTTGCAGCCATATATGCTGATATGGATGTGACTCACATTAAACAAATCCAGTCTGTACTAACAAGGTGGTTTCCTGCTGGCTGGTTCTCAGAACACCAGAAGATGGTATGTAGACTGCTGGGGGTGGGGACGGGGGAGGAGGATATCATAAATAGTGAACCCTGTGAGCTATAATAATAACAAGATGTACCTATAGGAGCAATAGTGGCATGAATAGTATCTGGGTAACCAACTGATAGGATTTGAGTCACTACACAGAAGGAAACACATGTCTGGCACTGCAAATCTGACCAAGACCCATGGCAAGAGAGCTTATAAGCCCTGGGGGTAAACTTATTAACTATCACCAAAATATGATCACTCTTTTCCTCCCCGTAATGTTGGTGTTAATTAAGACTCCTTGGAATTCTGTCATGGGCTGCACTGACCGAGGTGCTGTGCTTTGTAATATGAAGCCCCCATGTGTGGTTGAGGAATTATAGACAGTTGATGGCTTCTGGGCAATGATGAGCTAAGGTAGAAGGAAGATAGGTCATTTGGGGGTATGTCCTTGAAGTCATTTGGGGGTGTGTTGCTGAAGGCTATCTTTCTGATACCATCCCACCTCCTCAGAACCATGAAGTGAGCAGGCATCCTATACCACATGCTCCTTCCAGAATATTCTGCCTGTCATGGCCTCACTGGGGTTGGGCCCAATGGCTTTCGACAAAAACCTCTGAAAGTATAAGCCAAATTAACCTCTCCTTCCTTTAAGTTGACTGTCTCAGGTGTTTTTTATGGGGATGCAGGCTGAGTGGCTAGATCAATGAACTGTCATCCCCTAGTGGAAGTTTGTCCTGGGCAGTGCATTCTATTACATGCTGCTAAGACACTGGTCTGAACTGACTTCTCATAAACACAGCCTGTACAGAAGTTGGACCAAACTTCTTCATTGTGATTACTTGACTGAAAATGACGCCCATAGGTTGCGTGTATTTGAATGTTTGGTCCCCAGTTGGTGGAACTGTTTAGGAAGGATTAGGAGGTGTGGCCTTGTTGAAAGAGCCTTGTCACTGGGGGTGGGCTTTGAGGTTTCAAAAAACCCACACCGTTCCCAGTTAGCCCTCTCTGACTCATGGTTGTGGGTCAAGATGTAGGCACTCAGGTACTGCTTTAGTGTCGTGCCTGCCTGCCTGCTGCCGTGGTTCCCGCCATGATGATCACAGACTCTACTGCTCTGGAATGCTGAGGCTCAAATTAAACGCTTTCTTATGATAAATGTCCCTGGTCATGGTGTCTTTCAGTAACAAAAATTAAGCAAGACACTCAAAAACATGGTCTCTGTTATAAACTTACTTCTGTGCAGTTACAAGTTGTATTATAAAGCATAGCATTGGCAAGCTGAATCCCTCCCAATGTAGCTACCCTTGAGTTTCCTAAATATTGGAATGAAGTCTATGGAGTCGTTTCAGTTTAGGAAGAAGCTAAGCAGTAGCTATTTCTTAGGTCTTATCATTAGCATCGTTTTCTCACTGATTATTTTAGAAACATATGTAATTTAAAAGGCATAATTACCTCCTGCTGTCACTTCTATTGCCAATGTTAAGGATGAAAATCTAGTAAAATCCGACTGAAATTGATGTTGGGAATCAGAGCTGCCGGAATCTGCCTCTGGGCACTGCTGAACAGGTCCCAATCACAGTAGTGATCTGAATCTGAGGGTCGATGTTGCCTAGACAATCTGAGACATGCTGGGGCAATCATTGACAAGTGACTTCTACCCTTTTCCCTGGTCATAAAATACAAGGTCTGCACCATACAGGTTAGAAATCCAGCATATAGACCTAAAGATCACTTTTTCCCCTATTCATTCATTCATTCAGTTTACATCCGGGTGCCCCCTCTCCTCCCAGTCCTCCTCTCACAAAGTCCCTCCACCAACCCCTTCCCTTTCTCCTCTGAGAAGGGGAGCCTCTCCCCCGGGTACCAACTCACTTTGGCACATCAAGTCACTGAAGGGCTAGGTACATTCTCTCCCACTGAGGCTAGTCAAGACAGCCCAGTTAGAGGAACAGGATCCACAGGCAGGCAACAGAGTCAGGGAGAGCCCCCGCTCCAATTCTTTTGGGATCTGTGTGAAGACCAAGCTGCACTTCTGCAACATATGTGCAGGGGGGCTTAGGTCCAGCTCAAGTATGCTCTGTGGTTGATGGTTCAATCTAAAAGAGCACCTTTTGTTAGTAGTCGAAAGAGTACTTGGGTCTAGCTATTTGTTGTGTGAACAGACTTCATTTAAATGGAGTTATAGATTGGATTTAGTTAAGAAGGAATATCTGCAAACAGTGCAAATTGGTTTAGGAAAGCAAGGCTTTGCACACAGCGCTGGCAAAGTGCAGAGTTCAAAAGACCTAAGGGGTTGTCCGCATCAGACCCCTCCCTCAGGGCTCAGGGAACCCCGTGGAAGAGGAGGTGGGATAGAGTGTAAAGCCGGGGGCTGGGGGGTGGAGCACACCAAGGAAACGAGGCCTTCTAAACACTGCAGGACCGACACAGGTGAACTCACAGAGACTGAAACACCAAGCACAGCGTCTGCGCAGGTCTGGGCCAGATGGGTCCTAGTGCTGAGAAGGAAAGTGGACGCCCTAACTCCGAAACTCTCCAATTGCCAACTGCTCAAAGGTAAAAAATCAGTTGTCTTCAAGGGAGTCTCAGTGGGTACACAAACCACTCGTATGGACAGGCTCCATGCCCGGCGATAGTGGACCAACACAAAATGAACTCAGTGGCACTTTTGGAGGTTCTTTGTCTCATAATTCTTGAACGGGGTTTATTTATTTTTTTTATTACCTTATAGGTATATGTTTTCTGGTTTTGTGTTTTTATGGGATTTCTGTGTTGTGCAAACAAGCGTGTCTCGATGCCTGTATGTGTTTATAGTGCTTTTCTTTAGTTTTTTCTTCTGTTTTTAGTTTATTGTTGTTGTTGCTGTGAATGCCTGCCTATAGCCTAGTGGGAGAGAAAGAACAGTTGCGGATTTGAATGCGTTCTGAAGTCGGGGAGGGCCCTGGGAGGAGTGGGGGGAACCATAATTAGAATCTATTCTATGAAAAAATATACTTTCAATAAATTCTCTTTCACTGGAATCGTTCTAAGATGCTGGTCCCTGTTCAGTAGTTTCCTTTATGTTTGTAACTATTTCAACATCTGCAATGGTATTACTGTTACAGAACTTGACTGGAATGCAGAGGAGAGAATTCTAACGAGGGCGAAAGACAAAACAGCTCTATGAAATGAATCGATGAAGACATTATAAACTAGTACTTAAATTTCAAATTTACTTTGGCCTGGAATTAGATGACATTTGTGTAAACTATCAGGAAAAATAAAATAAAAATATGTATTAAAATTCATACAGTGTCAAGTCAATCTTGCGATTCCTTTATAACTTTTGCTTCGGAAAATGTAGTGATTCCCTAGAACCCCGGGGTGCTCTGCGGAGGGACCGGTTCTTCCCCCGCACAGACAGCAGGTGGCGCTGTGTCCCCCCTTTTGCGGGCCTTGGTAAGAGGCTGGGACGCTCAGTAAGATGAGGCAAGGGAATTTAGAAGTTTGGAACATCCGAAGTAAGACAATTCTCTACATTTAGAATTTTTACCTCATGTCATGCCGATTGCACTCCTGAGGGTATACAGGTCAACACCTTTATGAAGAGCTTTGTGTGGGTTAAGGCACAGACAGCTTTTTAAATAAATTCACTAGACATGTTTTTGCCGTGGGGGCAAGAAGGACTGTTAGGAACGACAATCATGTTTTCAGCTGGAAGGGATCTTAGAGATGTGAAGTAGCCAGAATGGATTCAGCTTTGCAGCTGTAGAAGAGGGTCAGCCCCCTGCTTCTGGGAGACAAATATAAGAATGCATTTGGCTATGATCTGTTTTATCTAAAACCAGGTCCTGGTCATAAATGCCAAAGTCAGCCTGTTCTGCTGGCATGCTGGTCACAGGTTTTGGTGGCTCACTCTCATTATGTGGCCATACAAGCAGCCCCCTGGTTTCCTGACAGAGTCACGGATGGCATCTTCTTTGCTCTGCTTCCTTTATTCTTTTCTGAGTTTGACAGAGGTCCCATTGTGCCCAAGTCTCTTCTTCTCTAGACTCTCGGTGAAGACGAACTTTGCTTCACTTATAGCTGTGATCTCGGTGTCTCACAGTGACCAACATTTCATGAGCATATCAACATATTGGCTCAATGAATAAGCTTGTGGTGGAGACAGGCCTGAACCTAGCAAGGTTGTGTGTGTGTCATGGAAAGCTGACCTTGGGGTCTGAACACACAGGTGTACTGGATCGAAGAAAATCAAAGGAGGGGCTGTGTCAGCAGAGACAGGAAGGCCGTGTAAGCTGTGAGAACAAGGAGGGTGGGTTTATTGGGAGATCTGTGTATGGCAGGGAATTCATCCATTCAAATGAGCCACAATTTATATTTAGATGGATGGCCCTGGCATCAGGACACAGCTGTTTGCAGACCATTGCCTTGGCAACTTGTACTTTTGGGGCTTCTAAAGTGCCACACGAACTGTTTAGACATCTTAGTCTTAGGATGGAACTTGTGCTACAGATAACCTGGTAAGTCAGAGAAGGGAGGGGATCCCCAAAGCTTCAATGGCTGTGGTTTGTATAGACAACAAAGGAAAAGCTACAAATTAGCCATCCATCAGCCTGATAATGTCTTATTACAAACACCAGCATTTCTTATATCTCAGAGGGTTTTCTGGATTTGGCAATGTATTGGCTGGTTTTGTGTGTCAACTTGACACAAGCTGGAGTTATCACAGAGAAAGGAGTTTCAGTTGAGAAAATGCCTCCATGAGATCCAGGTATAAGGCATTTTCTCAATTAGTGATCAAGGGGGAGGGCCCCTTGTGGGTGGTACCATCTGTGGGCTGGTAGTCTTGGGTTCTATAAGAGAGCAAGCTGAGCAAGCCAGGAGAAGCAAGCAAGCCAGTAAGTTACATCCCTCCATGGCCTCTGCATCAGCTCCTGTTTCCTGACCTGCTTGAGTTCCAGTCCTGACTTCCTTTGGTGATGAAAAGCAGCATGGAAGTGTAAGCTCTATAAATCCTTTCCTCCCCAGCTTGCATCTTGGTCCTGATATTTGTGCAGGAGTAGAAACCCTGACTAAGACAGGCAGATTCAGATTGCCTTGTCCAGAGAGTGGGAAGAAATTTGCTGTCAGAAAATAAATCTGCTAGAGATTTCATATTTATCCATCCTGAGTAAAGCCAAGAGAAATAGGTATGGCTTTGAGCACTGGTCTTTAAAAGTGAGCAAGAGGCTTGACAGTCTCCCTTGGATTATACCAGGACTTGGAGGAGAGGGTTGGGGAGCTTTGCTTTATAGGAAGGGTGGTCCAGCCTCTGTCCTGGGCAATCATGCTAACAACATTTTCCAAGTCAGTGTCTCAGAGGCAGGTAGGGCAGCACTTCGACTTCTGGGCCAAGTCCAGGCATTGCTCATCCCTGCGAGTCTAGGACTTGGGGGCCTGAGATGAAGGACGAAGGAGGCTGGATGCTATGAGTCCCTCCTTCTCTATAGCATGAGAGGAGGGAGAGGGAGAGGGAGAGGGAAAGGGAGTGGGAGAGGGAGAGGGAGAGGGAGATTCATATATGGGATGAAGATCACTACCTCTTCTACCTCAGGTAGATGTGGTCAGTCATAATTAGGTGATATGGGTGAGTGGAAGTCTTTATCAGCTGAGGAGCTGGGTGGAGGGAGACCCACAGCCATGTGCACGTTAAGCTCTGAGGAAAGTGCCCCATGGGGATTGGACATTGTCTCTCACTAAAATCTGTACCCCCAACACCCCACACCCATTTCCTTGCATTGAGTGTTTAATGATCTAGTTGTTCTCATCTGTAAGTGGTGAGTGAGTTGTCCTTAAATGCATGCCAGTAAGCCTTACACTTGTGTTTGGATGGGTGAGATGCCACCATTCTGAGATCAGCTGAGAAGAGAGTCCAGCTGAACAGATGTGCCACCTCCCTCAGATTAGGGGCGTGTTTGCACTGAAGCATGCCTCTGAGATACTGCCGGTACTGTTTAGTAGCCAGTGACCCTGTCTCTGCCTGTCCAATATTTCCCTCTTCCTATTAACTTGTACTTAACATTAACTTGAATATAATGTGACTTTTTGCATTAGATTCACAGAATTTGAAATAGACCTTAGAGTTAGGATCCATGACTGCTACTTCTGTGCTATGTGAATATGACAAAAACACTTAAGTTTTCTGTGTAGACTCTGAGTGTGCAGTACCCGTGTCACAGTCTGATGTGTATGGAAGTGTTTGTGTCAGTTGATTGACAGGAGCTACCTTCTGTAACCCATTGTGTTCTTTAGTCTCCTGTTCCTTATCCAAGACTGATATGACCATGCGAAGACTTTCTCGAAAGGAGAAGTTACTCCTAGTCTCCTATTTTGACTGGGTTCCCAATCAGGAGCTGGACTGAGATGCTTTATTAGAATGTTGTGTGATGTGAGCATGGTTTCCCCTGGGCCCTTCTATACTGACGAAAGGATCTTTGGATGTGGTCCTGGGCCAAAGGAGTTGCTAGGGATGGCTGGGTTCCAAGGCAGAGCTTTTAGACAGTTGGGGAAACTGTTCATCTCTGGGGATCCTGTTCCCCCCCACCCCCAGTTGCTTTCTTACCCGGTTCGTCATTGAGGTTGATGTCATTTAAAGGGCTGTGGGCTGCAGCTGGTATGATCCAAATGGAAGAATTCATTCCCTTCAATACATCAGAATGTAGCATCTGAACTGAGACATGAGTGAACAAGATCTTTTATTCAAAGTCTGACAGCAGTGCCCCAGGCCGACTATGCTAGGGGGTCACACTACCCAGAAGTACGACTCAGGAAAAGATGTCACGGTTGGTAGCTTCTCCCTGGTTCTCTTTTTCTTTACACAGTCTTTCCAGAGCTTGTTGAAATCTCAAGAGCAGAGAAGACAGGAGGGTGGACCCAGAGGAGGGACTCCCAGCTCCAGGACCAGGTGCACAGGCTAGCATTTCTCAGAGCTGTTGGCAGTTACTTAGAGTACTCAGCAGGAAACTGACTGTTCCTGTCATCTCTCTTCCACAGGGCCCTGGCTGGCATGATGGCTATCATGAGATCCTTATTTTCCAGTCATTTATCACCAGTTGAAGTAGGCATCCTGGCTGAATAATAATAAGCGAGAACCAACAAGAACCAAACACTTGCAATGCCAGTTTGCTTAGCAGTTCACAAGGGCCATCTCATTGAATCCTATAGTCATCCATCAGGAGGAGCTATCATTCCATTCTGTAGATGAGGAAGCTGAGGTTTAGGTTGCTGCCCAGCCCATACAGCCAGTATGTGGCAGATACCCACTATCCATCCCAGGCCCCATTCTAAAAGAGCTTGCTGCCCAGTAGAGACTACAGAGCACATCTGGTTGCACAAATCACTGTAATGCAGACACACAAAGCCAGGAGCACCCTGTGGTACAAAGCTGAGTGTGCACTAAGTAGATGATGCCTTTGACCTTCTCACTGTCTGCACTGGTGCTGGAAGCCTGCCCCCTCGCTTCCTCCCTAGACTGTTGACCAGCCGGTCAGTACAGCAGGTTCTGTGAGCCTTCTCTTCTCCCTAATGTTGGGAACTCTAGGGAACTGGCCTGAAGTCTCAGTATTTGATTAGCAGAAAATATGCCGGAGGCTGAGGAAACTCCAGAAAGTCAAGATAAGGGAGACCCGCATTAAATAACACCTTCAGGTATCCGATGTGTAAATATTTTCACAAACTTCACGAGGACTTCCTTCTGACTAATCTCCATTGACACTCATTCTGGAAATGGGTTTGAAATATTTGGCCACTCTCCTCGGTAGGCTTACAAAAACAATCCAGGAAAACAGTAGTAAAAACCGAATACTTACTGCAGAGTTTAGTCAACTAAGGAGGCTTTGTTTGTATAAAACATTTACATACTTGCTTTTGTTTCTTTTTGAAATAAGGGATGGATCAGATTGGTTGGAGACAACTGACATTTAAATGAAAGCCTAGCAGCCAGCTGGCTTGGCTGGACTGTTTGGAAGCTTTACCTGTACTCAGAGTAGCACTGACTTAAATAAGAATATCAGGGCACTGAGTCTAAAATTCACAGTTTAAAAGTACTTCAGGTTTTTTTTTAATGCCAACTAAAGTTTCAATAGCACTGTCTAACAAGTAAGGGCAAAGTGCATCCGTGGAGGGGTTAACAAGCTTGTGACTGCCAATCATTACATGGGTTAGAAAAACATGGCTCCCGAATTTCAAGGACATGCATTTATGCTGTAGTCCACAGGAAACTCCAGAGAAGTCAGGCTGCATTGTGTGAGCACACCAGGGTTTCTGTAGTCTCCTGATTGACTCTGAAGATAGGA
Source organism: Rhynchomys soricoides (assembly GCA_019843965.1). NCBI lineage: Eukaryota > Metazoa > Chordata > Mammalia > Rodentia > Muridae > Rhynchomys > Rhynchomys soricoides. The sequence goes on along the minus strand of JADRCH010000028.1, from coordinate 9,743,776 downwards.
GGTTCTACCATGAGGCCAAACAATAAGCTCCCTGAGAGGAATCTTGGAGGGAATTCTTCTGCGCACTCTGAGGCGGTGGGGGTGTGCTTTGAAAACAGACCGAGAAGAACCCTAGACTCAAGAGTGATTGAGCCGGGTGAGCAGGGAGCTCATCAAAAGCAGTAGGAATGTGCTTCCGGGTCCTGGGCTGAGGTTGAAGAATCCTTGTTGAGTGTCAGACGGTAAGGGGAGCTCAAAAATCCAGGCAAGAGCCAGGCTGCCCTTTTGTGGAGATTAAGGTTAGGTGAAAAAGTCAGTGGAAGAACACGGGGGCTACTCTGCTGGGATGGGAAAGCTCAGGGGCCTGTGATTTGCATGTGTCCGCAGGTGTCCCCTCTGCTCATTGAGCTGATAAAATGGATTTTCTCACTGAATCGACTGCTTGTCACACAAAATTGCAGAGCTGATAGGCGGGCTCAGCGGCTTGCAGGTATAGCCACAAACTTCAATGACTCGACGCATCCTTAAAAAAAAATTGATTTTAGAACCCAAGTTTGTATTATCCTGCAGGCCCCCAGCCATGTGAAGAATGTTGGGAGCAGTAAGAAAAAAAGGAAAATCCCCTTATTGATGGTGTCCACAAATGCATAGAAGTTTTAGGTAACAGGCGACTGGATTGACCTTAGCCTGCTTGACTCTGAGAATTACAGCAATAATAACTAGAGACTTTGCATTTATGTTTTTTCCGCTCTGCCTTCGGGAGCTTGGCAGTTTGTTTCTTTCCTGTCTGCTTCAACTCTCTTCAAATCTTGGTGTTATTGTAAAATTAACCGAAGGTAGAGGCCAAATTCAAAGGGGCCTTCAATACTCACCAAGCAAATGGTTTTCCTGTACAGTGTTCTCGAAGGAGCTGCTGGAAAATACTTGCAGTTTTAGAAATCCACATAGAAAATAAATAGAAAATACTAGCAGTTTTAGATGCCGACATAGAAAATAGACTGCGATTTCAAGTCGGATATGCATGGTGAGAACCACAAATGATGCCCAGACCACTCTTACAGCATTTGAGAGATCCCTGCCATTAGGCAATGTTATCTTATGTAAAAAGTTGATAATAGGACACAAAGATGCTAATATGGGTGGGTGATGAGCTGATAATGGGGGGGTTCTTCATCTCAGTTATTTTTCATTTGTCACCCAGCAAAGCTGCTCTCCCTAATATGATATTATAATAAAATCTGGGCAGGCCGTCAGCGGTGAAATTTATGATGCAAAATAAAAGTCAATAGCATTATAAATCTTGTAAGATGATTATGTTTCAGCTGCCAGTGTTCTTGGCTGGCTAATCTCCTTCAAGTCCCCTATCTTAGTCCTGTTTACCTTAGTGATGGTGAGAGAAGAGACGGAGATTTGAACCTTTAACGAGCAGCACTAGATTCCAGATGGCCCAGTGGCCACAGGTTTACTACCTTTGCCTAGCCAAATTCCTATCCAATGAAGGGCGAGCAGCTGGTTGGAGAGAACCAGCAGAAGGTAGTTTGGAGGGATGCAGCCCATGTTTCCTGTGTAAGATGCTATTAAGCAGTTAATGACTCCCTGAGCTTGTGGGATAGCTTTTTAGTTTCATTAGAGGATTGCCATGGGCCTGTAACACAGAGGCCCTTCTTTGCAATGAAAATGGAGTCTAGCCAATAAGAATTTTTGGAAAATCATCTCCCTGGAGGGATGACGGGATCCAGTGTAATACAATTTATCAGAGCCACAAAGTCATCAACTACAACCTCTCGGGTTTCAACAAAACCGTATCAGTACTCATCAGAATCTGGCTAGAGCCCTTCCCATACTGTCAGCAACCTGGAAAACTCCAAAGGGCGGTCTTTGCAACCAATTCTTATTTTGAGGTTCTGCCCAAACATGAAATGTACCTCCAGGAATGTGAAACTCTGGGTCTCCCTTCTGCTTATGAGCCAGAATACTGAGAATCAAAATGTTGGTCTCACTAGCAGGAGAAATACCACAATCGGATGCCAATGTCTTAGAGCGAGCCTAGCCTCAGTGTCTGACACAGTGTGTACAAGTTCATTGTTCGGCATGAATTCATAGCTCAAAGATAAGAGAGCTGAGTGCAAGCAGCTTGGCAGATCTCCACGTTTAAACCAAGGATGGAGAGACATGCTGCCACGGAGTGTCTGTGCACTGGGTCTGCCTTCTGCGGTCATGCTGAGACAGGCAGACACTCTCAGATTCCTCTTAAAGACACTAGGACACCAGGGAACCTTTGTTAGGGTTTTAGTACACATGTGACACACTGGAGCCTTGTCTCCAGCCAGAAGAACTCAAGTGTTTTATGAAGTGGAAGATACAGCTCTTGTTGGCTCTGAAATATGGAGGAGAAGCCTCATATAATTCTGTACAAGGGGCTGGTTCAACTCTCAGGACAGCCACTTGTAGTTGACGGACTTCCCCTCCCCCAGGATTGCCACTTTCACACTACATGACAGCCACTTGGCTAATCTTAGGTCAGAGAATGCCCTCATTTCTTTCTCTCTTATAAAATATTTTAAATTTGGTGAAATTTCCATGTAAATTTTTTGGGGGCTCCCAGTTTATCATATTCTGTATGCTAAACTTGTACTAAATTGAGGTCAGAAGCCTCACAGATCCTTTTTTCTTTTTGTTTTTGTTTTGGTTTTTAGGTGTGAAAGGGTTAACAGCTCCAGGGCCAACTGTGTTCTTTCTGTGAACTCCCATTGCTCCTGAGACTTGACCTTGTGTACCCCTTTGGTTTTCTGCCTCCACTTGTTCCATCTGCCCTGGTTGCTCTGGTCACCCAGCTGCAGATGCTCTTTTGGCTCCTTGTATAGTGCTGCCCCTTCTTGTATCTGCTTTCCTTGGGTCCTAATCTAGTGTGCACCGGGACACCGCTTCCAACCTTGGAGCTCTGGGAGTCTTAGATTCTGCTTCTGGGACAGTTTTGTCCACGGGAATATGATGAGCAGGCCACAGCTACATCATCAGGTGTGATTAATATGTCCAGGCCAGCATCTGACCTCTGTATCTGGCAAAGATTCTGAATCTGTAAAAAGGATGCATGGGTCAGAAAACTCTGTCCAGCTTTTTGTCTTCCATCAATATCTGTGCTGTTTATATTCTGTCAACCACCTGGGAGGAGGGCACCTCAGCTGAGGAATTGTCTCCATAAGACTGGCCTGTAGGCATGTCTGTTTCTTGACTCTTGATAGATATGAGAGGGTCAAACCAATTGTGGGTGGTGCCAACCCCTAGGCAGGTGGTCCTGGGAGGGATTTTTGGTTTGTTTCTTTTTGTTGTTCAAGACAGGGTTTCTTTGTGTAGCCTTGGCTGTCCTAGAACTCACTTGGTAGACCAGGCTAGTCTCAAACTTAGAGATCTGCCTGCCTCTGCCTCCCCAGTGCTAGTGTGTACCACCATCGTGCAGCTGGTCTTGGGAGGTTTGAGAAAGCTAGTTGAACATGAATCTAGTAGCAAAACAGTTCTTCCAAGGTCTCTGCTAGGTTTCTTCCCTCTAGGCTCCTGCCCTGACTTCCCTCAATGATCCACTGTGATGAGGAGATGTAAGCCAAATGAACCCTTTCCTCTCCAAGTTGGTTTTGGTCAGTGTTTTATTACAGTAATAAAAAACGAAGGAAGACAGTGTCTTACCTTAGAGTAGCTTGCTATATTTTTTTTCTATAAACAAGTGACAAACTATATTGTTCCAATGAGTTTCTTGGTATGGATACTTCCCAGCCAGACAACAGTACTGGGTTTGAAGTAATCACATGCCTTTAAGTCGATATCAACTGAAGGGGGGGGTGGTTTAGGGCAGTGGTTCTCAACCTGTGGGTCATGATCCCTTCAGGGGTTGATCAAATAACCCTTCACAGGGGTCATATTTACATTACGATCCATAACAATAGCAAAAGTATAGTTATGAAGTAGCAATGGATATAATCTTATGGTTGGGGGTCACCACAGCATGAGGAACTGTATTAAAGGGTCACAGCATTGGGAAGGCTGAGAGCCACTGGGTTAGGGGGTGGGAAAAAGGAATGTTTGGGAAGAGATGCTTCTAGAAACCACAGCAATTACAAGATCAGACATTCTCTGGGCGCTGAGTGTCGGCACACAGCTTTCGCCATTCTAGAGTCTACTCTAGGCAAGCCCTCTCCCGCAGAGCTGGGAGCTCAGCCTTCCTTGAACTCTTGTTTCTTTTGGGTCTCAGGGAAGAGGACTTTGTTAGTGACTTTTTTCTTGTTTACACAGTCAGCATAGAGACTTTAATTGAGACTCATCAGGGAGTATAACTTGAGCTCTTAATTGTTTTGTGAGACAGTTTATGTGCTTTCATGACATGGCTGGGAAATAGCAAATGGAATTTGCCTACCGTTCAGTTAGCCTTTTGATATGTTTGTATTTTATCCACCACACAGGGAAAAACAGGTGGATAATAGTGACATATCCGTGGAGCAGCTGTGAGGTCTGCATCCTTCTCCTTGGGGGAAAATGATGACCTTGTGAGTTGTTTAACCAATAAGACGGCACTGTAGGCTTTCCAAATGGAGGTCCTAAGAAGCCTTCCTGATTCTTCCTTACTGGGACTATCCTCTGCAGCCCAGCTACTGCAAGAAATCCCTTTTACACAGAGACTCTGCAAGGAAGTAAAAGCCCTTGCTTAGATAAACCTTTCTGCTAAGAACCAACAGCAGGCAGTGATGTAGAAGTAGAATCTTTGTATATTTTAGCTCAACCAGCTCCAGATAACCCCAGAAGTTTTCAGCAGGAGCTAGGTGGCCTGCAGGATTAGTGCTGGCCCACTGAATTATGGGAGAGTTAGTTTGCTTTTCATCTCCAAATCTTGAGGTGTTTTGCTCCACAGTAATAGACACCGAAACACATGTCTATGTGATAGTAGTCTACTGTTGGCATCAGCATTTATTTAAGGCTCCCTAGCTTGACCCTTGTATCCCCATGAGGAACTGTTCGAGACCCAAGACTGTCATGGAATGCTTTCTAGAGTGGTTCTGTGCCTGCTGATGATCTGTCTTTTGGCCTTGTGTCAAGCAGTGTTCTCAACTCACAGAGGAGTGAAACTACTTGTGAGGTACCATGGGAAATTGAGTTAAAATGTGCACACCTACATCCACAAACATAGACACACAAACGCACACCGTTTAGAGGGCCTCAACTGAACACTATGCTTGTGAGTGATATTTGAAAGTAGCAAGACATTGGACGTCTTCTTCCAAGGACATCACACTACATAAAGGCATTTCAGTAAGAGCCTTCTATGGGCTTCTGGGTTGACCCAGTTTATCTCTATAATTAACATAGGATTTCAGGATACAGTAAGTAAAAACCAAGGTGTAGCCATTTATGTTATTATCAAAAGTACATATGATCATTATCTAGCAATCAGCATATTTAATAAGATACTTGATTATAATTGGTACATTGTTTTAAATGTCTCTCTCCTTGCCATACTGACTTACTTATGCAGAATGTTTTGAAGTAATTTTTTTTTAATTAAAAAAAAAACATGACCTGCAGCTTTGTTTTGGGTAAGTCTTTTGGTTCTATTGATAGTACATATTTATTGGGTGCCCTTCATTGTGGCGTATCTTTATACAACTTTTCAGGGTAGTTATCGATTTGCCCTTATAGCCTGGGTTGGGGGGGACTGAAGCCTAGGGGGTTTAAATCATTTGCTCAAGGTTATTCTGTAAGTGCAGAGCCAGGATTGGTTGCACAGTTGAAGCATGGTTCCCAGCCACATTCTCCCTTCTCTTCCTGTGCCTGTACCTGCTATTGCCCTTCTAAAAAGCATGCGTTTCGAAAGGCAATTTGTAATAAAGAGCCAGACTGAAACTGAGGTTTTAAAGCCACTGCCTGCCCTTTCAGGTATAAAACATTTTGTTAGAAGCAATAACAGCGTAATTACAGCAAATGTCTCTACCTCGCTGTCACCGCTGCACACAGTCCAGGTTACAGGTTCGAAATCTCACCGATTATTGGTACCTAATTGGCTTTCTGTAGGTGACAAATGTATTACTGATTGATTATCATGACTTAGTCATATCTGAAATGTCAAAGTCGAAAATTGGATTGTCTTATTATCGCATGCTCTCATTCAAGCACCAGATAAATATTACAAATGATGATTTTCTACTGAGTACCATAGAAAGAATTTATGTAATATTAATACTACTGTTATCCACAACCTTCATGCTTGGTGAATGACCCCAAACTGAAATCACGTTTGACTTTTGAGGAATAAGCCATACAAGCGATCTGCTTTGACCTGTTCCTTTGCTGCCTAGAGTTTTACAGGATGAATATTCCGAAGGACAGTTCCTACCTCCTTCAGCAAGAATTGGACATTTATGGCCGTTCGATGTTGCTTTTTCTTTGCCTTGTCTTCTTGCTGCCCATATATTTTTGCCTGGCAAGGTAACCACTGAGTGAAAATCCTGTCCTCACACAGCCACAGAGTTGTAAGAGAAGGAAGCTCACTGCCCAGCTCTAAACATGGCAGGTGCCTCATAGCCTTAAATAAAAGGCTGCTGTAAACCACCTGCAAAATCCACTTTCTGGAGGTTTCTTGTCTTCTGCCAGTTCTAAGCTCTCCACTTTTGCCAGGGTGTTGGGTCCTATTTCTAGAAACTGGATATGAGGAATCTAGAAGAAAAACCTTTGAGACAAACTCTAGCAAGAGATCCCAGTCTTAAAATGTAGACCAGAGTCTATCCCACCTGGGGATCCATCCCATATACAGTCACCGAACCCCAACACTATTGTGGATGCCAAGAAATGCTTACTGAATAGAGCTGTCTCCTGAGAGGCCCTGCCAGAGCCCTACAAATACAGAAGCAGACGTTTGCAGCTAACCATTGGTCTGAGCTCGGGGTCCCCAACGGAGGAGTTAGAGAAAGGACGGAAGGAGCTGAAGGGGTTTGCAACCCTGTAGGAAGAACAACATCAACCAACCAGACCCCCCAGAGCTCCCAGGGACTAAACCACCAACCAAGGAGTACACATGGCTCTAGCTGTATATATAGCAGAGGATGGCCTTGTCAGGCATCAGTGGGAGGAGAGGTCCTTGGAACTATTAAGGCTTTATAGATGCTCCAGTGTAGGGGAATCTAGGGTGGGGAGGTGGAAGTGGGTGGGTGGGTGGGGGAACACCATCATAGAAGCAGGGGGCGGGTGGATGGGATAGGGGGTTTCTAGGAGGGGGGGACCAGGAAAGGGGATGACATTTGAAATGTAAATAAATAAAATATCCAATTTAAAACAAAGAGAGATCTCAGTCTTCAGGAGGGAAGCTACTTGTGGCCTTGACAAGATTGAAGGGATCTTCAGATTCTTAAATACACTACTGTTGTGTGTAGGCTGAATGTTGTCTGTAGGCTCATGGCCAAGTGCTTGTTATGTCAACATAAATTATGCATGTATGTATTTGATAAAAATGAAAATCATTTTGAGATAGTACTGATTGTATCATACCCTTCAATAGTGCTTGTCTACATGCATGTCTATGCACAGCATGCGTATGAGGGTCCATGAAAGTTAGAAGAGAGTATCTAATCCCCTCAAGCTGGAGTTACAGGAAGGTGGCTGTGAGGGCCACTGTGTGGGTGCTAGGAACTGGGTTCTCTGCAAAAGCAGCAAGTGCTCTTAGCCACTGAGACATTTCTCCAGCTCCCAATATATCTGTATTTAAAAGTAACATAATAATATAATAGGGGATATTTAGTTTTTTAAAATTTCACGTGACATTTATTTAAAAACATGTAGATACTAATATGAGCCATCTGATGCTTCAGAACTGTAAGTATCCATTATCAGATGATTATAGAATTAAAATGTAATAGAGAATGCATGGATTTCTTTTTCCCTTCTGTTTTTTTCCCCCTAGGGTCATTGCGTGGGCCAAGATCCATTTTTTTTCAACGATAATGGCTGCCAGGAGGGTGTAGTTCATTATTACTGATTCTTCCATTGATGAAACTTTGAAGACAACTCACATTCAAGTATTTTTCTGATTCCTCTGCGAAGGCCCGTGTCATGGTCGGAATCTGATTGGTCCCTTAAAGGCTGTTTTCACGGCTTGGCTAGTTTGAACAGGCTTCAGGGCCTTTAGAAAGTGGAGCTTGGCTAGAAGAAGTGGGCCCCTGGTGAGGGTTCTCAGTGTGTTATTATCCTTCCTTCCTTTCTGTCTCCATCCCTGGTTCTGGTCTGCTCTGATGAGAATAAGTTATCCTCTGCGCATGCTCCTCCCTCCAAGGTGACCTGCTCAAACTCGTGGGAACAAGAGCTGGAACACTCAGAGCCATAACGTAAAACCGATCTTCCCTGCCTTCATTTCTGTCAGGTGCTGTGGTCACAGGGTCCCAAAACAATGCCTAAGTGCCCCTGCTCTGGCCTCAGGACCCAGTGTCATCATTTTTTTCCAAACTGTCATTCTTGATTCGCTTGTAGACTCCGTCCACAGTAGGTGCTCAATAAATGTTCATGAACACACTGAAAAGACTACTGTACCATAAACACACCAGCACTAGGCTCTCCTGGGTGACCAAGCTTTTATATTCAGGGTGATGGCTCTGAAGGAAATGGAGATAAAGAAACCAGCACTTTCATAACTATCTTTGAAATAACTTGTATCTTTTCTGCTCCTCTTGGTTAGTAAGAATCGAAATATATTCCAATTAGAATTTCCCATCTGTCTCTTAGAAGTAGTTTTTCCCAGAGCTTGACATGTAAGGCAGCCATTTTTTCCCTTCTTTGTACAGCCATGTGACTGAAGAGGAAATGCCAGAGAGTGTGTCTTATCTTTGACTCATTAATATACAGTAAATGTGAACTTGAAATAAGTGAGGTCCCCTTTGAGCGGACAAGTGTTCTTGGTCTCTCTCTTTGTCTCTCAGTCTGTCTCTGCCTCTATCTGTCTCTCTGTGTCTCTGTCTCTCTGTTTCCCTCTCTGGTCTTTCTGTCTCTCCATCTCTCTGTCTTTCTCTCTCTCCTTCTCCACCTCTCTCTGGGTTTGCATCTCTTTCTGTTTCTAACTTCAAGTATAAGCAAGTTACTTCAGCTTTCCCCTCTCCCTCCCCTCCCCTCCCTCCCTTCCTCTCTTCCTCTCTCCCCACCTTCTTGCTACCTCTGCTTTTGTAAGATTTTTCCAGTTGTTTCAGTTAGAAACATTAAGCATCAAGGCTGTGGAAAACCCAGCTTTGGTTGACTAACCTAAGAATCAGTGGGCATTTTTTTTTTTTTTTTAAAAAAGCTATCTCTTTATGTGTGTGTGCACACATGCGTGCGCTCTCGCAGCTGCTGTCCAAGACCAGAAGACAGCCTCAGACCCCCTGAAGCTGGAGTTACAAGGACTTGTGTGCCAAACATGAGTGCTGGGAACAGAACTCTGGTCCTCTGCAAGAACAGCAAGTCCTTGTAATTTGTAATTTAAGAATTCTCCCCTCCTGTTCTTTGTCCTCTTGCTCTGAGAGCTGCAAGTTACACAGAGAAGTAGGGAGTACCTGGAGTTTGGTGGGGGTCATCAGAATCCTTGGGATGGTTCATCTCCCTCAAAACAAGTCGACATTTTCGTGGGATGGATGCTTCCTTCCTGGGACATGTGTTTCCTGTGGGCAGGGATACTGGGTTTGCATCTCTTTCTGGTTGTTGTTGTGGTGGTGGTGGTGGTTTTTGTTTTGGAGACCCAGCTCAGCCATTGCCTGATACTCAGTTTTGAGAAACATGGTCATGACCTGTGTTTGTTCTCCAGCTTCCCCACTAATGGACCAAGAGGCTTTGTGACAAGTGGTGTGGACAGATCACTAGCTGCATATACCTTTGAGAAGAATGTGGGTGTGTACTGTGCAGACTGTGGGGTTCTGGGTTGGGACTGACACTCAAGGATATCTTTCTGTTACCAACTGCTCAATTGTGGCTTTCACTTTTTTCTTTCTGCCTGGCTTTTTTTTTTTTCCATCTGTAAAGTGGGTGTGATTGTGGATTTTTTGAGGACATGAGTAATGGATGTATGTGGAATATTTAAAATGATATCTTATGGTATTATCAACTCAGAAATAACGGTTTCCTAAGGAGAAATCTTTCTTCTTGGGGCATCTGGTTGGTCTCAAGCTCTTAACAGAGCGCACTCTGTTTCTCCTGTCTTTTAGCCCGAATCTTTAGTATCTGGGGAAGCTTCTGTGCAGTCCTCCTATACCCATTATGGTCACTGAGAGTACAGTGCCAGCAATCCACTTCTGCAGCTGTGCTCAGTCTGCCCCAAGGCCTTTCCAGATGTGGGAATCTTTCCAGCTAAGGTCATATACCAAGTAAGAGGTAGTGACTGCAAGCAGGCACACTGCCTGTTGTTTTCAGTATCTTGTGCTCTTCCATATGTCTAGAGTACTGACAACTGAGGTCTCCCCTTTCTTTAAAACCCCATTTCTCTTTGTGAGGTGCGCTGGACTGTATTGGCTTTGACTCCTTCAAGGTCTCTGTGTGACTTGCTTCCTTTATGGCTGCTTGTGGTCTTAGACCTCCAATTGTTTTCTAATTATCTCATCCACGTGTCTTTCTAAAATATTAAATTCTATTTTAAAAAAAGATTTATGTATACAGTGTTCTGCCTGCATGGATGCCTGCAGGCCAGAAGAGGGCATAAGATCTCATTATAGATGGTCATGAGCCACCGCGTGGTTTTGTTGGGAATTGAACTCAGGACCTCTTGAAGAGCAGCCAGTGCTCTTAACTCCTGAGCCATCTTTTCAGCCTTTAACATACTAAATTCTTAAAGCTGGCTTTATGGTGTCCCCCAACAATACAGTTGTATATTAGATATAGAGCAATGATTTTACATTTATTCTTTTCTTACACATTACATTTCTATTGTAGATTCTCCTCACTCCATTCTTCTCAGCCCCACCCACCTCTCCCCCACCTCCCCTCACCCATAGATCACTCCTTCTCTGTTTCCCCTTTAGAAAAGCATTACACCCCCCCCCCCCCGGGGATATCAACTAAACATGACATAACAAGTTACAATAAGCCTAGGCACAAACCCTCATATCAGGACTGGGTAAGGCAACCCAGTAGGAGGTAGGTCCCAAGAACAGGCAAAAGAGTCAGAGACACCCCCATTCCCATTGTTAATAGTCCCACAAGAATATCAAGCTACACAATCACAATGTATATGCAGAGGGCCTAGCTCAGACCCATACAGGCTCTGTGGTTCACTTCAGTCCCTGTTGAGCCCCATCATCCCTGCTTAGTTGATTCTGTGGGTCATGTTCTTGTGGTATCCTTGATCCCTCGGGTTCCTAAAATTCTTCCTCTCCCTCTTTGGTGAGGTTCCCCAGGCTCTACCTAATGATTGGCTGTGGGTCTCTGTATCTGTTCCCATCAGCAGCTAGAGGAATGCTCTCTGATGGCAATTGGGCTTGCAGCAATAATTTTTTAAGTGTACAAGAATTAATTCTGTGGCTGCTGTAACAAAATTTCACAGACCGAGCGGTCTGAATATGCTTCTCGTCATTCTGGAAGCTCCAAGTCCAATATCGAGGTGTTGGCCATCTGCTTTCTCCTGACCTCTTCCTGATTCGTTCATGGCTGCGGATGACTGAGTTTTCACATGATCTTATTATTGTGTATGCAAATGTTTGGTGTTTACATGTCTTGAGTTTTCTCTTCTGATAAAGATCTCAGTCAGACAGGACAAGAGTCTATCCTAATGGTCTCGTTTTATTTTAATTTACCTCTTTAAAGACTCTATTTTCAAAGACAGCCTCATTCTTTGGTACCGAGGATTACGGCTTTGATAAATGCATTTTTTTTTTTTTGAGACACAATTTATCCTATAACAGTGTGTGCTTAAAATAACTCAGTTATGCTGAATGTTAAATGCTGATCAAAACATTACGAGTGTTCTATAAATATGTCTCATATTAGGGAGATTTAATGGAAATTAATTTCGGGATTTATCAGATTTGACTACTATGGTCTCCAGGTGTCCCGCATGTACGTTGATGATAGCTAGGTTGCCTGCCTAATCACAGGTCATCACCTGTCTGATACTATAAAATAACATTTATTTTACAGAGTTAATTCTCACATATGTGGGAGACCAATAAGGCCTAGCCACCCACCCACCTCGCCTCACTCCCTCCAGGTGGCACATCAGCAGGTGTGACTCAGATTAGCAATTTGCAATGGAGCTGAATGTAATCAATTACACAATTTGGAGCCATTCAAAGATAATTCATTAAATTATATCATGAAGCATTGAAGAAGGGGAATAAAAAAAAAAGCAAAGCAGAAACAAAGGCTTCCCTAGGAAACGCTATGAGCAGCTTCTTCAGGGTCCTCCAGAGTGCAGGTGATGCCTAGCTCAGTTATTCAGTAGCCGTGTGTCTTCAGCCCAGGGTCTCACCTTAACCAGGGCTCAGCATCCTGGCTGGAAAGTTGTGATAATTCTGACAACTCGAAATGAGATGAGAAACGGAGACAGGATCCTCTGTATTGGACAGCAAGGGACCAATGACTGTGCATCTTTTCATGATCGTAGGTGGCCCAGAATTTAGAGCTGTGGAAGGAAAGGTGAGGACTCCTTAAATACTACAACTAAACACTGAGTAAACGAAGAAAGAGGCAAAAAGACCCCCATGGAGTTGAGGACAGGTGGTTTCCTTGGACAAAGACTATAGTTCTCATTCTGACTGCATGTGAAAATATCTGGGAGACTTAAAAACACCAGGGTTAAGTTTCTACTCTTGTAGAGTCCTTTCTCCTGGTTTCCATTTGCACTGACATTTCTTTTTGAGACGTACTGTCTCCTAAAACAAATTTAACACACACACACACATACACACACATATATATACACACACACACAGTGTCTCAGTCAGGATTTCTATTCCTGCACAAAACATCATGACCAAGAAGCAAGTTGGGGAGGAAAGGGTTTATTGAGCTTATACTTCCATGCTGCTGTTCATCACTAAAGGAAGTCAGGACTGGAACTCAAGCAGGTCAGGAAGCAGGGGCTGATGCAGAGGCCATGGAGGGATGTTCCTTACTGGCTTGCTTCCCCTGGCATGCTCCGCTGGCTTTCTTATGAACCCAAGACGACCAGCCCAGGGATGGCACCACCCACAAGGGGCTCTCCCCCTTGATCACTAATTGAGAAAATGTCTTACAGCTGGATCTCATGGAGGCATTTTCTCAACTGAAGCTCCTTTCTCTGTGACCACTCCAGCCCATGTCAAGTTGACACACAAAACCAGCCAGTACATTCAGTGACTAATCTAACGCCATAGTATTGTTTCTAATTTGTTTCTGCCTCCAGAATGTGGTTTTCAGAGCAGAGAGTTTTGGGTTTGTTTCTTGTTGCACTTTCAATGCTTAGACCATAGGTTCATAATAGAGTCTTCTTTTGGGGGTAATAAGGCACAATTTATTACTGTTAAAAACGTTAGCATAGATTATTTATGAATGGTAACGGGCTCATTGTGACACGTCCATGCACATGTGCAGTCTTTTCAGTCCTGTTCCCATCTCGATTACCCTCAGTTGTTTCTGCTTCCTGGTTATCTCCCCCCTGCTCTGACCAGCCCCTCTTCACTTCATATATTTTCTGTCCAGTTATTTCTTCATCATTTTTATAGGCATGTGTGTTGGAGTGTGTTTGCAGGGGCATAAATAGTAGATCCCATAGTGCATATGTATCACATTTCACCCCCTGTGACACACTTCCTCCAACAAGGTCACACTTTCTTGGTGTGTGGGGACCAAGCATTCAAATATTTGAGCCTATGAAGGTCATTCTAGTCCCTGGCCCTCATAGGCTCATGGCCATATCATAATGCAAAATGAATTTAGTCAACTTCAAAAGTCCCTTCAGTCTCTCATTGTCTCTGTTCAGTTTAAAAGTCTGAAGTCTCATCCAACACTCAAGGAATTCTCTTAACTATAACTCCCTGTAAAACAAATTATGTACTCCTAACACACAATGCTACCCAATATAGATTACTATCCCAAGCTAAGAAGATGAATCTTGAATCTTGACTGTTAGGTCAGGGCTGTGTTTGCTTTTGAGACCAATAGTTGTTCTTCTAGAATCCCACTTGTTGCCTTCCGCTGACTGTAAACTCCAGCTCTGCTGGAGTCTGAAGAATGGTTGGCTACAGAAATGCAACAGACTTTATAAATTAGTTGTAAAATTAAGATATAACCCAGCAGCTGTTCAACACACTCTTACGTAGAGGCTGGGACAGGGGTCGCTCTTGTGGGATAGACCCAAGTGGGAAGTTTCCAATTATAATCAGGATTGTCTCAGTCACTGTTCTATTGTTGTGAAGAGACACCGTGACTCTTATGAAAGAAAGCATTTAATCAGGGGCTTGCTCATACTTTCAGAGTTTTAGTTCAGTGTAGGCTTAGATATTTCAAGGCCTATTCTACACTTCAACCTCCCTTCTGGCCCGCCACCCACCAGAGGTAGTGGAAAAGAAAGATGAATAGGAAACTGGGGTTGTGGAGCTGCTTAGAAAAAGTTCATTGGGGCAATTCCAATTTTCATTGTCAGCAGTCCAGTCCTCCAGCAAAACAGCATAACTTAGCAGCTGCAGTCCAGGACACTCAGCAAACACCACTCAAATCAGTAACTGTAGTTCCATCCAGAAGACACCTGGAGGCTCAGCCAGTTGGCCCCAGTCCTCAGTGGCATCAAGAAGCTGCCAAAATATCATGAGAAGCTCTGAGGAGAGTTCCTCTCTACAAAGTCACAACAAGTGAAGATTTGCAACACAGGGCAAGGCAAACCAATGGCAGAGCGTCTTCAGTGAGGACTAGCGAGGCAGAGCAAGGGTTACCAATGCCAGCCAGTGCCTCTTTCCACTGTCTGTAGGGTCATATTTGTATTTTTTCTAAACATCACGCATCCTCTCCCCTGTGTCTACTTCAGGAAAACATGCTTTCACTTGTCTGCCCCAGCAAAACATATGACATAACTGAGTTTCCAAAGAAACCAGAAATCGCCACTTCAGTTCAGTATTATCATCTCAGGGATCATGGAGATAGGCAGGCATGTGCTTGAGCAGTAGCTGAGAACTACATCCCAATCCATAGGCCTAGTCTGGGCTTGGCCTGAGATTTTGAAGCCTCGAGTCCTGCTCCCAGTGAACACTTCTCCAACAAAGCCACACCTTCTAGTCCCTTTAAATAGTGCCACTTTCTGGTGCTTAACTAGTCAAATACATGAGCCCATGGGGCCATTCTTATTCAAACCATTACAGGAGAGTGGCTGCATCATCCATGTGCATGTTCTGCTGATATTGATGAGACTGTGGAGATCCCCTTGGTATGTAGCCAAGCTACATACCAAGCAAACAAGCAAAACAAGAGTCACACACATCATAGGATAAGATAGTTACCATACAGACATTTTTGCAAGCTCAAACCAAAGTGAATAAAAATAGAACTTTTAGAAAGTAATTTCCTTAAAAAAAAAAAAAGAAAGAAAATCATTTCTTGGTTACTCAAACTATTCTAGCTCTCAACTGCCCAAGTCACGGAAATAGGAAACCTAGTCTATTCACATCTAGGAAAATGCAATAGGAAAC
>JADRCH010000028.1:9707257-9728146 GCA_019843965.1 Rhynchomys soricoides | reverse complement strand
AATAGGAAACCTAGTCTATTCACATCTAGGAAAATGCAATAGGAAACCTAGTCTATTCACATCTAGGAAAATGCAATAGGAAACCTAGTCTATTCACATCTAGGAAAATGCAACACAAATCCTTCCTTAGTCCTTTCAACTGCCTCTCCTAAGCTCACATTTTAGTCAGGGAGGCTCAAGTAGCAAGCAACTGCTATGAGCGTATACCCCTGACTCAGGTTGCTTTGACCGTATTTTATGTCCACCACTAATGCAACAGACCATATTTCTTAACTTTTATAAGCCAAGCACACACTAGCAGTCTCTGAGCAGTGTATGTTCCACCTGCTTCTGGGGATTAAGGCTGCACTGGCCACCTAGACGCTGCTGCTTTGGATTGTGAGGCTTCGCTCTCTCCTGGCTATTCTGCACCACTATGTTCTCCTAAGAGCACAGGTAACTTCCCCTATTCCTCTCAACTCCGTCAGGGATTAGGAGCTCAGTTTCAGAGAGCTGTCACTCTTCTCTGTTTGCACAAACTTACACACACACACACACACACACACACATCCCTTGCAGAAAGATGCACTACACACTTAAAGATAGGCACTGCTTTAGAGTAAAAGAATGGACAAAAATACATAAATCAAATGGGATCAAGAAAGAAGCAGGTGCTGCTAATCCTAATATCTGACAAAATAGAATTCAAACTAAAACTAATCAGAATAAAGGCTGATATTTTGTTCTAATCAAGGAAACAGTCAAACAAGAGGACATTACTATATTACACATAGAGACACCAACCTAAGGGGACCCAATTTCATTTTTTTAAAAAAGTACTACTTGATTTAAAGACATAGATGAACATGTATCTATTAATAAATAGTAGGTGTCTTCAATACACCAATCTCTTTCATTGAAAGGCCGTCTAGATAAAAATAAACAAAGAAACATCAGAATTGACATCACATACTAAATACAATTAACAGACATCTACAGAATATTACACCCAAACATGAAAGAATATGCATTTTATTCAGCATCACAAGGACGCTTCTCTAAAATAGACCACTATGTGGAACAAAAACCAAATCTTTACAAATTCAAAATTATTAAAATCACTCATTGTAGCCTATCTGAACACAATGCAATAAAGCTTAAAAATTGAGAGCAAACACATCTCTAGTGAGTCCACAAACTTATGGAGATTAATTCACTCATTACTGAATGGTGAATGGATCAAGGAAGAAGTAAGCTGAAGAGGTGGTTCAGTGGTTAAAAGCACTTATTGCTCTTCCGGAGGTCCTGAGTTCAATTCCCAGCAACCACATGGTGGCTCACAGCCATCTATAATGGGATCTGATGTCTTCTTCTGGTGTGTGTCTGAAGACAGCTACAGTGTACTCACATACATAAAATAAATCTTTAAAAAGAAGAGAAAGAAAAGGGATGTAGATTCACAGGCTCCATCCTAGATCTCAAATCAGGAACCCTGGAGTGGTCTCAGTGACTTGTGTTTCACTCACATTTCTAGAGACTGAACATGACAGTCCTATCTTGGACTTGTTGTAGACATCTCCATGGCTAACCAAGACAGGAAAATTGAATTGTCAGGAAGAGAGTGACAGCTGAGGTGGGCAGAAGAGGAAACCCATTTTCAGTGACTTGTTCCGAGATGGGGGCTACACTAAAATCTCCCTGGGATAATGTGTGCATTGCCCTGTTCCCTACTTATTGCTGTCCTGACAGATTTTTTTTTTTTTTTTTAAAAAAACGAGAATCCTCTGAGAGGAAAATAGAGAGCTGTACCATTTCCAGACAGATGCAGTTTATGGACAAGTGAGGCACACTATCAGAGCCATGACAGGGCTTTGTGTATTCAGTTCTGTCAAGGAGGTGCAGGCTGAGGGCTGTGAGAAGATTGGAGGGAGACTGGAGTAATGCAGAGCCCCAAGGAGACATGGTGTTGAACTCCTGACAGGCACAAAGACAGAGAAGGGAATGCTTTAGTATCTTATAAATCATTTGGAGGAAATTATGTTTTATTTATGTTCAGTTTTTGAATGTATTTGAATTTTTATTGCAGATATGTTTCAAAGACATAGGCATTGAGGTTATCCTGGGGGAACACAAACCTCAAAAGAATGTGGAGGGAGCCGACAGGATTGGCTGAGGAGGTGAAAATTATTCATTTTAAAGAGCAGTCTGAAGTGGCTTTCGAGGGGGGACCAAATCGGAATGAAACTCAAAAAGTTTTAAATACTGACAGTGAAACACGCCCGGTTTAAAAGGCTTCGGCATCATTCAGTAGCAGTGCAGGAGTAGAGGAACTCGGGCTGGGGAGGAAGAGTTGGAGATGATCCTCGTGAAAACGGGTTGGTTAATGAAGAGGACCCCGTTGCTGCCTAAATTTTCAAAATCCCCCTTCTCCAGCTTAACAGAGCCTGCACTTAGAGCCACTCACTGTATCACTGCTGCACCCAGCCACGGGCCGACCCTTTCAGACATGCTTATTCCCAGCATAGACCCCTAAGGCTGCTTCCCTCGTGGAACTGATGAGGTCACCATTAGTTCGCAAGGAAGAAGATCAGAGTAACTGTTGTGTGTGTGGCAGTGAGTCCATTTTATGGACAGACGAGATTTCTGTCCACGTCTGCAGGGTAGCAAAGGGGTTTGATACTGCTGGGGTCAAAATAAAGAGGTGAGTCCACTTCTATGACCTGTGCATACTCATTCCGTTTTGAAAAAATCTGCTGGTGATTGAAAGGAGTTAGTCACGGGGAAAATGTGCTCGGTAATGAAGAGCTGCTAGCAGAGGCAAGAAGCATCTCTTCTCTATACTACAGACACAGGGTATAGGAAACAGTCCGAGGTTAAAGGCACAGGCCAGTGCAGGATGCTGGCATTTTTCCCGATTCTCACTTCACAGTGCTCTCCGGTTTTGTGACGATTCAGTAAAAGAAACCAGCGCAGGAAGAAAAACACCACTGTGGGCTGAAAACGCAAGTGTCAAATGACCTTTTTGTTGCCGAGAACCGGATTTCAGAGTTTAGAAAGAGTGTGGGACAAGGACTTTATTTACAGAAAGAGTTTGCCGTTCACTGGTCGTTTCACTGAGGCCAGAACGTGGTGACCACATATTGATCAGTCTAGCTCGAATTCCTGCCAGGGACTAGCGGACTGTCATAATCAAAATTTTGCATATTTTTGCCCAACTGTCCAAGAGAGGGCAGGCAAAATATAGCTCATAGTTTGGAAAGGAAGTTCAACCCCAGGGTGTGACGTTACAGGTTCTTGACTTTATTGTACATTCAAATCATCTGATAGTGTTTGCTGGAGGGAAGGGGGGAGGTCTGTGTCTAAAGAATGCTATTGTCCAGGCCCCACCCAAGACCAATGAAATTATAGTTGCTAAACATGGGGTCAGAGATTGATACTTTCTTTACAAATTCTCTTGGGGGCTTTAACAATCTGCTGGGGCTTAGGAACACCACGGCAAGGTCACGCTTGTTGGCTCGGGACAGGATCTCAGCCATCAAGTCTGATGAGTGTCGTGCATTCAGAATGATTCAACACAGGCTCTGAGCCAAATGTTACCTTGGCAAAGGTTGGTTGTTATCAGCAGAAATGGGATCTGAGGGGCTCATCAGTTCTCAGCACAATCTCCGCTTTAGGCTTTTCCATTTCTTGAAAAGTCTTGTCACGGGTCCCACGTTGAAGACAAATATGTAGTTCTCCAAAGGCGTCTCTCTTAATAGAAGACTACACTCGTGTAGTGTGTGTGCTTTGTAATTCCACTTAAGATGTTTGTTATATATATTACAGTAATAGGAGTGGCAGAGATACAGTGGAGATGAATAGAAGCCTCAGTTGACGGCTCTTTGGTCCTCTCAGAGGATAGCAAGTTATCACTTTGTTTTCAAATAATGCAGTTGGTAATAAGTTTTTGGATGTATGTGAGCCGTAAATCGTTCTGAAAATTGAACTGAAGATACAATATCGTAAATCTCTTCAGTGGTGGTAGAATATTTATGGGGTGTGCAATATAATCAGTTATGTGGCTATGCTGTGGCTGACATCCGGCTGAATGGGACCCAGTATTGAGGATCTATGGCCACTTAGGAAACTCCCCTAGGTGAATGTCTGTGTCAATGGGTGCACTGTTTTAATGGAGATAATGAGCTGATTCACCCTTCACTAAAGTCACTGGGGAAAGCCTCTGTGAGGCAGAATGGAATGTTGAGGCAAGATGGAGGGAAGGGTAGGGCCAGGCAGATAAACCTGTCTTCCTGGAGAACCTTTGCTCCTGGCTGGTATGTCCTTTGGTCCCCTGGGTCAATGCTTGTTTAGTCTGAGCTCTCAAAATCCAAAGGAGATGGACATTTCATTAGATTCGTTTACAAATTCATAATCCTTACCATAAAAGTCAGTCAGCTTTGGGAACTGAATCTCGAAGGCAGTGGTATGTCAACATTTTTCCTTTAGGATGATAATTATTTATTTATTTATTTTTAAAAATGTAAAAATGTAATTGCTATTTAATTTTTTTGTTTGTTTTGTTTTTTCCTTTGGTTTGTAGAGAAATACTTTTTCAAATAAAAGCTGATTTACAGTCTCATCGTGTAAACAGATCTTGGATTGAAGACAAGGCAGTGACTCCTTTTTTTTTTTTTTTCCAACGTAGTCTCTGGAATTTTCTCCTCAATCACCCTCAGGTCCCTGACTTTATCTGCTTTCATCAAGCCCTGTCCTCCACACACTGAAACCAAGTGTGGCAGGGTGATGATAGGCATGGCTCTATAACAATAGATACATCTCTCTGTGAAATGGCTGTACAACAATAGGTGTGGCTCTGTGATAATGGGCGTGGCTGTATAACTGGGCATGGTTCTGTGATGATGGGCTGGGCGTGGCTGCATAATATTGGGCGTGTCTTTGTGGTAATGGGCGTGGCTGTATAACAGTGGGCATGGTTCTGTGAGGATGGGATGGGCGTGGCTGTATAACAATGGGCGTGGCTCTGTTCTTTGCTGCTCCCATCAGACTATGCTACGCATTGACACAAAAGAACAGGGTTATTATTTCTCACGCCTTCAAGTCCTTTCTTCACCCCCCCACCCCAACCCTGAATTAACCTTTTAAAAATGACAATCTTTCCTCTGGCTCCCTACATGTCTTAAAAGGTCCTATAAAGTTTTTTATATCACTACCTTCAGATATATAATCTTTCTTTTGTGGTGCTAAGTATCAAAACCCAGGGCCTTGTCCATGCCAGGCAATCACTCAATCACTAAGATAGATCCTCAGCCTTTGGTTTGGCTTTTGATGTGAGGTTGTCATATGTTGCTCAGGATTGCCTTGAACTTGTCACCCTGCCGCCTCTACCTTCCAGTGTTCAGATGATAGGCATGCTTGCTATCATTTTCTTAATTCATTTTGTTACCTGACCTCTCCTCCAACACCTTAGCTTCATGGAGGCAAGGCCTTTAAAAAAAACCCCAAAAAACAGTCAACTGATCTATCCCCAACACGGAGAACAGTGTCCTGCAGAGAGCACTTCCCAATACACATTTATGAGTGAATGCACGTTATGCAGTCTGATTATACACTAATGAGTTGGTCTCCATGACCTCTTATTCAACCTGTGTTTAACTTGGTGTTTTAGTCAGAGTTTCTATTCTTGCACAAACATCATGACCAAGAAACAAGTTGGGGAGGAAAGGGTTTATTCAGCTTACACTTCCACATTGCTGGTCATCACCAGAGGAAGTCAGGACTGGAACTCGAGCAGGTCAGGAAGCAGGAACTTAGAAGCCATGGAGGGATGTTTCTTACTGGCTTGCTTCTCTTGGCTTGCTCAGCTTGCTCTCTTATAGAACCCAAGACTACCAGGCTAGAGGTGGCATCACCCACAAGGGGCCCTCCCCCCTTGATCACTAATTGAGAAAATGCCTTACAGCTGGATCTCATGGAGGCATTTTCTCAGCTGAAGCTCCTTTCTCTGTGATAACTCCAGCTTGTGTCAAGTTGACACACAAAACCAGCCAGCACACTAGGCATTCAGAAACCTCTGCTATTGGGCAGGTGAAAGCAAGATTACAGGGAATAGGTCTGTGGACTCTATGGATTTGGATGGGGAAAGATTTTATATCTATCTTCCTTGAGCCACAGTGTAGGCAAAAGGCTCCACAAACTGAGCCAGCAATAGGAATCATAGATTGAAATGCCCTGTTATCTATAACAACATTTTCTTCTATTACACCTGAAAATAATGGCTTTTCTGTCCATCAAGGTTTTATTATTTATTGCAGTAATAAGAATCACATTAGTTATTCCCTACTGGGTTTAGTCATCAGAACAAGGGAAGGGGAGTGGGAGAGAGGGAGAGGAAGAGGAGAAAGAGAGAAGGGAGTGAGGAAAGGAAAGGGGGGGGGAGAGGCAGGCGATGTCTCTTCTCTGCTATGGCTGCGGTCCTGAAGGGCTGGGGCTCCTCTCTCTCTCTCTCAAGCTGTTGAGGCCTCATTAGGTCACAGCTGGGAGCAGCTTTCTAAGATGGCTGCTCTTCCGAGGTTGTCTGTGCAGATCAGCTTTATGCCTTTGCAAAAACTTCCAGGATGCTCCTGCCATAGCCCTCTTGCTATGCCACGTTTCCTGGCAGGATACTGCCTCTCTCAAGTTCAAACCCCTTCCCTCTTTGATGCACTTCGTAGAGTCCTGATTTCTCCCATGAGATTTAAAAAAAAAAAAAAAAAGTACTTCCATCTCCATCATCTGGATGCTGGGGCATCCAGAGACAGAAAATGCCCCTTTGAATCTAAATAGTGAAAGTCAATTTTAGTAATTGCTCACCAGGTGGAGGGACCTTTTCAAAGGCAGTTCTGTGCCGTGGGAAAATGATGATCCATCCTTAACAGCGTTCCTGCTTTACAAGGTTTCAGGTACTCATCACTAATTAGGTCTGAAAATATTCCACGGAAAATTCTAGGTTAAAAAAAAAAAAAACTGTTAAATAACTTTTGTCACATCATATTGTTAATAGCTATTGTATTTTATCAGCAAGTTAAGCTCCCGCTGATTTATTAATTTAACATTACAGAGATATTTAAAGAGCAAATAAAAATATAGATGTTGGGGGTCAGCCACTATATGTGACTTGGAAGCCTGTGGAGAAGGGGGCATCTTTAATTCACTCAACCTGCAGGGACCCTAGCCAGCCTGGGCATGGCAGATATGGCTTTGGCAGGCTTTGTCCTTCTCCCTGATTCTTTCCGTCTACCTAAAAACCATTAGATTAAATTCTTAATGCTAGTCACCAAGGTCTATTCCATATGGCCACTTTCCTCCTGAGACTGACTACCAAGGTCCAGCTATAAAAGTATTGAAGTCCAGCAATCAACCCCCCCCCCTTTGTGGCTGCCCTAAAACCTGTCAAATTAAAATTAAACACCTCATCCTAACACGGGAATTCCCCTTTTACCTTTATAAACTTCCATTTGCCCATGGGCCTCATCTGTCTTCTATCCAGAGGTAGCCCCCTCTCATAATGAATACCCCTCCCACTTCTCCTCATCCTCTATCTCCTGTTATTCCCTGCCCCTTGTCCCTCTGGGGATCGTGGGGGGGGGGGGGGGGAAGAAGTCTCCTTAGTGCTGAACATTTGGTCTTGGGTGTCTTGAGCCGATACTGATCCCTTTGGAATGTGGACCATAATCTTGCAGCGCGGTCCACAGAGAGCTCAATGGAAGCTCGGAGAGAGTGAATAACTTGCCTGGCATCATGGGCAGAAAGCCAGCAGAACTGGAACTTTGCCGCAGACAACCCAGGCTCTTAGCCATGTTACCATGACACCTCTTACCAGCTTGGTGTCCTTTGTAGTAATTATGGTACTAGGAAGGCACTGCTTGGCCCGACTTGAGTGACAGTCCCTGAACAGAAGGAGAATGGCGATGACATTGTTTTCCGTAGCATCATCCAGGTTCTCCCTTCAGCCTCTCTTAAGAATGGCTTGCTGTGACAGTATTTTGTATTATGAGGAACTGTTCATTAGTAGCACTGGCTAAGAAGAAGATTCTCTTCTTTGTGAGACCACAATGGCCCAGAGTTATGGAGGAAGGGTCTAGGGAGCTTCAGGCTCTGGTACCTCAAACATGAGGATGGCAGGGGTTGGCTACTTCCTGCCTCCCAACCTGCCGCCTAAAGCCGGCTCCCCTACCATCAACCCTAGTAATAATTTATTACCCTGACAATTATCAGGATTCACTCGTTTGACCTTATGAGGTCCCCTCCCCCAACTCAAGCGCCTGAGTACGCAGATGAAGCAAGCATCTTCCAACACCCCTGCCCTAGCCCATGGTACACAGCCACACAAACCTTGCCCCAGACACCCTGGCTACCTCCCCAGGGCAAATACCCCCCCCCCCCCAAATGAACCAGTTCTCCGAAGAAGCTGTTCCTGGATGTGTTCATTGCCTGTGTTCTTATTGTGGACCAAGATCCTGCGCTGAACTCAACTGTGATTGGCTAAGCTTCCCTCCAGCGCAGCTCTGTGCTCATGGGGCCTAACTATCCGGAAGGAGAGGCAGACTTGGGGTGGCACTTCTCTACTTAGCTGAGCTAAACATCTATTCATATGCCTACATCTTTATCCTAAACCAAATAGGGACAGGCACCCCTGTGACACCGCTGTGCTCAGTGGACAAAGTTTGCAGCATGTGTTTAGTGACAACAGAATAACCCCCTGACTTGTAATCATTAGTGCGATCCTGTGTAAGGGTACAACATAGCTGGCAAATCACTCTGTTTGAAATATAATGTACCCAAAAAGCAAAAACTGTAGCTAGAAATCACTGTAATGGCTTTCTTGAAAGCTATCGCTAATTTAGGGCCCAATTAAAACCAGAAATCCAATTATTGCTGAATAACATAATTGCAAGAAAGTAACTTGAATTGGTGTATGCCAGTAATTAAGGAGGGAAGTTTAAGAACAGAATCCATCTGAACCATTACAAGGACAGGTCAGGATCCTGAACATGAGCTCCAGGGTGGGTCAAAGCCAGCCACATCCTCCAAATTAGTGTTTGTAGTGCAGTAGACAAATGCAGAATTGAAGATAGGGCTAGGGAATCACGTCTGAGTCCCTACGCTGTGATGCCTCCAGTATGTTGGGAGTAAGCCCTGAAAAAGCAGACACAGGGATGTGGCTTGTTAGACACTTGAGAAAAGTAGCTGGCAGAATAAATGCAACCTTTGTGTTTCTGTACCTCAGCCTCTGATTTGAGCACTGAACATGGGCAGCACTGTCTGGGTACATCCTGTATGCCATTTACAAGAGTGCTCTCTTGGCTGACCTAGGGCTCTGGCTGTGAGGTGGTGAGTCTGACATGTCTCTTTTTCTGCCCACATGTTGCAGAGGTTTATGGTAGAAGCCCAGCTAGAAACCCATATCATCTGGCATGTGAACTCTTTTTAAAAAGGTTTTATTCATTTTATTTGTATTTTTTAATTTTATTTTTAATTTTTTATTGGTTATTTTACCCATTTACCTTTCAAATGTTATCCCCCTTCCCAGTTTCCCCTACACAAACCCCCTTTTCCCCCAACTCTATAAGGGTGTTCTTACACTCACCCACCCACTCCTGCCTCACTGCCCTAGCATTCCCCTGTGCTGGGTCATCAAGCCTCCACAGGACCAAGGGCCTCTCCTCCCACTGATGCCCGACAAGGCCATCCTCTGCTACATATGCAGCTGAAGCCATGGGTCCCTCCACGTGTACTCTGTGGTTGGTGGTTTAGTCCCTAGGAGCTCTGGGGGTTCTGGTTGGTTGATATTGTTATTTTTCCTATGGGGTTGCAAACCCTTTCAGCTCCTTCAGTCCTTCCCCTAACTCTTCCATTGGGGACCCCGCACTGATGCAGAATTCTAGCTTGGTTATGACCTGACTGGGCAACCCTGGGGAAGAGGTGCCTTGTTTTCTATTCCAGCGTCTACAGAGGCACCTTTCTGACTCCACATGGAGGATGAAGGAGAGCTGTCCATCTTCCTCATACCGCACAGCCTAGGATCCCCAGATGAGCTTGTTTCCATTGGCTCAGGTCGAGCTGTGAGAGGAACATGACGAGGCAGCTTCTAGGAAGCACTAGGTTTGAGGAGTGTTGATTTGAACATGGTTGCAGTTACCGCTCTTGATAAAGGCTCACTTGCTTCTGTGGCCATTCCCGCTTCTTTCTTGATTCCCTTTTTTAGCGCACATTGATTAGGTAGTAGATTTAATTATGATGTTTCATATATGTATACCTTGTATTTGATCATATTCATTCTTTTTTTTTTTTAAAGACTTATTTACTAATTATATGTAGGTACACTGTAGCTGTCTTCAGACACCCCAGAAGAGTCGGGGTTAGATCTCATTACGGATGATTGTGAGCCATCATGTGGTTGCTGGGATTTGAACTCACGACCTTCGGAAGAGCAGTTGGTGCTCTTAACTGCTGAGCCATCTCTCCAGCCCCTCATATTCATTACCTTGTCTTGTCTCTCCCACTTCTCTGAGCCCTTTCTTCCCAACTAATCCCCTATTTATTCACTGGACTCCGCTGCAACCCAAGGAATTTAACTAAGGCTGCATACAGGAGCCTGGGTGAGGGGCGATTCATACAAACATAGGTACTTGGTGGCCACTCTACTGTAGGAATCGTCTCTTACTCTCTCATCAATCATTAACCACCTATAGATTCTCTGGGAGGGGTGGGGCCTCATCAACCCCTCCTGCATCCATGACAGATGTTGATAGGTCCAAGCTTGTGCAGGTCATTACAGCGGCTCCAAGTTTCAGAGTGCAATAGTTATGTCATGCATGGAAGACAGTGTTCCAAAACCACACACCACACCCTACCCCCTGGTCTGTCTGTCTGTCTGTCTTCCTTCCTTCCTTCCTTCCTTCCACCATCGTCTCACTAGGTAGCCATGGTTGGTCTGAAAAATGCTGTGTAGACCAGGTTAGTCTGAAGTTCATAGAATTCCTCCTGCCTCTGCTTCCTAGTGCTAGGATTAAAAGTGTGTGTGTGTGTGTGTGTGTGTGTGTGTGTGTGTGTGTGTGACCACTCCTGGCAATCTTCTGGTTCTTACATCCTCCTCCTCCTTCACCTGCTCCTCTTTCTTCCTCCTTTTCTTCTTCTATGTTCCCTCGAGAGGGAAATAGAGACACATAAATGTCTCATTTATGGAGTATTCATTTATGGAGTATTCAGCCACATAATCTCATCACTCTGCTCAGTCATGACTCTTTGTGGTTTCTGTTGTCCACTGCAAGAAGGAAACTTGCATAGTCATAGCTAACAGCAGAACTGATCTATGGATAGAAGCATCATTACCCAGAGGGCTTTGCAATGCACACATCATGTCCATTTAGTAAAGCAGCAGCAGTAACCTCCCTGATGGAGCCACGCCTCCCAGCACCTCAGCCATGGGCTTTGACTAAGTTTGCTCTGGCAGAGGTCCCTTCTGAGGAGCTGTTAATAAATCCCATCAGAAAATGGCTAGTTATCCCTATAACAGACTTGCTACTGATGTACCTGTTGACACATCATGCCTGGTAGGTCATTACTGTTGCTCACAGGGGCTACAGCTGTGTATGGCTGGTGACAACCCCCACCGCCACTTGTAGCCTCATTAACTACCATCTGGCATTGTGACAGCTAGCCAGCAGGGAAGAAGACTCCAGCCCAATTCCACTTAGATTTCTCTATATCTTACAACTGAAGTACGTGGTGTCACCAGCAACAGGGTCTTCCCTTCCAGTTCTCATAGGGAATCAACAGCAATGGCATGGAGCCTCAAGATCATCCCTGACCAACAACTCAGGGGTAACCTTGTTCTTCTGGCACTGAGGACAGCTTTATCTACCACTGTCTGATAAATCTGCTCAAGCTCTTTTTAAACCTTTTTACTTTTAAATTTTCTTACCAAGCATCAAATATTCTTATGGCTTTTCATGCATTGTTATCTTGATATCTTCAATCCCTGCTTAAGATTTTCTTCCTTTAGCTTTGATAGACACATTCAAAATTGATTTTTCAACAAGACTGGGGATGAGCCAAAGAAACACGGCAGTCACTTGGTAAAGCCCTAATCTAAGAAGGTTCACTAACCTGGTGGTTCTTGTACCTTCTCTAAGATTTTTCATGCAGTGAGCAGAGAGAAAAATGTTAGCTACTAATATCCATTCATGAAACCCAAGTTATGGGTTGCTAAAAAGTGTATGAAGAATACAAGTCACTTGGGTTGTGTAGACTGCCAGAAGGACCTGCCTTAGGACACATCCTCTCAGATGTGGTTCATTTTAGGTTACAAATGGGAGTGACAGGATGAGACAAATACTCCAGAGCAGGGACAGCCAAGCAGGACACACATCCTGGAAAAGCTAGTAGGCACTAAAACAACAGAGTTTTTTGTTTTTTGTTTTTTGTTTTTTTTAATGACATTTCAGTACCTTTTGTTTAATTTTCCTGTAAACTTAATTTAAAAAAAAATCTATTATTAAAAAAAAAAATGCCAGGAGGGAAAATAAAAGGAATCAAATTTTCTGTGATTTAATTAATTAATTAATTTTTAAAAGAGTTTGTTCCTGGTTTCCAGAGACTTCTCAGTACCAAGAACCTGTTTAGTACTGCAGATGACACTGCTCTCATGGTTCCTGATTTTAAAATATTCTATCTGCAAAATGACTTTCTCACTAACTAATTTTTTATTCATCATCATCAGCAAAATGACTGTTAGTCAGAATGTCAGGTGAATGTCTAGGTGATACAGCCAGAAGTGAACACACATCCTTTGTTGTTGGCTTGCACAGATGTACTGGTGGATTTTCACTAGACAGTCAAAATATAACCATACGTTAGGACCTTTTCTAGGTCATTTCCCACCTTTCCTCAGGTCCATCAATCCACATAATGCGTGTTAGGTTCTTTTATGATGCTTCTATATTGTGACTATCTCAAAATGTTAGAAGGGTAAAATGTTAACTTTGGGGTGTTCAGATGTCAGCTGACTGCTGGCCAGATGACCCAAAGATAACTGAATTATGAACACTTAAAACTCATCTGTGCTAACCTGTCAGGAGGAATTTACGATTTCATTTCTAGAAATAGGATAAAGAAATGAAATAAAGTCTAATTCCAGTGTGTAAATTAGAGAAATCAACCTCCTCCCGCCTGATCCTGAATGAACTGCTCCTTACTTGATGCGCTCAAGAGTGTGGTCTTCCCTCTCATGCATATTTTGAAGTAATTGCCCTGGTGGAAGTCAGAAACAGGCAACGTAATATATTAGTTTTACTCAATGATTCTTGAGAGGTGATACCTCAATTAACAAATCCTCCAGGAGAGGATGCAGTGTTGCAAGAAAATATGCTTCCGTCTCTTTCATAAATCAAACCGGGAAGAGCTGCCTCCAGCCATTGGCAAGACAAATCAACTCAACACCCTAGCTCTGCCACTGAAACAAAACAAAACAAGACAACAACAACAGCAGCAGCAGCAGCAGCAGCAGCAGCAACAACAACAACAACACTCTGAACAGAGTGGCTCCCAACCCTGCCCACATGTAGGCAAGGAGAGCCATTCTGGGCAAATACATGAAATTCTGTTTCCCCAGAGAAGATGGCCCTCACTCCTGATGGAGAGACTCTCCTGCCTGCTTTTCCTATTTCTCCTCCAATAGAAACTAGTCACACACCTGTTATATTTGTTGATTACCCCACAGAATGATAACGTAAGGCAAATGAATGTAAACTGACAGGGTGGAGTCAAAGCTTTTATGAACTTTCAGGAACCTAGGAATCTCGCTCAGGGTTTATCTGGGATTATTGTTCCAGAGGGTTAGAATCTGTAATGGTAGGGACAGCATGGCAGCAGGAGGCAGGCATGGTGGCTAGAGCTGGAAGCTGAGGTGTTTTATTATGGAAAAATTATTCTCCTTCAACTATGCAGATAGTTTCGCTAGGTATATTAGTCCAAGTTGGCCTTTATGATTTTGTAAGACTTGAAATGCATTGTTCCAGGTTCTTCTGGCTCTCAACGTTTCCACTGAGAAATCTGATGTTGTCAAATGGGTGGTCTGAGATAGGACTTGTATTTTTTTTTCCTTGCAGTTTTCAATATTCTTTTTGTTGTTGTTGTTTTGTATATATAAGGTTTTAACTATAATGCACCCTGGAGATTTTCTTTTTTGGCCTTATCTATTTGGTGTTCTGTATATTTCTTGTATATCTGTATAGGTGTGTCTATCCTTAGTTTGGGGAGAGTTTTCTTCTATGATCTTGACCTAGGATTTTTCTCATCTATTACTATAATTATAGGATTTTTTTGTGGTGTCTCATTTGAGTTGTGGTGGGGACATCATGGCAAGGAAGCAAGCATAGGACTCTCCTGAGTCGTGGACGCCGTGTCCACAGGCACAGTCTTGTCTCCCCTCTTCATTTCTTGCATTCTTTGCCTCTTTCTTACTCTTTCTTACACTTTTTTCTCTCACATTTAATTCTATGATCCTGTGGTATGTAAATGAATTGGGACAGAATGGTTGCCAGTGTCCCAGTTTTCCAAGGATTTGGGGGAGTTTCTGGGAAGTGGGTTTTTTTTTTCTGTCAAGAGTGAGTCACCTCACCCACAAGGAAGCAGAATTTCTCCTAACTGAAACTCCAAGACATTTCTCTGGGTCTCTTCTTTCTACCAATTGTATTGGTCTTGGACATGTAATACTGCCCCTGGGTTCCATGATTGAAGAGTCTCACCCATCCCAGGCCGCTCTAGTAACAAGATATCCTACAATTCACTTTAAAACTCTGTGGTCCTGATGTGGTAGAAGGTGTTGGTGCAGCAGGTAGCTGCACTGTGGCTCAGTTGACTTGCACGGATTACTTACACTTTCAAGGGTTAAGCGTTTTCACCAGTGAAACATAGACATTGCTCATTACAGTGAGCAATTAATTGGTGGATGCATAGAGACTTGTTAAATGCAGCATTTTGATTTAAACAATCCATATCTATCAGCCAACCAAATCAGACTCTTTGCTTTCATTGTTTTCTAGTTTGGTTACTTTAATAGCAGGCTTCCAGTTTTCCCAAGAGTGGCTTTTATGGAGTATAAACACTTGGTATAGTTGGTACTATTTTTTATTATTGGAATCTAAGCCTTTAGGACACATCTTCATAATGTTGATTTGGATATTGTTCGGCCTAGCACTGAAGAGCAAGTAGTCTCAATGTCGGGAGGTAGAAAGTACTGAATGCCACTTTTCATACTTAGACATGCTTAGATTTATTTCCTAAAGTCCAGTCTACATCTACCTTACATAAAGTTCTTTCTTGAGCCTCGGGGCAGAGCCATCAGTTACAAAGAAAAATACCAGCAGGAACATCTGCAAACAAGATACATCAATATGGTTACCATGGTTAAGCAAACCCAGCTTTGATCTCTGAGGAAGAGTGGTGACAGTCGTTCCGAGCCTGGTTCTCTCTGTAGACTGGAATCTTCTCCGTTAACACAGTGACAGCTCTGAGTCTCCAAGGTCTTTGTTGGATATTTTCTGTTGTTCTTTGGTCCCAGCGTTCCATCCGATTTACATGTTGGAGATATAATTAGCCATAGACTGATTGCAAAGAATCAGCCATAATTTAAAAATACGAATTAACATAAAATGGCAAGCATTAAAAGTTAATGTTAACTTGATGCTCATTTATTTTTGCATCCAAATGAGCCTTATTAAGTTACTTAGTCCATCGAAACATCAGGGTTGGTTTTTTTTTTTTTTTTTTTTCTCCTATACTAAGTTCTGGTAACAATTTCTTGCATGTTAAACTCTGATAATAGAGTCCAATCTGGCTGGCACCACTGTAGTGTGGCAGATTAAAGTTCAGATTCCTTCAATGTGCTTTCTAATGGAAATTCTGTTCTGCCGGTCAGGGCTCCATGTCCCGTCCTTCACTGAAGCACAGGCAATAACTTCAGGCAGGTGGATGAAGTGTAGGCGTGGGATATATGGAAGGGTGGCCTGTGAGAAGTGAGCTTCAATAGTTAAATCAAGCCAATTGGTTTAGAATTATGATGGTTGGATTTCTAATGCATATTCAAGAAAGGCTGAAAAACTGTATGAAATTTAATTGTACCATAAAGCTGTCACCAGAAAATATATACTGAATATCAAGTAGGGTAACACGTCTTCTAGAGAGTTAATCTGCGAAAGTTGAGGAAATGTAAAGAATGTTATAGTTGAATAAATAATAAGAAGAAGTGGTGGAGCCAGGGAGCAAGACAAGCATCACATAAACTCAGATTTAATGGGTGAAAGACATTTGATATCTTTCTGGCATTAGCAATTTCTCTATTGAATGTGTAAAAATAAGTTCTGAGACAAAGTTTAAAAGTGAGATTCTTAACAACATCCATGCCAAGGGTTTAAAAATGTATCAATGATATTTAGGTATCCATTAGTTTATTATGCTACCAAAATGCATTATCATCAACCGAATGAGTTTTCTTTCATATAAAATCCATTGTTCCTTTCAGCCAGATGGAAAATGCCTTTTTTTTTGTATCTATAGAGGCTTTGTCTCAAACTTTAACATGCCCATTAGTCACCTAAGAAGCTTCTTAAAATGAAGCTTTTGGGGGGACACTTTTTAATTGAGGTAAAGCCTGACATGAGATTAATCATGAATCATTTTCAGAGTCTTAGCATCTTTACAGTGTTGTAAAAACTGTCACCTCATCACAGGAGACCCTACGTCTACTGAACGGCCACTCCCCACCCCTTCCTCTCCACCCAGCCTTGCTTCTGTCTCTGTCGATTTAACTCTTTTCTGTTCTTCCTGTAAACAGATCCACAGGCCATGCAACTTTTCCAATCAGAGAGGAATTAATGAAGGTGATTCAGAAAGGGAAGGGACAGAGTCTGAGGTCCTGCACTGTGAATGTCCCCACTTACTGCTGCTGCTGGTGGGAAGGTGGCTTTTGGATAGGGTTGGCGTTCCTAGGTGTGAGAGAAAGGCAGAACTGACTTCAGTAGGATGACCACCCTGCTGACGCCCCTATGGAGTCAAGTGATTTGTTTGCAACAATAAGGACTCCCAAAATCCAAGGTCCCTTGCAGATCTCCCCTACAGAGTGTGGGAAACATCGGAACATTTGCACTGCCATTTGGAACTTACTTTTGGTAAATCAGTTTCTTCCTCTCTATGGAGGTGTATTAGTTAGTTTTTGTTGTTGCTGCTGCTGCTACTGTGCCAGACTACAAGACCAAAGCAACCTAAAGAAGGCTTTATGTTTGCTCCATATCCTTGTGAGGGAGGCACTGTATCCTGGGGGCATGAGACAGCTATCATATTGTATCCCTAGTAGGAAAGGAAGGACAGGATGCTGGTCCTCAGCTCCCTTTCTCCTCCTCCCCCTTTGTCTTGGTTGGGTTTTTATTGCTGGGACAGACCCATGACCAAGAGCAGCTTAGGGGGTAAAACGTTTATTCTGGCTTCTATCTCTGGTCATAGTCTATTATTGAGGGAAGTCAGGGCAGGAGCTCAAGGTCAAATCTTGGAGGCAGTACAGAAGCAGAGACCTTGGAATAACTCATTAGAGGCTTGCTCACTATGACTTGCTCCACTTGCTTTCTTCCACACCCCAGGACCACTTGCCCAGAAGTGGTGCCCTCCGCAGTGATCTGGGCTCTGGCACACCAGTCATTAACTACACCATAGGCTCCTCCACAAGACAATTTGGTGTGTGTTTGAGATTTTTCTTAATAGAAGTTCCTTCTCCTTAAATGACTTTAGCTGTTTTGAGTCAGGTTGATATAAAACTAGCCAGCACACCTTTTTTTATTCAGTCTGGGACCATAGCCCAAGGATGGTGCTGCCTGCATTCAATGTAGGTCTTCTCTTCTTGGTTAAACCTCCCTGGAAACACCCATTAGACATGCCCAAAGGAGTGTCTTCTAGATGATTCTAAATCTAGTCAAGTAGCCAAGGAAGAAAAACTATCACACTAAAGTTGACAAAATGGGACCCAGAGCCAAATCCCTCCTCCTGCCTGCTATTGCATGGCTCACCTAGTAAGAATGGGTTTCATTCTTTTCAATGATTAATACTCAAAGGATGAATAATATGATACATGAATATCACATGAAATTAAAATTTCAGTGCCCATAAATGACATCTTAATAAACATATCAAGCTCATTTGTTTATAAATTGCCTGTGGCTGTTTTAACCTCAACACAGACCATATGATCCAATATTTAGTGTGTTGTCTGTCCCAGACACAATTTGCTAATCCCCTGGTCCATACAATGACTTCACAATAGAGATATGGAACAAAAACAGTGGGGTAACCTATGAAATATCTTTGAAGAGAAAGGCAGACAATTTTAGGCATATAAACCAGCAGTTAGGCATCATTGGAAAGAAAAAGAAGTCGGTTCACAGAAATGAGCTGAGCAAGTAAAAAAGTTCTTATTTTCTGTCCAGAGAGCCAAAAAGTAGACTGCCGCTTCTGATCAAATATTAGAACCCCTTTTCTTTCTTCTTTTTAAAGCTTCTCTCAGCTGTCTCTCGTGAGCATCCTCACATTTCCGTGGCTGTAAAGCCGAATGTGAAAATGTCAAGTGCTCTTTAAGAATGGATTTTATACTTGCCATTTTCAAGTGCGGTGGATTTACACTTCAAAAAGTCAGGCGTGACTTCGTAATTGAATTGCACCTGATCTTTTCAAGTGCCAGGCACTGGAGCTGGGGTCAAGGACAAGCCCAGAACTAGACTTGAGTTTTTCTGAGGGTGAATCTGTAATGCTTGCAAAACCTTCAAAATGAATGAGATGACTCACGGAGGGAACCACACCAAGGCAGAACTATATTTGCTTTCTAGACTTAGCTGCTGTTGGAGGGCCATGTTGTTCATTTGTCTAAGCTCTCTTTCATATTAAGAAAATAGGTTGGAAAGTCTAGGACTTAAGAGTGTCAGAATTGCAAGGGAACTCTCTGAGGAAAGGACTGAGGAAGCCCTAAGTATTGCCTCAAGTTTTCATACCGTAAGGATAGACCAGACGCTGCCACCATGCGAGCCCAAGGTTAATCCTAAAACATTATTCAGGATCTGTAAACATGTCTAGATTTCCAGGAAGATGGAGTTTCTGTGGCTCTTCTGAACAAACAAAACCAGGATGTATTCAACCCTGCTGTGGCCAACCTCTGCTCACTAACAGCACGGAGCTCAATGCAGGATTGCACACAGACTTTAACTGTTACACAGCTTTTGGGAACAATGTCGTGCGGTTCTTGAGTGTGAACTTTGTAGTTGACAGTCATGCTGCACAGCCCCACATTCTAGGAAACAGCTTTGCCGTCGCTGCTATCGTTGCTTCTGCAGACTGCGCTTGGGGCCTCACACAGGAAGAAACATGAAGTTTCAAGGACATCTATGAGCTTTCACATGCCCTCATAGGGATGGAGAAATCTCCAGTCACTGGCCCAAGCCAGGTGTCACCTTGGATTCCAGCAATAATGGAGTCTCATAGACAGATCGCTCCTGCGGGATCAGTCAGCCTGGGAGAGAAGCTGAAGCTGCTCCCAGTTCTCTCCTGAGAACAGGATTCTCTTCTCAAGCAGATGAACTCCAGGCACACCTTGTAGCATTACAATTAAAGTGATGAGAAGGAGACAGAGTCTGACCAGTATGGATTAGTCATATGCACTTACTCCTCCTTGTCCCAATTCTTCCTCCATGGAACCTAAAGTTCTTATCAGCATCCTGGGGAACAGGTGAGTGTTATCCCAATTTCCTTAGAAATACCCAAGGCTCGGCCTCTGGCTAGTTACAAATGTAGTT
Source organism: Rhynchomys soricoides (assembly GCA_019843965.1). Taxonomy (NCBI): domain Eukaryota; kingdom Metazoa; phylum Chordata; class Mammalia; order Rodentia; family Muridae; genus Rhynchomys; species Rhynchomys soricoides. The sequence continues at coordinate 9,708,299 of JADRCH010000028.1, read as the reverse complement.
CTTCACATAGGATCATTTCGGTGCTCACTGAAAGTTCATGGGGTTCCCCCAAATGTCCTCCAGCTCCACATTTCACTAGAGAGAGTCACCAAATCCACGGAAACCAACAGGACTCGGTGCTATGTAATCTTGTAAGGGAAGAACATGGGTCAAAAGAAGTCCGCAAATGACAGAATTTGGAGGTTTCAGGAATCATTGTTGTCTAAATATGTGACCTGTAGTATTGACAACCAGGGAAGCTCATTTGAAACATAGTGTCCAGTTTTTAAAATATTAATTTTTACTAATTTTTTTCTTTTATGTGTGTTTGCCGGCATGCACGTACGTGTACCACATGCCTGGTTGGTACCTAAGAAGTTCAGAGGAGGGCATCAGATCCCCTGAAACTGGAGTTCTGGCTGTTTTTGAACCACAATCTGGGTGCTGGAAACTGAACTGGGCCCTCTCTAAGAGAAACAAGTGCTCTTAAACCACGAATCCATCTTTTCAGCCCTATGAGATCCAATTTGTAGTGAGCCTTTGATAGTGTACTTGATTAATGACCCAAGTGATTGGGGTCAGTTATGAGACCAACTGATACCCAAAGTTCCCACCTCAGTTATGGTCAACCCACAACCAAAGAACGTCTTGTGTGGCCAGACTCTATAAACAGAAACCCTTCACTAGAGAAGACTTCTCAGAAAGGAGGACCAAGGCTGAGCCTAGCTTTGGGTAAAGAATATTGGTTTTGTTTTCTGTGCAATTTCCTTTGAAAATGAAAATGAAAACAAAAATTTTTAAAAAAGAATCATTGCTATCAAAAGGTTGATAGTCTTTGGATTATTGCTCTTATATATCTCCATAAACTCTTGGTTTTATGATTAAAATCCAGGAGTGAGCGGTGAATTAGAGTTCTTCAGTCCCTAAGTTCCTCATTTATATTCCAATGATGAAGACTTTTGTTTGTGTATTTCTTCAGGGAATAGTAAGGTTATCCTAGGCATCATGTTCCAAAACAACTGATCCTTCTCATAAAACCATGGACAGAAACCCACGAGGATTA
>JADRCH010000028.1:9696624-9707247 GCA_019843965.1 Rhynchomys soricoides | reverse complement strand
ATTACATACCCAGAAGAAAACACAAACCAACTGATCCTTCTCATAAAGCCATGGACAGAAACCCACGAGGATTACATACCCAGAAGGAAACACAAACCAACTGATCCTTTTTTCATTAGTCACAACTTTTTAAGACCAGTTTTACTGTTTTTGAAATAATCCCACTTATTACAAAGCCTTCAAATGGCAGGGGAAAGCGAGAAACTTAATAGGCATTTCACCATGAAGGTGCAAACACGGTGATCATCTCTGTTACCGGCTACCAGCTTTAACATATCGTAGTTATGGGATTGACTTGCTTTCTCATGGGTCATCCTCACAAGACCATGATCTGTGTAAGGGCAGGGGACACATCTATTGTATGTACAGCCTAGAGTATGACACAGTCCCACAGTGATTTCCTTAGGAGTGGTTGGTGAGCATCTGTCTTAGTTAGGGTTTTACTGCTGTCAACAGACACCATGACCAAGGCAACTCTTAAAAGGACAACACTTAATTGGGGCTGGCTTACAGGTTCAGAGGTTCAGTTCATTATCATCAAGGTGGGAGCATGGCAGCATCCAGGTAGGCATGGGGCAGGAGGAGCTGAGAGTTCTACATCTTCATCTGAAGGCTGATAGTGGAAGACTATCTTCCAGATAGCTAGGGTAAGGGTCTTAAGCCCACACCCACAGTGACACACCTACTGCAACAAGGCCACACTTCCAAATAGTGCCACTCCCTGGGCCAAGCATATACAAACCATCACAGCATCCAACCTAGGAGCAACCCATTGCTCATGTGTGCAAATAAACATCTATATAACATACAATCCACGGTGCTAGAACTTGGTGTATGCGTTGTTTTACTTGCATATTCCAAGTGTCTAGAATGGGGTTTGGCAAATTATCAGCAGGAGTTGGGTCCAATCAGCAGCATGGTTTTTTTTTTTTGTTTGTTTTTTGGTTAAGTTTTATTGGAGCTCTTTCATTTACATATTGCCTGGTGCTATTTTCACATCACAATGACAGAGTTGACAGCTGTGCAGAGACCTGAGTAGGTCAGAAAGTATTTACTGTGTGGGTGTTTGTAATTAAACTGATCCCCAGAGACTGGAGGTTCCCCATGGTGGCGAGCTGTAGTAAGGATGCTGGGAACAGAACCAGGTCCTTTCCAGGAGCAACAAGTGCTCAGCACCTAAAAGCACGTGACCTCTGCTGCAGTGTGATGTCTCTCACTTAGCATGTACTCAATATTGTTGCATGAATTCATTTTATATAAAAATTTATAAGATGTTCTTGATTTCAAATATTCTCAAATATATCAACTATCTGAGCCATACATTAGCTTAAATAATTGTGTTAAATTTTATTTCACATATCATGTGTATTTGACTCTATTGTGTTAAACCTATTTCCTTTTGTTTTCTTACTGTACACAGGAATGCTGTAAACGTGCCTCTCTATGTGCATGAGCCTCTATGTCTGGGTAGATTTACAGAGGTGGCCCTTCACCTTTTTATATTTTTGTCTATCTCTAGGCACCTTATCTCTTAGGGAAGCACCAATGTTGACTTTCACCAGCATCGTTCTCTTTGGTTGTACCTATATGTGACCCTAATAGTAAGACTGATTTTTTTTCTCCAGTGAGACATAAACATAGAAAAAAAAATGTCAGAGGGAAATCAGTCTCCCCATAATCCTCTTTGGTAATGCCGGCTGGCCTTGCCACATGATGGAAGACCTAAATGGCTTTCACTTGCCAAGTTAAGAACATGGTGGTGCCCCTGATTACATTTACATTTGCTACTAATTCCCAGCCCTCCGAACAGAGGGGGGATCATTATGGTAATGAAAGCAGCTATTTTTAAACAAATATATGCATGTACATTTTGGAAATAGGAATGTGTGTTCTTCGAAGAGTGAGACATGCTAACCTGTAAGTCCTTTGTTCAGTGTAAAACTTAGGGTCCTCAAGACCAAGGCTTTGCAAAGCAGGGCTCATTTCACCTCTAGAAAATAGCGGGCGGCCATCCAATTTTGGGTTACTGGGTGTTGTGTTTATAAAAAGATAGAGAGAAGGGGGTATGTTCTATGGAGGTGTGGTGAGGTGTGGGGGAAGGGGGTGCCTTGGCGGGCCCATGCAGAGACATCCCTTCCCCAAAGGTATAGTATGGAATAGAGTTTATTCAGGGCATGGGGAGGGGAGTTAAGAGGGTAGTAGAGGCAGAGAAAGGGAGAGAAAGGCAGAGAAAGAAGAGGAGAGGAGAGGAGAGGGGAGGGGAGACGAGATGAGACGAGACGGGAAGAGAAGTAGAGGAACAGAGGCTGACCATGAGCATATGGAGAAAGAGGGGGAAGGAAACGGGCAGGAAGGCAAGAGCAAGAGAGCGAGGAGGGGGCAAGCAGCTTCAGGCATACCTGGCAATAGCCAGGTAACTGTGGGGCAGAGCTTAGACAGAATGCTAACACTGGCTACAGGTATGGACCAACAGTGATGTATTTGGAAATGATTCTTACGTAAGAGTTCACAAAACGGGAGTTGGGATGCCTGCTCTTGCCCTCCACCTCACCAGGGGGGGAGGGGGGGGCGTGCCTTCGTGCTTAGGCACGCCTCTGGGTTAGAGGTGTGGGAAAAGCCTGGCGTTACAGGTCTGAAGAGATATTCCGTCCTCAGGCTTTTCTGAGAAGAACTGGAAGCTGCAATGGAGCTGTATTAGAGCTGGCTGGCGAGGGCCCGGAGGACCCGAGCTCCCAGAACTGAGCGTTAGGCAGCTTACTCTTAAATCTGTCAAGAAGATTACCGACCTCCCCTTTGATGCAATGCGGACTGAGTCGGACAATTTCAGAGCTCTTAGTCACAGATGGAAGTAGGTATTCAGGAAGAAGAAAAGCTGGCCTTCTGCTGAGCCGAGGGACCGGATAACTTCATTGTTGTATCGCTCTGCCTCTCCTAAAGACTTAGAGCCGCCAGTGCAAACAGTCAAGTGTGTAATGGGATCCACGGAGCTGTGAAGCAGGCAGGCTACGGTGAAGAAGTCAAGGAGGGCAAGCATGGGGCCTTGCTGAGGTGCCACAGTGCACCAGCTACTCTATCCTCTGGGACATTGGGACTGGGGAGAAGGACATAACAGAGAAATCCAAACAAGGCTCTTAGGACCAGAAAGCATTCTGAGCCATTGTCACACCCCTGAAGGTTTTGGTCCTCTACAGATGCCAGCGCCTTGGCTCTTGTGAGGAGAAAGCCTGTGGCACTAGGAAAGATCTGGCATCAACTTGCCAATGCCCAAATAATGTAGAGGAGGGATCATTTTCTGTTCTGGAGTTTGAGCTGACTTTTCTTGTCTTTGTTGGCAGCTGTCCAGACAACTTCTTCCTGAAGAGAAAACAATGGTTTACACAAGAAAATAAACTAGGTCTAGGACTACCTTCTGAATTTTCCAGGCAGTAAAACCTTTCCTACTGAACAGTGTGCTTCGAGTCCTGTACCATACGACATCTTCATTACACTTCTTGCAGTTTCTGCACATCAGTCCAGAACAAAGAACGTTAGCAATCACCTGGCAATCTTGTCAATGGAAACAAAATACCCTGATGTGTGCCTGACAGGCTCAAGCTGTATACAAAGCCCAGATTAGCTGGATAATTGCCATCTTTGTTTCTAACTTCCTCTTTTACAAATTACAATTGACAACTAGAACTTGACCAGAGAAGAAAATCCATATGATTGCCGATTGGATCCCTGGGGAATAGGGTATACTTATTTGTTAAGTGACTTCCAGAGGTTATTTGCTGAGAGACAGGGGATAAACAGGAACTTCTAAATGAAGGTTATTGACTCTGTCCTAGGCTCCCTCCATCAGGAGGGCATCAGTATGAAAAGCCTCGAGTGGCTCACACTGTAGGTATAGACTAGACAGTGGGTAGACAAGGATGTCTCATCAAGATGAGATGCAAGGAGTCCTGAATTATTCAGGTACCGTTTTTTATTTTACAAATAGCTTATCATGGTAGGTAGACCTGAAAGTGGCAGAGTTAATTTTTCTGTGGATGATTTATTGAGATTGATTCAGGGGTAACAGCTGCCTTTTGCAGTTCTGTTTTCCCCAGACTGAAGTTGTTCTAACACAACTGTGTTTATTTTTTTCCCCCCCAGCAGCAATGTATTTATATAGTAGAAAAGATTCAAAATTACTTTTGGGCACTGGTGGGGGGGGCAAATATGCTTTCTATTTTAAAACATCCCCTTAGCTTATCACCAAGTGAAGATGAACTCACTTTTCAGTGCTCCTTAGCACCTCACTTTTAGGCTCCTTCGAAGCCTTTCCAGTTTTCACCTAAGGATGTTAACCTTATTCATAGTTGTGATGGTTTATATATGCTTGGCCCAGGGAGTGGCACTATCAGGAGGTGTGGCCTTGTTGGAGTAGGCATGTCACTGTGGGCATGGGGTTAAGACCTTCGTCCTAGCTGCCTGGATGTCAGTCTTCCACTAGCAGCCTTCAGATGAAGATGTAGAATTCTCAGCTCCTCCTGCATCATGCCTGCCTGGATGATGCCATGTTCCCATCTTGATGATAATGGACTGAACCTCTGAACCTGTAAGTTAGCCCCAATTAGATGTTGTCCTTATAAGAGTTGCCTTGGTCACAGTGTCTGTTCACAGCGGTAAAACCCTAACTAAGACAATAGTTTAACTTCATGCTCCAGTGCAATGACCTTTAGTGAACTGATGATATGAACTGGTCATTTCTGAGGAGGATGACATTAAAATGCTGGACGCATCATGCCTTAAATGGTCAGCAAAGAATGAGAATATTCATGGACGACAATGTGGAGACCTGGAAATTTAAAAATATAGTAAAAAAAATTCATACAATATATTTTGGTCATGTTCTTTCTCTTTCTCAATTTCTCCCCAAGGTTTTCTTCTACCTCCCCTTCCAACTGGACATTCTTTCTCACTATTAACAAAACAAATACGCCCTCCCCCCCCCCCAGCACAAAAAGTACCAGCACACATACCTAAAAAATCCCAAATAAAGAAAACCATGGAGTCCTTTTTATGCCAGCCAACTTCTTTTGAGCATGATGCCTGTCCTGGGGTATGGCTGATATAGCTAGCATCACTCCATTGAAGAAAATGGATTTTCCTTCTTCTAGCAGCTATCAGTGACAAATAGCTTCTTGGTTATTGACTGGGTGCCTACTTCCTCTTCTCCATGCTGGGATTTTGTGTGGTTTGACCTTGTGTAGGTCCTGTGCATGCTGTCACAGTCTCTGTGATTTCATATGTGCTGGGGTTTGCCCTGTTGTGTCCTGTTTTCTTTAACAGATTAATGGCAAAACAAAAAACACACAAGACATTTGATACATTAGTTGAAGGCCCCTGGCTGGGGGATTCCTGTAAGTCTCTTGAGTCTTAGAGATGAAAATCACAAGACAGAGGACTGGGTATGAGATGGCTGGAAGCTCTGAAGTTTGCTCTTACAGTGTGGATTCTTTCCCATTTGCACATTCCTAGGTTTCACAGGTCCCTCCCTTTCTGTTTGTCAAGCAGTGCGAAACCAAAAGTAGAAAATAAAATGTAGACTGGAACAGTCCAAGATAAGGCCAGTATGCAAATGAGGTGGGCTGGGCAAATACAAGTACGCAAAGAAGGCTGGACTGGGAGGGAGAAAGCATAGTCAGAAAAGTGCTTGCCACTCAAACAGGAATATTTGAGTTTGACACTCCACACCCCCAACACTGAGCTCTACACACATGTAAAGTGTACCCATGCACATGGACTCATACACAAGCACGCAAAATAAAAAGAAATTGAAAAGTGGAAACAGCCAAGTCCAACTTAAGGCTTAAGTTTAAAATGCTTACCAAGTTAAACATAAGAAACAGTGACTATTTGTTCAAGACTTAGCTTGGTGGTTGGGTGCTTATCTAGCATGCACACGGCCCTGGATTGATTTTCAGCACTACATGAAACAGGGTTAGTCATTCATAACTGCAATCCCAGGAGTGAAAGCAGGGTATTAGAAGTTCAAGGTCATTATCAGCTAACTCAAGTTGAATTCCAGCTAGCCTGGGCTAATGAGATCCTTTGTCGAAACCAAAACCAACCAAACAAAATAACTCCAAAATAAATCTATCAATGTGAAATATCTTAAAATATTTTAAATGAGTTCAAGAATATGTTAAAAAAAAAAAGGACAACACACAGAGGCACACATACACATGCACATACACATACAGACACACACACATGCAGACACACAGACACATGCACACATACATAGACACACACACGCACACATGCACATGCACACACATACACACTGTCTAGTTAGGATTTTACTGCTGTGAACAGATACCATGACCAAGGCAACTCTGATAAGGACAACATTTAATTGGGGCTGACTTACAGGTGCAGAGGTTCAGTCCATTATCATCAAGGCAGGAACATGGCAGCATCCAGGCAGGCATGGTACAGGAAGAGCTGAGAGTTCAGTATCTTCATCAGAAGGCTGCTAGAAGACTGGCTGCCAGGCAGCTAGGATGAGGGTCTTATAGCCCACACCCACAGTGACACACATACTCCAACAAGGCCACACCTCCTGATAGTGCAACTTCCTGGGCCAAGCAAGTACAAACCATCACACACATATGCACATGCACACGCATATGCACGCACATGCACATACACATAAAGTTCAAACCAGATCAACGAGATTTAAAGTAAATAAAATAATGCTGAGTTAAAACAAACATAATATGAGATTTAAAGTCAGAAAAGCTAAAAATAAAGTGCAGAACTCTTTGAAGTTGGCTTGAGTAAAGTTGGTGTAATACCTCAGAAATGTAGACTCGAAAGGTTGTTTTGGCCCCAAATCTATTTAAATTAAAGACCTGAAGAAGAGGCTTGAGTATATTCACTTCAGTTAACAGTCCCACCTTGAGTCTCTGGTCCTCTAAGGAGCCATTTGTATGAATTGTTCTAGAAAACCTGAATGAAGAGCAGCCGAGTTTAGGAATGTCCTTCTTAAAGGTACCTGGGATCTGAGAAGGCAGTCTGGAAACACCTTGTGTCTGGGTTCCTGTCACCTCCATCCCCACAGATTTAGAAAGGTGACAAGATGTTGGTGACAAAAGTGTCTATTGCTGATTATTGTTGGACACCGGAGAGTGTTAAATGTACCCATTCTTCGATTTCCTTCGTCTGCCCACAAATTAGCAGTCTAGGAAGAGTGACAGGTGATGCCCAAACCCACTAAAGTTTGAAATCACTGTTCCAAATGACAGGGCTGATGGATGACCTTAACATGAGACAGCAAAGAACTCCTGGCGATACGCGGTGTCACAGAGCATGTCTGAGACAGTGGAGGATCTTCAGTACTTACATTGAAAAATCAGCTGCTACCCAGCTGAAATTGACGCAGAAAAGGGAAAATCACGTAAGGGATGCTTATCAAATTTGTAGATAACTCAATAGAAGAAGGGGTAACATGATGGATGAGTACATTAAAGCTCCAAAGGGTCTTGACAGGCTGTGAAATAAGGCTGAAATTAAGACGTTGCTATGTAACCAGGATAAACGTAAAATCCTGTATTTGAGTTGACCCCCCCCCCCTCAAAAAAAAATCCCCCACACAAGGTCAAATTGGAAGAAGCAGACTCAGTAAAAGTTTATAATTGAGGACTTGGGAACATTTGTTGGCACTTGCTATCCTTGCAGTCTCTAAAATGAAGTTAACAAAAGCCAAGGAAGAATGGGACTTGAAAAATAGGGAGACAGACTCGGGGAGAGAAGTCTCACTTCTTGCTGGCTGGGTGGCATTCATATCCAGAGCAGACGTTTCAAGGAAGGTGTTGGTGACCAGAATTCAGCAGTGGGCAGTCTGAGAGGAACCATAATCACATTAAGTGAAGGACAGCTGTCCTCTAACATGGAAAGGGTGGAGTCTCTGGAATATTTGAAGGTGTCTGTCACCGACAGAGAGCAGATGACACAATGACATTTCCAGGAGTCTGAAGGGGAGAGGCTCAAGAGGTAGGTGAGGAACAAGGGCGACAGAGAGATGGAGGGAGTAGGAATGGAGGATGCAGAAAGTCAGTTTAGCTGATGGTGGATCAGAAGATTGGAGATCAGAGAAGGAAGAGGTAAGTATGCAAAAACAGTGTTCACAACTGTTTCTAGTACTTCAGCAGTAAAAGGGGGAAGGAATTGAATGAATCACTCAAAAGATATATACAGTGTAAATGTATTTTTTAAAAAATACAGTGTCTCTCTGTTTAGTCCTGGCTGTCCTGGAATTAATTCTGTCTGTAGACCAGGCTGGCTTTGAACTCAGAGACCCACCTACCTCTGCCTCCTAAGTGCTGGATTAAAGGCCTGTGGCACCACTGCCTGGCTTGTGATTTGGTTTCAAGTTAGAAAAGTCCTATGGGCATCTCACTGAGTGAATGGATCTAGGTCTGCAGATTTGTCTGCTGTGCTGGGAAGCCAACTTCTAACAGAGCGCACCTTTGCACTCTCAAGTATACCCTGGTGCAGACAACAAATTCCACTGTGCTATAGAGTGTGAAGGGTGAAGGAGAGAGCTACTGGGATGAGCGTGAGCTGGAAATTCCATACTGAGTGTGTACAATGAGGTAGTTAGTCCTTCCAGGTCCTGGCTGGGGAAGCTCTGGCAGGAGCTGAGAACTCAATGGCCCAAGATCACATCCTAATCTCTAGAGAATCCAACTGGACTAGAGCATTCACACTGGCAGTGGTGAAGATTTTTCTCACTCTAAAGGAGAGGGTTTTCAAGAAGAGAAGCCTCTGGGGCCTCACTGGATACAGTCTGAGGTACTCTGGGGCAGTGTCTGTCTGGGACCACTCAGGAGAGCATCTAAGACCAGTTACATTGTTGGATGTAGGCAGTTTGCGAGGCTCAGTGAGCGCCTTTGTTGTGATTTCTCTGTCCTTTGTAGGATTGCTGTAGGAGCCATAGACAAAGTGGACACCTATCAGCCACAGTGAGTGCTATCCATCTAAACCTGAAAAGCATCATAAATCCGTCACCACTGTAGATGCAGCTGCTTCCCTGAGTGCATGCTTAATAGGACGCATGGATTTGACCAAGCTGTGGAATTCCCACTTACGAAGGCAGACGCAGTGCTCTGGGCTTTTTAAGTGCAATGGAACCCTGGACTGCCATCATCCTTCTAAACGTTCTGCTATTAGCCTCTGGGGCGCTGTATTTCTTCTCCCAGTGCGAACGATCGATAAGGACCCTGTACCTTCCCTGCAGTTAAGAGGAAAATAAACAACGTGTATAAACCTTATTATAAAGTTGAACAGTACTTTATTGGTCATATCACATTACCTTTGAGTAAGCTCTTTGAAAAGAAAACTCAGATGTAGCCAGAGAGTGCCTGAATTTGGACATATTCACAAAATACTTACTGAGTACTATAGATGTTTATGAAGGATTATACTGTTCCAGAAAGTTCCTTCTCATTGAGCCTTTTTCTGTGTGTGTGTAGGATTGTGTGCACCCTGACAGAAGCACGGTCTCACTGTGCAGTGGCTGGGGCTTCACTGAAGACTGTTCAAGAATGACTGTTCTTGAACAACAGTGTTCAAGAATACTGAATACTCTTCACCTATAGCACACGCCACTGTAAGGCTGTGTGGTGTGCAGTTCTGAGCCAGGCCCTTACTAGAGTCCCAGTAGGTTAGAAATCCCATCACAGCTTGAGCAGTGGGGAGAGTCAAAAACGGAGTTCAGCTTCTGGGTGAGCACACTGCAGAACAGAGGCTGTCACCTGATCTGTCCTTGAAATACTTCTAGCAGTTCTGAGTTGCACAGGAAAGAGAAACAAAGGCGAGGATTGGAGTTGCCATGGCAGCAGCTTGCTGTCTGGCATTGGCCAGGGCCAGGTTGATCATGACATGGGGCCAGTATCTCAGGATCTCCATGCAGGGCTTGTTGGTACAATATCTGCGGTTATGGTTCGTTTTCATAAGGTATCCATCGATCGGGCCTGTTGTTTCTGGAACCAAAGAAAACAATAAGGGAGAAAGATTCAGGTGAACTCAGAAGGAAGGATGAGAAACACGATGGAGTCGGAAGCAAAATGGACATATTGAGGTCAGGGACTAGGCTCTCCTCCAAGGACACTAGTAACTTTCCAAGTGCTTTCCAACAAAGGTGTGTGTGTGTGTGCCTGCACATGTGTGTATGTGCATGTGTGTGAGTGCCTGCACATGTGTGTACATGCATGTGTGTGTGTGTGTGAGTGCCTGCACGTGTGTGTGAGTGCCTGCACATGTGTGTACATACATGTGTCTGTGTGTGTGAGTGCCTGCACATGTGTGTACATGCATGTGTCTGTGTGTGTGAGTGCCTGCACGTGTGTGTGTGTGAGTGCCTGCACGTGTGTGTACATGCATGTGTGTGTGAGTGCCTGCACGTGTGTGTACATGCATGTGTCTCTGTGTGTGAGTGCCTGCACGTGTGTGTACATGCATGTGTGCGTGTGTGAGTGCCTGCACGTGTGTGTACATGCATGTGTGCGTGTGTGAGTGCCTGCACGTGTGTGTACATGCATGTGTCTGTGTGTGTGAGTGCCTGCACATGTGTGTACATGCATGTGTCTATGT
>JADRCH010000028.1:9675824-9691624 GCA_019843965.1 Rhynchomys soricoides | reverse complement strand
TTTGTCTTCCTCGGTGGGTGACTGGGAGGTTGAGTCTGGGCTGGCTGGTCCTATTTGTATGCAGCCTGAGGAGTCCCTTGGGGCTCTCATGCAGCCTTGCTGCTGTCTTGAAAGTCTTGGTAGCATTTGAACAATAGGCCCCTTATCTCATTTTATACCAAATGGTTTGGAGACTGTAAGTCTGGGTTATGGAATTCCCATCTCACTTGGGACTTTGGACAGTCACAGGTGGACTGTGCTGCTGTCTTGGGCAGTCAGGATGGAGTCTGTAAGGCAAAAATGTCTGTCTGTGGTGGCAGCACCCAGATTCTGCTTCATTTGTCTTTGCTGAGTGTTATGTGCAAAAATGCATCAGTAGTCAAATAAAGCTGAGAGACGTGTGAATGAAATGAAAATATTTCTTCTTCTAGGCTAGAATGTACTCCGGTGATTGAATTGATGAGCAGTGTTTCCATGAACCAGAGTGGAATCTCATCCACAGTGTCTGGAGGATCACAGCATCTTTGGGTCACAGAGTGGGAACACAGCTTGGTTAACAGACAGTGGCTCCAGGTGCCCAGCAGACTGTTCCCCCAGCAGCTTTGAGAACTGGGTTTGTGGATTATTTGGCAGAGGGTAAAGGAAGGTTTGTGGACATCTAGTTATAGAGCTGAGGTGTCAGTATGTACATGGTCTGGCCCTAAATGCCTTCCAGGAGTTAATCTTTTCTTTCTGTCAGTGTGAGTGTCTTTTGGCTCATACTTTAGTCCATTGAATGGACTATATACCTATAAGTCATATATATATGCATATATATATACACGTGTATATATATATATACACATATATATATGTGACATACACACACACATATATGAGATTACATATGTGTTAGATCATGAAAACTTTGGAGTACACATGAGGAAGCTCTGTCCTGCAGATGAGCAAAAGCGCATGTCACTGAATGAACACAAGCACTGGGCAGAGTCAGGGTCCTGCCTCCTTGGGCATCTCCGTGTTTGGCTTGCTCTGCACATCCCATTACACCAACCCTGGCTGAGAGCTTGAGAAGCTACATTGCCAGCAGTCCCCTGCCCCATCACGGAAACAACTGGCTTTCCTTTGCAAATGAGCTGGAAAATGTGCCTGCCCTTCTAAGCTGGAGTGGATTGCACTCTGGGAGCTGCTGGCTGCGTGTGTCAGCCAAGGGGAGGGGGCTTCTGGAGTTAGCAGGAGGTGACAGGGAGATGCCTCCTTGCATGTGAGGATGACTTTGGACTCCTGTTCCTTCTGCTGTCTGTCACTTGCCAAGTGTTAGGAACAACAAGCTTGTGCCACCTTGTCTGGCTTATGCATAGCTGGGGTTTAAGCCCAGGTGAGTGCTCTAGCAACTGAGCACCAGCCCAACCTTGGTTCTCAATTCTGGCTCAACCACACAGGAAAAATTAAAAAAAGAACGGGGCTATAGTCACTAAATCTCAGTCTTGGTACTGACACCCCTTCCACACCCCAAATCCTTGCACACCCACCATTAAGCCTTCCTTGGGTGTTGATTTAGTTGCTGTTATGGGTTGATGCTAAGAACCTGAATTTCCCAAGAAGACTTTCAGTAATGGTTGCAGGAAACAGAGAGCTAAATGTTAGAGAACATCTGATGTAGGCAATAGAGTAGACCAGATTTAAAAGGTACGGAAAAGGTCTCAGAGCCACAATGTCTGAATGAGCAATGTCAGCTGGTGATGTCACGCGACAGCTCTGTGTCCATTTTTGCTTCACTCTATCATACAGTTTGGTGGTAGGGAAAGGTCCCGCCCATCACCCTCCTCTGGGATTACACTGTTGGGCCCCTAATAGTTTCAAATTACATTTTTATGTCACTATTGTTGACTTAAACTGCTTTCACTATATCTTTGGAGGAAAACAGTGTTCATGTAGTAGGCAGGGGCCCCCTTCTCATGCCCACTGAAGCTCCCTTTCAGACATTTAAAAGGCCCTTTGCATGTTTGTGACTTTAAAAAAGATTGACCTCTGTGAAGTGACCTCAGCAATTATTATGATGTTCCCCCTTTATGACTACTGAGCTTCCCTGCCATGCCAATCTGTTATCCATTGCCTTAGTCAGGGTTTCTATTCCTGCACAAACATCATGACCAAGAAATAAGTTGGGGAGGAAAGGGTTTATTCAGCTTACACTTCCACACTGCTGTTCATCACCAAAGGAATTCAGGACTGGAACTCAAGCAGGTCAGGAAGCAGGAGCTGATGCAGAGGCCATGGAGGGATGTTTCTTACTGGCTTGCTTCCCCTGGCTTGCTCAGCTGGCTTTCTTATAGAACCCAAGACTACCAGCCCACAGATGGTACCACCCACAAGGGGGCCTCTCCCCTTGATCACTGATTGAGAAAATGCCTTACACCTGGATCTCATGGAGGCATTTTCTCAAGGGAGGCTCCTTTCTCTGTGATAACTCCAGCTTGTGTCAAGTTGACAAAAAACCAGCCAGTACATCCATCATTTCACATTTTCCACATTTTGCTATAAAAATAATTGATTTTACAGAAGGACTCCTTCTACCTCTCCTGCTTAGATCCCTAGCATTAAAATTTTACTCCACTTGCTGTGAACACGTGGTTTATTCAATTATTTGTCCCTTTCTATCCTTAAACCCATTTAAATATTTGACACATTCCTTAGCAAATCCCTGGTGGACCTGGTGACACACCTTTGCAATCACAACCCTTGGGAAGCTGAGGCAGGAGAATCCTGTGTATAAGGCAGCCTGGGCTACCTTGTAACATTCAATCACCAATGAAGTGAAACTCCAGGGAACTTCAGGCATCAACCAGCCTAGTTCCCTCTAAGCAGAGTGAAGTTTTTGCCTGCAGCTGCTTTTCCCCCTTGAGTTGATAGTTTTATGCAAAGAAACACACATTCTAGATATATATTTACTGTCTCCGAGGACAGCAAATTTCTATATAATACCATACCTGTTTGCATAGGACATAATTAGCACTAAGATGGTCCCCTGGCGCGTTTTCCCTGGCAATCCTTCATGTTCTTTGGATTTGCTTCTTTGGAATGGTACACACTGCTATCTTTTGGGCCAGAATACTGTTTTGAGTCATTCTTCTCCTTGCTTTTCTCAAGAACTAATTTTCCTTTATTGCTGAGTACTATTCCTTTATGTGGAGATGACACAATTTGTCCACCCATTTTCTTCTGAAGTTTAGGACATTTCCAGTTTTAGGCTAGGCTAAGTAAAAGTGGATATTCTAATCGCAGGCTTTCAATCAGCACATGCTTTGGTTCTTTGGCAGAGAACAAGGTACAAATTGCTGCTGGTACTCAGGGCCCGTCTGACCCACATCCTTGCTGACTTTTGGGGTTGTCAGTCTCTCTTGTTTTCACACTGTGTATAATTATGCAGGGGACTTTGTTATAATTGCCATTTTGTTGGTGATTACTGAAAAGTACATGCTCTTGTCTACCTATCAATCATTCGTGTGTCTTCTGCATTGGAGGACCTTTCTAATATATTGCTCATGTTTTATTAGATTCTCTTATTGCTGTCTTAGGAGTTATTTTCATACCTTATATTTTGATGCCTTATTAAATATATATATTTTAAACATTTTCCCAAGACTGATCTGGGGTGTTATGTGAGACTGAAATCTACTGAAAGAGGCAGTCACTGAACTGGGGTATAGGAGGATTGAGTCTGGGAAATAGACTTCAAACTTTGGGGGTTTCCTGTGGATCACTTTGCTGAGGACAAGTAGTAAATACTGGCCAAGCAGGTTTAGGGTAGGGGACCCTAAATGTAAACTTTTTCTGGGGATAAAAATCCATAAAATGTTTCTAATCCTGCCAACAGATCTGTCCTTGTCCAAATCTGGGAACACGCCAGAAATGTTCAGGACATTTTAGTTTTTCGTTTCGATTTGGTGAGAGGTTGGGGATAAAGAAGGGAGACCTGCTTTCCCATTATCTCTCTTCTGCTAAATGACCATCCCTGCTTGAATCAAGACCATGACCAAAACTGAGAGGAAGAACCTGATACTGTGTGGTTGGTTCAGTCCTATCAGAAGCGTCTATGCTACCAGTGTGCTGATATTCCATGTCCTGGGACCAGTCCTACCACACAGAAACTTTGCTTTCTACCTCTTAGCGCCTACAAGCAAATAGTAAACTCCTTTCCAAATGCATTGTTAGTGATCTGAGAATTCTATTCTTCAAATTCATGATGCAAGAACCCTAGGATATTTTTTGTGTGACTGCAAGCATTCAGCATCCCAAGACCTGGTTTAAAGTCCTCCTGAGGAGAGTGGGGAGGACTCTATCAGTCCAAAAGATACCCACTTCTCCTGAATTTTCTGGGTGCACATTCTCTGATTTGAATTTCTCAACATCTCTATGAAGTAGATCATATCTGGGTGGTGGTGGCACACACCTTTAATCCCAGCACTTGTGCAGCAGAAGTAAGTGGATCTCTGTGAGTTTGAGGCTGGCCTGGTCTAGAGTGAGTTCCAGGACAGCCAAGGCTACACAGAGATAGTTTGACTCAGGGGAAAAACAAAGTTGAATTTAAGTACTCTGGCCCTAAAAAGAAAGAAGGAAGGAAGAAAGAAAGAAAAGAAAGAGAGAAAGAAAGAAAGAAAGGCTGTTCATTTTCCTTGTAATCCAATTGTTTTCTCCTTCAATGAAGTAAAACAGCCCTGTAAGGGGCTGAATGGTTGAGTAGGTTCCTGGAAACCCACTAGTGAGCTAACGCTTCTTAACCTGTGCAGCACCGAGCTCAAATACCTTTGTCTCTTCCGAGTAACCATCTCTAATAATGCCACAATGTCTGCCTGACAGTTAGCATAGGTTAGCTATGACTGTTGGCCGGTTGATCTCCTGCTTTGAAACCCAGAAGTACAGACTTCTAATAGCTTTCGGGTCTCTTGGGTTTTGGACTGGACTCTCCTACAGTCCACATTCTGTTTCTCAGACCTTTGATCTTGGGCTGTGACTGGCTCTCCTGGGCTCCAGCTTGCTAACAGCAGACTTTAGGATTTCCCAACCTTCATTGGAACAATCAAGACTTTTAATAAAGCCTTTTCTTGCTCATTACTCCTGCTGAGTGCCCTAACACCTGGCATTCATCAGATCATTTTTCTGTCATCATATTTATAAACTACATTTTATCTGTTGAGTGACATGTGAGTTATTTCTGCCTTTTGTCTACTGGATAAAATACTGCTATGTATGTAGGCATCCATGTATGTGTTGGGTTCTCTGATTCAGTACTTTAGAGTGTCCATCACTAGTGGAGTTACTGGATCATATGATAATTCTGTGTTCATTTTAAATGAGGAACTGTCAAACTGTTCCCTGCCATGGTCATTACTCTCTTTGATAATATAATTACATTCTTACATTTGGCCAGTGGGTGTCAGGCTATTTTGGACTGTAATTTATAAATAATTATCAGTGGCTACAATGATTAATTTTATTGTCAACTTCCCTGGGAAAAAGGATGCCCAGATAGCTGGCAAAATCCTCAGATTGGAAGCATCTATGAGGGTGTTTTCAGAAGAGATTAGCGTCCTAATTGGTAGATTGGGTAACAAAGGTTGCTCTCTGCACTGTGTGTGGGCATCATCTGTCTATTTAGGGCTCCATGGAACAACAGAGCAGAACAAAGAAAACGTGTTTTATCTTCTTGGGCTGTGATACAGATCTTTTTCTGCCCAGGATCACTGGAGCTCCTGGTTCTGGGGACTTTGACCTCCAGATCACGGCCACCCTCCATTCTCAGGTCTTTGGACTTGCCTGGGAGTGCAGGCAAGGTTCTCTTTGTTCTGAAGCCTTTGTACTCAAGTTAAACTATAACTGATTATAGATGACATGTAATGAGACTTCTAGACTCAAAAATGGTGAGAGGCACTTTCTAAAAGAAATCCCTCTTGAAAGGAGGTCCAGTGACCAGTCCAAATTGGGACCCATCTCTAGCGAGGCTCCGGGGCCTGACACTATTACTGATGCTCTCCGAGAGGCCCAACAAGCAGTTGACTGAGACAGACGCAGATACTTATACTCAGTCAGTGGACTGAAGTCGGGGACCCCTATGGTTGAATTAGGGAAAGGCTGGAAGAAGTTGAAGAGGAGGGTGATCCATAAGAAGACCAGCAGTCTCAACAAACCTGGACCCTGGAGATCTCCCAGATACTGGGCCACCAACCAGGCAGCATACACAGACTGGTCTGAGGCTCCCGACACATACACAGCAGAGGACTGCCTGGTCTGGCCTCCGTGAGAGAAGATGCACCTGAGACTTGAGAATCCAGGGAATTGGGAGGCCTGATGGGGTAGGGGTGGGGTGGGGACATCCTCTTGGAGATGGGAGGGGGAGGAGGAATGGGATGAGGAACTTTTGGAGGGCAGAACAGAAAGGGGATAACAGCTGGACTATAAAAAAGATTAAAGATAAAACCACCACCACCACAACAACCACAACCACAACCACAACAACAACAACCACCACAACAACAACAACCACAACAACACCAAAACCTCTCTTGATGTGGATCTGCCTGTATGTATTCTATCAGTTCTGTTTCTCTAGCTAACACTAATTCAGTGATGGAAACATTGAGAAGTTAGTTTTTAAAGCCTGGATGTGTCCTGGGTCTGCCTTTGTCCACAACCCATTGGGGTAACCAAGGCTAACGTGTTTGTACGTTTCTCAGTGGGGAGACTAGGGTAGGCTTCAGTGAGGCAGCATGAAAGCATTGTAGACTTTAGCACTAGATAACTGAGATTCAGATCCCTGCCTCCTGTCTATGAAAAAGCACTTCACCTTGTCAGGCTTTGTCTTCTGTTAGTGTGTGAACTTATCTGGAACAAAGACAGCGATGATGTTCTTTGATTGTCTTGTGCAAAGCACTGTGCTAGGGATAGGTAATGAGTTAATTGTCATGGCTGCCCCTCTGTCCCTCCCATCTCCCTTCCTCTGTGGATCCTACTGATCTCTTTCCATTAGGGTTTCCTCCATGAGTCTAGAAGCATTTCTAATATCCTTACTTGCTGCGGTCTCTCATCCAACAGTTGGGCTGATTTCTGTTGTTCATATTCAAGAATCAAATGAGGTCAGTTGAGGATGATATTAGAAAATCTTAGACAAATGCTTATACACGTACAAAAAAGCTTTTAATTACAGTGTAGCAGAATCATCACATTCTGATTCTTATATATTATTAAGTAACACTCCCTTAGGGGTCTTTGTTATCTGGGCTATCCCTGGGCCTGATAATGCCAAGATAACCTGGCTTTATTTTGCTATGTGGATTGAAGCTATGAGTGTGGGCCCTCTTGAGGCCTGTACCCTGACAGCTGTTGAAAACCTTTTTTCTTGCTTCTAGGGAGAATGTTCTAGAGAAAAAGAATCTGAAGCTATTTGCTTTGGGTGAAGGGAAGGGCTATTTAAGAGAGCCAAACCTTCTAGAAATCATTCATGCTAGCTATTTATGGATATGAAGATGTATGCTATAGTCAACTGTATTTACAAGGAAATCTATTGATACAGAATGATGTACACACATGGAAAATTCTAGGGATAAGAAACGAGGAAAGTTTAAATTGTACATTGTTCAAAGTGAAATGGCAGATTGTAGGCCCGCCCCTTTCCATTTTTCTCAGGGTGCAAGACCTTCCAGTGCTCTGCATGCGTAGCAGTTCTGTGCTCAGTAGGCATCTGGTATCACAGCACAAAAACAGCAATGGCAGCAGCTCAAATATACCCAAGGAGATCATAAAGTGATTCTCTCAAGAGAAAAGATGGAAGTAAAATTTTAAATACTTTCAGAGAGAAAAAAAATATTACATTTATACAACTTCTTTTATTAGAGCATGTTGTTACAATTTTCTATTTTCTTATTTGCTCTTGCTAATATCTTTTTATGCCTATTTTACTAGTTAGTATTGTGAGTATAAATATATAGGAAAACCATGATACATATGATAAGCACTCTTTGGTTTTAGACATCCATTGTGGGGTTTGACTGTGTCTCCTAGGTCAAGGCCTTACAAATTCACACAGGAATGTATTGACTTCTGTCTCCTATGCATGAGGGGTTACAAATTCCCATGGACACAGGAAGGCAGTTATTTTTTTTCTTTGATCACATTAGTTAGGTGGTTAGGAGTAGCGTTTTCAATGCTGAGACTGTGGGCATTGCCTCAGGACTTTGAGGGACATTCTAGTATACAAATTAGAGTAAAATCAATATATAGTCATTTAAAAAAGAAATTGCAGCTAAGTTTTTCTAATGTCTGAAAAGACTAAAATCCCTTACAAGGATTGATTAAAATACTGGGTTTTGTCTTACACTTTCAGGAGGATATTTACTTACTATGACAATCCTCTGGCAAATAGTGTAAAAATTGCTTATGGTTTTGTGGAAATTTTGATAGAAAGTTTCTCTAGTATTTTTAGCGCTAGCTGAAGATAAAATAATTTAAAGGTCGAATATATTGAAATATGTAAAAATATAAATATTATACATGCTTCCTTTAAATATTTCTTTTTATTTCAGACATAATTTACTTTTAATGCAATTGTCTAGACAGTTAATATAAAATGTACAGCATAACTTAAAAGGCCATATACATACCTATATGCATACATACATATAAATACATATATGTATATATGACTTTTAACATATATATAAATATATGTATATATAAAGTAGATTTGTAGATATATTAACCAATATTATTTGGAAAATATATATTTGGTTGCATAAAACAGTGCTTACGAATTTAAAGATATTTCAAAGGTTTTTATGTATTAGACTTCTTTCTCCCCCTTCCCAAAGCTTGCAGAGTGGATGCACCAGGAAACAGCATCGGCTTCATTTCAATCCCTGCCCTGCTTCCCGGAGGTGCATGCACCCTTGGAGAAAAAACAAGAAGGGAGCGGATTCATGATTGTGTTTTCTAATGGATATTTTATTCAACAAAATTCATCATGTTTTATTAGCAGAGCACAGTGCTAATGACACACTAACGATAAAGTCATGAATGTTTTATTGTGTGTCTAGTTCATCCCCTACACGAAGCCCATTCTATGCACCATCTCATCCTGTCTTTCTGCAGATCTGATTATGCATGGCTTCTTCTTATGCATTATTATTATTATTGTTTTACTTATCATGTAAATGTCAAGGAGGGATAGTGGAGTTTTGTGGCCACTCACTTCAGGAGCTGGAGAAGGGGATTCCACCAGAGGCAGCCTGACTCCAAGCCTCAACACTGGGTTGTTCAGGCACCTGCCAGTTACTTCATTTCACCACACCAAATGCTTCCTGATTGTGAGGTTTTGGAAGGAAGTGGAGGAGGTCTTGGGGCTGTGTAGTATGCTGTTAGGAGACCCGGCAGCTGCAGTGCTGCTGCCTCTTTTACATAGCTTCCGCATCTCAGATCTAACCCCCCCTCTTGCTGCAACCACCCACCATTCTGTGCAATGAGTCTATGAGCTTGGGTTGGCGTCTGAGTCTAGCCGGCTGTCCTTTGGGCTGGGGGGTGGGGTGGGTTTTGATCTGGTACTCAGAAGAGCATTGACTGCCACAGTGCCCCATCTCCCGGCTCACCACTGTCAGGAAGTACCAAAGGCACAGGTTTTATGACTTACAGTTTTAGAGGGTGTTGCAGGACTCTTGAGAAAACCCCTTACTCTCTGTATTGCAAAGTCTTCCTAGGGCTTCTGTGAGAAATATTCCTAGGGTAACACAGTGTTTGTTTAAATCATTTATAGCTACGCTTTAGAAGGTGTTGCCGAGTAGAGATGATATCTATTTCAGTCACCATCAGGATTTATTTTTCTGTGAAATTGCAAATATGTATCGATTAGGACGAGGCCGTGATGTGTAATTCATCTTAACATTTTAAGGGCCGTGCTTGCAAGCCTATAGCAATCCCTTACTGAGTACTGCCTCGGATTGTTGCATCTCTGTCTGACTTTCTAGACTGGTGATGCTTTCTGTTGTTCACCCTTTCCTGTCTTCACTCACCCAGATACTCAGCATATTCTCTATTAACGGTCTCCTTACCTCTTCAACATACCCACCCTTGTGGCTCTGTGTGGCTCCTATGCTCATTCTGAGTCAGTTATTATTTATTTATTTATTTTAGGACAGCCCATTTCAGCTTAGTACCACTTTTCTTGGATCCCCTTGCTGATGCCCTCTGGTTAAGAAGGCACACCCCATGTTTAGATACATCTGTGCTCACATCCTGTCTTAGCTGTCGTGTGGCCATTTGTTCTTACCTTGCACCGTCACTTTTTGCCAGTGAAGAGAGAGTAGTGAAGTAGGTGCCTGATCTTGGTGTCTGTGCTTTACTACGCCACTCTTACCTCTGAGTGTGATCATGTCCTGTGTCATCTTACTTCTAACAGATAGAGTGCTTTAAAGGTTATAGAATACACAGGATCTCGTGTATATATAGTGATGCCGTGCCCTCCTGTAGAATCTGATTTCTTAGAAAGCCATCTTCTTTGCAGGCTTGAAAAAAGCAAGCTGCCATGTTGAGAACAAGCTGTCATATGCAGAGGGCTACATGGCAAAGCCACGAGAGTGACCAACAGCCAACTGAGGACCACTAGAGACTTAGTACTGCTAGCAGTTGTGAGATCTTGGAAGCTGAGCTGTCTAAACAGAGACTCCTAAACTCAGTCCTCACCCATACCTTGATTATAGTTCAGCAGAGGACCCATGTCTCTCCTAGACTCTGGCTATAGGATAGTATGTGTGCATTGTCTTAAATTCCAAGTTTGCGGAAATATTATCCTGTAGCCATAGATAACTAATACAGATAGTAGCTCTCTCATGATTATGGAATAGAGTGAAATAAAATAATGCATTTGAAGGCTGAGTACTGGCCTCAGTGCACAAGAGACACTCACAGTGTAAAGGTTCACCTTCTGACTTCCTTCCTTCTTGGCTTCTGCTTTTCACTGATTGAATCTCTGGAGCACATGACAGTGTTGGCAGGGCTGCTTGAGTTCATCTTACCTGACAGTTGGTATTTATTCCCTCACACATTTCAAATTGGCCTTGTCTTTGCTTTTATAGTTCAAGGACCAGGAAGCTCACCCTTAGGGACATTTTTCTATAGAAGCAATAGCCCCAGACTTTTTTGGCTAGTGAGGCTATAGACTCTTTGAGGCCCTTAATGTCACCCAACGTCTATCCCGGTCAACTGAGAGCCTAGTCCTACCCAGAGTGTGTCTGTTAAAAGACTGTTTTTACAGGAAGCCAATGAACATATTGACAGTGCTTAACACTGCTGGCAATTAGAAAACTGCAAATCAAGGAAAACCACAAATTCTTTTCAGGTGTGTTCAGAAACCAGCATAACAACAATTAAAAGACCATTAACACCAGTTGCTGGCAAGTATTTATTGAACACATCTCTTGTGGGTACATAGTTTGGTATAAACCACTTGAATTGATAGTATCAGTTGAAACTATATATATATATATATATATATATATATATATATATACACACACACACACACATGCCCAATAGAAATAGACCTTAGGTCCACAAAAAGACACATGCATTCACATCAGCTTGCTCAGATGGAAGATGCCACAGAGTAAAATAGAGGCTGGAGGGATGGTTCAGCAGTTAAGAACACCCAGCACCCATAGTGGGCAGCTCCAGTTTCGAGAGATCTGATATCCTCTTCTGGAATATTCAGCTACCTGCATACATGTGGTTCACACACACACATTCAAGAACAGACACATGTACATAAGCTTTAAAAAAATTCTTTTAGGAGTGAAATACTGTTTGGTCTGATTTCTATAAAGTTAAGCTTTAGTCAAAGATATAGGAGACAGCAGAGAGGTGGTGGGACAGTACTGAATGCGAGGACGTTCTGGAGTTTTGAGAATGTTTTGACTGGGTAGTGATTTCATGGATATATATGGCCTGAATAAAAAAAACGTACTGAGCAACATGATTAAAATCGGTTCATGTTGTAGTGTATGTTATATGTTAGCAAAAGTATTAAGAAACATGCCGGGCAGTGGTGGCACATGGCTTTAATCCCAGCACTTGGGAGGCAGAGACAGGCAGATTTCTGAGTTCGAGGTCAGCCTGGTCTACAGAGTGAGTTCCAGGACAGCCAGGGCTACACAGAGAAACCCTGTCTCGAAAAACCAAAAAAAAAAAAAAAAAAAAAAAAAGAAAGAAAGAAACAGAGCATCAGGAATTTTTTCTCTTCACCAAACCTATAGAATAACAGATCGTTGCTGAGGGAAAAACTAGGTAGAAAGATTTGCAAAATAAATGACTTAGTTTTACATGCATAGCATCAGTTTTTATTCATTTCTATTTTGGACATAACATCTGTCATAGTTAGATTCAGATGTCAACTTAACACACTTGAAAAGAGGATCCTCAAATAAGGAATTCCATAGATCCAGTTGGCTTGTGGCCATGTCTGCGGGACATTTTCTTGATTGCTCATTGTAGGGGGGCCCAGCCATTGTGGACATACTGTTTCTAGGCTAGTGGGTATGAACCACATAAGAAAGTTGGCTCAACAAGCCAGAGGAAGCATGTTCCTCTGTGGTCTCTGCTTTAGTCCCTACATCTGGGTTCCTGCCTTGACTTCCCTCGATGACAGACAGACCTGGAACCTGGACCCCCCTCCTCCCCAGGTCTCTGGGACTTCCTAAGATTCTCCCTACCCTGACATCAATGTTTCCATTGTTTGTTATTGTGGGAACATTATTGTTTCTATAACAAAAGGTTAAGCTTACAACTGAGTCTGGCTCATCCTTAGTGATGCCCATGCCTGCATCCTTAGTGATGCCCATGCCTGCATCCTTAGTGATGCCCATGCCTGCATCCTTAGTGATGGCCATGCCTGCACCCTTAATGATGGCCATGCCTGCATCCTTAGTGATGCCCATGCCTGCATCCTTAGTGATGGCCATGCCTGCATCCTTAGTGATGGCCATGCCTGCACCCTTAATGATGCCCATGCTTGCATCCTTAGTGATGCTCATGCCTTCATCCTTAGTGATCAGCATCATCCTACAGCCATTGTTGGCCTTAGTGACTCATATTTGCAGTCTTTCTTGCATTTTTGGCTCCTCAGCCTGGCCACCATGGCCACTGTACTTGTTGATGTGATGTTATCTTCTTTGGGCATCCAGGGAATTCTAGCCCTTATTATTCTGTGGGGTTTCTGCTGTTGCTTCTTCCTCCTCTCCTCCTCCTCCTCCCCCTCTTCTTCCTCTTCCTCCTCTTCCTCCTCCTCCTCCTCCTCCTCCTCCTCCTCCTCCTCCTCCTCCTCCTCCTCCTCCTCCTCCTCCTCCTCCTCCTCTGTCTCTTCTCCTCCTCCTCTCCTTCCCACCATCCCGCTGGTCCCTTCTTCTTTTCACCATGTCTCTATCCCTCTTTTATGTCTTTTTAAAATTTTGATTTATGACCCAATGGATGTAAACAGAACCACTTACATGGATATGCATGTGACACTGTCCACTGGAGCATGGGTAACTTACCACTGGAGACGTCACAGAAAACAATGACTTTCTTTGCTCCAGCAGTCCACATCTGCCATTTGCTCCTCTGAACAGGGCCCCATGAGCCCCCCTTCTAATCACTGGCCCCAGTCATGTGTGGATCCTTGTATGGAGCTGCAGCTTGTGTGATTTCATGAGTGTCGTGACTCTCGCATGCCCCTAAGATAGCCTTTCAGGCCATCCTCCCTATCCTTTGTCTCTTGTATTCTTTTCTGTCCCCTCCATTTGATGTTCCCTAAGAGTTGGAGCTGCCACACTTCTTAAAGTCTGGGGGCCCTTGTAGACATGTATCATATTTGTGGCAGCATTGAGGGCGGGGGGAAAACCTTCAGTTTGATAAAGTCACTTGACTGTCTCTGATGTTGGCCCGTGTGTATTATCTTTGATGTGCTATTGACAAGTGAGAAGAACATTGGTAGGCCATTTGTTTGGTCTGGAATACAGAGCAAAGACAAGGTCGTAGAGATGGGCTCAGCAAAGCATTCTTAAGGGGCTAAGGGGGGGCAAATGCTTGATTGACTTACCAACATTCTTATCATCTGCATACAGGAGTCTCTCTCTCCCTCTCCCCCTCCATCTTCCTCTCCCATCTTCCCTCCCTCCTCCCATTCTCAGAGAGCCAGAGAATACTTGTTATTTTTAATGTATGGGTCTTCCTTAAAAATTTATGTACAGTTCACTGCACTGGAAGGTGCCCTGCTTGTTTCCAAAGGAGAAGTGTCAACACCAACCCAGCTACAACTCTTCTGTCCACAACAGTGACCTAGCTGCTAGATATCAGATACACTAGTGCAACAGTGTGATGCAAAGCTCGAGGGAGTCACCCATCAATATTTGATTTGATTTAAGGCCTGCTTTGTAAGAGAGAGCCTATACTTGGCACAATTTGAGTTACCAAGAACCTTGGTACCACTACTTTGGTTCCACTAAAGGGACATAGAAATAAAATGACTCTTCATGTCATCCCGTGATACTCACAGCTCAGTCATCCTCAGAGAAGCTTCCCTGTGCAACAGATGAGAACAGATACAGAGACCCACAGCCAGACAATATGCAGGGAGACTGAGAGACCTTGGAACGCTCAGTTCTAAAAGGGATGTCTCTATCAGATCCTTCTCCTCAGAGAGCAGGAAACTGCAAAGGAGGAGGAAGAAAGAACAAAAGAGCCTGAGGATATGGAGGACACCCAGGAAATAAAACATACTCCACACAGAAGGAATGATATACATATGAGCTCACAGAGACTGAGCAGCGTGCACTGGGTCTGCACGGGTCTGCACGGGTCTGCACGGGTCCGCACCAGATGGCGTCCTAGAGCTGAAAGGAGAAGTAGATACCTGTCCCCTTCCCTAACCCAGAAGCTATCTCCAATACATACTTACTTGGAAATGGAAAATGAATTTTTTTTCAAGGAAGTCTTCACTGGAGAAACAAACCACTCTTAAGGGTAGGCTCCATGTCCAGCATTAGATGGCTAACACAAAACAAACTCAAAGGTATCTTTAGGGGTTCTTTGTCTCATAACATTGAGTCAGAGCGTATGTATGTTTTAAGGAACAGTATAGGTCCTTCACATGTACTTTATGGCTTCCAGTTTTGTGCCTTTAATGGAATTCTTGTGTGTGTTAATGTGTGTCTCTGCACCTGTATTTCTTTGTGTTTTTTATTTGACTCTTTTTCTCCTATTTGTTTTGTTTTGTCCTATTCTGATTTGTTCGTTTTAATTTATCTTCTTGTATCTTATTATCATCCCTTAGGTGCATGTTTATTTTATAATCAGAGACAGAAAGGGCATAGATCCAGATGGGAGGGGAGGTGTGGGGAGACTGGGAGGGTAAGAAAGAGGAAACCATAATCAGAATATACGGTACGAAAAAAAATCTATTTTCAATAAAAGAAAAAGATGACGTGCTGTGGAACCAGGTTTTATTTATTTAATCTCCAGATATCTTCCCTGTGCATTGATCTGTTCATTTACATGTAATCAGGGGAGCGGGAGACCAGGGGTAAGCTCAGATTCCTTCACAGCCATCTTGGACCAAGTTATTTTGGAAGCCCCCTCAAAGCCACAGGTAGAACAAACTCTGAACTAAATGCCAGGAAAAGCTGTTCTTGGATCTGTTCACTCCGGCTTAGTCTGGTATGCTCGAGCTCATTTGTCCCTGAGTCCTGGAGGTACAAGTTTTAATATTAATAGCACCCAAAGAGCCCACACCGTGGGGGGCTGTGACA
>JADRCH010000028.1:9575262-9675814 GCA_019843965.1 Rhynchomys soricoides | reverse complement strand
TAATATTAATAGCACCCAAAGAGCCCACACCGTGGGGGGCTGTGACAGCAGGAGCCCATTCCCGCTCATTCCTTTAACAAGGGAAGAACTGGGATTTTCAAGTCTAATCGCACAGAGAATATTTTTAATGGAGAAACAGAAACACAACTATTTCTCGGAGGCACAAGCCAATTCACCAGGGACTGCTTTGGGATAATCAGAGCTCCATGCGTCTGCAGCAGGACTGTCTAATGGGTGAAGGGGGCTTTCTTTCAACTGAGCAGTAAGTAGGGAGACAGCTTTCTTTGCGCTCCTGAGGGATGGAATCCCCTTGCTTGGCACTTCTGTGGTCTTTCTAACGCCTTGATTTACTGCAGAGTGGAAGCAGCCTTCTAGGGGCTGGAGCCACTGTTCCATTGGCCTGTTCTCCACATTATTACTAAGCAACAATTAGCAATGTGAATCCTGCCCTCTGTGATTTCAATTTGGGTTTCGCACACGGGCTGTGCTTTCATCCCTGCCACTCCGCAGCCTTCACCGCGGCTCAGCTAGAGCTGCCTTGGGAGAACCCTTGAGAAGAGACAGATGAAGCAGCAGCGGGTATTCAAGCTTTCAGGGGATGGTTTTGAAATGTTACTTAGGAAAGAACTGCCTCTAATTAGATCCCAACAATATGAAAGAAATGCTAAAGGTTGGCGATAAGCTCAAAGTAATTTGATTTGGCCTTGAGGGGTGGCTGATAACTGTGGGATTAATTGCAAAACTCCCGATAGAGAGAAAACTCAAGATCCACTGGAAGAGGAAAAAAAAAATCTTTTGCCGGAAAATTTTCTCATGATAATATTGAAAGGAAATGCTTTTCGTCTACGATGCAAAATTCTTTCCTTTGAGTTATAGTCTATTGTGAAGACTTAATGGGAACAGTAGATCTAGAAGAAATAAGTAAACAAACAGGGCAAAGCAAGAAAAATAGCAGGCAGAGCCCATTAAAGGAGCAGCAACCCGGATGATCAGAGACGACATGCTAGTTTAATGCTGCTTTTATGAAGATCGTTTTCTTGAAGTTTTCTGATTAGTGAAGTAAAATCATTAACATTTAAGAACCTGGTAAACACAACAGCATACTTACTTTTTCATGTTTATAAGAACATTTCTTCAAACTTTATTGTGTTCTGTTGAAGAAGGAAGGAAGGAAGAAACGAAGGAAGGAAGGAAGGAAGGAATCTATGTTCTGGTCCTGCAAGGGAACTAGGTCCTGGTTTCTAGTCTCTGCTTAGAATCTTGAAGGAAGTTCCAGGGGGCCCTCAGTGAGATGAGCCACAAGGAAGAGGTACAGTGGGTCATTTTGGATTCTTTTTTACAGTTCTTAGAAGAACATACACATGCGGCTGGAGACATGGCTCAGTAGTTACAGGGCTTTCAGCTCTTGCAAAAGACCCAAGTGTGGTTCCAAGCATTCCCATGCTGGCTCACAACCATCTGTAATTCTAGTTCCAGGGGACCTGATAACTCTTCTAACATCTACGGGCTTCAGCATAGAGTGGTGCATGTAATACACTCGGGTGCATGCATATACACATAAAATAATAAACAAACAAACAAAAAAAGAAAAGAAAAGCACACATACTCAATTAAAAAAAAACATAAGTAGAACCAGAATTAATTTTGGTTATTAAATTTTAGAGTCAAGAGTTATTACTCATGGACAAACCAAATTTTCTTACAATGTAAGAAACTCTTTGGATGAAAGCCTTCAGTCAAAACCTTTTTCGCTTTAGCCATGGTTAATTCACGAGTACATAGTTCTACTTTAAACAGCACTTTGTAAAATTTTGCCTTTGGTTCCATTGAACCAAGTCTGACGCCCTGTAACTTCCCCCCCCCACAGTTGGACAAACAGGCGTTGAATTGTGGTGAGGTCTCTGCATTTATTTAGGTAACTAAAACATGTCCTGTCCTCATAGACCACCCAGTCTAATAAGCAGGACAAATAGTTAAATAGGTAAAGCTCTGGGTCATGTTTTAGGATGGAAGAGAATGGTTCTGGAGAAGCTGTGTGTGTGTGTGTGTGTGTGTGACACGTGTAGAAGTCAGATGACAATATTTTGGAGTTGGTTTTCTCCTTCAAGCCCATGAGTGCTGAGGTCAAACTCAGGCTGCCAGGCTGGTACAGCAATTGCCTTCATCCATGGAGTCATCTTTCTGGTTTTAGGTAACTCTTTTGAAACTTGATTATTTCTTGTTGTTCCTCCTCCTCTTCCTCCTCCTCTTCCTCCTCCTCCTTCTTCTCGTCCTCTTTTTTTTTTGCTTCTCCTCCTCCCTGTCCCTCTCCCACTCCTCCTTCCTCTTCCCTCTCCCTCTGCCACTCTCTCTCCCTCTCCAGCTCCCTTTCCCTCTCCTCCTCCTCCTCTTCTTCCTCCTTCTCCTCTTCCTTCATGTATGTGTGTGGATGCTGCCCATGGCCCAAAGTCTTTTGTAGAGTAAGTTATCTTCTCTAAAGACTACCACCCAGTAAGCAGCATTACCTGCTGAGCCACCCCAACCCCAAGTTCATTCGGAGGTCATAAAGCCAAGGAGGGATTTCAACAGGTTATTGTGTACTAGGTATCTAGTCCTTATGTCCAAGGAAACAGGGTGAGAATTAGAAATAGAGACTTTCTTTAAGAAAGGGAAAGTACTCTGCAGAATGGCACTGGGCTAGTGAGCTGAAGGAAAAGCCCTAAAAGTGTGGGGTCATGAGCCACGTGACTCCTCATAGGACACTTACACTGCACTGACTCCCCCACATTTATATCTAAAGAGCATTTCTGGAGCCTTCTCCATTTGTTGAATGAATGGGGAGGGCTTTTTCTTTGCCAGCTAGCCTCTTTTTAAAACATGTTACTCTCTGATTTAGCTTTTTCTAGTCTCTCCTCTCCCACCACCACTGACAGTGAATTGCTTGGTGTTTACAGGAGGCTTCGAATAGTGAATCTCTGGAAGGTGGCACTTGGGATTGTTAATGTGCATTTCTCTGAGGGGAAAGATGAGACCTGAACAAAGACTGCCCTATGTCCTAGGAGGATGTTACAGTGCGAATATATTCATTCACAATAAGAAGTATGAAAGGAAGAGAAGAGCTCCTTCTCCCTTAGAATGACCTTTCAAATGTCTAAAAGTGTCACCTCCTAGGATTCAACAGTGTTAGCTATTAGTGCTTCTTATAGGACCCAAACCATTTCTCTGTCACCTCCTGTGACAGAAGAAGAGACTGCAATCAGGGTTTCTGGGGTTCAAGCCTGGCCTAAAAAGCCCTAACAAGCTAAGCTCAGCCACCCACCTTGAACTAAAGAGAAGACTAATAGTGAGAATCAAAGAGGGGAGAGTCATTTAACCATACAGGACAGAGGAACAAATATAGATTTCCAGTGAGCTTCAAGTTCCATGGGCTTAGTAGCTAAGAGCACTGGTTGCTCTCCCAGAAGACCTGAGTTTGGTTCAAAGCAATGTTGTGATGGCTCACGACCACCTGTAACTCCAGTTCTAGGGGACATGATACTCTTCTTCTGACTTCTGTGTGTACCAGCTATGCAAGTGGTATACAGACATACATGCAGGTAAAACATCCATTTATATAAAATGATGGATGGATGGATGGATGGATGGATAGACAGATAGATAGATAAGACCAAGAGGCATCTATAACTAAGTATTCTTGGTCGAGGGCTGGTCCTGTTCATCATTAACACACTGGTCTGTCCTTCAAGCTATCAGAGTTGTATTAAATCTCTTCTTAGGAGCCAAGTTCCTCTGGCTGGCACTGGCTTTAGCCTTTTCCTTCTCCCAACATAAAATCCTTGGAGCAGCTCTTGTTCCCAGGCTCTTTATTTCAACAGTCCAATAGCCAAAGGGAAGGGGCTTGGTGTCTTCTTTTTCCTCCCAGGACCATTACAAGACTAACTGAGTTTCCTCCTTTGGACTACCCTTCTTTTGTCATAGTCACTTTAAAAACGGAACCTATTTCCCCTGGGTACCAACGAAATAGTTTAGATTACTGAGGAAGTACAGTGATAGTGTTAGCCAAATGGAGCAAAGCAGAAGGCCTCTGTTGGTGCACATTGTGCTTAGTGGGGTAGGCTAAAACTATTGAGAACTGAAAGGCCATCCGTGAGAATCTCAGTGAATTCTTTCCTGTCATAGAGACGAGCATCTGGGTTAGTGGAATTCCACACATACACACACATACCTGTACCTTTACATATATGTACACATTAAAAGGGAATTTATCAGACAGGCTATAATCTGTGTAGTTCAACAGCGACTGTCTCATGTGGGAAAGGCAGAGAATCTTGAGATTGTTGACTTCACGAGGCCTGATGTCTCAGAAATCCCACAGTCTGGCCCTGGGGTCCGAGAGGATTCGTAGATCACTGCTGATCTTTGGTCTGTGTTGGAATCCTGAAGAAGTAGGTTCTGATACAGATGAAGGAATACCTCAACAACAGGAAGACGAATTTGCCACTAAGAGTGAGCACCAAGAAATGAGAGCCAAAAGCTTCCTTCCTCCATGTCCTTTTGTGTGAGCTGATATTAGAAGGTGTGGGTCAGATGTAGAGTGGACCTTTTCACCTCTAGTAGTCTGATTAGGAAAATCCTCCACAGGCATGTGCAGCAGGTCCGGTTTTCTTTGATTCCAGATGTTGTCAAGCCAACAACCAAGATTAGCTATCACAGAAGCCTTGGGACTTGGTATAATTCAGTTGCAATGGAAGGAGGGAAGAGTATATCTTATTAGACAGCCAGTAGTTCCTGCCACATTCCTAAACACTGTGTGCATATGGTTTACTTAAAACAGTGTTTTGCTGGAGAGATGGCTCAGCGGTTAAGAGCACTGACTGCTCTTCCAGAGGTCCTGAGTTCAATTCCTAGCAACCACATGATGGTTCACAACCATCTGTAATAGAATCTGATCCCCTCTTCTGGTGTGTCTGAAGACAGCTACAGTGTACTCATATACATAAAAATAAATAAATTAAAACAAACAAACAAACAAACAAACAACCCCCCCCCAGTGGCACAACCTTCCTAATGTTGTAACCCTTTAATTCTGTTCTTCACATCGTGGTGACCCCAACCGCAAAATTACTTTCATTGCTACTTCATAACTGTAATTTTGCCACTGTCTTCATAACTGTAATTTTGCTACTGTTATATATCATTATGTAAATAACTGTGTTTTCTGGTGGTCTTAGGCAACTCCCATGAATGGGTCATTTGACCTCCCAAAGGGGTTGTGACCTACAGGTTGAGAACCACTGATATAACTGTTCTTGACTCTGTCCAGGTTCCTTTCATAAGCTAGTGAGGAACCAAAGTCCTCTTAGATTGTTTACTGAGTTTTGGGTCTTCAATTTCAGGACTTATGGAGTCCTAATACATCTGGTCTTGATGATTATCACTCACTGTTTCCCTAAGTTGGAATGAGGTTAAGATCTGATTTCACCCTCTGAAACATTACCTGTTTCACCGTCTTCTATTCTCTATAGAAAGGATTGTTACCATTTCTGTGGTCATTGACATGGCGGCTAGTAATGCTGAGCAGGAGGCACACCCCTCTGCCCTCTTCGGTTTTAACACATTCCAGTGATTTGTTCTTTGTTTTGCTTCTTAATTCGTTTGAGTTCGCATAGGTGAAGGCTTGTTCAGTCTATCATTTTGCTTCATTACAGACACTGTGACTGGCACTGTTTGTACATGGGTGACTCACGGGTATATCCATCATCTGCTAGCACTGTGACATGTGAGCGTTTGTGCGGATGGCTGAAGAGGTGCTGTGAGTGAGGGGTGTACCAGTGTAGCAACAATGTCCAGAGGTAAATTTCCTCTCTTTGTGAGCTCCCCACAGTTCATGTGACCAGATGCGTACCTAGTGTACACTGTGGTACAGCCCAATGAAATTGGGCTTTGATGATGTTTGGATTAGGAACCACTTTGACTTTGTCTATGGCATATGTCCAAAGTGTTTGAGCTTTGTGCTTATTTCTCCATCCACTCATTTAGATTTTCTAAAATATAAAGAAAGATTACACATGATAGGTGATCAGCGGACAGTAATGACTAAAGGTAGACATGGACCATTTTCCCCACAGTCCTTGGTGGGTAGTGGCCAGACAGCACTGATACAGAGGACAAACAGTAGTCCTTAGAGCCATGGAGATTTTCTCACCTGAGTTGGAAATATCTTGGGTAGGGTTCTGAAAAATCAACAGCCACCAAATACACCCCAGGTCAGTGGCTTCCCGGTACTTTGAACCCAAAACTCCAAGAATGAACTTTAGGGACCATGGGGAGGGGGAGTGAGTTTTGGCAAGTTCATAGGTGAGAAAATAGGATGCAAAGCAGCAGGACGCTGGTACAGACCGAGCAGGTCCCACGAGCAGGGCTACAACCAAAGGCCTCTACACAATTAATTGGCTTTTCTAGGCTGAGGCCTAGGGAGTGAGCTGGCCAGTCCAGGTGGGCCCCCACAGAGTGTCCATGTGCTTCAGTTTTGCTCACACCCTCATGTATGGCTTCCAGGCACCTATGTAAAAGGAGAAGGAAGACAATAAGAAACCAGACCAGAGCTCTTAAACAACTTCTGACATTTCTGTGTCCAGCCAATATAGAAACACAAAAATTTCTGGCCCCTGGCTAATGACAAGACCATTTTGATGCTTGAGTCCCTAAAAGTGCCCCAGCTTCTATCTTGTGTTCTCTTCAGTATAGGCCAGGGGCACAAGTAAGGAATTGACCTGTCCCTCCTCAGTTAGCAATCTTGATCACATTCTAACCTTTCTTCTTTTTCAGTTAAAAAAGTAATTTATTGTTTGTGTATGGGCATTTTGACTACATGTATGTTTGTACATTACACACCTGTGCCCATGGAGGCCAGAGGCAGCATTTCATTCCCTGGAACTGGTGTTACAGAGGTTGTGAGCTGCTCTGTGGGTTTTCAGAATTAAACTCAGGTCCTCTGGAAGAGCTGTCAGTGCACTCAACAGCCAAGCCGTCTCTCTAGCCCCATTCCTCAGTCGTTTAACTGAGTTATTGCATGGGAAGTAAATGTGTGATACAGCACATGGAATGTGAAACTCATCATGTGATAGTGTTGCTGACAGAGACATAGAAAATCACACATACACACAAAATGTGTGTGATGTGATCACGGTGAGAGATATATTATGATGCTGAACAAGGTACCAGAAGGTTATCGGAGGCCCTTGATATGACCCTGTTGGGAAAATATCCTTGAGGAAATGATGGACGAGTGCATAGGGGGCTTAGTTCTCAAAACAACAACAACAACAACAACAACAACCCAAGAAAATTATTAAGATCTCTTCTAAGAAGTTCTCTGGAGAAGACAGGTAGTGACCAGGACTAGTTAATGGATAATGTGATTGAATATGCTTTGCTGTTACTGGCTGCAGGTCTGGTGTTTATGCTCAGTGATTTCTGGTGGATAAGATGAAAGTTCAGAAGAGAAGATCAGCAGTTAGTGGGGAGGGTAAGGGCAGAGTAAGATCACTGGTCCCCTCTGCTGGTCACATGTGGCATCCTTTAGGGAGGCTGGATAAAGCAGAGGCTTCAGCATGATGCTGTCTGGTTTCTCAGAGCTCAAATCCTCACATCAGCATTTTCAGCTGATGCACCTGCATCTCAGGCTGGTTCTAGGCCACACCTGTTTCGGGGTAGGGAGCTGCCTTACAGATGGAGCCTGACAGTAAGAAAGCAAATATAGTCTTCTTTATTGAGTGCAACAGGGTATTGGAAAAGTATTTATGGAAAAAGTCTATTAAATGTAAACAGGTCAAATACTGTTGGTATCTCCAGCTGTTTAATATGCTGGTGGGCACTGTGAATCTGCTGAGGGAGGGTTCATAATTTTAGACCCTCTGTGTCTTTGGTCATGTGATGTCCTGGTATGCCGAGGAAGGCTGGTTAAGAGGAACGTGCATGGGGGATATGTATTATGGTGATCAGGGCTGAGTCTCAGTTGCCTGTGTAGATGAATCAAGCTATGAAACGGAAGACTGGAGGAGCTCGAAGGGCAGGGGACGTGGCTGACAGGGATGTTGAAGGGACAGGAAGGAGGCAGCAGAGGGAGACAGGAGAATGCCATGTGGACAGAGCAGGTGGGCGAGGGGAGAAGAGTGAGAACCAAGGTCCCAGTTCTCTGATGCCATCATTACAAAGTGGAAGGTATGGAAGCAGGGGACTGTGGTGCCAGGGTCTGTGGGGCCTGAATCCTGTTTCCAACTGGGCTTTGGTAATAGAGCAAAACAAAGCTCGCATTTAGGGGGATGATGGATAGACTAAATAAGGTAAACTTGCTCTTTTCTCCTCCGTTTGAAAAGCTTTCAAATCAAGACTTTTCTCCCTGAGATTTTGAGCCTGCAGGTTTCAGATCCCCATTATTTGAAAACCAGAGCTTTCTGGCTTCTTAGTGTTTACGGGTCCTTGGCTCTTGCTGATACTGTTACTCCTTTTATCACAATTCCTGGGCCTGGGCTCTTGGCTTCAATGCCAGCTCGAAGTGGCATACGATAGTCACACATATCTTGGGTTCCCATGTTCTGACGTTTAAAGCACCAAATATTTGTTGTCAGAAATTTTATAAAACCCGAGCATTCAGGAAAAATACACACCGCCTCACCAATCGGGGGGAAACAGCAGCATTTGTCTCATGACCATCTGATATTTCTGCTCTGATGCTAACTTTTCATAAATCAAGATTATTTGTAATTCAATTTTATATTCTGCTCCCCCACTTAATAGTATGTCATACATTTCCTTGCCATTAAAGTGCTTCATAAATATGATTCTCGACAACTGCTGAATATGCTAAGTATTCATGTAAGTAAGCATGGTGGACTTAGCTGTTCCCTTTTCTCTGTGACATTTATTTTCTTTGAGATCTTTCTGTCTTTCTTTTTGGTAGAGGCAGAAGCTGCTGAGGGTCTGTGGTTGCTCTTCATAGATTACTTCATAGATTATTATTATGAGGTCTTTCTTGAGAAGTTTATGCCGTCTGTTTTCATTGATTTATTGGATGTGGTTAACCTTTGTGTTGTCTTCGCATTTCCTCCTAAGCTTCCATGCTCTGTGCTATTTAACTTCCCTGTGCTAATCTTAAACATGCTGCTCGGTTGCCCTTCTTCCTTTCGGTGGAATATGCCCTTTCAAAGCATCAACCTCTCAGGAGAATTCCTCTCCGGATGCTTTGGATGGCTCCGGGTAGTTTTAAAAGACACCCAGCCTTGGAAAGTGCTGCCTCACTGGCTGAAGCTTTTATCCTTTAGCTGTGTAAAACCCCCTCTTCCGTAGAAAGTCTGACCTGCAGGTTTGCAGGGAATGAGTTATTTTGTTCCCCTGGGTGGCGGGTGGGAATGCACATGCATGTCAGCAAAGATGGTTGCATCAGTCTGCATGGGCTGCCGTGACAAAATCCCATAGACTAGACAGTTTAAATAAAAAAAAATTTTTTTTTTCATATTTTAGGGAGCCAGAAGTCCAAAATCAAGGCTAGGAAAATCCAGTTTGGTGAGGTCTTTCTAGGTTGCAGATACTGACCTTTCATTGTGTCTTTATCTGGCATCACACACACACACACACACACACACACAAACACACACACACACACATACTATACAGAGGAGGGAAGAAGAGTAAAGACCTTGTGTGTCTTCATTGACATAAGCATTGCTGAATCAGGGCCCCATTTAATGGTTTACCCCATTACTTTAGCATACCTGGTTTGGGGACATGATTCAGTCCACAGCCAGAAGCTGTGTGCTGGGTGCTGTCCAGTCCTTGATTTAAGCTCTACATAACAGGGAGTTTGGCTTGCTTGGTACTTGGATTACTAGCTCCCAAATGAAGAATGTTGCTGCATTTGCATGCTTGTGTGGCCATTTATCAAATAAATAAACAGAAAAATAAATAAATGCCATTATGTTAACAAGTGTAGAGAGCTTGACTCCAGATTCTCCACTCATTAACTGGGAC
The DNA here is from genome assembly GCA_019843965.1 of Rhynchomys soricoides. NCBI lineage: Eukaryota > Metazoa > Chordata > Mammalia > Rodentia > Muridae > Rhynchomys > Rhynchomys soricoides. The sequence continues at coordinate 9,665,806 of JADRCH010000028.1, read as the reverse complement.
TTAGGATTTGAAAGTTTGGAGTTTGAATTTTTGAATTATTTTATAAATAAACATCATTAATAGAAATCTGAGGTGCCTGGAGGTTCACAGTAAGTGTTTACAGTAAGTGATGAGGACCACAATTCAGATCCCAGCACCCACATTTCTAGTTCCAAAGTTCTGATACCCTCTCTGGCCCCCAAGGTCACTCAAAAACATATGTATGCATACATGTATGTGCATGTGCTCACACAGATGCATGTGCACACATAAGACACAGGCAAACTAAATCTTAAAAGAAAAAGAAAACTTAGGAATTATATGGATTACTAGATATGGGGACCTAGCCTGAGATGCCAGAGGGCTACAGAGGCGAGCAAACCTTGAATCCTCAGGTTAACACTCAAGGGGGGAACGGGTCATAAACAGAGAGGCAACAGGAAGGTAGAAAGCAAAGCAAGTGGCTTGACAGTTCCTGGAGCTTCCTTGTTGGACAGCAAAAGTCTTCTCATCAGTGCTAACATCTGGAGATGGATGAAGGAGCAGCCTAGGCAGGAGTGGGAAGAGTAGGAATATCTGGGCTTGTGATCTTGCAGATTAGATACTGCTGTTGTCGGACCCTAGCAGGCTTCACAGCTCATTCCGTGCTGATGATGGACAGGACTTGCCACAGAGTTGGGATAACTTAAGTCTTAGGTCTACATGTTCCTGAGTTCTTAGCATTTTTCAGGAACTCATATGTCCAGCCATTTCCACAGAAAGTCCCCTTTCTAAAGCTCTGTATAAGAACTGTGCAAATTAAAATTGTGGAATCCTCTTGCTAGTGTGAAACTCCCTCCAAGGTGCCTGCCCTGTGGCGGATGGGAGACACAGCACACTGTAGCTCCTTATGATCACCACAGCCAAGAGTGGCACTGGAAAAATCTCACTGATAATGAAGACTTTTAATTTCATGTATAGGAAAGGCCCTTCAATTACAGTTTAGAGATTATATACCAAAATGATATAAAGTCAAATTCTGAGTATACTGTAATCTCACAGGAAAACGTGATTTCTAACTGGCTCCTGACTACTGGCGAGTTGGTTTTCAAAATGATTCTTCTAGAGAGAGTGGGGAAAAGTCTCGAACACATGGGCACAGGGGAAAAGTTCCTGAGCAGAACACCAGTGGCTTATGCTCTAAGATCAAGAATCGACAAATAGGACCTCATAAAATTGCAAAGCTTCTGTAAGGCAAAGGACACTGTCAATAAGGCAAAATGGTAACCAACAGATTGGGAAAAGATCTTTACCAACCCTACATCTGATAGAGGGCTAATATCCAATATATACAAAGAACTCAAGAAGTTAGACTCCAGAGAACCAAATAACCCTATCAAAAAAATGGGAAACAGAGCTAAACAGAGAATTCTTAACTGAGGAAACTCAAAAGGCTGAGAAGCACCTAAAGAAATGTTCAAAATCCTTAATCATCAGGGAAATGCAAATTAAAACAACCCTGAGATTCTACCTCACACCAGTCAGAATGGTTAAGATAAAAAACTCAGGTGACAGCAGATGCTGGCAGGGATGTGGAGAAAGAGGAACACTCCTCCATTGCTGGTGGGAATGCAAGCTGGTACAACCTCTCTGGAAATCAGTTTGGCAGATCCTCAGAAAAATGGACATAGTACTACCTGAGGACCTAGCTATACCACTCCTGGGCATATACCCAGAAGTCGCTGCAACATGTAATGAGGACACATGCTCCACTATGTTCATAGCAGCCATATTTATAATATCCAGAAACTGGAAAGGACCCAGATGTCCCTCCACAGAGGAATGGATACAGAAAATGTGGTACATTTACACAATGGAATACTACTCAGCTATTAAAAACAATGACTTCATGAAATTCGCAGGCAAATGGATGGAACTTGAAAATATCATCCTGGGTGAGGTAACGAAGTCACAGAAGAATGAACACGGTATGTACTCACTGATAAGTGGACATTAGTCCAAAAGTTCAGAATACCCAAGATTCAATTAACAGCAACTGTTGGACTGAGCATGGGGTTCAGGATGGAGGAGTTGAAGAAGGGACTGAAGGAGCTGAGAGAGTTTGCAGCCCCATGAGGGAGCAACAGTGTCAACTGGCCTGACCCCCTGGTGCTTCCTGAGACTGGATCACCAACCAAAGAATACACATGAAGGGACCCATGGTACTGGCCACATATGTGGCAGAGGAGGACCTTGTTGGCCATTAGTGGGAAGAGAGACCTTTTGGTCTGAGAGTGTTAGATGCCCTAGTATAGGGGAATGCCAGGGAGGGAACACTGGAGTGGGTGGGTGGGGGAGTACTCTCATAGAGGCAGGGGGAGGGGGATGGGAAAGGGGGTTTCTGAAGAGGAGACCTGGAAAGGGGGAAACATTTGAAATATAAAATACCAAAAAAATGAAAAAACATGATTTTGCTACATGCAGCTTGTCCTTGTGATTGTACATAGCTTGAGTGCATGAGGACTTCACTCATGTGACCTTTCTTAACACTCAGAGTATGAATTGTCTGATGCTCTAAATAAACTTGGCTGTTGCATGAGGGAAAAAAAACAAAAAACAAAACAGAAAAACCCAAAATGATTCTTCTAACATTCCAGCCAGCGTCATAAACACTATTTGTTAGTGTTAGAGAGTCACATAGGACTGAGCTAAGCCCAGGAGACTCAATGTGAAGGATATGGAGCCTTGGGACCCCCAAAGGTGTTGTGCCCCACATGTTGAGAACCATTGCCACAGAGGATCACAGGGCAGATTGGTTCCAGAGCTGTCAAAATACTCTGTACTTCTCAGGATGGGGAAAACGTGTGTGTGTGTGTGTGTGTGTGTGTGTGTGTGTGTGTCTCGGAACCTCTGTAGTAGGGTGCACCAACGATTTGACTCATTCTTCACCTTTGTACCATTTTTGTTCTATCAATAGGAACTGTAGCAACTGAACAAAAACCTGAGCCTGCCACTCACAGCCCTTCCAGTGGCGGGTGACTGGACAACGGGTCAGGATAACAATAAGACCCTGTGAAACTTCATCACGATTTGGCCACTGTTTTGTAGGGTGGTTTTTGGGGGTGGAATGGACCCCCCAGTCATGCCTTCAGATGGCTAGTTTTAAAACAGCTCTTTCGTTTCTAAATCAGGTTATAAGATTCTTTTTTTATTCTTGAAGCCGGAAATCCTTTTAACAGATAAAATCCCTCTCATTTTTTGTAGAATGTCCTTACCCTAAACCCCTTCCCTATATTTTTGTCACTATTTTTATTGTTTCCTTGCCTATCCTTTATTGTGCCGTGGCTATCGAGTAAATAATCGGATATTATTTATGACAGATGTTGTAATGGGATTTAGTGGAAAGGGGAGCCTTGGGCAAGACTGTCAAGGTCACGGTGAAGTGTTCGTCTTTTCCATTCTCATCCCTTCTGTCTTTTGTTCAAGGGCTCACAGGCCCTTTTCCCAGACACCCTTCTCACGGAGTCTCCCAGGCTCAGCTCAGCTCATTCCTTGACTAATCTGCCCCACCAGTTACTGTCCCTTTACCTCTTGACTCCACTCTTTGAAACATGGTGTGGACAAAGCCATTTAGAACAGGTTAGTGGACGGCGAGTGCTGAACTCAGTTTCCTTTATTCCGGGTGGGGTCCACAGCCACTTGTGAACTTTGACCTTAGCCCTTTGCCCTTCAGGTTTAGGCTTGAACTTCAGTCACCCCCCCTCCCCCCGTTTTCCACATTATTTGAAGCATTTGATCCTACATTCAGATTGTAAGCTATATCATTTTTTTCCAAATATCTGACCTGGGGTTGAGTGGCTCACTTGGCAGAGCGCTTGCCTAAAGTGCACAAAGCCCTCGATTGATGTCCTCAAACCATGAAAAGCCAGGTGTAGTGGTGCACACCATGATTCCAGCACTAGGAAGGTGGAGGCAGGAGGATCCGAAATTCAAGGTCATTCTCTCAGTGAGTTGGAAGCTGCTCATGAATAAATTTGACTCTGTGGTTTTATTTTTACTTTTGCAAAAATGGATCCTGCTTTATAAATTAGGGATACTGTGATGGTTTGTATATGCTTGGGCCAGGGAATGGCACTATTAGGAGGTGTGGCCTTGTTGGAGTGGGTGTGTCACTATGGGCGTGGGCTTTAAGTCCTTGCTGCCTGGAACCCATTCTTCTGCTAGCAGCCTTCAGATGAAGATGTAGAACTCTCAGCTCCTCCTGCACCACGCCTGCCTGGATGCTGCCATGCTCCTGCCTTGATGATAATGGATTGAAACTCAGAACCTGTAAGCCAGCCCCAATTAAATGTTGTCCTTATAAGAGTTGCCTTGGTCATGGTGTCTGCTCACAGCAGTAAAACCCTAACAACGACAGATACATTCAAGTACGAGCAACACACAGCTGAAAAGAATGACTTCAATCAAGACACGGGCTATTTCTCACCCAGGTGAAAGGATTCTAGAAGCAGTCCAGGGCTTGTCGAGAAGTTCCCACCATCAGAGATGTTTGCTTCATCTCTCTTTTCTGTCAAGCACAATTTCTGTTATTAGGAAAGATGCTCTGCCCTTGCCACTTATGGCTTTTGTGTCAGTAGACCTGATATGTGACCATTTCAGCACTCTGTTCACTGGCCCAGTCATGTGTCATCTCAGACACTGGGGTTCCTTATCTGTTGAGAAGTAAGACTCTTCCCTTCAGAGTGCACACAGCTCTGGACTTCATCCTGATCTTTGACTTCGGGCTCACTCCAAAGTGCTGCCTGCCGAGATGGACAAAGGTCAGGGGCCACAACTCATTCCAGAGGTAAGAAGCTGAAAGGCCAAGACTGAAGGGTCTTAGTATGGGTAGGTTAACTCTTACCAAACACTAAACATGCTTGGACATGTCCAGAAAGACTTTAAATAAAGTCACAATACTTCCCTGGGAGCATTAAGCTATGTTAGGTTTGGCTTAAATATCAACCTCTCTGGAAAAGGTCCAATTCTCTCTATGTAGTACAGCCCAGGACAACAACAGATCAAAGCAGATAGGTTTTTAAAAATGCTTTTAAAATACAGAATGAGAAGAAGAAGGATATTGTTTAATAGTCATTTAAAGGTAAGACTATAATGGGGCTGGGGAGAAGAGTTACTACTGGTCCAGACGACCTGAGTTTGGTTTCGAGAACCTGCACCAGGCAGCTTACAACTCCTGAGACTCCAGCTTCACAGGATCCAATGACTATGCCCTCCAGACACTTGCACTTACAGGCACCACCCCCATCACAGAGTTAAAAATCTAGTAAAAACAAACAAGCAAATCCTAAAACAGCTGATCATCTTTGAGGTAGTATGGGTGGATGATGGGTGGATTATGGTGGTCAACACACCACATCCTTTCTCTTACAGAGCTTACTTACAGTTGGAACCTGGCATTAATCAGACAACCACTTTAATAAAACAGTGATTGCAAACTCAAACGCATCACCAGCCTTAGATGCTACAGAAGAACATTCGAATTCTTCCCAGTGAGCCAGAGACAAGTAAGGACCAGCCAATATATTTCCTCAGAACTGGAGGTACAGCTTGTGAGGCACAACATGAAATGGAAATGCCCAGCTCTCTCATTCAGAAATGAGGAAGTGTGTCAAGCCAGGCTCTGATCTTCCCCAGTGCAGTCTGTACAGACGTACAGGCAGCACGTCTGTGTAGGCAGCTCCATTAATCATGTTCCTTGTCCCCAAGGCCTGTTCTAGGTCACAGACTCATTTCATTATCCTGATAGCCTCATAGGAGAGATAGCATCAGTTATCCCCATTCCTTTTGATTGTGGGTTCCATTTTCTCAGTGGTTCAAAAAAGGGCTTACTAGATCTTGGACATGGCATTTTGTATATTTTCAAAATGATAACTGGACACTGGGTGTGAATAGGGACTGAGTTAGGTGAGATAGGTGGTAGAGTTGCTTGGGAGAATGCTGGCTGTTGCTGTCCCATGTAGACCAATGGTCATCTCCGATAGGCTCCAGAGCTGAGGGAGGGAGGATGAGTGACAGGATTGGTCCATTGCAGTCTATAGTAGTTTCCAGAATGAGCTTCTTACTCCCCCCAGCCCCAGTCTCTAGCTTTACGAGAGAGCTCTGGCTGGCAGGTCCCTAGGGTTCCCAGAATGCATTCACGGAGAAGACACATACAATGACTTGGCTCCTTTTGGTCTCAGCTCAGACAAGCTGTTCATAGTCTAGTCAGCTTTCCATTACTGTCATCTGGTCCCCCACTGTCCTAGTTTGCTTTCTATTTTTTTTTTTTTTTTTTTTGTGGTAAACACCATGACCAAAAACAAGTTGAGGAGGAAATGGTTTATTTAATCTTACAACTCACAGGCTACTGTGAAGGGAAGTCAGGGGAGGAACTCAACACAGAAACTCGGAGGTAGGACCTGAAACAGAGCCATGGAGGAGCACTGCTTACTGACTTGCTCCCAATGACTTGTCCAGCCTGACTTCTTAGGCATCTCATGCACACTTGTCCAGGGGCAACACCACCCACAGTGGACTGTGTCTTCCCACATTAACCACTAATCAGAAAACGCTCCACAGACTTGCCTATAGACATCTTATAGGGACATCTTTTCAATTGCAGTTCCCTCTTTCCAGATGACCCTAGCTTGTGTCTAGTTGGTGGGAAGCAACCAGCACACCCTCCTGTAACACACAGAGCCTTAACCTGTGTGTTAGTTAGGGTTGCCGTTACTGCTATGAAACTCCATGACCAACAAACAAGTTGGGGAGGAAAGGGTTTACAGAGCTTACACTTCCCCAGTACTATTCATCATGGAAGAAAGCCAGGAGAGAAACTCAAACAGGAAAGACACCTTGAGGCAGGAGATGATGCAGAAGCCATGGAGGAGTCCTGCTCACTGGCTTGCTTCCCATGGGTTGCTCAACCTGCATTCTTATACAGCCCAGGACCACCAGGGATGGCCCTACCAACCATAAGCTAGTTCCTCTCCTGTCAATCTTTCATTAAGAAAATGCCCTACAGACAGATCTTATGGAGGTATTTTGTCAATTAAGGTTTCCTCCTTTTAGATAACTCTAGTTGGTGTGTGAAGTCAACCTAAGACTAGCCAGCGCAGCCTGCTTGCTCCTGTTGTGAAAGCAACAGCTCCCATCTCGCCTGGGAAGTTTCATCCATCTGTCTTATGGTCACCTAACCTAATGGAGAGTAGAGCCTCTTTCTTACTCCTGATTCTCATGTCTCTTCCCTTGTTTTACACGTAGGCTCTAAGAGTGAGCGTGGCTTACTGAGATCCTTGTCTTCATCTTCCAGCCCCCGTGCAGACCCACTTTTTGAGTTTCAAATGTTTACAAGCTACTTTCCTAACTGTACCATGTTGTTCCTTGCTTGTCTCCCATGAGCAATAAGGGTGTGAATTATAAGAGCCCCTCTCAAGGGCAAGGACTGTGTCTGGTTCGTGGTTAGCACATGTTCAATAAATGTTTGTTGTCTGAAATAAGCTTCACGCCCCATAGTTGTCTTTCATTATTCTTTCTTGTCATTAACTAATTAATTCACTCATTACTTGAGTATCACAAAGCAACCCCTCCCTCAGGAGTTGGGGAGATTTGGAGTGGCTCCCATCCCAGAGATAGGGTTCCTAAATTCAAGGGACCAGCTCTGTATGTGCACATATGTTAGAGGACAATTTAACTGGACAACATTAAGCAGACGGGGGATTTTCTTCAGTAGTACTGCAGGGTGAAGGCTACAGCGACAGATACATACATAGACACACACACAAACACACATACACACACACACAAACACATACAAAGACACACACACATACAAAGACACACACACATGCATGCATATAGTTACACACAGACACAGCACACACATAGACACAGTTGCTATAGTTACCAGAGCCCTTGGCATGAAGCTGGGCTGTAGATCTGAATGGCTTACAATGAGGATGGGAGGATGAAGCAGTGAGATCATGAGTTCTAGGCCAGTGTAGGTTATAGGGTGGGACACTGTGTCAAAAGTAACATGAAGAACACAAAAGGTGAAACTGTTACATGTGTTCACATCTCTGTCTTTCTGTCTGTTTCTCTGTCTCTGTCTCTCTCTTCCTCTCTCTCTCTCTCTCTCTATATATATATATATATATATACACATACATATACATATATGTATATATATATGATATATATGTATAAATGTGTAAAGTACATTATTTATAGATTTAACAGATTCTCGGTGCATCTCCTTCCTTCTCCATCTTGCCCACAGTCGTTTTGCCCACCAACAGAAGATGAAACAAAACTAGAGCTTGTAACTATGCAGGTAATGCTGGGTCTAGCCTGGCCTGGGAGATGCTTCTCCTACAGCAGAGCTCTTGAGCCAGCCATTAAAACTCCCACTATAGCCCAGGCTAGACTACCTCTTGTTTTTTTGATGGTAACATCCTAACAGGTGAGAGATGATTTTGATATATTTTATTATTTTACTTTTTGGTGGTTAGGAAGGCAAAGCACCCTTTTAAGCATCTGGCAGCCCTTTTTTCCGGGGGTTAGGATATGGTGTTGATTTGTCTATTGGAAATCCACTTTAAAAATTTATTTTATGAGTATGGGTGTTTTGCCTGCATAATTAATAAATAATAAATAAATAATAAAATAAATTCACAATACACATACATTTGTCTGTGTATATCAGGTATGCAGTGCCCCCAGAGACCAGAGGAAGAGGGTGTTGGATCACCTAGGAATGGAGCTACCATGAGCTACTACTGTGTGTAAAGTGGGACTCTAACCCAACTCCTCTGGAAGAGGCCAGATCCTAACTACTAAGCCATCTCTTTAGTCTATTGAAGGCTGTTTTAAAATTGGAGTTTCTACTGTTAAGGCCTTTCTTGATGACTAAGGCCCATGGCTTTCAAGTCTTCTTTTGGAATCACGTTCCTGCCCTGTAAACCCAGAGAGAGGGTAAGAGAGGATATAGAGAATAGATTTCCACTTAGAAATTTTCTAAATTCAATGCCCTAAGACAGCAATTCTTAACCTGTAGGTTGTGACACCTGAAGTCAGGGTTTGACCCTTTCACGGGGGTGGCCTAAGGTCATCGGGAAATGCATATATTTTACATTATACTTAATAACGGTAGCCAAACTACAGTTATAAGGTAGCAGTGAAAATAGTTTTATGGCTGGGGGTCACCACAACATGGGGAACTCTATTAAGGGGTAGCAGCACTAGGAAGGTTGAGAACCGCTCTTCTAAGGGAAGGAAGTCGGTGGCAGATTTCTTTTCTGTCAACAAAACCTAGGAAAGCCAAGTGTGGGCTTTCCCATCACCAGTCTCACAGGCTGCTGTTTTGTCTCTGGTGTTGGTGTGGGGCTCACTGGGCAGGTGCAAGGTCAGTGGGAACTGCTCTCCCGATTCCTTCCTGCTTCTATTGGGGAAGCCTTGAGATCCTGGTGGATTTCTTCCCCTAGAAAAGAAACGAAATTATTCTTTAGCTTTTAAATAAATGATCAGAAAAACGTACAATTACAAAACAAACACAAGAATTAATAAAGGAAGATGTGAAGAAAAGCGTCTCCTTCCATCAGGGCTGCATGTGAATTTGAAAATCAACTGTAGGCAGGTTACACCCTGCCCACACCACTCTTCCCCAGACACTGGAGGTGGAAGCATTCAGAGTTGGCAAGAAATCCAATCACGCCCCCAAACAGCAGGGTCCCTTCTGCCTGTGGGAGTCTGCCGTGCTGAATCTGGCAAACAGACTGGGCACCACTGGCAGACCTGGCGCAGGCTGCCATCCATGCGCGAGGTCGCCAACACCCGGGATGAATCCGGGAGGCAGGCTAATTAAAAAGCACTTAGGCTTGGAAAACTGAGTGCAGCAGCAGCAGGAGGCAACAGGGTGGCTGGAAGGAAGGGGCTGCTGTGGCCTTTGCCTCCTGCCACACTCCCTGCAACCAGGGGATGGGGCACTCTGCGCCTAACACCCACACCCTCAGCAGGGCATCGTGCATCTAGCACCAGGCACCGCGGCCCACTCCTGCCCTTCCCTGCAGGCTCCCACACCTGACTGTGCGCACCCTGAGCCCCTACGTGGTGAACTGGCATTTTGCTCCCCCTTCAGGTGCAAGCCGGGATCTGAGGAATGAAGTTGAGTCCCAAGCCACAGTTCCCTGACATTGGTTGTTATGCTGTCACACTTGGCTGTTAAGCTGACACTGTGATTCCAGTCGCCAGAGATTTTGTGATGGGTTCTCAATTCGAAGCCTGGGGATGCTGCCTCCTGGTTGGTTGGAGACCAGCAACAACAAACTAACATGGTGGTGGGGGTGGGGGTGGGAGCTGGTGAACTGGCTAAACAAGTAAATATGCCTGCTATCAGGACTGCTGGCCTGAGTCCAATTTCTGGTAACCATAGGACTTAAGGAGAGAATCTGTTATAGTTGTCCTCTGGCTTCATAACCTACACGAATAAGTGGAAAAACAAAGCAAGCACCCAATAAACAGAATAAACTAAAGCAACAAAGAAGCAGTCTGCAACTTCTCCAGAAGGTGAGCTCAGATAGTGAAAGCGACTGTCCCTTCTAAAGCGTCAGTGAGAATATACTCAAGGTGCCAAGGTGCAGACAGTAGTGACAATTCCGGAGTTTTGGCTTCTTTTAAACATAAAGAAATATTACAAGAATGTGCTTTTGTTTTAATCCCAGGTGTGGGCATTGGGGGCTGCTTTGGACTGTCTGAAGCAGCTATGATTTGCCTCGTGCTCTAGCAGAGGTGTGGTTTTGCCGGCTGAAAATAGTTTCTGTAATTGTGTGACATTTGGAATTCTGGGAACCTTTCAGAGGTTGTATAAATGTTAGAACTCTGAGAGGTGAGATTGGTGGTTGTTGGTCATTGGGGGATAGGGAGAAAGAGAGGTGGGGGGAGGGATTGGTTGTGGTTTGTCAGTAGTCATGCTCCAAATAAGAAAGGAAAGCAAAGAAATTAGGTTCAGGGATTCTCTCTCCCTCTCTCTCTCTCTCTCTGTCTCTGTCTCTCTCTCTCTCTCTCACCTTTCTCTTCTGTCTAGTGATAGGGGGTGAAATTGGGGGGATAAAAGGTGGGAAAAAGAAGAACCCACAAAGTAGCAAAGACAAGCTACAGAAGACAGTGTGTTCCTGTTATCGGCTTCATTCTTGTTCCTGGCCTTGTGGTCCGGAACAATGTATGGTACCCAGGAATACCGGAGCCCACACTGGAAGAGTAAACCCTGTGCACCTGTTTCTCACAACAGCAGTTGAGGTGCAAGAGGCGTCCCTCAACAGCCCTGTTGCTGGGCAAGCTGGAATATCCCATCTGGAATTTTCTTTAAGGCTAGTCCTGTGCGTTTGCAGCCATGCTTAAATTTCAGGGTGAAACCAATATATTCTGAGCGAGTGCATTTACCTCTGCTATTTATCAGTGCAGAACCAAATAGCCTCCCAGTTCATTCTCAGAGACTGAATCCACCATCCTGGAGGTTATTAAAAAAAAAAAAATGCTGTGGGCGCTGAAAGTGACTCTCCCAGAAGGTGCCCGAATGTTTGTAATCACCAGGTTGCATTGGGAAAGTGTCTCGCTTTCTGGATGAATACCTGGGAGGAAATGGGCTCATCTGATTTATTCTTGTATATTTGATAAAAAGTCAATTCTATTATTCATATTTGCATTATACTCATGGAAGGGGCGTTAAGTACTTTTGATGGAGTAAAGAAACGGTCTTCGGTTGTTTGCTCTTCACCCCTGCTTTCTCCGAGTGTGGGAGCTACAGGGGAGAAGCTCCCTTTTAGTAAACCCTCTTTTGCCCATTTCTGTCCACTTCCACAAACGTCAGAATCCTCACTTTGCCCTTGTTTACTGACTTTTGTTAAAATAACAACAAAGTTGTAATGGTTTGGAATTGGAGAGACTAAAATGCCATCATTTGTTTAGACTAAAAATGGCAGATTAAACATATAGCCCAGCCCTAATTTCTGCTGAAATGAAAATAGATTTCTTTCCTGTGAGCGTTTCTGCTTTGGCATGTGCTCCTTATGAAACATGCTTAGAACATCAGTGCGAACTTGAGTGAGTTGGTATAAATCAATGCCATGTGACTACCACCTAACTCAAGAACGTAACCGTGGGCAGGATTTAGTCCTTCTCCCAAATGCCCGTTCTTGACAATCCCCTAGTCTTCCCCTTACTCATACCTAAGATTCCCTCTCTCAACCAACTCCTGATGCTATTAATGATACTCCGCTAGGCTTGCAGACAGGAACCTGGCATAACTGTCTTCTGAGAGTCTTTTTCAAGGAGTTGATGGAAGCAGATACAGCAAACCACAACCAAACATTAGGTGGAGCCAGAGAGTCTTGTGGAAGAGTGGAAAGATTGAAGGAGCCAGAGGGGTCAAGGACACCACAAGACCTACTGAGTCAACTAACCTAAGCCCATGGGGGCCCACAGTGACTGAAGCACCAACCAAAGAGCATACATGAGCTGGATCTAGGTCCCCTGAACATTTGTAGCAGATGTGCAGCTTGGTCTTCATATGGGTCCCCTAACAATTGAAGCAGGGAGCCTGGCAGTGGTGGCACATGCCTTTAATCCCAGCACTTGGGGGGCAGAGGCAGGCCGATTTCTGAGTTCGAGGCCAGCCTGGTCTACAGAGTGAGTTCCAGGACAGCCAGGGCTATACAGAGAAACCCTGTCTCGAAAAACCAAAAAAAAAAAACAAAAAAAAAAACAACCAACAACAACAAAAACAACAAAAAAACCCAACCAACCAACCAACCAACCAAAACAAACAAACAAACAAACAAACAAAAAACCCCAAACCAAACCAAACCAAAAAAAACAATTGAAGCAGGGGCTGTCTCTGACTCTGTCTCCTGCCTTTGGATTTCTTTCCCCTAGTTGGGCTGCCTTGTCTGCCCTCAGTGGGAGAGGATGAGCTTAGTCCTGCTACAGGCAGTGACCTTGCTCCCTCTTGTTGCAGAGTGCATGTATTCCTATTGGTAGTACAGTAGACAGCGACCTTGGTGACACACTGTTAGCAGTTTATAGTCCCCAGAGCACCATTGCCAGAATCAAGTATTTTCAGTCTTTAACTTCTTGTGTTTTGGTGGCTTCTTCTCTTCTCCCAGCTGTTTCAGAGTACCTCGAATATCTGTACGAATTTTAAACCTTCTGTGTTGACTTTCACTGGTATGAAGTGACAGAACTTTGCATGGTAATGTACTGACCTTGGGTCCACCATTGTTTTGAGTGAGTCTTTCTTATGTATGTTTCAAACTTCACTACACATCATTATTAATTTTGTTTAATTCTTCAACAATCACCTATTTATTGATGTTAATGATTTATATGCCCAAACCTCTATCTAAAAGTGTGCAAGTCTCTGATTTTTGGTTTATTTGTAAGGATATACAACTATCATCATGCCTCATTTTGAGGAATTTTCATTATTCCTATAGAAGCTCTACTCCTGTAGGAGCCTATTTCCTTTAAAAGAGAACAAGGAAAAACAAAACAAACAAAACAAAAAAACCCACAACAACCCAGCTGCATTGTGGATGCCAGCTCTCCAGCACTGGTGTCTAGATGGTCTACAGGCCCATTCCGGGTCCTTTACTCCGGACACAAAGTTTCTGTTTCCTGGAGTGAGAGTCTGTTTATGATTTTATTCATCTCTTTCGCTGTAATTTTTGAAGGTGATTTTTACTTAGTGCATGCTTCTAGCTTGTCATTGTTCTTAAAACCTCTTAGTCATCCCATGACTTTCAAATGATGGGACACCACATCATTTCCTCTGCGAAATCTCCAGTTGTTCTTATGTATGTACTTCAATGTCTCTTAAGAAGATCTGAGGGCTGGGGAGATGGCCTCGTGGATATAATACCCTGCAAACCTAAGAACCTGAGTTTGGATCCCCAGAACTCATGTAAATAAAGCTGGACATGGACAGCATGCATATGTAATCCCAGAATGCCTACAGGAGGAATGGCAAGCAGAGATTTGAGAATGCTAGAATCTCAAAGAGCAGCCATCCTGTCATACATAGGCAATTGAACAAAAAACCCTGTCTCAAACATGTCAGAAGGCAAGAACTGACATCAGCTGTTGTCATTTGGCTTACACACACACACACACACACACACACACACACACACACACACACAAACACACACATATCATGGCACATGAATGTCCACATTCTTGAATATACACCAATATGTGTGTATATAAAAGATACACACATACAGAGTACACATACAAACACAGTACACACACACACACACACACACACACGAACAAGAAAAGGGAAATCTGGATGTTGGGGGGGAGCTGGAAAGATGGCCCAGTTGGTGAAGCACTTGCCAAGTATGAAGACCTGGGTTTTGACTATCAGACTCTAGATAAACCATGGTAGCACAGGTCTGTAATCTCAGCTCTCCTATGGCAAGATGGGAGGCAGAGACAGGTGAGTCCCTGGAAGATAGCTTAGGTGAAGTGAAGGTGGAGAACAAGAACTCTGTCTCAGATAGGTGGAAGGCAAGACTGACACTTAAGGTTGTCCTCTGTCCTCCATACCTGTCATGGTATGCAAATGCATTCATTCATGCAGACAGACAGACAGACACACCCATAGAATGATTAAAGAGATACAATCTGAATATTTTAAGGTGTTATTGTTTTTCCATCATTGATTTTAAGCAATTTGGTTATGAGGTTTTTGGCAAAGTGTTCTGCATGTTTCCTGTATCCTGCTAGTTTGAGTTTCTGAGACTTGTACTCTTTATGATGTTCATCAAGTCTACAAAATATTCAGCATTACCTTTCAAGTGTTCTCTCTCTCTCTCTCTCTCTCTCTCTCTTTTTCTCTCTCTCTCTCTCCTGTCTCTCTCCTTAGCATTTTCTTAGAAACCCCAATTAAAATTTTAATTAGCTGCTTGGATTTTTTTCCCACAGCATGTAGATGTTTTAAAAATTCTGTCTCTCTGTGTGTTTTACTTCGTTCTGTACCTGCTCAAATCAACTCATCTTATTTTCCTATCTTCTCTAATCTGCCATTGATGTTATTTTATGTATTTCCCTCTGACAGTTTTAGCCCTTGTCTTAGTCAAGGTTTCTATTCCTGCACAAACATCATGACCAAGAAGCAAGTTGGAGAGTAAAGGGTTTATTGAGCTTACACTTCCACATTGCTGTTCATCACCAAAGGAAGTCAGGACTGGAACTCAAACAGGTCAGGAAGCAGGAGCTGATGCAGAGGCCATGGAGGGATGTAACTTACTGGCTTGCTTGCTTTCCCCTGGCTTGCTCAGCTGGCTTTCTTATAGAACCCAAGACTACCAGCCCACAGATGGTACCCCTCACAAAGGGCCCGCCCCCATTCATCACTAATTGAGAAAATGCCTTACTGCTGGATCTCTAAGGCATTTTCTCAACTGAAACTCCTTTCTCTGTGATAACTCCAGCTTGTGTCAAGTTGACACACAAACCAGCCAGCACAGCCCTATAGTTCAGCCTTTTCAATATGTTCTGTGTCTGAACTTATTTTTTTCAGCACTTGGAATAATTAGAGTAACCACTTTAATGTCCTTGTCAGACATTTTTTTTTAAATTTTCATATTTTATATACATTTCAAATGTTTCCCCCTTTTCAGATCTCCCTTTTGGAACCTCCCCATTCCCTCCGCCCTCCCCCTGCCTCTATGGGGATATTCTCCAACCCACCTCCCCACCCCACCCCCCACCCACTCTCCTCTTCCCTCCTTGGCATTCTCCTATACTGGGGGATATAACACCCTCAGGCCCAAGGACCTCTCCTCCCCCTGATGGGTAACAAGACCCTCCTCTGCCGCCTTTGTGGCCAGCACCATGGGTCCCTCCATGTGTATTCTTTAGTTGGTGGATCAGTCTCCAGAAGGAGAGTGATCGGGGAGGACAGGCCAGTTGCCACTGTTGCTACCTCCCTGGGGCTGCACACTCCCTCAGCTCCTTCAGTCCCTTCTCCAACTCCTCCATCTGGGACCTCACACTCAGCCCTACAGTTGCTGTGAAGTGACTCTTGGGTATTTCAAACTTTTGGGCTAATAACCACTTAACAGTGAGTACATACTGTGTTTATTCTTTTGTGACTGCGTTACCTCACTCAGGATGATATTTTCAAGATCCATCCATTTGTCTACGAATTTCATGAAGTCATTGTTTTTAATAGCTGAGTAGTATTCCATTGTGTAAATGTACCACATTTTCTGTATCCATTCCTCTGTGGAGGGACATCTGGGTTGTTTCCAGCTTCTGGCTATTATAAATATGGCTGCTATGAACATAGTGGAACATGTGTCTTTATTACATGTTGGAGCATCTTCTGGGTATATGCCTAGGAGTGGATAGTTGGGTCCTCAGGTAGTATTATGTTCATTTTTCTGAGGGTCCGCCAAACTGATTTCCAGAGAGGTTGTATCAACTTGCATTCCCACCAGCAATGGAGGAGTGTTCCTCTTTCTCCACATCCTCGCCAACATCTGCTGTCACCTGAGTTTTTGATCTTAGCCATTCTGACTGGTGTGAGGTGAAATCTCAGGGTTGTTTTGATTTGCATTTCCCTGATGACTAAGGATGTTGAACATTTCTTTAGGTGCTTCTCGGCCATTCATGTTTCCTCAGTTGAGAATTCTCTGTTTAGCTCACTTCCCCATTTTTTTGATAGGGTTATTTGGATCTCTGGAGTCTAGCTTCTTGAGTTCTTTGTATACATTGGATATTAGCCCTCTATCAGATGTAGGATTGGTAAAGATCTTTCCCAATCTGTAGGTTGCTGTTTTGTCCTATTTACAGTGTCCTTTGCCTTACAGAAGCTTTGTAATTTTATGAGGTCCCATCTGTCAATTCTTGATCTTAGAGCACAAGCCATTGGTGTTCTGTTCAAGAACATTTCCCCTGTGCCCAAGTGTTCAAGACTCTTCCCCACTTTCTCTTTTATTAGATTCAGTGTATCTGGTTTTATGTGAAGGTCCTTGATCCACTTGGACTTGAGCTTTGTTCAGGGAGATAGGAATGGATCAATTCGCAATTGTCTACATGTAGACTGCCAATTGATCCAGCACCATTTGTTGAAGATGCTGTCTTTTTTCCACTGTATGGTTTTAGCTCCTTTGTCAAAGATCAAGTGACCATATGTGTGTGGGTTCATTTCTGGGTCTTTGATTCTATTCCATTGATCTACCTGCCTGTCATTGTACCAATACCATGCAGTTTTTATCACTACTGCTCTGTAGTACAGCTTGAGGTCAGGGAGACTGATTCCCCCAGAAGACCTTTTATTGTTGAAGATAGTTTTTGCTATCCTGGGTTTTTTGTTATTCCATATGAATTTGAGAATTGCTCTTTCTAGGTCTATGAAGAATTGAGTTGGGATTTTGATGGGGATAGCATTGAATCTGTATATTGCTTTCGGCAGGATCTTGTCAGACATTAATGCCAACTTTTCAGTCAGTGTTGTGTTGATGCTCCAGTGACATTCTTTCTCCATCAAGGGTTGCATCACTTACCTGGTTATCGGGCAGCCACAGCTGTTGTGGGCTTTACTTTGTTTTTGTTTTTTTGATTTTTTTTGAGACAGGGTTTCTCTGTATAGCCCTGGCTGTCCTGGAACTCACTCTGTAGACCAGGCTGGCCTCGAACTCAGAAATTCGCCTGCCTCCGCCTCCCAAGTGCTGGGATTAAAGACGTGCGCCGCCGCCACCACCACACGGCTACTTTGTTGAGTGATGCGTATTTGTATATTCTTACAAGCATTCTTAACCTTTGCTCTGAGATGCGATAGAAACACAGGAAGAGGTTGTTTCTTTCAAGCTCTTAGGATTTTCTAGGCAGGGACTGTGGTGGTTTGGATAAAAATAGTCCCCACAGTTCACTATTAGGGGTGTGGCTTTGTTGGAGTATGTGTGGCTTCAGAGGAAGTGTGTCACTGGGGGACAGGCTTTGAGGTTTTAGATACTCAAGCCCAGGCTCTGAGATACATAGTTCTTTTCCTGCTGCCTTTGGATCAAGATGTAGAAGTCTCAGCTCCTTCTCTAGCACTGTCTGCCTGCATGCCGCCATGCCTCCTGCCGTGATAATGGACTAAACTTCTGAGCTGCAAGTCGGCCCCACTGAAATGTTTCCCTTTATAAGAATTGCTGTAGTCATGGTGTCTCTTCACAGCAATAGAAACCTGAAATAAGACAGGGACACACTAGAATTTGGAATGGGATTTGTAGTTTCCCACAGAATCTACATGAGCACCCTACCCAATTCCTGTCATGATTTCCAGCTGGTGGGAACAGGACCAAGTATGATGGTTTCAGATTCGACTGTGCTGTTTAAAGGAGCCTATTGACTAAAATTCATGAACTTTTTATTTCCAGCAATTTCAGTTTGATAGTTTGAGATTGTGGGTGATAGTGGGTAATTAAAGCTATAGATGAGACACATGGATATTATATTTCCTTCCTGAAATGACTTGCTGTTGGTCAGTATTAAAACAATTTATTTGTGTGTGAGGGGGTGATTGAAGATAAAAACTTAAAATGTAAGTTTCATTTAAAAAGATTTATAAAGATACTTTGATTTCCATTTCTTCTCATTCCAATTGTAGCAAGCAAATTGTATTTCCCAGGACTTGCACATTACTATGAAACTTGTGATTGGCATAAAATTTGTTCTAATTTTCTTTTGCTATATATTCTTAATATCCCTGTGCCATTTGTAGTGATGGATCCTTTTCAGTCCTGATGTTATTGTGCTTTTAAGGAGAATGAACCAATCTCATTGGTTCTTGCTACTTCCTCAATCTTTCCAGAACCGACATTTTGTTTCCTGGATCTTCCCACTGACTGTCTGGTTCCCGTTCCATCAGTTATGGTTCTTGTACTTATTATTTACTTTATTTTCTTGTCTCTGTTTTAATTCATTGTGATTTTAAGATTTTGTTGAATGTTCTCACGATGTTATGGAGGTGCACTGTGGTGAGGTCTTACATTGTGCATTGTGTACTAATCAACTCGGTGTATGGATGTTACATGTCAAATATTAAATTAAACTCTCTTCCAGCTATCTTGAATCCTGTCTATAGGACTGCTGACTGTAATCTTCACTCCCTGTGCAATAAACACCCTTTGGCAGTGACTCTGTACCCACTGCAGTGTCTCTCATTCCTTCCCTGGCTTACAGTGACCTCTATTGTATGCGCTACCGTTTTTTTTGTAGGGATGGAACCGTGCAGCATTTAGCCTGGTTTATTTCACTTAACATTATCATCTGTACTTCATTTATTCTGCTGCAGGTAACAGGACTCAGTGCTTTTTAATGACAGAAGAGTGTTCCTTTGAATACAGATATCAAATGTTTGTTTCATAGTCAAGTACCTCCGTAGATGGCACATCTTAGTTGTTAGGAATAGTGCTGCATTGTGTTTGTGTTTATTGCTTCAAAGAGACACAGTGTTTCTCTGTGTAGCCATGGCTGTCCTGAAACTTGCTCTGTAGTCCAGGCTGGTTTTCAAGTCAGAGATTCGCCTGCCTCTGCCTCCTGAGTGCTGGGATTAAAGGCATGTGCCAGTACTCCCAGAGATACACCCTTTTAAAGGTAGTTTTATTCTTTAAGTGTATATGTGTGGTGCACGCCTTTAATCCCAGCACGTGGGAGGCAGAGACAGGTGGATTTCTGAGTTCGAGCCCAGCCTGGTCTACAGAGTGAGTTCCAGGTAATCCAGGACTACACAGAGAAATCCTGTCTCAAAAAACCAAAAAAAAAAAAAAAAAAAAAAAAAAAAAAAAAAAAAAAAAAAAAAAAGAAAAAGAAAAAGAAAAAGAAAAACAACAAACAAACAAAAAGTGTATATGTGTGTGTTTACAAACACATGCTTGGGAATACAAGTGCCTAAGGAAACCAATGAAGGTGTTAGATCCCCTGGAACTGAAGTTCCACACAGTTGTAAGCCATCTTACTTGGGTGCTGAGAACTGAGCTGTGGCCCTCTGCAAGAGTAGTATGTGTTCTTAGCTGCTGATCTATCTTTCCAGCCCCACAGATACATCTTATATATTACTCAGACCCTTTTTAGCATTAAAATCTTATACGAACCTTGGGTTAGCTAATTTATATTTTAGAGAGTTGTATCATTGTCTCTGGGTTAAAATGTAGCATCTTTAGTGTGTGTGCCCTTCCCACTGGCTCACCTTATCTCTGTTCCCCTTTTTCTTTCCTTGCCAGCTTTTAGGTGCACATTCTCCCTCTAGTTTGGAAGTTGCATATTTTCTTATGCATTTAGAATTGTCCACTACAGCCCAGAAACTCAGATTATAGAAATCCAGCATCAAGTGGGGTATGCAGCTTCACCTCCGGTCAGCTTAAGGCTCTTTAATGACCCAATTTTAACTACATAATCTCTGCAAAGACCCAATTTGTAACTATGATCATATTTTTCAGTACTGTTAGTGGCATGAGTACTTGAACTTGAGATGAAGGGGACAAAGGGTCAGCCCATCACAGTGACCTTCAGAGAAGGTGACGGTGGAAGCCCGTTTGCAGGTGTGTAAAAGCAATACCAACAAGGCCAACCAGCCCCCACAGAAATGTGTAAGCATCCTTTGATAGTGGAAAAGTATAGAAGTCAGTCATTGTTATTTGACTTTAGAATTTCTGGGCCGAGAGTTTTGATCTCAAATTAAATCCTTCACAATTTTCTGTGGATTTAATGGGACTGCTCTGCCTTTGTTCTCACTTAGCTTGATTTAAAGGGATTCTGAAGCAGCCTGTGTCTTGATGAATTTTCCCTATTCCTTTATGCTGCAGACCTAGCAAGCAAACAAGATCTAGGGGTGTACACGTAACCCTGTTTTTGGAACAGGATTCTTTGCCTTTAATGAGCCTGGCACGTTTTTGATCTTAGGAAGAAAGAATACCATTTGCTCTCTTGGCCTTTTCAGATCACAAATTAGAGGTCAAGTGGAATTTATGAGCACAGGCTGAACATGCATCTCATGTGATTTCAGTTCATCTAATGGAAATGAAGGTGGGAGTAAGTTCTGAAGTGAGGGGCAGCGCCCCTCAGCGTCTCTCAAGATGCCCTTTTTGATCATCAGGTTAGTTGATCCATGCTTAAAGAAAGGATTTAACAAGCTGAACTTTATGAGGAATTAGTTTCTTATTGCTTTATGGAATAGGCATAATCTGATTTTATTATTACTTGAGAACAAATGTGCTATGTCTTGAAAGGTGTGCTCAGATAGGGATGGATGAGCACCGTTCTTGGGGTTGAGGCATCTGCTGCCACTTACAAAAATTGTTCAGGTGATTAGCCCGATAACCAGTGACACTATCCAGCTGCGTGATGTTTCTTTAGTTAAAAATAAGTTTATTGTTATTTCTACATAGGAACTGTAAAAGTGAGTGACATCTCCAGCTCAAGACATTATTCCTTCACTAAGAAAATCATGCCAGACGAAGCTTTATCTGTGTTACTGGTCATGTACCACAGTAGTGGCATGCTCTTACTGAGTTCTCACTAGATGCTAGGTGCTTCCTCGGGGACTTGACATGCAATATCTTATTGAATCCTCTAAAATGAAAGCAGCTATTGGCAATATATATTATATATTTATTATATATTATATATTATTATATGTTGTATGTTATGTTCTATGTTATATTTCGGCAATATTATATATTGGCATATATATATGCCAATATATATGCATGTATATATTTGGTATATTGATCCAGTATGCAAATAAATTAAAAGTCATACTGTGGCCACAATCATAAGTGTATTGATATTGATGTCTCTTATTGTGTAGGCGGCTAGATGGCTTGAAAATCCACTTAAAAGCTGTTTGGGAAAGACAGCCAGTGGTGGCAAGGATGTACAGATCAGGGAGCCCTTGTGTACTGCTGTTGGGAAAGCAAAAGGATACAGACACTATTAAAATCAGTGTGGAAGTTTCCCAAATTAAACAAGAAACAGATGTATCATATAGCTCAGATATACGTCTGGCATATACAGAATGGGCTCTCTTTCTTACTCCAAGGATATTTTCTCATCCTTGTTCACTGCTGCTCTATTCCCAATAGTTCCCAACGGACACAGCCTAGATCCGCATCAACTGATGAATGGGTAATGAAAATGTGGTACCTGTTCACTATGGAATTCCATTCGTCTGTAAAGAAGAGTGTAATTATGAAATTGAGTGACGCAACTCAGCCCGCCAAAGACAAAGGTTCCCCTCATATGTGGACCCTTGCATCCAAATTTTTGAACTTGTTTGTTAATGTGGAGTAACTGTCCATAGATTCCAGGAAATTAGAAAGAGCCCATTGTAAGGGTGGAGAAGAAAGATCTTAAAGGAGGAGGTGGGGTGGGAGATACTAGAACACAGATGATACGGAGGGGAAAGGGGGGTCTAATGGGGAGGGAAGTTTAAAGGAGGAGTGGGATGGATAGGGCGGAGGAAGGACTGGGAGGAGAAATAACCAACACGAAGGATGTTTGAAAAGGCCATATGGGAAAAATATTTAATTGGAGTTACCCTACATAGGGTTAAAGCTCCTCCAGAAGCTGTACTTTATCAAATAAAAAGCTTAGTGCCAGGTATGGGATACCGCCTCTAAAGTTGTTGGTAAGCTGAGTCCTGGAGTCATCCCAAATGATACGGGCTACTGCCATTGTCCTGGTTGCCCACAAGAACTGGATGCTAAGACCTAGCGCTGAAAATATCACATATTTTAGTCATAGAATATAGACAATTCAAGTTGGGAATGATCAGGAAGCTCCCTCCCTACTGTCTAGCTTTACAGTACTGGAAGGGGCTATGCAGGCTTCTTGTGTATGGAGGGAGACATCAACGGTCTTACCTAGCTTTGGACCCTGTGAACTACAGTAATGACCTGTGTGGTAAGACATGCCCACGAGAGTAGTATTGGCACAGATGTTATACGGTACGCCACTGCTTTTTGATTTAATTAAAGATGGAAAACCCTAAATCTGGCCAATAACTCATGGCTGGGAGGTTTATAGGCTCAGGGGTAAACCTATTACTATTGCTTTGCTACGTGGACTTAGTAACAAAATGCCCTCAAAATTTGTATCTCTATGCCTATAGATTAGTGCAGCTCTTAGACCTCATCAGAGACTCTGCAGAGTGGAAGGCAGTTAACCTAGAAAAAAAAAAGATTGGTCAAAATATAGAGAATAAGTATTTATTTTATGCTCATCCACAAATGGGACATCTGTAACATATTCCCTCCCCAAGGGTCAGGGCTCATCAAGGAAGAGAAGGCAGAAAGATTTTCAAAGCCAGAGTCCAGGGAGGAAAGGAATGCAACAGCATCTTCTGACATGACAGAATGCATATACTCCTGAACACACAGCAGCTGAAGTTGTCCGGACAAGACCTGTACAAGCTCAAGCCAGTTAACACTGTTGCATGGATGGGGTGGGTTCATGAACCTCCACCCTAGGAAGAAGCTGCTGCATTTGATTACATTAGGGGTTGGAAGAGTCCATTTTCTTTGAGGATGGGGCCTCTGGTAGTTCACCTAGTCTTTGATGGATGGCCTTGTGATGCCTGTTCTTGGTTGTCAAGTTGACTATGTTTGGAATGAACTACAATCCATAAATGGAGGGCAGACCTGTGGCCCAGATTTTGGGGCAGGAAGACAACATGACTTTGATCCAGGTCTCGCAGTAGAATGACAATGCTCTTAACCCAGATTGATACGTGTCTTCAATCCAGATCTCAAGGTCCACCTTTACTCTGGGCCCCACCTTCTGCTGGAGGCCTACATAAGGACAATGGAAGAAGGAGAGTTGTTTTATCTTTGCCTGCTTGTGCTTACTTTGCCAGCACATCTATTGAAGCCTGCTTCTTCAGGATTCCAGCTTGTACAGAAGACCAGCTGAAACACCCATGGGACCAAGCAACTACTAGATTCTTGGACTTTCTATTCACAGCTGCCCATTGTTGGATTGTTTGCATTGCAGCCTGTGAATCATTCCAGTAAATTCCATACATACGGAATATATATTTATTCATTTCACAAGTCCTGAGGCTCTTGAGAACCCTAATACAGGTACCACCCCTGTGAATATGGATAGCACAAATTGAACTCCATGATTTATAAAAAGAATGAAAGGATCCAGAGATGGAGAGTGGATCTGGGAGGAGTAAGGAGGAGGGAGGAGAAGCTGAACATGATCAACACATATTGTATGTATGCTTGAATTTTCAAAGAAGTGATAATTATATTTAAAAATTTAAATAAAATCTGTTCAGTTGTAGCAAGCTGTATCACAAAGGGGTTCACATGGATCAATCCTAAATCCAAATTTAAGTGTCATTTTATATTTTGAGCAAAATTATTTTATTGATGATGATGATGACGACGATGATGATGATGATGATGTCGTCATTGGGGATTGAATGGAGGGCCTGTGTATGCAGTTTCTCAGCAGTCCAGGCAGACCTTGAGATTGTAACTGTTCTGTTTCAGTTTCTCTATGCCACTGAGTGGCTAGGATTACAGACCGGTGACGCCGTGACAGATTTTTCAAATTCTTACTCCAGCCAAGCAGTTCATATTCCTGAGTTTAAAGTCAGGAAGGTAACGGTAACCTCTCAAGTAGTATCTCGAGAACTAAATCAGATTGTAAATTTAAAATGATAAAATAGACAATGCATTCTGCAGCAAAATTCATTTTCTGTTCCTTTTCTCAAATTCTTTCCCCCTTCTCTCCCTCCTTCTGTTGCATGATCATGAAATTTTATTTGCACTATTTAAAATTAAAGACCTCTGTGGAGGTTTGAATGAAAGACAACATTCCTCACAGGTTCACATATTGCAATTCATTTGGTCCCTGGTTGTTGGCACTGTTTGAGGAGGTTATGGACCCTCTGGAGGTAGAGCCTTGGAGGAAATGCATCATTAGGGGCAGGTCTTGAGATTTTATGACCACGCCTCACTTCTAGTTCCCACTCTGCTTAATATGTGTAGTTCCGGATGTGATCTCTCGACCTCCCAATCCAGGTTCCTGCTTTTTTTTGCCTCTGTCACCATTATGGGCTCTCACTCTGGAACTGTAAACCACAACAAACTCTTTCTTCCCTAAGTTGCTTTGGCCGCAGTACTTTATCACAGCAACAGAGAAGTAACGGGTACATCTAGTGTCCATTGAAAGAAAAGCCGGTGATGTAATTCTGTTTTCTAATACTCTGTAGGAGATGGAATGGTCTGTTAAACCACTTAGGTGAGCACTTTATGTAAATGAACCCCCTTGTAGGAGAGACCTGTGTATTAGAAGACAGGTCCCGTATTCTAAGAGCAAACCCTAAGCTGCAGAGTTGTTGGGGGCTACTGCAAGCGTTGCATCTGGGGTGGGATGTTGTCTCCTCGCTTTCTTTCCCCTTAACCTCTGTGTATTTCAGAACCATCTTTAATCGTCTCTTTTGGCTGCTCCTTCCCCATGTTAGAGAAATTAATCCTGGCTCTGTTGTTCAAGCTTGGGACATCCAAGATGGCGGGAAAGACAAGACCAGAGATCTTTGCTATAATTTTATGAAAGTTTCTATTTTTGATCAGGCAGTTAAATTGACAATGGAGGTTTCAGATAACGCTAGATTTTCCTAGTGTTCAAAGTCATTATTGAAGTCATCAATTTAAAAAACAAGTATGCATGTATACATGTATGTATTTTTTTTATATGACTGGGTGAATATTTGCCTGTGTACGATGTGCATGCATTGCTTATGGAGGCTGAAGAGGGCGTTGGATCCATGGGAACTAGAGTTACATGGTTGTGAGCTGCCATGTGGTTGCTTGGAATCAAATCCAGGTCCTATGGAAGAGCTGCTTGTGTTTCTAACCATTGAGCAATCTCTCCAGCCTCTGAAGCCATCGGTTTTGGGAAAAAAAAAAAAAGTTAAAATTAAAACCCTCAAGCTTGAGGATGGTTTTAAAAGACTTAGTTTTCTTGGGTTGCAATTTATTTTTGCTGGTATCAGATGCATGGTTGTCTATGGCTGTGGCTGTCATGCAGTACTCTGTGGGATTCCTCAGCATTCATACCTACTGGTGCAATCGTTTGGCTCAGAAGTATCTAAAGTGGAAGCATTGCTGGGTGTTGCTAAGCAACTGTGAGCTTCTTCATTTTTTCTTTTCAAGAAATGGGATTGAGAAACCAACAATTAACTGCTTAGCAACGTAGTGTTTTCAAGCAATCTTGGGTTTCCAGGATCAAGTGAAAGCAAACATAGTCACCCACTCCGTTTCTGATTGATATAGGGTATCCTCACTGTAGTTCTTAACAGCAATGGATGCCAGCAGGTTTATGATGTTATCTCTGGAGTTATTGCTTTGAGAATTAATATTTGAATTGTAGCTACCTCTGTGAAATATTTCTAGGAAGACTCACTTTCACTTCGAAACATATAATGTCAGTGTACTAACCCTTCTTGTGGCGGTTGATATCAAGGACATGTATCCTTTGATGATATCAAAGACATCAGAAGCATAATTGTTTCCATTAAGATTTTCTAAATTGAAGCATTGTCTGCTAGAAACCGTACAATTGTCTCAATGCTCAGACATTTTCTTTCTTTCTTTCTTTTTTTTTTTTTTTTTTTCTTTTTTGGTTTTTTGAGACAGGGTTTCTCTGTGTAGCCCTGGCTGTCCTGGAACTCACTCTGCAGACCAGGCTGGCCTCGAACTCAGAAATCCACCTGCCTGTGCCTCCTGAGTGCTGGGATTAAAGGCATGCACCACCACTGCCCGGCCAGACATTTTCTTGTATCTGATCATTGCCAGGAAAAGCAGAACTATTTGGGAAAATCTGCAGTATCTTTTGGGTTGGTATTTCTTATCAGAAGATAGTAAGTAAGGCCTGCCTTCCCTAAGTTGATAAAGCTGTGAGCATTTTAGAGTTGCAGGATAAAGAAGCCCCTTCTTGTCTTACATACTTAGTTTAATAAGTGAATTATAAGGAAAAGTATGGTGCAAATTGGCACCTTGGTGTAGACATGTAAAGATAATAAGTGTATCAGAATCAAAGCCTTCCTCTACTTAGTGTGGGATAATTTTCAGTAAAGTCACCATTAGTAATTACCCTATGATGTCTCTTACTAGTCTAGCTATAGTTGTGAGCATGCCCTGGAGATTCAAGCTGTTTTAGACCCTTAGGGTTGCCCTGCTTCTTCTGAGGCTTGTCTGAAGAGGGTCTGGCTTTCTAATTGCTGGTGAGGCTACAGAAAGAACATTTCACACTCACGAGGCCCCATTTCTCCTTTCAAGGGGCATTACAAAATATCAATTAATTGCTCTGAATGGGGAGCTCTGCAGCTGCAGGGAGAGAAAGAGCTCACAGTGATTGGCCCATTATCACTTACAGCTGTTGGAGATGTTCTTCAACTCGTAATTACAGATCTTCATATATATTTAAAGAAAAAGAAGCAGGGGGAAGGCCACAGAGGGTCCTCTGTAACAAATGACTCTCATCTTCTATTCTGTTCGGAAAACAGTAGCTTCCTAGAAACAGTTTTCCTCCCTGGACAGAGAGAATGACACTATCCCTGTCCCCAAGCAAAAAGGACAGTGAATCCCCTTGGAGAAGCCAATCCCAGTCTCTCACATTCCACTTTGGGTCTGTTTAAAATAAGAAAAGTAATAATTATTTCTTATCAGTGGTGTGGTGGCTGCTGGACTCTTCTGGATGCAGCTTTACTTGATATTGGCTTTGTTCTCTCTTATTCACTGTCTCTGTCTCCCTCTTCCTCTCTCTCTCTCTCTCTTTCCTCCCTCTTTCCCCCATCTCTCTCTACTTCATATGTGA
The DNA here is from genome assembly GCA_019843965.1 of Rhynchomys soricoides. Lineage (NCBI taxonomy): Eukaryota > Metazoa > Chordata > Mammalia > Rodentia > Muridae > Rhynchomys > Rhynchomys soricoides. Next base: position 9,637,927 of record JADRCH010000028.1, on the reverse strand, counting down.
CTCTCTCTGACACACAGATATGTTGCTAATTCTATTAATTTTCTTATCAAATCCGGCAAGCTAATCAAAGCTTCCAATTTAGTGATTTATTATCCACATCGAGCAGCACAGAGTGCACCTTTCATTCTGTGTAATTGGCATAGGAGGCGAAGAGACTTTCGGGGGATACACACTCAACTAACCGTTTCCATTTCAATTGAATATTGAGCAAACAAATGGAGTGTCCTTTCATGGGCTTAAACCATTTAAAGTAATAAAGCTAGCGATTTTGCATTTGAATATATACCAGGGATATCTGTGGGTGAGACTCTGACCCTGAAGATATTAAAAAATAGGAGCATACTCACATCCCTGTATAAGATTTGCTCTCAATCAAACATCTGAGTACAATATGTTAATCAATATGTAAAAGGTAACATTGATCACATGTGTAATTTGACTCTTACTGTTGCACCATCCTGGAGACAGATTCCCTTTTTCAACCAAGTGATGGGTTCTGTGTGAATTGAAGTTACATGTTGTGATGGTTTGTATATGCTCAGCCCAGAGAGTAACACTTTTAGTGGGTGTGGCCCTGTTGGAGTAGGTGAGTTGCTATGGGTGTGGGTTTTAAGACCCTCACCCTTGGCCGGGCAGTGGTGGCGCACGCCTTTAATCCCAGCACTCTAACCCCAACCCTAGGAGGCAGAGGCAGGCGGATTTCTTAGTTCGAGGCCAGACTGGTCTACAGAGCGAGTTCCAGGACAGCCAGGGCTATACAGAGAAACCCTGTCTTGAAAAAACAAAACAGAACAAAACAAAACAAAACAAAAAAGACCCTCAGCCTAGCTGCCTGGAAGTCAGTCTTCCACTAGCAGCCTTCAGATGAAGAGGTAGACCTCTCAGCTCCTGCACCATGCCTGCCTGGTTGCTGCCATGTTTCTACTTTGATGATAATGGACTGAATCTCTGAACCTGTAAGCCAGCCCCAATTAAATGTTGTTTTTATAAGAGTTGCCTTGGTCCTGGTGTCTGTTGAAGCAGTAAAACCCAAACTTAGACACCTGCATAAATGGTGGATTCAGAAACTGAAACATTAAATAGAATTTAGTACCAAAGGCAGGGACACAAGTACATTCTATTTATACCATTTTACCCCCACCTTTTCCCATTCCATCTTCTCCCATGTATCCCCCCACCTTGAATTCATGACCTCTCTTATAATTATTATGATGTATATACATACATGCATATATAAACTGGAGTCCAATTAATGTTACCTATATGTATACTTGCTTAGGACTGACCTCTTTAATAATGAATTGGGGAACCTCATTCCTGGAGAAGATGGATTCTCCCTTTCTCAGCAGCAATTGGTTGCCTGAAGCTCTTCATCCAGGGTTTGGGCCTTGTGATGTTTTGCCCCCTCTGTGTTGGCATGTTATTTGATATAATCATTGCCCAGGTCTTTATCAGGTACAGGCAAACATATTGTTGAGATTCTGTGGCTATAGTTTCTCTATCATGACCCCTATCTCAAAGCAGTTGTTCTGATCCTCTGGCTTTATGATAATCACACTGTTCCCTTCTTCTGTGATGTTCCATGAATCATTCTTAAAGGTTCAATGTATATGGTCTTTAGTGTGGCTTCAGAGATAAACCTACAATTTCACCAACAAAACTAAATTTTGTTTACAGTAAAAGCATCAATTCTCAACTCACTCATAGTCTAGTGTCTTATTCTGGTATTAGAGCTTCTTTGGAATTGTGGTGGACTAGCTGAAATATAAATATAAATATATATATATATATATATATATATATAATTATCCAATTAAAAATGAGGTACATATCTAAACAGAGAATTTTCAATCGGGGAAATTCAAATTCAATTTAATAAAAACTACTTTGAGATTCCATCTTACACCTGTCAGAATGGCTAAGATCAATAACCTAAGTGACAGCTCGTGCTGGCAAGAATGAGGAGCAAGGAAGAACAGGTATCCATTGCTGATGGAGTGCACTTCTCCAGAAGGTTGGAAATCAAACTACCTCAAGATCCAACTATACCATACTTGGGCATATGCCTAAAGGATACGCCATCCTACCATGAGGACACTTGCTCAACTGTTTTCATTATGGCTTAATACCCAGAAACTGGTCACAACTTAGATATATCTCAACAGAAGAACAGATAAAGAAAATGTGGTACATTTGCACAATGGAGTGTTACTCAGCTGTTAAAAAACATTGCACCATGAAATTTGTGGGCAATTGGATGGAACTAGAAAAAAATCATCCTAAGCAAGGTAACCTAGACTCAGAAAGAAAGAGAAGTATGGTATGCATTTGCTGATAAGTGATATCAGTTGTTAAGTAAATGAGCTACAACCTGTCGACCCAGAGATGTTGAGTATAGAGGAAGGGTTAAGGGGTTACACATGGGTCTCCTTAGGAGGGGAAAATACAATGGATCTCATGAGCAGACTAGGGGTGGGTAGGGATGGATGCAGGAGGATCAGATAGAGAGGAAGAGGAAAGATAGGGTAGAGGGAGAGAATGCAGGGATAGATAGCTGGAATGGGGGGGCATTTGAGGGTTAATATGGAAACCTAATGCAGTGGAAACTTTCTAAAATATATGAAGGTGATCCTAATGAGCTCTCCTAATAATAGGGGATATGGATTCTCAACTGGCCATCTCTTGTCACCAAGCAGCTTACAGTAGCAGGACGGGATTATATTCAATTGAATTACTGGTCAAAGCTGTCCCCATGGAAATCCCCAAACAACCCAGGCTGTTGCTAAGACAATGAGTTGTGCTCCACAAATCGACAGCAGGGCCCCATTGCCAAACATCTAATTGGGAGCTTGCTTACAGTGCCAGAGGTTTAGTTCATCATTTTGGTGGGGAGCATGGCACCAGGCATGGCAGCAGAGATGTAGCTGAGAGCTACATTGTGATGCACAGGCAGAGAGAGAGAGAGAGAGAGCTTGTGCCTGATATGGGCATTTGAAACCCTAAAGCCCACCCCCAGTGACACACTTCCTCCAACAAGACCACACCTCCCAATCCTTCTAATCCTTCTCAAATAGTGCCACTCTCTGATGACTAAGAATTCAAACAAAGAACCTGTGGGACCATGATTATTCAAACTACCACATCTAGCACAATAAGGATTCTTTCATCCTTCAATTTTACTTTAATCAGCCTGAAATCCTGGCCAGTGATCTATCCAATGATCTCATAAAAACGAGAAAAATAGTAAAGAATTCCCTAAAAATCTCATTAAACAATGTAACTTCTGAACTTACCAAAATTGTTTATTATAACCATTGTGAGGACACTTGGACACTTAAGGGTGACTCTCTTCAGAAGCCCCTACAAACGGGCATATTATCCTTTTCCTAAGTACCCAGCTGAGCTCCCTCTCCACACCCTCTCATGTAATACCTGTGCTTTACTCTATGGTAAAACATTTTCTTAATCACTAAACCCATCTTTGCTTAATACTGACTTGTCTTGAGAGATTCTTCTCTGTGGGGAAGTCAAGAATCGAAGCTGCCCTCCGATAGACCTCTTCGGTCTGCAATAGGCAGTGTGGGGGCTCTCTAGAGCTCCCATCTGCCAGAATTTATACATCTACTAGTTGAATACTTGCCACCATCCTCCAGGTCTTGCTCTGGTTAACTCTAGGAGCAATTAATTTGAAATCCCATGGCACACAATGCTTGGAAGGATTAAACATCCTTCACCATGCTCAGATAATGGAGATGAGTTAACTTTCCTGCCTGCTTTGCCTGGGAAAAGTTCAAGCTAGGTTTTCAATTTAGCTGGGAGATCAGAAACAGTTTTCTAACTAATGTGTTATTCTTCCTCTAGACTTATATTTCTGAATGAAATAATACTTCACACCCTTAAATGTTAAATATAAATCATGCCCAGAATTGCACCATACCCAAACCCCTGAATTAGTTTTTGGTACTTAAAACTTCAAAGAAAACTCTATTAAAAACGGAATCACTTTTCTCATGATATATTTCTCGAGGATGATGATGTTTTGACAATTTGGTACTTCCCTCCTGATTCCTGTCTCCCCCTCGCCCCACCTGAGGTTCCTCTCAGGAACCAGCAAGGGAGCTGTCCCTTCTGAGTGTTGTCTACAGAACCAGAGCTGTGCAACCCGATGAGGAGTTTGCAAAATGATTTAGACATTTGTTTGGGCTTTTAATCTTTTCTCATCTGCACGCACCACCAAAATAAAACCCAGTGAAGTATGAACACTATAAATCTGTTCATTCTCTCTCTCCTCCAGAATATTTCAGAGAGCACTTGACACTTGTAATCAGGGTTTAGATGCTGCCTCTTTCTGAGCTGGCCATCCCGCCCCCTTTTCCCTTTTCAATTTCATGGCACGAAAGTGGGAGAGGCCAGAGGGCACGGACTGGGGGAACATTGCTGTCACAAGGGTGCAAAGTCTACTTAGGTGAGATGAATGAATCCACCCCCAGCCCCTCACCACAGTGTACAGATCTAAGTTAGGACAAGTTGGGAAGGCAGTTAATGAGCCTTGTACATTAGGTAGTGTTGGAGGAAGTAGTTAAACTCTGAGGGATTTGGTAAAAGGCGTGTGTGTGATGGTTATAGGATAGTGCAAATGTTTGAGGATGTATTTGCCAAGACCTTTGGAGTTTATTCAGAAACAGGTGGGGTTTTTAAGTAATTCAGAAAACATTCAGTTGAAAGGAAGACTTTTGGGAACTTGAGAGAAGAGGAAAATCAGGATGCGGCAACTGTTTAGTGAGTGGTAGGCAGGTCGTGTGTGACAGACAAAACAGTGTTGAAAGCTGAAGAGAGTTCAGTTGGCCAAGTACCCGGAGGTCTTGAACTCGATTTCTAGAATTGACATTAAAGAACAGAGGCATGGTTTCAAATCCCCTGCTGGGGAGCTGGACAGGTGAATCTCTGGAGATCACTGACCAGCCTGACCAGTCTTTGTGGTGTGTTCACTATCTTGGAATGGATGGTTCCTAAGAATAGTATCTGGTTGTCTTCTCATCTCCATACACATGGATGTGTTTGCTACTCACACATGTGCAGCCATACACAAAGGTGTACCCTACCCCTAGGAGTCCAAATTATAGAAGATAAAAAGGAAACATGAGCCAAAGAGCAAAAAGAGAAAGCCCTGCCATCATCGCTATTTCTTTGGTCTCCCATCTCTGCCTCCACTGTGCTCTGTGCTCTGTTACTTCTGAAGTGCCATCTGCATTTTATGCATGGGAAAATGGTCTCAACAGTGGTTTAAATAATTAACCAAACCGATCTCCCAGTTGGACTACTGATTAATGTAATTTTAATTAATCCATAGAAATTCCCCAACTTAACATGGAACCAAATACTTACTGTATGTTAACAATGAACTATTTTGAAAGGCGATCAAAATAGACATTATTAGGCAAGCCTTGCCAAGAAGCAAGATGTTCACCAAAGCAAGTTCTGCGGGATTTTCAAGAGACCATCGGCGTGCTCCTCAAGGCTGAGTGATGCCTCAAGAAGTTAGCTGGGATCGAGCTAGAGGGAGACTCTGTCTGCTTCCAAGTTTTCATCTCTGTCTTCAGACTTTGAAGGTGACCCTGACTTCAAAGGGCAATGGGAATTGGATCTGGTGAGAAAATGTGGGTGGAAAATATATGGGCCTTCAGGAAAAGGTCACTCTACACTGTACAGGAGCTCAACTTGTATTTTGATTAAATTCTTTTCATTGGGACTTACTAGCTAATTACTTCCCCCAGCTTTGTGGCTCAGGGATGCTTACTGACACAGAATGCCTGCTGAGGGCATAGAAGCCTTGAGGTGTGTATGCTTGTATTTAAAATTATTAATATTAATAATAATTAACCATAAATGGTAACCAGGGTGGGCCAGATGGCCTTTCCTTCTCTCAGAAACTTCTTTATGGATTCAGTTATTCAAGAGGTAGACATGATACCACAGATACAAGTGACATTTGAAACTAAATTACTGATCTTGGAGTGAAATTTAAATAATTTACTCAACAAGGGCACTGCCGTTCACTTTTACCAGATCGCAAGCTTTAAATAGCATCTGCTATGTCAAGGAAAACTTTCTGTCTGTCTGAAGTCATGCTGACTTCGGGCTCCTCTTGGCCTCACTCCTAAGACCCTCGTCCATTAATCATGGGGGCTCACTGCTATCGGTTGTAATTAGTCTTTTAAGTTGCATCCAGATGGAAAGTATAAATTACTAGAAGTTTCCTGCCAGGCACAAGTGTAGATGATTCATGAGCTCATGGCATTTCCCTGTACTCTGTCCCTGATAAGCGGATCTGAAGAGCATGCGGTTCACAAGACGAACTTCGCAGTCGACTGCAACAACCGCTGACTCTCACTTCTGGGGTCTGGAAATATAGCAGGCTGAATTCTTTCACTATTTGTGGGCTTTATTTTAATCTTGTCTCTCCCCTACATCTTTGGGTTTCCTAGTGTGGTCTCCTCTCTTATCAGCAGCAAGTCACTCCAGCCTCTTTCCTGTCTGCAGTGAATACAGTGTTGCCAGTAGTCTCTTTGCTGTGGAAAGTGTTAAATGAAGGGGGAGGAGGAGGAGGAGGGGTAGGAAGAGGAGGAGGAGGCAGAGGAAGAGGAGGGGGAGAACAGGAGGAGGGGAGGAGGGAGAAGTAGAGGGGGAGGGAGAGGAGGAGGACGGGGAAGAGGAGGGGGAGACATGATTGTGGATAGAATTTCTCTCAAAGGGGACTTAACTTTGAGTACATGTATCATCTAACTGTCTTCCTGTTCTTAGAAAGTCAGCGCTGGGCTTACACTCACTTCCTTTGTCTTTTCCCCTGCTCACTTGTCCCTAGATAAGCCCTTGTCACTGCCCGTATCTCCTCACACCTGTATTCAAGTTGCTCACTATCTCTGCAGAAAGCATGATAAAATATTGATAGTACTTTAAAGTTATGGTTGCTACGTGTATAAATGGGTAAAAGAAATCCCACACGTGCTAGCTTCAGCAGTAATGGAAAACATTCATCCACTTATATTTATCTTATGAGTGGAAAGGTAGAGAGAACTTTAGGCCTGGCTTGGACCTAAATGCTCACTTCTGTCATCTGGGCTTATCTTTTCTCTCCAGACTGATGACAAGATGAGACGTGGCCTTCTTAACTAGGCTTACAGCACCTAATGCTTTTACTAGCAGTGGAAGAGAAGGAGAGGACATTTGTCACGTTAATGAGAGGAAAAATTTCAGCTTGGCAGGACCAGGCTTATGTTCATATGAAGGATCGTAATCCAGGCTAGATCTACTTAAATCTCTTGGGCAGTATCTGAGGGGACATTCCTGTCAACACTGAAACTCAGAAGTAGTCTCAAAACTGCTCACCACCTCTCCTACTCAATTTAGGTTCAAGCTGTATTTCTACTCTTACTAACAGACTTTTAAAATTTTTTATTATTATATTTTATTCTGGTATTTGTTATTTATTTATTTATTTATCTATTTATTTATTTAACATCCAATTGCAGCCCACCTCTCCTCTCAGTCCTCTCCTCACCCCACCTCCTTCAAACCCTCCCTGCTTTTCTCTTTAGAAAAGGGGAGCCGCTGCCATGCTTACCAACCCGCCATGGCACATTAAGTCATGGCAGGACTTAGTAATGGGACAGGCTGACTCCATGACAGGCTTCAAATTGGCAGTTCAGGAGGCTAGGCCTAAATCTGTGTTTCCAAGAACTGGGCAAGTCCAAGCAAGTCCAGGCCTCAGAAGCTGTCCCGCCACCTGACCAGAGGCATGGACAACGGGTCAGCAGCAGTTTCTAGACTTCCTCAGCAGGTTTCCAGACTTCCCAAGAAACAGTTTACAGCCCCTCATGCCCTAGCAATGGTTCTGGAATGTCCCTAGAGATAGAACAGATTAAGATAGAGGTCAACTACCCCTCCCAGGAATTCCTCTAATGTGCTTTAAATCAGGCCTTTGAGTTCACTCTGTCTTGGAAGATGGTAGACCCCACCATGTTGGACTTCTGTAGAATAAAACACTCTTTGCTTTGGCATACTCTTTGAGTCCATGATATCTTTCTTGGGTGAGTCATGGACCCTGTACTGGCTAGTTTTGTGTGTCAGCTTGACACAAGCTTGAGTTATCACAGAGAAAGGAGTTTCAGTTGAGAAAATGCCTCCATGAGATCCAACTGTAAGGCATTTTCTCAATTAGTGATCAAGGGGGAGGGCCCCTTGTAAGTGGTACCATCTGTGGGCTGGTAGTCTTGGGTTCTATAAGAAAGCAGGCCAAGGAAGCCAGTAGAAGCAAGCAAGCAAGCCAATAAGCAGCATTCCTCCATGGCCTCTGCATCAGCTCCTGCTACTTGACCTGCTTGAGTTCCAGTCCTGACTTCCTTTGGTGATGAACAGCAGTGTGGAAGTGTAAGCTGAATAAACCCTTTCCTCCCCGACTTGCTTCTTGGTCATGATGTTTGTGCAGGAATAGAAACCCTGACTAAGACAGACCCTTACAGTAACAGACATTTTGAACCATTTTCTTTACTATCAAGCTTGTGGTCTTGTGTTCCTGTAGCCTCAGCCTTCCCTGAGTCTCAGAGATGACTGACATTTCTACTGTTTCAAAGGAAGCTGAAGCCGACCAATGGAGAGTTCCCTTCGATTTCTTACTCCCATACCATTATACAATGTAAAGGCTTTGTGCGCGTTCAGGGTTGGTGCCTTCGTCTGCTCTTCCCTAGCTCTAACATATACTCAGTACCTTCCTTTTCCATGTACAGTCTACTGCTTTCTCCATGTTGAAACTTTTCCCCCGACACATTCTTTAACCTTCTAAGAACACTGTCCTTTGATCCTGTGCCCATCGCTAGCTACTGCCCTAGAGCTTCCTTTCCTCCAAGCCCAGATTCCCTCCAGTGACCAAGAGACTAACATTGGTCAGTGTGGAAAACCTTATATTCTCTTGCTTAAAACTCTTTAAGACCCAAGCTCCTGGTTCCTATAGAGACCTCCAGCCACACCTCACCCCGGCCCTAGCTACACCTTACCCCTGCCCCAGCCACACCTCACCTCACCCCTGTCCCAGCCACATGTCACCCCTACCTTGGCCACACCTCACCCCTGCTTTCATTTACCAGCTCAGCCATTCTCTTTCAGTTTTTCCAATACAAGTCATGTCCTATTTGCAGAAAGAGTGAATTGGTAAAATATAATTTAGAACTGAGCAGAGGCTGCAAGAGGGGCTGTTCATAGCGATATGGACCAGGCAGAATGAAGTCTAACAAAAGGAAGCCCCTAAGAGTTGTCACCAAGAATAAAACTCCTCATGGGTGCAAGAAATGATGATACATTAAAAAAATATATTACCAACACCCTGGGCTGTGGCTATGGGAAAAAACTACCAAGTAGAACTACGCCTTCTAGAAGAAGACTGTGGTGATAGTCAATCCAAGGTTTGCAGGGAGAAAGCCAGCAGAGTAGCTGACCTAAAACAATGGCTTAAAGTGAGCAGACGTTAAGAGGCAGAAGATCTGGTGGAGTCACTGTGGTTAGCTGGCCCTTGGAGCTGCAGATCAGAGTGAGGAGGGTGGACAGGGAAGGGTGGACAGGGAAGGGTGGACAGGTGGCAACTGATAGCTTCCTCCTCCTTTGCCCATGGGATCTGGGCACCTCCTTTATTGCTGATGATTTTAAACTTAGTAACTTCTTCCCCACCATGTGCTTTATTTCTAGGGAATTGTCCTTCAACTGGCTAATAGGTCTAAACTCTTCACTGGAGAGCTAGATTCTTCTCATGTCTGGGTTTTTAAATTATTCTTTTATTGGCATAATAATTTAATCAATGTCTATATGCTTCATAAGGCCCTATACTTCCCATATCTGGGGACCATGTCTGGTTTAATTCATGACAGAATCTCTGCATTAATCACGGGTCCTAGCACACAATCCTATAATAAAGCAGGGGTTCATTAAATAACTTCTGAATCATAGACTAAATAAATAAATAAATGTATGCTCTCGTTTAAATGTTTGGGTTCCATCTTCCAGATTCCTGTTGAAATCCTAAACCTCAAATGATAAGTTGTAGGGGGTAAGTGATGAAAGGAAATCCCCAATGAATTCTTTATAATACTTGATCTTACTCAAACGGCCATGAAGTGACAGAATTCATGCTTATGTAAAGGAGACCTGGTTGGATTTGGAGGTATATGCTTCAATCTCAGTTCCTGGGAGGATGATGTAGGAGGATCATTTGAATTTGTATGCTTGAGACCAATCTAGGTAACACAGCAAGACCCATGTCAATAATAATGATGATAATAATAATAATAAACAACAATAATAGCAATTTTATACTTATCCAAGGGAGCTTATCTACTCCTTTTGCAAGTGAGGGCAAGGACTTCATCTGTGAAGGCTTCATCTGTCGAATTTCTGAGTTCGAGGCCAGCCTGGTCTACAAAGTGAGTTCCAGGACAGCCAGGGCTACACAGAGAAACCCTGTCTTGAAAAACCAAAAAAAACCAAAAAAACCCAAAAAAAACCAACCAAACAAAAAAACCCCAAAACCCCCCCCCAACAAAAAATAAACAAACAAAATGTTTTCAGGCCTTTAATCCCAGGACTTGGGAGGCAGAGGCAGGTGGATTTCTGAGTTCAAGGCCAGCCTGGTCTACAGAGTGAGTTCCAGGACAGCCCTACACATCTCTACACAGAGAAACCCTGTCATGAAGAAGAGAGCCCCTTATTCTCACCAAACCCAATGCTATCTTGATCTTGGATTTCCCGTCTCTCAAACTGAGAAAGAACTATTGCTTATTAGCCATCCAATCTATGATCTTTTGTTGTGGCAGCACAAAAAGTGCCAATGTAATAAAAGTGTTACTAGACATTTTGGAAAGCTCCACATTGCTACCAGGGAAATCAGAATTCTCTGTCAGAGTTCTTACTCTCATCAATAAAGGAATTTAAGAAAGGATTCAGAAGAAAGTCAAGAACATTTTACCGCGGTTTTAAAGAAAAACCCCACATAGGGTAAGTTCTAAAGCTCAGCGGCTGCCAAAAGGAGGAAGGTGGAGAAGAGGAAGACAGAAAGCCATGTCTTTTTGAGTTAGGCATGGTAGTTCAGCAAGCAGTCACACGAGATGGGAGGTAGCTCCAGAAAAAGTGCAAAAAAGCCCGAAGTGCCAGAAAGCACAGATAGGCTCTCATAGAATGTGATAGAAAGAGACAGGAAAGAAGAGAAGGGGAAAGTTGGAACTTAGAAAGGTAAGTGATCCCTTAGAACCCCATGCTGGATGATTTAGACAGGAATTCCAGAGGTCAGAGTCCTCTCGAGGGTTTTCCCATAAACCATTCCATGTTTATGTGATGGCATATTTATGTAATGTTTCAGCGAAGGTCAGGATTGCTTGAAGCTGTCCTGTCAAGCTTTTCTGCTTAGACATAAGCACTGGGACCTGCTGGACCATAGGCCAGAAATGCGTGTAGATGTCTTAGGCTATTTCATGAGCACTCACCACAGACACTATCAACACTGCTGATTCAGCCTGTTAGAGGCATTTCATGCCAGGACAGAAACATGCTCTCAATGTCGGTAGGTCGACATTTGGTGAAGCAGCATTGCCAGGGCTGGAGAAGAGACTGCATTCCTACAGCGAGTGAGGGAATCAATCCTGTGAATACGGGTGAGCAGCTCAGCTAGTACACCCTTCTCCTGAGCAGCGCCCCCTTCAGGCTTCAGGCTCCCACCAGCTCAAGTTCCAGATTCTGAGCCTTTGACAAGCATTCATCTCAGGATTAGTTAGGATATGTCATAGTCAATGCTCACACCAGAATCTGAGCCTTGCCCTGAACAGAACCCACCGCCGCTGCTGTCCGCTGCAGGGACAGTCTTCTCATGCCTGCCCTGTTGCCTGCTTCCCATCAGCTCAGCACTTGGTTACTTTTGTTTGTTTGTTTGTTTGGTTTTTTGAGACAGAATTTCTCTGTGTAGCCCTGGCTGTCCTGGAACTCACTTTGTAGACCAGGCTGGCCTCGAACTCAGAAATCTGCCTGTCTCTGCCTCCCAAGTGCTGGGATTAAAGGCGTGCGCCACCACGGCCCGGCAGCACTCGGTTTCTTAAGGTACCAATCTTGAAATGCACAGAATGGATTCACAGATTTCTGCAATTTCTGCAAGATTTGGTTCACTTCTTCCTCTTCACCAGCTGTCACTCTCCAGCCACCATAATTGGTTAATTGATTGAATAATTAATATGCAATCTGCTAAGTACTGTGGTTGGAAATAGATTTTTCTATAAAGTCAATGAAGCTTAAGCTTCAGAAATTTCACTCTCTGGACTTTTTCCAAAGCTCCAGTGGAGGGGTCACACGATTCTATGTTTTTGTAAACTACATAAAGTTAGCTATTATGCACACTTGGGTAGAGTGGACTCTTTTGTACCCTGACTCCTGGTCCTCTAGTGTTATGCAGCAGACATTCGGAGATACAGACAAGTCACGTTAGGGATGCAGTTTGCTTGGGCTGAGGACACAGTTTTGTGGCTTTTCAAAGCCATCTCCATGAGTATTTAAGGCATTGCTACTCATCTTGGGTTACAATGGGCTTGAGCCATGCTGTGTTGGGCCCTGTGTGACGGTATCTGACACTGTGACATGCTGGTGTGTGACTAGCGTCGGTAAGGTGATATGAATATTTTCCACAGCACTCGAATAAAAAGAATGTGGGCAGAGAAAAAACAATATGAAATGTATGGAGCACAACCAATTTGTAAAAAATGCCCCGTTTAACACGTAAAATTGTGAACAAAGACTTTGTTTCTCATTGTTGTATATTTTTAATGAGTATCTTTTATAATGATAAACACTATGTGTTGGTTTTGATGTGAATCACACAAAATTCATCACACAAAATTCATCGGGAATTCTGTGCAGCCGACAAGAGTTTGTCTGCAGATAATATAAAATGTTCTTTGAAAAGCATTTTGTTGGGGCTGGAGAGATGGCTCATCAGTTAAGAGCACTGGCTGCTCTTCCAGAGGTCCTGAGTTCAATTCCCAGCAACCACATGGTGGCTTACAACCATCTGTAAAGGGATCTGATATCCTCTTCTGGCCTATCTGAAGACAGCTACAATGTACTCATATAAATAAAGTAACTAAATGAATCTAAAAAAAAAAAAAAAGAAAAGCATTTTGTTCTCTGTGTGTGTGTTTGTATGTATGTGTGTATATGTGTGCATGTATGTGTGTGGTTTTGTGTGTATATGTGTGCATGTATGTGTATGTGTGTGTATGTATGTATATATATGTATATGTGTTTGTGTGTATGTGTGTGTGTAGGCACACTCATGCCATAGCACACAGGCAGAAATCAGAAGACAATGGGATTCTAATCTTTTTTCCACATTGGGATCTAAGAATTGAATTAAGGTTGTCTGGCTTGCATGGCAAATGCTTGTGCCTGATTATCTTTCTTGTTGGCTCCAGAATTTTTATGAAGCTCAATTCTCAGTTTTTTAAAAAATGAATACATGTATTTATTTATTTGTATGTGTGTGCTCACGTGCACATGCCGGGTGAGTGGCTGTCAAAGAACAGCCTGCAGGAGTCAGTTCTCTCCTACTGTGTGAGTCCTGGAGACTGAATTCAGGTTGCTAGGCTTGGCAGCAAAATGCCTTTGCCTTCTGGGCACACCAGTCCCCAGGTCTCAGTAAAAGAAACAAGTTTTGCTCTATTACAGCAGAGGGACGACTGAGTTAGGTTTTACTTCTGTTTGTAGAAAACGTTCCAACATCATTGTTACATGAAGAGATGATAAAGATCGTGCGTCCAACAAGTGGGGAACAAGAAAGACAGAGTTTGGAAGGACCAGGTGGCCAATTAATTAAGTGTAATGTTGTTATTATTTTTCTGGTTTTCTGATAGATGATAATTTGTACCTCAAGTGTTGTTTTTTTTATCTCTCCATTATAAATAATGCCACTTTTACCTTGTAAATTCTTTTTTTAAATGGGGGCTACATAAACAGTGCCAGCTTCCAGATCCTACCCTGGAAGCACCTGGAGCTTGTAGTTAAGGGTGGAGTGGTGGGATGCTCACAGGGAGGTCCTGTTGAGGTGATTGCTGAGGTCTGGGAATTCTGGAGTTCTCCAGACAAACAGCATGTTGTGGGGTGGCTTGCCTAAGTGGAGGGGTTTCTTTCTAGTCTTGTACTCACACCAGGACTTACTGCTTCCTGGGTATTTCTTGCTACACATGGTGTCTTCATGTTAAAACTTGCTTTGTAGAGAGAAACTTCGGTATGCAGTCAGTAGCATCCTGTGCATTGAATTCCTGAGGTGAGAAGAGGCTTGGGACTGGAAGCCCAAGGGTGTTTGTGGCTTCTGGTACAGTGAGACTTAGAGGGCATCTCTGTGCATCGATAGAGAGCCCAGCTTCTTTTGGAGCCTTCTCTTTGGCATGTGCCGCAGTGTAACCTGGATGGTGGATGATATCTAGGAAGCTTTTCTGTGTAGTTTGCAGAGGAGAGCAAGTGAGAACCAGAGCCCAAGAGGAAGACCAGGGGACCACCTTGTGGTGACTGCTGGGAGACTGAGTTTATTTCAATTATTAATTCAGTATAATTGTCTATTGTGAAACTGCTATGTGCTGATCATATTCTAAGACCATAGAAGAACATAACGCATTAAAAAAAAAACCCACAACAAAAATATCAAACTTTAATTTTTATGGAAGAGAGAGAGAGAGAGAGAGAGAGAGAGAGAGAGAGAGAGAGATGCTTTCTTTGGAAACGACAAGAACAAAGGAAACTCTGGGAAAGGGGAATGGAGATGGATGGGTAGAAGTAGTTCCCATGGGCCTATAGTCTCCCCGGCAGTGAACTTGTAGTTCTCACGTGTCTCCTTGCCACTCAAGGCAGACTTTGCTTTGGGGTCTGATGTGCAACTGGGCTCCTTCTCCTGGAACAATGAGGTTCACCCTGTGGAACCTGAGAGGTACTGCAGGTGCACGTGCTCACTGTACGGCGTGAGGTCTATGCTTAACTGGAGAGAAACTCTTAAGGTTTTCAAAGGAGAGAATGGCATAGTCAGGCTGGTAAATTGATCTGAGTCACTAACTTCTCTCTGGGCCTGAGGCAGGGAGGCAAAGAGACTGTTTAAGGCAGAACTGGGGAAGTCGGACATAAAGAGAATGTCCCAGGAGGGCCGGCACTTAGGAAGTAAAATTTTCAGAGCTTGGAACCTACACAGATGAAGCGCAAGGGATGGAGGATACAGGACAGGTACTGCATAGCCAGGTCATCAGAGAAGCGGGTTGTAAGGGTGAAGGAAGCTTCCGGATGACAAAAAAGAACCAACGGTGCTTGCGTGTAGTTTCAGGTGACAGGAATTTCTGACGGAAAATAATGGACTTTGGGACATTTGATTTCTAAGTCTGCTGGGGAAGTTCTGGGGCTGGAAGTCTTTGCTGTTACTAGATATAGGTGTTTCTTGGACATAGGACATGTATGAGCTTGCTTCAGAGAAGTGAGTTGCCTGAGGAGGGTGGCGGTCCACGGATGGACACCAGTCACCATGGATCGATGTGGACGTGGACAGAGAAGTGGGCCCTTAAAGGAAACCGGAGGAAGGTCAGAGGAGTGGACCAGGTTGTTGCTCTCCATCAGTCTTCCAGAGGGAGGCAAATGTGGAACTTCTGAGACCGTTTTATTAATATAAGAAATGTTTATTAAACACCCTTGGCTGTGCTTTGGCTTTCCCACTAATTACGTGGTGACTGGAATTAGGCGCCCAAATGGTTGTGCTGTTGAAAACACATATGATTAACTCCACAGTGGAAAGACATGGCTGAGATTAAGGTCCCCTAGCCCTCAGCAGGAAGGCACAAGACTCTGCTCATGCAGTGGGCAAAGCTGTGTTGGAGACCGCCAGACGGGAACCCCGCAGAGGCACGTGGTAAGCAGGTGGGGACCTGAGCCTGCTGCATGGCTTCTGTCCAGAGACACCCAGGTGTCGGGTGCTTGGCTGGCAAGCACAGCCTCCCGTAGAAGCCTCAGAATCCTTCCTTAAGCCATGAGGAGGCTGTGCCTTACCCGTTTCTCCCCCAAAGCAGCCTGTGCAATCTGTTCTGATGCTACTGAGCCAGTGGGGGTTGGGGCGGGGGAGTCACCAGAGCTGAGCTGCACCAGCTGCGAGGGGGTGCCTGGGAAGGAATGTCCTACTTTGGGAAAACCGAACAAAAGCCTCACTGTTATACAGAAAGAGTTTAGCTAACAGGTGCTAGATGAGAGGACATCACAGCTCAGGCCATAAGCCTTAGCTTCATCTGCAAAATACAGTCCCAGAGATCTGGGGTTGAAAACGTTGCCACACAAAAAGGTAGATGAGCTAAGAAAAACAATGGCCTAAGCTATATGGAAGAGTTTCAAAGGATATACATACATATATATATGTGTGTGTGTGTGTGTGTGTGTGTGTATGTGTATATGTATATATACACATACACACACACACACGCGCACACACACACACACACATATATATATTCATCTGTCTGTCTGTCTGTCTATCCATACATAATATCTCAGGAAAGGGATAGCTAGGTATTTTTGTTATGGAGAAACTCCTAAGACTGACAGGCTTTGTTTCTGCTTTTGCTTCTTGCCTGTAGTGCATGGGAGCAGTTGCTGATTCTAGGGGTATGCTTGCTTTTGTTTTCTATGCAGGACTCTTCCGAAATGCTTTGTAGTGCCATGTGTTAGATGTGGTAAAATACTTTCACTGGATCTTCAAACACTTGTGATACAGGCAGTATCTGGCGTCTCTGTTTTGCTGAAAGAGGAACAGTTGCCTAGTGCCTGGGGGATTCTACTGTCAAAGCTGCCCGGTAGCAGGACTGGGGTGTGAACCAAAGCAGAGCTTGCTGGGGCCCCACTGGTCCAGGTCTGAGCTCTCAGCTTTCTGAGCTTCACACTGTGTTACCTAACGATTTTGGATTTGCATCCTGTGCCTCCAAGGCAGTCCTACTTCTGAATTAAGAACTGGGTTTTGGAAAAATCATGAGGTTGGGGTCTCACAATGTTGCCTCTTCATTCAAAGTTGGAAGGCGAGAGAATCTGGAGGCTGTGGCTCAGCTGACTTCTTGTTTGTATCTCCTGCATTAAAGATCTCTTTTTAGCCTCCATGCTGGGGTGGAGGGAACCAGTTTCTACAGGCCGCAGAGGCAGACCAAGTCAACACTGTGTAGAAGGCAGAAACAGAAGGCAAACACTGAGTGTAGGCTATGTCTACCCCTTAGGATTTTTGATGTAGATTGGGGACAGTATCAGAATGTAAAAGCACACACATTCGTGCCAGCAAATGAGTGGAGCTGTTCCTTCCAGGGAATAGTTTTGCTGACAGCTGACAGCTTACTGCTAGTTAGAGGCCATTCCCTGCCTCTGCTGTTCCTGACATCTTCAGGTGTGTGTGTGTGTGTGTGGGGGGGGTGTAATAACACTGGCAGATTTCTTATTGCTGATTTATCATTGAGTTTTTCTTGTCTCTTGTTCGCTTCGTAAGCAGTGCTTCTCAACCTTCCTAATGCTGCCACCATGTAACACAGTTCCTCATGTCGTGGTGACCCCCAACCATAACATTATTTTAGGTGCTACCTTCTAACTGTAATGTTGCTGATGTTATGAATCAATGTAAATATCTGTGTTTTCTGATGGTGTCAGGGGAGCCCTGTGAAAGGGTCCTTTGACATCTGGAGAGGTCGAGATCCACAGATTCAGAACTGTGGTTTGAACATTGTTTCAAAAGGCACATTGTCTTTTTATTTTAGTTCTTGATAGAAGTGTATCAAGAGGCACAAGTAAGTGTATCAGCTGTTTTGAAAAGGACGTTTACATTGTTATTTCCTTAAAGGTGTGTGATTGCTAACTGTCCAAATTCCACTTGGGATTGCCTCATCTTCGGATACAAAGTACTTGTTTTCCAGCTTGAGTTCATGGTACCGAAACCCTAAAACCTGATGGAAATTATCTTCCTAATGGTTACAGGATTTGAGTCAGGATACTTTAGATTTTTTTGGTTGGGTGGGAAAATGTCTTCATTTACACCCCCTACTGTCTTTGAAACCCTATACGGTCTTAACAAATATGGTCTGGCAATTTTTTTTCTCCTGCTTCCATTTGCAACTGAATGTATAATGTGATTTTGCAGATCTAATGGCTAGAGATTGGCCAGCTTCCACACTCCTTTGAAAACACCATTGGTACCTCTGCTGGAGGGGGTGTTCAATTCATCATCTCTAAATCTGCCCTTCTGAAAGATTTAGTGACCAGATGTCCAGGATCAGTGAGGAAGATCTTGCCTGCCAGAGTCAATACTTTTTCCCTATCATCCTGCTGGCCCAGGGATTTGAAAATCCCCATTAAGTCTTGTGAGCTGTGGATGGCTCCGGTAGAATATTGCTAACCAAATTCTGGGTTCCTGGGTCAACCCTGCTGCAATATTTGACTGATTTTTTCTTTCTTTTTTTTTTTTTTTTTATTATGACTTTGTCTTTTAAAAATTAGTTTGCCTTTTTTTAAATTTTTTTTTAAACTGTCTTTGCTACCCTTCTAGTTTGGGTCTATTTTCTTTTTTCTTGTCCTTGGCTTTTTTTTTCCCCCTCTCAACTGCAGAAATACTTCTACTGGATTCTATCCTGTTACCATCTTCTCTGCCTGAGGTATAAGACAAGCAAGGGGCCTTGTATCCTGGTGTGGCCTTCAGGTGACAGGCCAGTATCACCTGTGAGCCTTTTGGAACTACAGGCTTTCAGCTCTCATTCTAGACCTCCTGGTTTCCAGTTTATCTTGGCGAGGGTCCAGGCAGCTTGCATGTGTGTTAAAGTTTAAGGGGTTCCTTTCTAACCAGAACCCAGCTCTCCTTAGCATCCTTGACATAGCAAGGATGACCTCATATGGTTTTGCTGTCTTGTCCTGTGTTGGGGAATGGGATGCCAGAACCAGAGTTGATGCCATGCTCCCAAGTACATGACTCTGGATAAGTGGCTTATTTTAGCAAATAATTATCTTTATTATTTGTATCAATCTGTGCCCTCCTTGCCCACGTATCATCAGCAGAGCAATGAAGCTCTTACAATATGATATATTTCAACTGATAATAAATATATGTCACTGTGGTGGTTTGGATGTCATACCTCCATTGTCTAAGATATTTGAATACCTACTCCCAGTTGGTGACACTGACTGGGGAGGCCTAGGAGGTGGGAGAAGTACATCACTGGCCGTGGGCTTTGACAATGTAAAGACTCATGCTATTTCAACTTTAGTCTCTGCTTCCTGCCTGTGGTTCAAGACCTGAGCCCTCAGCTTGCAGCTCCTGCCACCGAATCTCTACTCTGCCATTGTGCTGTTATCCATCTGGAAGCACAAACCAAACACACCCTTCTCCTTGTCATTTGACTAGGCCATAGTGTTTGATCACAGCGACGGGAAGTCAACCGGTACAGTCACTTTGACAGTGAGCAAAGGTCAACGGAATAGTGGGGAGAGAAGCAGCTATCAGGATTTCAACTGTGCATGCCGATAGTGAGTGACGCATTTCACCAGACACCCAGATGCCTCTGTTTCATCTGTGGAACAGCTACTACTCTAAATGGGAGCCTGGTGAGCAAGCACCCTGGCTCTGTGATTGACAAGTACCTCTAAATGACAGCCTGTCCATAGGAAGCAAGGGGATCCCAACTGGGTTTTCAAGTTAGCATAACCCTTTTGACTGTTACACCTTCATTCTCAAGACCCCAGGAAAAAAGTTACTGTGCCCATCCACCAAAAAGTTTAAAGGCATATAGGTCTCCTCGGGAGTCTGGGGACCAAGCAGATTCTGAAGTTTCTGTATTTTTTTAAAAGGACTTCCAGGTGACAAGGACAGTTCCTAACCAGCTGAATGGTGGTCAGCTCCCATCTCCTCTTCCCCAAAATGGAATTTTAAACTGAGAAACAATTAGCACTCCCAAATGCGTGCCACCTGGGCCACTTTTCTATTTCAGAACTAGTTCAGAGAGTTCAAGATCGAGGAGGGTAATTGTGGTTATGTCTTTTCTTTTATAAAAAAGCAAACTACATATCTCATGGTGCACTACATTCATCGAGAACAAGAAAGACAGAATACATAAGCCTTCAATCCCCTTTGCCTCCCATCCATCTAGCCACTGACACCAACATAATCTCCCTGAAACACTGCTTTACCGTGTCATTTCTCTGCCTGAGAATTTACAGTCATTTCCTATTTCCTATTGGGTCAAGTTTAAATTTATCTTCCAGGCTTTCAAGGACTCTCATACCTTGGCTCACTGTGTTTATTCAGTTTTAGTTTCTTCCACTTCCTAGGCAGAACTCTGTCAGTCACGTCTGCCTCTGAGCTGTTCCACTCCAGCCAGCTCGCCTGAATCTTGTTCTAAGTTCACTCTCCTAGGATGTTGCCTCTAACTTGTGGTGAGTTTTCTGAATTCCTTTACCAATCAACACAACACCAAATTTAAAATTAAAAATGCTTTCTATAAGAGGCTGAACAGTGTGTGGACCAACCAGATCTCCATCTCTGTATGAAATATTCACAATAAACCAACTTGAAAGAAAGGCTCATTTGACTCATGGTTTCAGAGGTATCTGTCTATGATTGCTAGCCCTGTCACTTGGTCTTGCTGTAACACAATAGTCTTGGTGGGAGTGTATGCCAGAGACTTGCTTAAGCTCATGATGGCAGGAAAACCAAGAAGAAGAAAGGAAAGTGTTGAAGGTTTCATTCATACCTTTGAGGTCATGTTCTTCACAATTTAACTTCCATTTTCTAGGCTGTATCTTCTCATGGTCCATCTTTCCCAGGGTACCATAGGCTGGCGACTAAGCTTTTAAGCTTCCTGGGGTATTCTAAAGCCAAATGGTAGGAAGTATCATCCCCTCTAGAGTTGCATGTTCCTGAAATCTTAGAATGTGATCTCCTTGGTAAACAGAGTCTTAGTGGATATAACTGACATGACGTGGAGGCTAAATCCAATAGCTAGTTTTTATGATAAGAAGATTCCTGTATGAGGATTCACATTTATGACCATTACCACCTTGTATACTCCAATCCCCTGTGGTCTGGCTCTGCTTCTGCCCTTAGGGTATTCAGCCTGGTGAGTTTGCAGGATCTGGATCTCAGTCCAGCCGAGTGGTGGTGGTGGGAGGCATGTTAGGTGGGGAGAGACCTTCTCCGGGCAGTGTTTTCAATGTTATGGTTCTTCTCTATTGTGAGAAGTACAACTGTTCTAGGTGACATTCAGTGAAATAGTTCTCTTTATTTGGGGGTAGCAAGAGCTATAAAAACCTTGGGGAGTGGGTAGGGATTTTCAAGGAGAGTGTACATTATTAGCTAAGGCTAAGGTGTTGGGAATGCTTTATTTGCATGAAGAGGGATTCCTGGCACTTAAACCTGTAATTTGGTCAAGGGGGCTCTGTGACTTCATCAAGAAGGACAGAGGTGAAGGTCATGCAGAACTACATGCACCAGGGCATGCAGGCCTGGATAGGAAAGGAGTGATCCTTCCTCCTGATGGTCTCAAGATGGGATTTTCAGGGTTTTGGATATGTCTCGCTGGACCTCATTCTTGCTGCAAGCTAGCTCCCTTGGTCACACAGCTTAAGTGTTCCACAATCTCCTGAAGGGAGCCTTGCATATAATATGCATGATGATATCACAGAATAATATTCAGGTTTAAAAAGATGTTATCATGCATGCTATAGATGATGCCATTGTGTAAATACACGGATTCTATTATCCACTAATCTAATGGGCACGTAGGTTGGTTCTATGACCTGGTAATTGTAAATAAACTGATTTAGACCTGAGTTTGCAAGGTTTCCTTTTCTACTGCATCCTTGGTAGCACCTGCCATATTTCATTGTCTGATGATAGCTCTTCTGTCATGTTTGAGAAAAATATCCCACTATGATTTTAACTTATATTTCCTAATAATTAGCAATGTTAGTCACCCCATCCCATATCTATGTTTGTTGGCTGTCAGTAAACATTGAAGATGATCTATTCATTTCCATGGCCCTCTTTGAAATTGTTTTCTTTTCTTGCTGTTGATTTTTTTTTGTCTTTTTTAGGTATTTTGGATATTAATGATTTAGTTGCTATGAGCTGGTAGCTCTCAGTCCATGGTATTTTACCATTCCTAATCTAGTCCCAAAAGCTTGAAGGATTCCTGGAGTGCTTCTGGTCTTCAGCCACATTGGAGGACAGAGAAGCAGGCTTCTGATGATAGCAAAGGTTGCCAGTAGTAGTGGCAGCAGCCACCGAGTAGATCAGCTCACAGGTAAGATATAAAGGCAATCGGGCAAAAAACAAGATCCCTACGGACCTTTCTATACCTATGCAACTGTTAGAAGGTTCTATGAATTTGGAGAAAGGGTCTTCTGTTCATCTTTCTGGGAAATTCTCTTACAAGTCTCTAAGTTGGTTCCAGATCCAACTTAGATGAAGTTGATAACTAATGTTAATCACCACAGTGGTTGGCAGTAGTCAATTACATTTACTAATAAATTGTGCACTATTGGGATCTCCTCCACTGACCTTACTTTCTTTTAACTTCTCAATACCAGGGTTTTCGTATGATAGTCGAGCATACTATCACTGATCTATATCCTCAGCACCTTTTGAACTTTTAATTTTTGAGATAGGGTTCATTAAACTGCCCGTTCTGCCCTTGAACTTACTCTGTAGTGCAGGCAGACACTGAACTTACCTTCCTGAGTGAGCCTCCTCATTTGCTGGGGCAAATAGGCCTGTATTTAGGTTTGTGAAGAGTGCTGGTTTCATTATAATGCCTTTTCTAGTTTTGATACTGGCATTATACTGAGCTTATAAAATATGTCAGAAGAGGTTACAATATATATCAGTGGCAAAGCATTTTCTCAGTGTATAAGGACCTCAGTTTGATTCTTAGCAGTGGAATAAAGAAAGAAAAGAGGGAGGGAGGGAGGGAGGAAGGAGGAAAAGATTGGAAATGTTTATTCTGGCTTTGTTTTCTGAAATACTTGGGTTAATTTTCAAGTTAGCTGAATATTAATAAATGAAATGTTTGGTAGATTTTACTACTGTGTTACTTGTGCTTTGAGGATAATGTTTTAAACAAACAAACAAACACAAACATACAAACTCATTGACCAGAGAGGGTCTTACAACACCTACCTCTCACTGAGGAACTATCCACAGCTGATGGCTGCTTGGAGAGAAAGAGTCACTGGTCTTTCTTTGTAGATATGGCTACTGTCCGGTTATGATTCTTCTTCTCCTCCTCCTGCTCCTCCTCCTCTTCCTCCTCCTCCTCTTCCTCCTCCTCCTCTTCCTCCTCCTCCTCCTCTTCTTCTTCTGCTATATCACACACACACACACACACACGTGCACACATGCACACACGTACATGCACTCATTCACACACATGTGCATGTGTGTACAAGAGTCAAGTTAAGAAGTGAAATAGACTTGATGTTCTGTTAACTGAAAGCATGTTCGCAGAATCGTGTTCTTTAGGTCCTCAGACAGTTACTATTTCTATGAATATAAATACACTCCCTTGACAATGGTCTTCAGCATGACAATATGTAGACTAGTAGCTAGGAAGAGGGGTCCTCATCGTGTATGCCTGGTAACAAAAGGGTTAAAATATGAATGTCATAAATGAGATAGTCCTTATTTCAACATAGCATACCATTTGTGCTTTTTTGCCATACAATCGCTTCCCACAGGAGGCAGCGCCAGGGCCCAGAATCTGTTGACTTCCTTGCTTTGTAATTTCTGATTGGTTGGGATGAGCAGTAACCGTTAACTTTTAAGAGTGGCGTTCTCCTCTTCCCTGCTTTCCGCTCTATCAGCCTGCTTCTCTATTCTTCATTATTTCATCTGAATGCTTAGTATGCACTTGGTGCTACTCCTTCCTCTCTGCCTCATTCTAGCCGGTGGCTTCGAATGGGACTTTCGTTCAAAACATGGTTTCAAACATGGTTGTGGCTCAACTCCTAATAGCAAAGCCAAATCTCCAACTGCCTGCTCTGGGTTTCTTTCCTTGTGTGTTTATTCTGTCCCATGCCACTTTTCATTTTCTTTCTTTCTTTCTTTCTTTCTTTCTTTCTTTCTTTCTTTCTTTTTTTTTGATCACAACTTCATTTTTTTTTCATTTTCTTTTTTAAATTTTTTTTTATTTTTATTTTTTTATTTTTCATACTTTCTTTACATTTCAAATGTTTCCCCCTTTCCAGATCTCCCCTTTGGAACCTCCCCATTCCCCCCTTTCCCCTGCCACTATGAGGGTATTCTCCCACCCACCCACCCACCCACACTCATCTTCCCTCCTTGGCATTCCTCTATACTGGGGGATCTAACACTCTCAGGCCCAAGGGCCTCTTCTCCCCCTGATGTCTAACAAGACCCTCCTCTGCCGCACATGTGGCCAGCACCATGGGTCCCTCCATGTGTATTCCTTAGTTGGTGGATCAGTCTCCAGGAGTATCAGGGGTCAGGCCAGTTGACACTGTTGCTGCCTCCCCGGGGATGTAAACTCCCTCAGCTCCTTCAGTCCCTTCTCCAACTCGTCCATCTGGGAACTCACACTCAGCCCTATGGTTGCTGTGAAGTGACTCTTGGGTATTTCAAACTTTTGGGCTAATAACCACTTAACAGTGAGAACATACCGTGTTCATTCTTTTGTGACTGCATTACCTCGCTCAGGATGATATTTTCAAGATCCATTCATTTGTCTGCTAATTTCATGAAGTCATTGTTTTTATTAGCTGAGTAGTATTCCATTATGTAAATGTACCACATTTTCTGTATCCATTCCTTTGTGGAGGGACATCTGGGTTGTTTCCAGCTTCTGGCTATTATAAATATGGCTGCTATGAACATAGTGGAACATGTGTCTTTATTACATGTTGGAGCATCTTCTGGGTATATGCCCAGGAGTGGAATAGCTGGGTCCTCAGGTAGTATTATGTTTATTTTTCTAAGGGTGTGCCAAACTGATTTCCAGAGAGGTTGTATCAACTTGCACTCCCACCAGCAATGGAGGAGTGTTCCTCTTTCTCCACATCCTCGCCAACATCTGCTGTCACCTGAGTTTTTGATCTTAGCCATTCTGACTGGTGTGAGGTGGAATCTCAAGGTTGTTTTGATTTACATTTCCCTGGTGACTAAGGGTGTTGAACATTTCTTTAGGTGTTTCTCGGCCATTCATGTTTCCTCAGTTGAGAATTCTCTGTTTAGCTCTCTTCCCCATTTTTTGATAGGGTTATTTGGATCTCTGGAGTCTAACTTCTTGAGTTCTTCGTATTCATTGGATATTAGCCCTTTATCGGATGTAGGATTGGTAAAGATCTTTTCCCAATCTGTAGGTTGCTGTTTTGTCCTATTTACAGTGTCCTTTGCCTTACAGAAGCTTTGTAATTTTATAAGGTCCCATTTGTTGATTCTTGATCTTAGAGCACAAGCCATTGGTGTTCTGTTCAAGAACTTTTCCCCTGTGCCATGTGTTCAGTAGTGATAAAAACTGCATGGTATTGGTACAGTGACAAGCAGGTAGATCAATGGAATAGAATCGAAGACCCAGAATTGAACCCATACACTTATGGTCACTTGATCTTTGACAAAGGAGCTAAAACTATACAGTGGAAAAAAGACAGCATCTTCAACAAATGGTGCTGGTTCAACTGGCGGTCTACAAGTAGAAGATTGCGAATTGATCCATTCCTATCTCCCTGTACAAAGCTCAAGTCCAAGTGGATCAAGGACCTCCACATAAAACCAGATACACTGAATCTAATAGAAGAGGAAGTGGGGAAAACTCTCGAACACATGGGCACAGGGGAAAAGTTCCTGAACAGAACACCAATGGCTTGTGCTCTAAGATCAAGAATAGACAGATGGGACCTCATAAAATTACAAAGCTTCTGTAAGGTAAAGGACACTAAATTGGCCACTTTTCACTCAAACAAATATTTCAACATTTAATTTCCCCAAAACTCTCTCTGGCGCCCTCTACTGCCAATTCTATTCACTGTGCTTCTTCAGCCAAGAGTTTCATCCTGTCATTTCTCACAGGCTCTTTCCTAATTGGTATCTAATTCACAGACCAGTGAAATATTTAAAGGGTTTTAATAGTCTCTTTATTCACTGACTCAGTAGGTCTTTATCAAATACCCGGTATTCCCTGGGACTATCCTAAGCTATAAACAAAACAAAAGAAAACCTCTCCATAAAGAGCTTGTGTTATTATGGGCTAGAACAGCGATGAAACACAAGCGAATTCCTTGGGGTGCTAGAAATAGAGAGTATGGACAAGAGTGTAGCAGGCTAGTGGAGAAGCAATGTTGGGGTGCAGGGTGTTGCCTTAGTCATTCTCAGTGGGACCCTCGTCAATAAGGTGGTTCTGCGCAGGGAACAAAAAGGTGTTGAGGCAGTAAAGGAGGTATGTATTTCCATCAATAGGAGAGGTGGAGTAAGCTTGGTGTGTCCATTGTTCAGCTGTGCATCCCAAGGGGCACTGGCTAGATTTAGCTAGAATAGAATAGAATAGAATAGAATAGAATGGCTGAAAGAGGCCACTGTTTTATCAGACAGTCCAACAGCAGATCTTGGCTGTGTGTGTTATTGAATACAGCCCTATTCAAATCTCACGGCAGTTTTGAGAAGTATCTCTTACTACCAGCATATCCACTTTACAGATGAGAGATGGAGATACCATAAGAAGCTGGGACCTGACTGAAAGTTGACTGTTCTCTGCGTGATGGTTTAAACGAGAATGGCCCCCACAGGTTCGTAGGTTTGAATGCTTGGTTTCCAGTTGGTGGAGTAGTTTGAGAAGGATTAGGGGGTGGGGCTTTATTGAAGGAGGTGCGTCATTGGGGGTGGGCTTCGAGGTGGCAAAAAGTCCATGCCATCCCCAGTGTCTTTCTCGGAGACTCGAATGTAGTTTCTCAGCAACTGCTTTAGTGCCATGTCGGCCTGCCTGCTGCCATGCTCCCTGCCATGGTGATCATGAACTCCACCCCTTTGGAACTGTGAGCCTCAGATTGGATGCTTCCTTTTATAAGTTATGTTGGTTATGGTGCTATGACATGGTAACAGAAAAGACACTATGATTTTAGCCACTACTTCATATGCCCGGAAGTACTTTATGGTAGAAGTGATGTGACTGACTTTAAAGAAGTCACTCTGGGTAGTCTGTTGAAAATAGATGATAAGATACAAAGGTGTGGAAAGAGGACAGCCACTTAGGTCAGGGCTGAAGGAGGCTTGGATGAGGGGGGTGTTGGGGATGAAGACTGGAAAAAGATTGGTTAGGCACACACTTGAAGGTTGGTGTCGGCTAGATGTCTCAATAAATCCTGTGTGGGAAGCACAGGGGAATGAAAAACACAACAGCTTCAAACTTTATACTTTATGCAATGAAAAGGGAAGGCTGATATTTATTGATCTTGGGAGGTGTGGGTCTAGGAAGGGAAGTATGTCTGGGTTAGGGTATGGCCACAAGTTGTGCATTTGCTTTAAACATATTAAATCTGAGATGTCTGTTATACACACACACACACACACACACACACACACACACACGCACACATCAGGTAGTAGGACTATAGATAGAGTGGGACTGTAGTACTGTTGTTCTGGGGATCAGAGAGAATCCAGAGCTGGAGATGGAAGTCTGAGAGTATCAGTTACCACGTGAGACAATCCATACCCAGGAGTCATGTGAATGAAGAAGCAGAAGCTCACAGTCTTGAAGAAACACAATTTAGAAATCTGCAACCTGCTTCATACACTTGACACTATCTGGAAGCAAAGAGATGAGCTTATATGCTCTTGTATCAGTTAACTGGGTGATGAGCTGGGTGAGCCATGTGTAACCCGTTGGTTGAGGAAACTCCTCCAAGGCCAGGGGCAAGACTCTGGTCATCAGTAACAATAAATAAACTAGATATTTCTGAGTATGAATAGCTTAAAGAAGGGAATCAAAGTCTTTTCCAGGGAAGTAGGAAGAAGGTGTCGTTCCCTTGTTGGTCTAAAGCAAGGGAAAGTGACTGCCAAGGAGACTAGGGGGAGCCTACCTGGGGTTAAGGAACTGGTTGTTATAGCTTCGACTGAGCTGAGTGCTAAGGGGTGGATGGGGGGGGGGGGCATTCCAGGAAGAAGAGAAAGAAGACTGAAGCTGTGTTCCCGAATTCCATTTATTTGGTAGGACCTACATTTGATTTCACCAAAATCCCAAACCAGATAGAAAATGGTTGAGAAGGCTGGAAAATAATCATGAACACCCCTGAGAGTCGTAGGTGTTGTGGTAATGAGTTAAGTCTTGAGCTATATGACTTAGCTCTGCTACTCCTGCGCATAAACCCAGAGGAGTCTAAATCAACATACCATAAACACTTGCACACCCATGTGTTGTGGTACCGGTAACAGTCCTGAAGATACAGAATCAGCATAGATACTTATATCTACATTATAGATGGGAAATGTGATAGAAATATCATACATATATACAATGGAGTATCATTCAGTCACAAATAAAATGAAGTTATGACATTTGCAAAAAAGTAGATGAAACTGGAGGTCATCACATCAAGAAAATCAGGTAAGACTCACAACGACAAATATCATGTTTTTAACTATTTGGGATCTAGATCAATACGTTACATGAATATATTAATATTTGCTACATGAAAGCAGACGGGAGATGACTTGAGAGAAGAAAGGGGACTGGTGGGAGACAGTATAACATAGGAGAGCATGAGTATGAGTACACATGTTTATATACAATGATATCGTAATAAAACCCATGATCACGTATGCTAATTAAGAAACAACAAAAGAACAGCATGGTAGAACGCAGTGGGAATGGATGCAGTAGAGAGCAGAACAGATTTAAGTAGCATCTGTTTCAATGTTGGTTATAATGAAGGTAGATTTCAAACTCATGGGAACGTGTAACCCAGGCAATAAATAATGCCAGGAAATTGGATTCTGGTTCGAAAAAAGAAAGAGCACGCTATTTCTATCAGCCATACAAATAAACATCTAACAAGTCAAGTAGATGAATACAAAAGGAACTTAGGAGTGCTCGGGAGACTACAGTGAAGTGCATTTTTACAAAACTAAAAGCAGAAGAGGCTTTACCAGAAGCCATACAAGAAAATGATAGACATATAAAACCTAATAAAAATTAAAAATCATCTCTGCACAATAAAAATCACGATCAATTTAAAAGACGTGTAACATGCTGCGAGAATTCTTCGCAGCATATTTAATGGTTGATTGATTATTGTGTAGAGCATGTATATATAAATCATTCAAAAATGTGTGCAGAGGCTATATAAATAGGCAATTTACAGGAGAAATGCCAAATGGCAATAAACACACGAAGAGACACTCATAAATGTGAAATTAGGTAACTATGAGTAAAATACAAACATTAGAAAACATTGGGGAGAATATTGGGAAATAGCTACTTTCACACACGGTTGGTGGTAGTGTAAATTAGACAGCCTTTCTGGAAGGTAATTTGATTTTGATCTATTGAAATGAATGATGCTCTTTGGTGGACACTCATGCCAATTGTATGTTATTTCTGTTTGGCAATCAAAACTCTTCTGGGTAGGGGGTCTCTGTCACAGCTCTACAAGACTGTGTATGCCTGAAGTCAGTGAAGAGACTATCTCTCTGGGTATGGTACTGATGATGCAGAAATGGACACACAGTCCAAACTAATCGAATCAGAGAGAGTCTTGGACCCTACCTTAGCAATCAGAGTAGAAGCAGTGTCTGTTATTCCTGGTGTGGGTGAGAGAACAGGATGCTCTCTGACCCCTTGGCTGTGCTTAGTGAAGTGGACTAGCCTCGGGAGGAAGAAGTCTGTTAGGGAAGGCTGAAGGAAAGGGGGGAATGAAATGGAGTCCATTGAATTACAGTTTCAGGGCTGTCAACCTTTTGACATTGTAGCAGGACAATGCCATCTACAAATGTGCTGGGCCACTTTCATAACTCCTCTGATGCATATGGTCCATGACTATGACTGGACATACTTGAGACTTGTCAACCAAAGTCCTTTCATGAGTTTGCATGAAATTTGTTTAGCTTGTCAAATGCTTACTGCACTATTGTTTACAGGAAGTGAGAAGCTGGGCATTGATACCTATTAATTATCAATAAACAATCATAGATCCACACTTGGCACCTAGCAATTAAACATAACAAGATGACCTTTCTTTTTATTATATGGATAGTATTTTAGCTGACATAGTACATATGTGTCCAAATAAACAGGATGCCCACCAAATATTGGCATTAGATATCCACAGGGAGAGGAATGAAAGCTGAACTCTGGAAGGGAACTTTCATTGTTAACTGTACATATTTTATATTATAAATCACCCAAATAATTAATATTACCTGAATGGTTATAGCTATGTATTTTCTTCTAAAACATGGAATACTATATGGCACGTGGTATGTATTAGTGTTTCATTCTGACAGCTAGTTAATGCATTTACGACTTGAGTCTGCGCAAAGGCCTTCCTTGGTTTTCCTTAAAAACTAAAGTTTCCTGTAGGACGGTGAAAGGCAGCCTGGTTTCTGGTTGAGCTAAGGTTTATAACGCAGGAGACCTAGTAGGGAGTCCAGCAGGGGAGAACTGTACAAGGAACAGTAGGCGTTTTGCCACACTCCTGGGCTCCAGGCTCCTGACACGAGACTGCAGCTCTCCATAGGTCTGTGACCATCAGTCACATAAGGGCAATGCCCCAACCCCCTCCACAGGTAGAGGTGTGGTCATGTAGCCTCAAGACATTCCCATTTTAAAGAGGCACCTAGAGGCTTAGCTAATAAACTCCCCTTCCCAGCCACTCCTTCCTGCAAAAGGTAGTTAACCTCAGGCCCGCCCTGAGAAAGTGGGGTACAGTTTCACTTGCTGTGGGGAACAATGGAATAGGCCTTTGTCTAAAGAGCTGCTTCTAGTCTCCCGAAGAAGGCCCCTCAGCACTCCCAGCCACAGCCACTACCAAACCAAGCCAGCCACCAAACAAGCCAAGAAATTGGTTCCTGGAGGGACCCAGCGGGGCTCCTTCCCACCTTTGCCCCTCTTCCCCTGGCTAGATCCAGCCCGGGGCCCCCACTCCATTCTCAGCTCTTCCGCGCGGCATCCAGCAGCACCTGGATGACCAAGAGCCTGAGAACCAGACAGAGCCGACTCCATATAGTCCTCAGGACCCCAGTGTGGTGTCCCACGGCTTCCCACAGCAGTGCCGAGGGTTAGCATAGTCAAACTTCCTGTGTCTCACCTCCCCGAGTGGCCCAAGCCCTGGGGCGGATGCAGGACCCTCACCTTAACCCAACAGTTTCCTGCTTTCTGTGAATCTGAAGCTGTGTTACCCACATGAAATGTTTTCAAAATTTGGCTTTACTGCTTGGTCATAGTGAATGGAGATTTGAGAGGGACAAAGCCAAGTTTGGAATTAATTTGGAGGCACTATATTAGGTTATAGAGAACAGAGTGCTTATATATGCTACTACTGGAAGGACAACGCCCCCCTAGCCAAGGAAATAACCTGTTTTCTGGCACAGAGAGGGCAATCAATAAATGTCCCTTTGCAGTAGCAGCAGCAGCAACAGCAGCGCTGCCGCAGCATCTCCTAAGGTGTGCTCTATAGACAGTTGAAGAAAGGACTTAGCAAGTGAGAAAACAAGAGACTTTAATAAACTGTTAGATGGACCAAATTGCTACAGACAAATTAACGTCGATGCCAATGAACTTATGATGTTTTGTATCTACACGCATCTGTGTAAGAATATGTGTCACACTGGGCAGTGGTGGCGCACGCCTTTAATCCCAGCACTCTGGAGGCACAGACAGTCGGATTTCTGAGTTTGAGGCCAGCCTGGTCTACAGAGTGAGTTCCAGGACAGCCAGGGCTACACAGAGAAACATTGTCTCGAAAAACCAAAACCAACCAACCAAACAAACAAAAAAGAACGTGTGTCACGTATATAACAACATGTTTCGGTTTCCACTGTCCTGGAACCAGTGTCAAAAACTGGCAAGAACCACCATGATGAACTAAACAGGTGGAGAAAGAAATACACAACACATGCATGTGTGGTGTGTGTATGTGCTTGAGTGTGTGTGTGTGTGTGTGTGTAAGAGAGAGTGTGTGTTCTTTTATCACAATCAAATAACCAACCCCTTTCCTTTTAGAAATTATATTATATTCTAAATTACTCTTAGCTCAAAGAAAATACATCGATTAAAACTGCAGAATGTCTAAAAACACTGATGAAAGCTCTGTGTATTAACATCAGATAGGCTGTATCTTCAGAGATGCAATCTTAAATATGTGAGAAAAAATAGGATGAAACAGTTGAGCATCTAACTCAAGAAGCTGTAAGGATATCAGAATAAGTGAAGTGCACACAGAGAAGGACATAGAGTAGCACGAATAAGCGACTGATTTAGAAAACGGACAAACAGAATGGATAAATGCAGTCAAGCTTTTTCTTCAATATAAACATGAATTAGATAAAGTGAAAACGATGTGAAGAACTCCGAAAGCAGGGGAAAGTGCAAATAGAAGAACAAGGAAGGATGAAAGGGCAGATCATCATGAAATCAAGGTAAAATAAAAGGCACAAGGGTATCCTGTTCAGCTCTCTGCAAATTAGGAGATGAGATAACCAGAAAATGCTGTAAAACTGGAGTGCGTTCCTCAGAACCCTGGATAAGATTGTAACTTTTAATAGACTGACTTTTATAGAAAACGTACAATTCTCAAAAGTTGTTTCTTGCAAAAGCATCCAGTTACATCTACCCCGATTTTCAAATGCATATAATTCCAAAGCCAGTTAATCTGAACTAGCGCACTGGAAATCACAATATTAGTGCAGACCATCCCGTCAATAATGTATCAACCTTCAGACTTTGGCTCAACGTCACTCATAAATGTTGCCACACAACGCCACATTAAATATCATCAAAGAGAGTTCTATAGCATATTAAAACAACGAGCTAACACGACATTGTACAGCTCCTTCCTCAGAACCGAAACATTCCCTCCTAGGGAGCCGATGGCTCTAGGAAGCATGCAAAACTTAAGAGTCACAGGACCCTCACTGAAGTTACATCAGCAAGTAACAATTGCTGGGGAGAAGAGAGTCTCTGATTGGCTGATTGCCTGATGGGGATGCAACTTCCTTGACTCTATTCCTGCCAGAGTAGCTTTTCAGTGATGTAGCTGCCTTTGAGTCTCCTATGCTTCTAGAAGTGACTCTAGTAAACTCACTGGTTCACACAGCTGGATTTTGGTGCACTGATTTCTTTGGCCTATCTGTCATCAGTGCCCTATCCTGGGTGAATAGCTTGTGCATAGTCTCTCTAGGACAAGTCACATACCTCATAAAGAAACTTGAGTTTGTTCCAGGGCTGTGGTTCACTGATGGAGAAAATCATACAACCATCTTCGCCTGTAACAAAAAGACAATTGAAGAAATTCAACATTCACTTTGGGAAAGTCCAGACATCATCCCTAGAATGCAGTAGTAATAAAAATAGCACATGTTAAAGATGGAAACTCAAATCAGATTATTTGTGTGGGGATCATACGTGTTGTGTTATTTTAATTACATTTCATATGTGGCGTGTCCTTCCAGTTGGTCACCACCTCTATTTCTCCATGTTTGCTGACATAAAAGTTATGTCTTCAGCATTGGGATCTTACCAGCAGGTTATGGAGAATATCCAATAGCTTTGGCAATATCCAAAATGTTTTGGGGAGTCTATGCAACCCTTTTGGCTGACAACTCAATAAGATGCAATCCATTCCTAGCACTGAAGGTTTTATTTGGTGTCATAAGATGTCTAGTTAGGCATTGTCTTCCCCACAATATGGTAACTCCATTTAGATATCTTTAATGCATGTGTATGTTTTAGGATGCTTCTACAGTAGTGGGTTTCCATATGACTTCTCAGAAGACCTTTATTGTTCGTGTCCCTTCCCATTTCCTTACTTTGCCGTGACCTCCCCTTCCCCTCCCCATTTCTTCCTCCTCTTTTGATTTACCCCCTTTCTCTTTATAATACTGTACTCTGTTGCCACCTTTCTTTTCTTCCCTCATGATCATTGAAAAGCTACCTAACTTCTGTGGTTATTCACACTGAAACACACATACCTAAAGCTTAAGATAGAGGCTTGAGTTCATCCATGTGCAAGAGAACACCTGCAGTATTTGTATCTTGGGTCTGAGTTAAGTTACTCAGGGTGACTGTTCATAGCACTACCAATTTACCTGCAAATTTCATATTTTTAACATTTGAGTAATATTCTGTTGTACAACTATACTACATATTTATCTATCCATCGGTTTTGGACATCTAGGCTTTTTCCATTTCCAACTACTATGAATAGAGTAGCCATGAACTTGTATAGGAAACTGTCTGTGTGGGTAGATGCCCAAGAGTAATATAGCTGGATCTTGTGGCAGATCGATTTTATCATGAAAGCCTCACTTAAAGATGTATATGCATCAGTAACTTACATTGTAATTGATGGCTTTGTGGGCGGGGGGTTTGGGCTTGGAAAACAGAAGAAGAATTAGGAAGAAATAAGTGGTAAGGATCAGCAGGTTTGTTTACAGAAAAAGGGAAGAGACACGGCTTTGGGGAAAGATCAGTAGGGGTTTTGTTTTGAAGTGGTAGTGATTATGCCCCCATCATGGCTGTGCTAAGCAAGTGCTCTGTGACTGAGCTACAGCACCAGCCCCCCTGTGCACTCTGTACACGTGGAACTTGGAGTAAGTAGAAAATCTGGATGGAGAGGAAAGGGCCAAAACCCTTTGTAATAGTTACTAAAATTGACATCTTAAATTTTATAATTTGAAACTAATGCTTACATTTAGTGCTCATGCTGGCTATTGCTGTGTCAACTCAACACAAGCTAATCACTCGGGAAGAGGAAACCTCAACTGAGAAAATGCAGTCACCAGACTGGCCTGGAGGTAAGCCTGCAGGACATTTTCTTGATTGATGGTTGATGTGGGAGGGCCCAGACCACTGTGGGTGTCGTTACTCATGTGCTGGTGGTTTTGGATGGTGTAAGAAGGCAGACTGAGCAAGACATGGGGAACAAGCCAGTAAGTAGCATTCTTCCATGGCCTCTGCTTCAGTTCCTGCTTCAAGGTTCTTACCCTGCCTTCTCTCAGTGATGGACTGTGACCTGAGAGTTGTAAGTGGATACAAACCATTTGCTCTCCAAGTTGCTTTTGTTTTATCATAGAAACTGAAGCCCCAAACTAAGACAATCTCTTACCAACTGGAAAACTTTATTAAGTAATACTGTGCTCAGGTTCATATGGCCCTTTATAACTATGGATGTCAACTCTTGTGGAGAAGGTTTGTACCCATTGAGGAAAATCAATGGCCCTCCTGTAGATTTAGAATTGCCACCTGTTGGGGTATGTGCCAGTCACTGGCTAACTCACCTTTGACCATTGGGAAAGAGACTAAATAGCCATTGTATGCATATATCCTGATATGTTTTGGTTAATGCAGACTGTCAAATTACAGATCCATAAAAAGAACTTTAGTTTGAAATAATGGTAGATATGTGAATTGGGGATTTGTAGGCTTTCAAGATTTCACTTAAAATAGTCCCACAGAAGCTGGCGAGATGGGTCAGCAGTTAAGAGCACTGGCTACCCTTTCAGTGGACCAACGTCATGTGGGTTCAATGTCCACTTGGCGGGTCACAACCGTCTGTAACTCTATTTCCAGGGGACCCAATGTCCTTTCCTAGCCTCTTTTGGCACTGTATGCACATGGTTCACAGACATATATACAGGCAAAACATATATGCACGGAAAATTTAAAATGTGGGAAGAAATTAAAAACAAATGGGGGGCAACCATATTTTCCTTGACAAGCTACAGATTTGTTCTGTGGCAACAGAGTAACAATGGCATTTGTGAAACGGCATTTGGGGCCACACACAGTGAAGGAGGGGCTGCTGTGCCGGAAGTTTCACGGCGGCCATTTTTAATATATTCTACACAATGGACTGTCGCTATAGCTTCTACTACAAAGGGACGGAACGTGGGCTTTACTCTTTGTGTAACGCTCCTCTAAGCCAGCTGGGTTTATTGAGATGCCTAAGGCTTCTGGAAAAGTGTTCCCCTTTATCCATCTGTTTTACCACCATTATAACTGGGAGCACTGAATGATGTCATCTGGATTTTGTGTTGAGCGTCTCTTGGCTCCCAAGTGAAAGCTGTTGCTGGGAAATGGTCTTACGAGAAAGATGGAAAGGATGGGGCAGTATGTCCATCACCTGTTGGTATTACCATGTAAACACATGGGAGAAATGGGGAACGAGAAAGTGACCATTGGATCCATGTTGTCTCTCCTGAGCATGGTCTGAACTGACGTCAAACAGATCCGTGACCCTCCACGCTATTGGGGATTTAAGCCTAATAGAAACCAACTTGTTTAAACTAGTTAATCCTGATTTTAACTCTTTGGGTGGCACTTTACCATGTGTACAATGTGGCAGCTTCTTCATGTGGTCTAAAGCAGAGTCTGGCCTTACCACACCAAAGCTTCTCTTACCTGTTCTCCTGGCTCTAAATCTGATCCAAAGTCTCCTAGTTCCTTTGAGGTAACCATGGCAGAGAAAGAAAGAAGAGAAGCTGTTGGGGGGTGGGGGGTAGAGAGAGAGAGGAAGAAGGAGGAGGAGGGAGAAAGGGAGGGAGAGGTAGGGAGAGGGAGGGAGAGAGAGAGAGATTAGGGAATTAAACAGAATTATTTAGCTCCCTATCACATGGCCATTAGTCAGACACAGACACGGAAAAACAATGCAAGAAAGAGGTATTGTAATAACGGAGCTTTCTTTTTCTTCCGGAGACAGAGCACCACACAAGCATCTTATAGCCCTAAGGCAAGGCAGACAAAGGAGCCTACCTGTTTTGTCTTTAGAGACAATTCTTAAATATACCCTGTACAGGCCACAAAATGTGGTACCAGAATTTTGGGGAGTCCCTTTGTGACTGCCAGATAATAAAGGGGGAAATCAGATCCTCTCTCGGTGTTCTTAGTCTCATTAATAACATAGTTTAAGAACAAACCCAAACTGAAGCTCAAGGACAATTTCTTAGAGTGAAAAACCAAACCAAAACAGACCACACCAGGGCAGACAACCTATAAATCTCAGCAGCTTCCCAGAAGAGGAGAAGGAAGCAGAGGACAGGAACCCCAATGCTGTTCAAGCTGAAGGTCAGACGTGTGGAGACCAGGCAGCCACGTGGTAAGAAGACAGCTGTAGAGAAGGGCTAAGAGGCCCAAAGAATCAGAAAAAGCACATTCAGGTTCTGGCCAGCACCCAAAGGAGACAGAAAAGAGACAAAGGGAAGGTCCTACAAGGTTCAGAGAGGCAGGCAGGCCCAGCTGAACCTATTGGCTTCTCGGCTTGTAGCAGCAGCCGCCAGGATGTTTCTAAGATGAAGGGAATACTTTGCTCCCAAAGAAGGTTGTAAATCTCACCAGAAAAATAGAAAGATGGCCTGCTGACTTAAAAGTATCAGCATCTCTAACTTTTAAATCAACAGTTCACTTAAAAAGAAAAAATCATGGTCCCCTTGTTAACTACATCACCCTGCTAAGCAGAGTGAATTTTCCTCAAAACACTAAGTGTAAAAATCTAGGCTCTAGGCAGGATCATTAGACAGCAATAAGTCAGGGAAGAAACAAGGCAGCCTATTTCACTGAGATTCCTTTATTTATTTGAAGGACAAAAGTTTCTGTCCCTGACAATTTCCTTTTATGGCAGCAGTGATTGCTGGACATTTTATGCTAAAGGCCGATCATGAGCTTGCATTAAAGTAGTGCCCGCTTTGGTGATTTTATGCAGTCAGATACCAATACATGCATCCAATTTGTCAATTTGAAATCACCATGCTGTCTTTTCAGGGCGACATGCTACTCTATTGTTAAAGTACTGCTAGCAAAAATTGGTCTTTGAGCTGTGTGAACAAAACCAGAGAATTCAGA
Organism: Rhynchomys soricoides; assembly: GCA_019843965.1. Taxonomy (NCBI): domain Eukaryota; kingdom Metazoa; phylum Chordata; class Mammalia; order Rodentia; family Muridae; genus Rhynchomys; species Rhynchomys soricoides. The sequence continues at coordinate 9,599,807 of JADRCH010000028.1, read as the reverse complement.
TGGCTGAGGGCTGAGTTTCTCTCTCTCTCTCTCTCTCTCTCTCTCTCTCTCTCTCTCTCTCGTCTCTGCTTAATTAGCACAAAGTTGTAAGTGAGCCTGTTTAAGATTCCCCATTCTGTGTAGATTTTGGAGGTTTTTGTTTCTCATTGCTGTCAGAAGCCTTTCTTTCATGAATGGGTTCTTTGGCTCTACTCTCATTTTGGCATAAATTATGATCCTGGCCTCTGAAATCCTTTGATCATACAAACGGTCAAGTGGCCCATAAATGAGAGCTTTTCATAGAAGACAGAAGGCCCTCATTAATCCCACCCAGGTCCTTCTCATACTTGATAACAATCTGCATGAGCACATAAAAAATATGCTAGATGCCACGGCGATGACTCTGACAATGTGGTGGGGATAAAAATGGATGATTAAAAAATGAAGAAGCCCAGAGCCCTCAGCAATAGGGAGCAAAGCTCTTAACCTCTGGTCACATACATATTTGTCTCAATATCTTAAGGTTGAAAGTCATTCTTGGATGCTTAGTGGCGGCTGCTTGAATTAGCTTTGTTCAGAGGCACCGAGTCCGGTGCTATGGGCTGAATTCACCGTCATTAGTGTTGATGACGGTGAATAGTGTTGTGATACTTCAAGTGCTTAGAAAACTTTGAAATCGGCCTTGCCCAGCAGGGAACTTCGGCCTCGCATGGTTAGATTCTGTATGGAAAAGAACAACAGTTTGGTTGGGATCTCTGACAGAGCCCTGTTCCTGAGCCCCAAAGGCCATTGGGTCCTGATCCAATGCTCACAGGTACCGGGTCCCTGGCTTAGTCTCATTTTCTTGGTGCCAAGACATCTACTTCTGCCTCCCACCTATGATTATTATGGTTTGGATAATGAAGCATCTCTTCAAAGTTACTTGTGTGATGAAGATATCTAGTCTGATCCTATAATTTGCATGTTGGGGATTGTGCCACAATAACCACGAGGTGCCATCACCTCTGGAACATACGAATTTAGAATCTACTCGGCATGTAGAAACACTTATTTTTCATCTCGTTGGTATTGGTGCAACAGCTGTTGAGCTGGTGCATTCTCAGAACCACACACTCACTGTTTGGTGAGGCAGAAAGAGGTGTGTTTACCATCCCGAAGCAGCTCGTATTTTCTGCTATGGAGAAGTTAAAGAGACCTCAAGCATTGGAATCAGGTTACATTGAGCTTGGATAGTTCTCTCAAATTTGCCTATGTTAATAGTGGTAGTTTAGACTATAACAAAATTACCTATGGCTCTTTGACTTTTAGACAGTAGGCCACATAAATTAAGAAAACATAGACATGCAGTTGTAGGAGGTAACATAAATATCCTTTTAGGTTTGGTTTTAACCTCACATTGATGTTGACCAAAGATGATCACTATCTTCACTAAGCATGAGACAGAGGGCAATTACAAGATCATTTTTCAGACACATACCTTTATACACCAGTCACATCATCTTCACTATCTTTAAGTCCTAGGGCTGGGTTGGGAGGTAGGGCAGAAACTTTAGAAAGGCTACACACCCTCTTTGCTAGAATTTTCCTCAGATGGGAGAAGTCATTGCCAGCACAGCTGAAAACCCTCCGTTATAGCACTGGTTCAGAAAACAACCCCAAACACAAGAGGGTGGAAAGACTTTCTCTACCCATTTGCCTTAGAATGTTGTGTTTTAAAATGAATGTGTGAAAGAACCACTTGAATCTGCCCCGGCAGAGAGAAGAGCACAGGGTAAGTATTGAGAGAATTTCTTGAAGATGAGGGAGGGAGGTGTCCCCTTCTGCACCTTATCCTATCCCAGAGGGTGTTTGCCTTAAAAAAAAAAAAAATCTGGCATGGTCTCTGTCTTAGTTAGGGTTTTACTGCTGTGAGCAGACACCATGACCAAGGCAACTCTTACAAAAACATTTCACTGGGGCTGGCTTACAGGTTCAGAGGTTCAGTCCATTATCATCAAGGCAGGAGCATGGAAGCATCCAGGCAGTCATGGTGCAGCAGGAGCTGAGAGTTCCACATCTTCATCCAAAGGCAAACAGGAGACGATTAGCTTCCAGGCATCTAGGAAGAGGGTCTTAAAGCCCACGCCCACAGTGACACACCTACTCCAAGGCCACACCTCCATATAGTGCCACTCCTTGGGCCAAGCACATTCAAACCACTACAGTCAGTCTCTTAGCCCATTCTTCTTGCCAGACTGTCTTATTACCATGTCCTGGAATCACATCAATCACTTGGAGAAGAAAGGTATGAATTAAGAAAGCAGGGACCTTCCCTTATAGGCCAGTGGGTAAAAACAATGAATGAAATGTCAGTCATTTCTAAAAGTTTCTCACATGCTCTTTTCCAGTATCTTCTAAAATGCAGTGTGCATACTATGCAAACCATTTGTGGGGGTTACAAAAATCAATTTAGTGGGTCACTGCCTGCATTCATAAAAAAATGGAAAATACATGGGAGCAAGATATGAGCTAAGTCTCTCCTTATTGGTGTGTAAAAGTACCTACACTTTGAAAAGAACTATTTTGATATCTCTGGGCAACTGGAATGGCAATAGACATGAAATGCTGAGAGCCACTGGCCCAAGAACCCTTCCCTCATCTGTATATAAACACTCTTCCTCAAGTTAGAGTGCCTGACAGAGGGGAAGAGAGATATTTCTGAAGTTGTTCACCTGGAACCAATATTTCCATCACATGGGATCATTTCCATTTGACTTTCTTCATTAAAATGATAGACTCGAAGGAAATTCTCACCAGCCATGGTCAATTACCTCGTGTTGAAGCCCTGGAAGATGGCTGGCGTGACAAAGGAGCCGGAGCTTTGCCACTGACTGCCACCAGCTAAAATCCAAAGCAAGCGTGAACGGACACGGGATCCCATACCACTGACTGTGCCAGCGATTTTAACTATTGGCGTTCTAGGAGTGATTAGGGTTAGAACCTGGATCCTGGTGGCCCTAGCCAGCAAGGCTCAGCCACCTCTCCTTAGTGAGGCAGTTGATGAGCCCACTAACAGCGACACACAGAGAAAGGTGAGGCACTCATTATGGATGCATCGGGGAGAGGAACGAGGAGGTCCGAGGACCTCTTCAGTTATTCTTTGGGGCCCTGTAGTGGAGTTTAGGCTCAAGCAGGAGGCAAGAGGTACTGACGGATAACCAAGCAATCCTCTCTGGCTCCACTCTCTCTTGTGAAATGGTTCCACAAATGATCAGAACAATGTGGAGTCTCTTCCTGGGAAACATGCTTGCCTCTGGCACTTCATGTCAACCTCCACCTTTTCTAAGCATGAGGCTTCTGATTTCTAAGAACAGTTTACATTTTATTTGATCCCAGGAATCGTCCATTTCCTCCTGGATTCCTTTGATGATCCCATGCTCATTCTTTTGTGAGTTATTGAATGTCCTGGACTCTGTGTCTTTTCTGTAGTTTCTCATGTTGTTCATTTCCAGTTTTATTACAGATCAGATCGAATCCAAGAAACGACCTCAATTTACCTATACTTTGCAAGACTTGCTTTATGTCCTAGTGTATGATCTGCTCATAGTGGCTCTGACTCATAGTTTCTTCCTCACCATTTAAAAATATTCTGCTTGTCAGGTTCTCCTGGTCCACTCTGTATTCCCAGAGTGTCTTCAGACAGTAGCTAGTATTAAATTGCTTCTATGACTTATGGGACTCACATATTTTTCTCCATAACAGGATTTTAAGGGCAGATACCTGTATGAGCAGGAAATCAGCATGGTTCTAGTAGTTACTTGGCTGTGACTCACAAGAGTCGACACTGGATGTTTTTAGCAACTGCCATCACAAAAGCTACTGTGAGGTGCAAGCCCGAGTGTCTTCCAGTAGGTCTCAGCAGGGCCTGTTTAATGATTTTCCTCTTGGATGTCAGAGTGAATCAGCTCTAGAAGTTTCTTTGGTGACCTTCTGCCAATTCAGACACCTGGGGTTGACCGAGTTGAACTTTGCTCACAGCCATCCTATCATGAAAGGAGACCTTTTGCTGGAAGAAGATCCAGGCACTCTTGGCTCTGAAGTGGGAGGCACATATGGTTAGAAAGGGGGAAATGAAGTCTGGGATTCACAGCATGAGACAGTAATTTTCTTAAACGAGCAATGGGAGGGGTAGGAAACATTGGCTTGAGTTTGGCTCCATGTTTGAGGCAGCTTTTTGTAGCAAAAACAGCTGCCAGCATAGTGTCCCGAAGGCAGCAAAAGACAAAGAGGTTCGAGTCACCAAAATGAGGTGAAAGTCAGTTCTATCACCTGTTAAGTCATATGGCTCAAAGCAAGTAGTTTAGCCCACCGAGTTTCAGCTTCAGTTTGTAAGGATAGAAATGAGCAGAGTATATCTGCTTCATAGATTTGTGCCCCAAATTCAGTGAGAAAAATAATATGTATGAAGTATTTAGCCAAGATCCTGATGGACTCCCCATAGGTGCCAGCCATTCTGATTAAAACTTTGTTGATGGATCTGTTGTCATCTTTCATGGTCTGTTATCTGTATAGTGTTCAGGGTGAAGGCAGCTTCCTGAGCTGGTGTACAGTGGACACCACTCACTTTTTAAAACGCTTCCTAATGACTCCTCTGTGGATACACTCACAAGCATCCAGTCCGTGGCATCTGTATCACTTTAGGAAACTCCAATTACTACGCAGCAGCCCTCCAATGAGTGCCCCAAGGCCTTTCTGAGGAGCTCACAGTCCGTTACCATGGAATAGGTTTTGTGGAAGTTGTGAAGCTTAAATGACACATGTCCCGTGGTGGGAATGAAAGCAGGGTTTCAGGATAAACCACCGCTCTGTGCAGAAGAAAATGATACTGAACGTAATTATAATTAACCTCCTGCCTAAGAGTAAGAGGACTTGGCTTGTTACTACACGCTATGGCATGTCTCCAATTTAAATCATATCCCTTGACATCCAGTAACACCGTGTAGAGAAACCTTGCCAGACATAGCAGTACCTTTTACGTCTAGATGTTCTTGCCTCTGGTCTATTGTAAGGAATTTCAAGTATAGATCCCAGATTCTTTTCACCTTTATTGAAAACACTGTTGTTCTCAACTGCTTACAGGGAACGTTCTGTTGATTCATTTACGAAGTCAACGTTTATGAAAGTTCATCCTTCTTCAGAGTACTAGAGCTGGGGGGGAGAGGGTTTACATGGATACCTTGTACACTCCTCTCTTCTTCCAGGAGTCCAGATTGGAAACCATACCTGGGAAAATGGCCAGGCATTGCATGAGCATTCTAGTAGAGCCACTCCCAATGGCATATTGGAGCAGGGAAGAGGAAGGGAGAGGAAACTAATAGTAGAGTGTAAACCAAGTAGAGCAAAGCAAAGAGGAACAAGACAACAGCCAGCTATGACCCCCACCACCATCACCAAAACAGCCAACCTGTCACTACCACCAAAACGGGAAACCAGCTACTATCAACCACCAAAACTGCCAACTAGCCACTGTGACCAAAAACAGCCAATCAAACAAAGAGAATTGTAAATTTCTGAAGTTAGACTACCTTTGTCTCAAACCGAGGAAAACCTTAGCTTGAAGTTTTAATTATCTTCTCATCTAAATGAGACTATCAAGTCAATGTGATTTCATTTACTACTTCTATTTGGGCAGCATTTGGGTCCCTGGGCTACTTCAGAGTGGGAAACTCCATAAGGGTATGTCTAGGTGGACATCTTTCCTGAGCCTTCTCACTCATTGCTGTTGACATTTGCTAAACATTCTGTCTGAAAAAAAATGTTTTTTTCTTGACCAATAAGGGATTTTTCTCTTTCTCTGCTTTCTTTGTTTTTCTAGAACTCCCATGCTGAATACCTTCTTTCCAAGCTGTTGGTCAGTAAGATGCCATAGGACACCCCCTCCAAGCATTGCAGGCTATTGCCATTGCTCTTGGTTACTATCCAGAACTTAATGATAAGACCCTTTAGATGAAGATGCCTGTACTTGAGTCACAGAACATGAGGAAATGAATCACACCTGGCACTGTGCTTCTGCCATTGCTATGGCTGTTTCTCCTCCTCCTCGTCCTCTTCCTCCTCCTTCTCTTCCTCCTCCTCCTCATCCTCCATGTCATCCTCCACCTCTTCCTCCTTCCTCTTCTTGATATTATCTAGTGTCTGGGAGAGGCACTGTTCTTCCATCTCCTGCTATAAGTTTACTCTACTTAAACTCTTTCGAGGTATGTCTCTATTTTAGGAAATATCTTCTGGAGTAGGTTTCCTCATGGTATTTCCAAGGGTCTTTAGTTTTCATTACCTCTCCATGCTTCGTCCTCTACCCTGCCATCCCATTGCCCACCCTACTTAACCCTTCTTGCTCCACTACTATCCCTTTTTCCTTCATACGCTATGCTCCAGCCCCTGTTGCTTGAAATGCCCCCATGACTTTTTAAATGTAAACACTCCTAGCAAGAAAGCTTGCTGTTAGCATTGCCTTAGCAGAATGCCAAAGGTCGGATGTGGTTCTCGGAACTCTTTCATTTTACCCCTACTATCTGCGATGATACACTGGTAATTTAAGAGTGTATTGTTCCATCTTGATATATATCTGTAGTTTCTGTAATTTTTCTTGCTATTGATATCTAGTTGTAACACAGTATGACCTAATAAGACACATGCTTATTTAAAGTACTTTGTATTGGCTAAAACATGATTTATTGCCTAGAATGTGGTCTATTTTAGAAATGGTTCCATGGGCCATTGCTATAGATGTGTATTCAGTTTCTATTTGATGGAATATTCCATAGATATCTATTAAGTCCATGTGCTCTGTGGTATAGTTTAACTCTGAGATTTCCTTGTTGATTTTTAGGTTGGGTGACCTATCTAGAGATAGCTGTGTACTGAAACCACTCACTGTTATTAAAATAAGATATCTTTGATATTTTATGTCTATTGATGCTTGTCTTATTAAACTAAGGGTCCAGACATTTGGCGTATATATTTATAATTATTATATCTTCTTCATTAAGTGTTCTCTTTATTGATATGTAGTGGCATTTTTTTTTTTTTTTTTTCCGAGACAGGGTTTCTCTGTGTAGCCCTGGCTGTCCTGGAACTCACTCTGTAGACCAGGCTGGCCTCAAACTCAGAAATCTGCCTGCCTCTGCCTCCCAAGTGCTGGGTGTAGTGGCTTTCTCTATCTCTTCTAACTAACTTGGGGTTGAAGCCTGCTCTGATTGCAGAACAGCTATTCCGTCTTGTCTTTAATTTACATTTGCTCAGTAAATTGTTTTCCACCCTTTGCGTCTCCATTTGTTAGTGTCTTTACCAGCAAGTTGTCTTCCGTAGAGACAACCGAAGGTTGGGTTTTCATTTAGTTCAGTCCATGGTCTCTGTCTCCTTATGGTAGATTGAAGCTATTTGCCTTTAAGATTATTATGGAGAGAGGCTCACCAATACTTGTGATGTTTTTCTGATTGGTTGGATTGTTAGTCTCTACTTCTTTCCCATTAGTATCAGGGTTTTTCTTATTTTCTGCATTGAATGTGATGGATTCTTTCTTAACTCTCCTTTGTTTTGCCATTCCTCTCATGAATTTATTCTTTCCTGTGCCCTAGTGATTAAAACTGTCTTTATTCCTCCTCTGTGGGATGGCATTTCTTTCCAGTTCCTTCTGCAGTGCTTGGTGCTCAGGACTTACTATAGTTATTTTGAAATACCCTTATCTCTGTCAATATTAAATGATAGCACTGCTGTTGAAGCAGGGTTGGTTGGCAGTTGTTTACTCTTGGGCTTGAAATATGTCCTTCCACGCTTTGAGAGCCTTTAGGTTTGCTGATGAGTTCTGTTGAGTTTCTGGAGCTCTATCTCTGTAAGAGAGTTGGACTGCCCTGCACCACTGTGTTTATTTGCTTTGTATTTTTGACATCTTGACTCTGTGTCAAGGTTTTTGTCTGGTTATGCCTATTTAGGATTCTAAGTGTTTCTTGTATTTGGATGTCTGTTTCTTTCCTGATTTGGAGTTTTTGGTTTTGTTTTTTTTTGCCATGATTACATTGAATAGATTCTCTTGTTTATTCTGAATCCCAAGAACTTTTAGCTTCTTGATTGTATTCTGAGCTCTTGAATGCCTCCAGCATACTCCTTCTCTTTTTCCTTATTGATATTTAAATGAGACATTTCATCTTCTTGTTCTCCATCCTTGCTGTTCTTTCTTTTGCTTGGTTGAGTTTACTGGTGATGCTTTCCACTGCGTTTTTTATTTGATATATTTATGTTTTCACTTCTGACATCTGACTATGTTTCTTATGATCTTGTTTTATTTGCTGGAGTCTCTCTCTCTCTCTCTCTCTCTCTCTCTCTCTCTCTCTCTCTTTTTCTGTATGCTCTGTGTGTGTGTGCTGATGACTTTTAAAATTTACATTGCTAATTTCTTGCCCGTTTGCTAGGTTTTTCTTCTATATTGCTGACTATTCTTTCTAGTTTCTGGATAGAGATTTTATCACTTTGTTTGTACCTGTTTTAATTTATTGATAATTTTTTATCAGAAAAAATGGAAATCTTCATCCAATATTTTACCTGTTTCAGTGTCTTTGATTTTGATACTTGAGAAGTAAGGAATTTGCAAGAGTCATGCTCTGTGATGGTCCATATTTCTTGCATTTTTGGGCTGTGATTTGAGCATGTGTTGGTTCAGATTTCTCTGCCAGGTGTTTAGAAGGATAGTTCGAAAGCAGCCTACTTTGAAGGCTCAATCCCCAGTACCCCTTCAGTAAGAGGAAACCAACAGTCTAGTCACAACACCACCAAACTATACAAGATAAAAAAATACACACAAACTTTGTTACAGCCCACAAATGCACAATCGTTGACCACAGAACTGGCAGTGAAACACCAAGAATACAATACTAGGGAATACAAAGAATCAACAAAACCAAGAGCTGGTTCTTTGAGGAAATCAACAAAACAGACAAACCCTTAGTGAAACTAACCAAAAGATAAGAGAGCTTATCCAAATAAACAAAGTCAGAAATGAAGAGGGAGACATAAAGAGAAGAAAGAAATTCAAAGAACTAGATCTTACCTCAAAAACCTATACTCCACAAAACTGGAGAATGTTAATGAAATGGATGGTTTTCTAGACAGATACCACTTACTAAAGTTAAACCGAGATCAGATAAAACCATTTAAGCAGCTCCGTAACTCCTAAGGAAATAGAAGCAGTCCTTAAAAGTCTCCTAACAACAGCAATAACGACCAATGAAGAAAACAAAAGATAAACAAAAAACCAGGGCCAGATGGTTTTCAAAGAAAAGTTAATTCGAATAATACTCAAACTATTCCAGAAAATAGAAACAGAAGGATTACTGATAAGTTCATTCTATGAAGCCACAGTCAGCCTGATAACCTAAACCACATGAATACTTAACAAAGAAAAAATTTCAGACAAGTTTCTCTTACGAACATTGATGTAAAAATACGCAATAAAATACTCACACACCAAATCCAGGGACACATCAAAAACATCATCCACCATGATCAAGTAGGCTTCATCTCAGGGATGCAGGGATGGTTCAGTATATGAAAATCTATCAATCTTATCTACCATATAAACAAACTAAAAGAAAAAATCACATGATCATCTCACTGGATGCTGAAAAAGCCTTTGACAAAATTCAAAACCCTTTCATGTTAAGTCTTAGAGAGATCAGAGGTACAAGGCACATACCTAAACATAAAGCAATATATTTCAAGCGAATAGCTAACATCAAATTAAATGGAGAGAAATTTAAAGCAATTCCACTAAAATCAGGGACAAGACAAGGCAGCCCATTCTCTTCCTAGCTCTTCAATATAGTACTTAAAGTTCTAGCTAGAACAATAAGACAACTAAAGATGATCAACATAATATTAATTGGAAAGGAAGAAGTCAAAGTATCACTATTTGCAGATGATATGATAATATACATAAGCAACCCCAAAAATTCTACCAGAGAACTCCTATAGTTGATAAACAGCTTCAGCAAAGTGGCTAGATACCAAGTTAACTAAAAAAAAAAAAAAAAAAAAAATCAGTAGTCTTCCTTTATACAAATGATAAAAGGGCAGAGAAAGAAATTATGAAAATATCACCCTTTACACTAGTCATGAAAAATATAAAATATCTTGGTTTAACTCTAACCAAGCAAGTGAAAGACCTCTATGATAAGAACTTTAAGTTGATGAAGAAAGAAATTGAAGAAGATGTCAGAATATGGAACGATCATCCATGTTCGTGGATCAGTAGGATTAGCATGGTGAAAATGGCCATCTTACCAAAAACAACCTACAGATTCAATGCAATCCCCATCAAAATTCCAATACAATTCTTTCAGAACCTGATAGAGCAATTCTCAACTTCATCTGGTAAAACAAAAACCCAGGATAGCTAAAACAATCCTGAACAATAAAAGAACATGTGCTGGTATCATCACCCCTTACCTCAAGCTGCACTACAGAGCGATAGTAATAAAAACTGCATGGTATTGGTATAGGAAAAGACGGGTTGATCAATGGAATTGAATCAAAGACCCTGAAATAAACCCATATACCTATGGACACTTGAAAAATATCTTCAAAAAATGGTGCTGGTCTAACTGTATGTCTACATGTAGAAGGATTCAAGTAGATCCATATCACCCGGTATAAAACTCTAGTCCAAGTGGATCAAAGACTGCAACATAAAACCTGACACACTTAATCAAATAGAACAGAAAGTGGGGAATAGCCTTGAACACATTGGCACAGGAGAGAACTTCCTAAATAAAACACCAATGTCTCAGGTTCTAAGATTAACCTGATAATTGATAAGTGGAACCTCATGAAACTGAAAGAACATTGTTAATAGGACAAAAGGGCAGCCTACAGATGAAGAAAGGATCTCCACCAACTGTACATCTGTCAGAGGGCTAATACCCAAAATTTATAAAGAACTCAAGAAGTTAGACACCAACAAATCAAATAACCCAATTTAAAAAACCGTATAGAGCTAAACAGAGAAATCTCAACAGAGGAATCTTGAATGGCCAAGCAGCACATAAAGAATTGTTCAGAGTTCTTAGTCATTAGGGAAATGCAAACCAAAATGACTCTGAGATTCTATCTTACACTTATCAGAATGGCTAAGATCAAGTGATAGCACATGATAGCAAGGATGTGGAGCAAGAGAAATACTCCCCCATTGCTAGTGAGAATCAATGTGGTGGTTTCTCAGAAAACTGGCAATATTTTTACCTCAAGATCCAGCTATACCATTCCTGGGCATATACCCAAAAGATGCTCCACTAGACCACAGGGACACTTGTTTAACTATGTTCTAAATAGGAGCTTTATTTGTAATAACCAGAAACTGGAAACAACCTAGATGTCCCTCAACTGAAGAATGGATAAAGAAAATGAGCTACATCTACATGATGGAATACTATTTAGCTATTAAAAGCAAAGACATCATGGTTTTTGCAGGTGAATAGATGGAACTAGAAAATATCATCCCAAGTGAGGTAACCCAGACCCAAAAGGACATGCATGGTATGTAAGTGAATATCAACCATAAAATACAGGATGCCCATGCTATACTCCACAGCCCCAAAGAGCTAAACAAGAACGAAAGTCCAGGTGAGAATGCTTGAATCTCATTTAGAAGGGGGACTAAAATACCTGTAGGGGACAGATGGAGGGAGGGAACTACGTGGGAGAGGAGATGGGGAGGGGAGTGGGGGAGGTTCAGGATCAGGTGTAGGGAGAGGCAGGAGGGATGGCCAGATGGCTACGAGAATGAATGAAAATCTGAAACTGGCAGGGGTTGGGGGTAGGGGGTATCTCAAGGATGTGCTAGAGACCTGGAATTGGGGAGGCTTCCCAGATTCAGTGGAGATGACCTTAGCTGAGACTCACAGCCGTAGGGCTATGGCACCTGAAGAGGCCACCTCCCATAGCTGGGCAGGAACTCCAGTGGAGCCGTAGGCACACCAATCCACTCACAAAACTTTCTACCCAAAATTTATCCTGTCTACAAGAAATACAGGGACAGGGAATGGAGCAGAGACTGAGGGAATGGCTAAGCAATTGCTGACCCAACTGGAGACCCATCCCATGGGAAAGCACCAATCTCTGACTCTATTAATGATATTCTGCTATGCTGCTATGCTTGCAGACAGTCTAGCATGGCTGTCCTCTGGTCTCCACCCAGCAGCTGACTCAAACAGACACAGAGACCCATGTCCAAACATTGGATGGAGCTTGGGAACCTCTATGGAAGAGTTGGAGGAAGGATTGAGGGCCCTCAAGGGTATAGGAACTCCATAGGAAGACCAAAGGAATCAATTAATCTTGACTCCTGAGGGTTCTCAGAGACTGAATCATCAATCAAAGAACATACACAGACTGGACCTAGGCCCTCTGCACATATGTAGGAGATGTGCAGATCAGTCTTCCTGTAGGTCCCAAACAACTAGAGTGGGGACTATCCCTAAAGTTGTTCCCTGTCTGTGGAATACACTTCTAGCTGGGCTGCCTTGTTTGGCCTTAGAGGGAGAGGATGCACCTAGTCCCACAAAGACTTGAAGTGCCAGGGTGGGAAGATACTCAGGGAGGCCCCACTCTCTCAGAGGAGGAGTGGGGACATGGGGGAGGGGTGGAATGGAAGGAGGGCAGCAATCATCAGGATGTAAAGTGAATAAAAAATGCATACAGAATCTATTGCAGTCTACAAATGCACAAGCAATTATCACAGAACCAAAAGTAGCAACCTGCTGAAGAAAGTTCTATAAAGTTAAAAATCACACAAGTACACACACATAAAGATAAAGTAGAATTTTAAAAATGGAAAACCACAAACAAAATTAGACAAATATATGCAGATGAATAGAAAGATAGCAGCATAATAATTAAAAGCTACAGTATCATATAATCATGCTGATGGCCTCTGAGAATCAACCACTTGGAAACGTAAGAAAAGAGAAAGGTGTGGGTGCAGTTTCTGGGTCTTAAAAACAGGGCACTGTTAAAACTAGTTGCATACCTGGGCGAGGCTCTGTTGAGTTCAGACTCTTGCCTCATCTTTGGCTTATGCCATCTTTGGCTTATGCCATCTTTGACTTTGCATTACCAAATGTCTGATACCGGCCAGAATTATTTTCATAGCTCACCCTTTCCTTCTTTGTATATTAGGGACCTCTCTGGCTTCCCTTGAGTTTTGCATTCTGTGGGCCTGTAAGATTCCCCTCAGACTCTCAAAAATGCCAAGACTGTACCACCTGTTTTAGCAGAGGGGTGTTCCCTAGGTATGTCATGAATATGTGACCCCACCATGGCCCCAGGATGGGTTTGGGTAGAAGATCCTTGGTATTTCAAGGCTGTCTGAGTATCATCTGGATAGAGGGATGCTGGTAATCAGTTGTACTACTGGGACTTTGAGCTTTCTGGTTCTCAGTTGGGAACAACAGATAGGGGCTTCAGAATTTGCTGCATGGGCTGGCTTCAGGTTCAGAGTTCTCAAACTCCAGGGTAATTCTTGTTGATGTATTTCTTTCTTAGCCACTGAGTGTGGGACTGACTCTCCTTTGAGCTTACATGCTTGAGCCAGCTTCCTGCTGTCCCAGTTTGCCAGTCATACTGTCCTCCCCAACCGCTTCTTTGGGCCCTTCATCATCCAGGGACTATGGCAGGACTAATTTAAAATGTAATTTCCTATAAAATCAAAATAAAAAAGCAGATCCTATACTTCCAACATCACAAGACAGGCATTACTGATCCAAAACGTCATAGTGAGGAAATACTGGACCAAAGCAAGACAGAAAACCAGCTGGGCCAACTCTAAACTCAGTGTCTCCATCTTTCATGTAAAAGTGCTCTTCAGATCTCCAACTTCTTTCATCTTTGTTGACTGCAACAAACTTCATTCTCTTGGGCTGGTTCTACTCTGCAGCTTCCTGGGCAGGTATCCCATGGCTCTGGTATCTCTAACATCTTGGGGCCTCCAAGGCACCTTCAGTTTCATAGCTTCTTGTTCCAATGTCTGAGATCCATACATGGGTTTCTCCAAAGCGCTGGCTTCACTTCTCCAGCTCTGCCCTCTATAGCATGCTAGGCTCTGGTTGACTCCATTCCCCTGTTGCTGCTGTTCTTGGTGGTCATCCCATGGTACTGGCATCTCTAATTTGCTGGGTTCTTCTGCTGCAACTGGGCTTCACCAGTAGCTTCTCATAAGCTCTCTTCATGTTGCCAAGCCTCAACTTCTGGTATTTCCTTCCATGCCCTAATTCTCATTTGGAATGAGAATGTTTATTCTGGGTCATTGTATTTTGAAAGCATTTTTTTGTTGTTGTTTTTGGAGATTCACAATTAAGAGAGACTTTGGATTAGTGAACAGTCTTGGAGACTTTTAGAGGTGGACTAAATGTGTTTTACATTATGAAATAAAAATAAGATTGAAGGGGACAGGGATGTAATATTACGATTTAAAGTGGCATCAACATTTGCAAGGGGTAGGGTTTTGATGCTTAATCATTATCAGTCTGACTGTATTTAAAATCACCTAAGGAACATACCTCTGGGTGTTCTCTGGGCCTGTATATCAAGGTTTAATGGAAGGGGGAAGCACTATCTTGAATGTGGGTGGGGAGAAAGGAGGAGGAGAAAGGGGGAGGAGAAAGGGGGAGGAGAAAGGGGGGAGAAAGGCAGCTGGGTGCTAGAATTAATTTCCCTGCTTCCTTATTGTGAACACCAGTCACCTCACATTGCTGTCCCCATGATTTCTCCTCCATGATGGACTATACCTTCAAGTTGTAAGCTCATATAAACCTTTCCTTTCATCAATTGCTTTTGTGAGGTAAATTGTTGAACAATGAGGAAAGTAACTGATATAATGGGAGTTGAAAGACTGAAGTGGAAGCTTCTGGTTCTGTCATGTGATACAGGCTCATGTGATGCTTGGCTAGGCGAGACCAGAGGAAGACATGTGATACTTGGAGAGAGAATAAGTAGGTCTCCATGGACAGTGATGGGGGCTTGCATAGCTATCCTTGCAATAGTTTGTTGGTCTCTCATCTTCATTCATTGAGAGAGGCACGGCAGAGAACTTGTCCTGCTGTCCTGGCTGGTTCTGGTCATTCCCGTTGACTGGTGCTGATTCAGCAGAGGTCTAATTGTTTCTTCTGGATCATGCTATTGCTGCTGACTCACGTTTGGTATCCTGACACTACTGAACTGGACTGCTGGTATCCTGACAATGGAGATTGGAATGGCCCCAAAGAACTCCTTCTAAACAGGTCCACATCCCCTTGTCCTGTTTGTCATCTTTCCCACTATCTTTGGGTGGTGGGCTAGAATGGGGAGGGGTGTCAAAGTGTTTAAGAACCCTTGTTAAAGTAGGTTTTGAAAAATCTAAGCCTACAAAAGATAATATATTCTATGAGGAAAAATAAAAGAAAAAAGTTTTGGGTTTGATGAGTTGTCTTTTTAAATGAAATGATCGGAAAAATTCTCATAAAAAAAAATTTCTCATCAAAAATACAATTTGCCTGAAAATTTGAAAGGCGAGAAAGGGGCAAACTAGATAATTGAGAGGGGGAAGGGGGAGATGGAGAGAGCAGTACATTGGCTCATTATTTTGGAGTGAGCATAAAGAAGGGCTCGGAGGTGAGATCAGTATGAGGAGGTGATATTCTTCATGCACAGCCTTTGTTCTTGTGTCTTCTCTGTTGCTGTGCTAGGATACCCTAACAAAAAGCAACTTAGAGGCCTATTCTGTTTACAATACCTGGTTATAGTCCATCTGCGGGAGAAAGTAACCATGGCAGGAATCTGAAGCAGCTGGTTACATTGTATCCACAGTCAAAAGCAGAGAGAAGAGGATACAGGTAGCCACTTGCTTGCTCTTGGCTGGCTTTCTCCCCTCTGATGATCTATATATTCAGATCTCTGCCTAGGGAACTGTGCTACTCACAGTGGGCTGGGCCTTCCTACACTAATTAACAACCAAGACAGTCTCCTCATAGGGATGTCTATAGGCCAACCTGATCTAACTACTTCCTCATTAAAACTCTCTTTCCTAGTTGTGTCTAATTGACAGGTAAAGCTCACCAGCACAGCCTTCAAGCCATGCGGGAACTCTGACATGTAATCTTGCATTGATGGGAAGGCATTGGAAAGGTCTGAATAGTGATGGTGTATGAACGTGATTTTAATATTTATTTTGAAACCCCTTTGTTAAATGCCACTTACATGAGAAACATATTTCATCGTTACAATTGATAAACATCTATCTGTAGAAAGTGAAGATTTGTTGTAGCCCTACTTATGATTTTGGGGGGCTGTACAATGATGTGAAAATGGGGCAAATCGATAGAACCGAAACTCTGACTTTGAGCTTCTATGTTTTCCTTGCTAGCAGAAGGTAGAATCCTTCTGATGCTGAGCAGTCACATAGATGTAGATCCAGCTCAACCACACAATCATGAGGGTAAAGAATGCGGACCTGTGATGTACTATGTAGCTGGTCACGATGTACTATGGTTGTGTGCATCAAATACATCTTCAGTTCACTTATTTTCAATGCAGACTGGATTTATGAAGATGCAACCCCCATCTGCAATGCTCTAGATTCCCCCAAAGATCCACACATCACAGGTTTAATACCCGGCCCATAGTGCAACATTTTAGATCTAGGCCACTGATTCTCAACCTGTGGGTCATGACCCCTTTGAGATCACATATCAGATATCCTGCATATCATATATTTACAAAATGATTCATAACACTATCCAAGTTACAGTTATGTAGTAGCAATGAAATAATTTTATGGTCCATGGTCTCTACAGCATGAGGAATTGTATTAAATGGTCGCAGTGTTAGGAGGGTTGAGAACTATTGCTCTTGGCTTTAGTGGAAGGTCTTGGGAGTGCCTTTCAAGGGGATACTGGGGCCACTGTCATCTCTTTCCTATCTTGACTCTGAGGTGAATGCTTTGCTCTATTGTAGTCTCTCTGCTGGAGTGTGTGATATCCTCCCAGAATCAAGGGGGAATAATTGGTCATGTGTTGAAGGCTCTCAAACTGTGAGGCAAAATGCATTGTTCTCTTATTAAATTTATTATCTCAGCTATTCATTACAGTAGAGTAAAGGAGAGATGGATAACATATCATTCTAAGTCATGGAGTCTCCTGTAGTTAGTCTTTGGCTACTTGGTTGGTTGCTTCTTTCACTCTTCTCCACTCCTTCTCTTCCACCCTTTCAATCCCTTAACACAAGATAAGAGAGAAACAAGGATAGACAGGAAAGAAACGGGGGCAGCGTTATCGTTAGACTATTTCCTGCTTATTAGAGGCACCAAGTTCCTTGGGCAGGTTTGATCTTCTCCATCAGAATATCTAACTTCTCCTTCATATTGTTTCTTCTTTATGCATAACTCCTTAACAAACCATGACCAACACCAACCAAAACCAACTAACAACCAACCAACAACCCACCATACCTCTCGGGGCCCTACCGTTTATAGACCCTCTGAAAACTCCCCAGACTTCAAAACATCACACACTCACAGAAGCTATCTTCAGCTGGCCTGCCCCTGCTAGAGCAAGAGGCAAATTATAGTCACCTGCTGTGAAGCAGCCCATATCCCCACACCTGGGATTAAAACAAAAACATATTCTCGTAATATTTCTGTGTGTTTAAAAGAAACCAAAATTCCAAAATTCTTACTACTGTCTCTATCCATAAGCATGTTATATATAAATATGGAGGATACCTACAAATATATGTAACAGTTGAATGAACTTTTGCAAAATTAAACCTCTGCATAATTAGTATCCAGTTCTGGAAATAGAGCATTACCAGCTCCTAAACCCTTTGTGTTTCTTTACAGACCCCAACCTTGTGCTCTATACAAGGATAACCATAATCTGACTTCTAACATTGCAGATTAGATCTGAGATTCAAGGTATTCCTCTTTCATCTCTGAATCCTTTCCTTCGACATCATGAAATTCAAGTACTCTATAGTATTTTTGCTGTCATTGCTATGTAGTATTTGGTTATGTGAGTTCCCTACTAAAAGTAAATGCCACAGCATTTTTCTGCATTTAACTATTAAATAGGGAGTGTTTTGATATTCTTGGGTAATCTTCTATGTGAGTGCATATATGCATTCGGTTAGATATGCCCTTGGAGGTGGGATTGTGGGGCTATAGCATGAGTTTACCCTTAGTAGATGTTGATGTTATGGTTTGGACCTGGAATGTCCCCCACAGACTTATGCCTTGAATGATTAGAATCTAGCTCTGTAGTGCTGTTTTGAGGCCTCTCAAGGGAAGTAGGTCAGTAGGGGTGATGCCTTGAAGATTATACTTGTTTGTAGTTCTGCCTATACTTTCTGCTTCCTGGTCTACGGCCACAGGGTGAACAACTGCCGTCACGTGTTCTACTGGTCTCAACCCAAACCATTAAAGGAAATACCATGTAACTAAGAGCTGAAATAAATCTTTCCTCCCATAAATCATTTCTGTCAGAAATTTTGTTACAACAATAAGAAATCAAAACAAAATTGACAAATCCTTCTCCCACTTGGTTGTACCTACCTTTATGTGAGTGTTCCAGTTGCCCCTATGCTTGAAGTACATGGCATTGAATTTTTTTTTATCTGAAGGAATCTCATGATGGTTGTGTAGTGATATCCACTATGATTTTGTCTTGGACTTCTTTGTTGAGTAATTGAGTTAGGTATCCTTTGTACACATAGAAGTCTTTCAGGTATAGTTGGTTGTGAAGCATGGCATATTTGTCTTGAAAGGATATTCTACTGGGGCATGTGTAAAGATAGGAGGCTGTTCTAGTAGTCCAGGTGAGATGTGACAACTTGGGTTAGGCTAGCAATAAAAGAGTCAGTAAACACAGTTGATTGGGATAAGTTTGAAGATGGACCATATCACTCGCCTTAATGCCAACCATGGTCTGCTGCAGTCTTGGAATGAGGGTTCAGGTAATGGTATTGATACCATAGGACAATAGATCTAAGCTTACTCTTAGTATGGCTTTGAGCAAGCAATGTTCTCTGCTTTTGTTTATACACTTACAAAATGGAGAGCCATTTTCCCACAGTGCTTGAAGAGACTATATGAGGTAGCAGTCTTTAGAATAACACTTAACATCTTGTAAGTTCTCAGTAATAGTTAGCTGTCCTTAGGACTTGACTAAGTTTTGTCTAAATGCCTAGTCCTGATGGTGGGCATCCATAGATAACTACCACTTAACTAAGTCTCTCAGTCTCCTTGCACACAAATACCACAAGCTCAAGTCCCCCAAATACTTCCCTGTCTGGGCTGTTCTCTTATCCATGCATTGCCCTGTGACCCTTTCATGGCTTGCACACAGTCAGAGTCATTTCTGCCCTGCTGTCTCTGAGTGTGGAAATTGGTGCTCTTCCTCATGACACCTCATCCTTCATGAGCTCATTCCTGTGAGTTTTCACTTTTAGGAATTTTATCAGTACTGCTTACTTCTGTGCCCTCATGGTGCTCTGAAAGAAAATGGCCCCTGAAGGCTCATAAGGAGTGGCACTATTAGGAGGTATGGCCTTGTTGGAGTAGGTGTGACCTTGTTGGAGGGAGTGTGTCTTATTTTACTTCCTGCTGCCTGCCAATTTTGATGTAGAACTCTCAGCTCCTTCTCCAGCACCATGTTTGCCTGCATGCTGCCATGCTTCCTACCATGATGCTAATGGACTAAACCTCTGAAACTCTAAGCCAGCCCCAATTAAATGCTTCTTTTGAAAGAGTTGCCTTGGTCATGGTGTCTCTTCACAGTAAGAAAACCCTAGCTAAGACAACCTTACTGTATTGGTCTCCTTTGCTGTAATAAAGTATTTGAGGACATACAGGAGGATGTGTCTATCCTGGTGTATGCTTTTAGGTGTTTCCATCCACAGTGGCATGACTGTTCTGCTTTTGCATCTTGCAAGAGAGGACATGGCACAATGAAGCTTTTCACTAAATGGCATTGAAAGAAGGAATTGGGAGACGGAGAGGGAGGGGAAAGAGGGATGAGGAGGGGGAGGAAACGGGAAGGGAAAGAGGGTGGAATATTTGCTTAGATTATCTCCTTCAAACCCATGTTCCCAGTCACTTACTTCCTCTCACTAAGCTATACCAACTAGTGTAACGTTTCGCATGTGTGATCTCTATATGAACTCAGGAATTTCCAAGCACACCCTCCAGGTCTGAAGATCTTTCCAGAACCTAATAAACTCAGGTAAACTGAGTGCTGAACATGTCCTAGTGTGGGTTACACGTTGACTGACCCAAGGATCTTTTCCTGAAAAGCCCACTCATCTCCGGGTCAGCCTGTTTGAAAATCTGTCTGGCAGGTCCTCCTCTTTATTATCTCCCTCCCACTGCATCCCCGGCCCCCTTTCTTTTTCCTCCTCTTAGGGTATCAATTAAAACACAGTGACATCACTTTCTGTCACTGGCTGTTCCATGACAACTCCAGCATTGTCGTTTTCCATGAACTTAATTTACACAGGACACCAGAGAGCCCAGAGTACCCATTGTCTACCAGAAAAGATTTTGGAGTAAAAAAAATGATATAATACTCAAGGTAACTAAATTTTGTGCATTTCCCCCCTCTTATTAAAACTAAGTTTTTCAAGGGCAATGTTCCTTATACCACTGTCTCTCATAGTGTCTGACTATGACACTATGGAATTCAATAACATTGAATTCTCGTAGGAATTCAATAAACATTGTTATCAATTACTTCTATAGCTTTGAAATCAGGATTATATTTTGATATAAAGTCAGTACATTTATGAGCGTCCCCGTTGAATAGAACACTAGAGCTTCAACATGCCTTTCTACTTTTAAGGGATTTTGCAATACTGTGAGATAATAAAATACTCACTATGCCACATGCCAGTTTCCTGTTGCTGTACGCAGTTAGGATAAATCTGGCAATTTAAGAGTGTGCAGATGCTCTCGAGGTTGGAAGCACGGCATCCTTTGACTGGGTTAAACTCAAAGTGCTGGTGGGCATGCTCTTTCTGGAAAACATGAAGGAAGCATCCTCGGGGTCAGGCTCCATAGGTAGATGCTGCCATTCTCTGCCACGGCCTCTTTGGTGGATGCTTCTTCCTCTGCTTTTGTGCTGTAAGGATTCTGTGGTTACAGGGTTGGACCTGGCTGTATCATCAAGGATGCTGTAAATCTCTTACTCATACCTGCAAGTGTTTTCCCAAGTGAGGGAAGTATTAGCTGAGCTGAGCATAGGATTTAGCAAGCACGCATCCTGAGGGAGGCACAGCTTTTAATTGATCATTCCTGGTTAACTTATTTTAAACAAACAGACAGACAGACAGACAGCAAAATAAGCCTGGCTTGATGGTACTCTCTTGTAATCCCAGTACCGAAGAGAGAGAAAGAAGGATTGAGAGTAGGAGGCTAGCCTACAGGACCATGGGAGACATGTGTTATATTGTGAGACCCTCTCACAACAAACAGAAAAGTAAAAACAAGAAAAAGAAAACACGAAAGAAAGAAAAAAGAAAAAAGGAAAAGAAAGGAAAGGAAACTTGAAACCAGAGTTGGGGAGCTGCACAGTTCGCTGAAGAAATAATCTTGCAGATGAGCAAGTGTGGAGAACCACTGGGCTGTGGCGTCACATCTCTGAGGGAGAGGTAGAGTGGCCTGATGTGTGGTGACCAACCGCAATTTGCATAGGCTGACCCAGGCGGTCCATTCCCAGAGTCATGGAGCGATGACAATGATCTGTTAGTTTCTGTGATGGGGAATTCTTAAAGCGACACAGGATAATTGCCTGGTTTCCGTGCTTAGTATTCATTTCTAAATTTAGCAGACTTCTGCTTGTGCATTATTTTCTTCAGAAGCTGTGTGTGCATACATTTTAAAAAGTACCTTTACTTAAATGAACTTGTTTATGCAGTTCTCTAATGGGGATTGCAAACCAAATCTTCCATAAAGTGAATTATTAAGGTTGCTGAAAGAGAGTTCTGACATACGCTCTGTATAAAAAGCAAAGTAGGAAAGTCTAACTTCCTTTCTTCCCCATGAAGCTTTGTAAGCAGGACTCTCTAGCATCCGGTGGCTGTGGCATCGAGCCTCTCAGAGTCAGACAGGCAGGTGCCAGAGAAGGCAATACCACATCGTTCTTGATAAGGAAATGAGGTCCTCTCCTGTTTTGATGACAAATGCTTCTGAGGCAACACATCCAGTCACTACAGCCTTGGAGGAAGGGTGACTGAGGTTGCTGCTTTCTGAGTCTGGAGGGGTTTGAGTACTGAGGAGGTTGTGCGCCCCACCAGGCGAGGACTGCTGCTGAAGTAGGGAGTAGATTAGTAAAGGTAGAGGTCAGAGGATGCACTGAGCAGGAAGCCCCTCATTGCCCAGGCCCAGGGCAGGTGACACCTTATACTGCAGCTGGGACTGGCAGGAGCCAGGAACTTCAAAAAGCCAGTCATACCTCAGGATTTCAGAGCAATAATCCTCTAGAGTAGTGTGCTTGTTTGTTCCCAGCTGGTAGAGCTGATGGAAGAGCAATCTCACTCTATAGCTTGAACTGGTTTCTGGTGTTTCCCATGGATGACTGAGCCACATAGCTCTTTCTTCCCCTCTCCTCCCCATCGCTCTGTCAAAAAGCTTATTAATGTATGTAGATTTCTAGCTCTATCCAGCTATCTGAATGATTCAGAAACAAATTGAAATGTCAAGTTCTTTACAGCTTTCTAGTAATATTAAAATCTACCAGGTCCTATTAAATTTCCATCAAATAGTATCATTCAGAGATAGATCACTTCATCTCTGTTCTCCTTCTAAAACTCACTGATCACAGAAGACCCAGCTATATGAGGCTTTAATCATTGATGCCAATGGAGAACCAGAGCAAAGATGACAGAACTACCCCCCCCCCCCCAACTCTATAAATAGGACCTGGGCAAGGGATGCAGAGGGGATAGATAGCCACTCAAATACATCATTGCGCGAGAAAGAAGTTACTCAGAGATTGAAAAGCTTTGGGAAAGATCCATGCCTTTATTTTCGGTGGCACAGGCTTCCCACACAGAAAGAGCAAGCAACCGACAGAGCGAACCCACGGACACACTTGTACATCGTCACTTACAACTACTCCCTTGGCACTTTTACAGGGAGAGCTGGGCAGTGATTGTTTCCATCTCAAGACAAATGTAAGGAAGTATCAATAAAAAAGTAATTATCATACTAATAATTATAATAACCCGAATGATAACAATGCAAGTAATAATCATAAAAACATTATTACGTCTTCCTCCTTCCTTCCCTCACCCACTGAATCTTTTTAATGTGCAGAAGCTGGGGGTTTCCATCCATTCCGCCTTAAGCAGTAATTGCATTTGATTCGGCCGGCACAGTTTTAACCATGATATTAGAAAGAGAGGCGAGTCTTGTGGTGTACTTATTGTTGGCTATTATTAAAGATGAGGATCCTTGGGGAACCGTCAGACTGTCACAAACAACTTCCTTTCACTTAGGTTGTCTGATATTCAACCTAACCTAATAGCCACTTATTTTTAACTGAAGAAAACAAACAAAACAAAACACGCTCCTTGAGTTATCCTTTTGGGTTTTGATTTCAGCTTCTTTTATCCTTTCTTTCTTTCTTTAGTCGCACTCTATGAATTCAGTAAACGCCATGATCAGAACAAGAGCTCTGTGCACATAACACATACTAGTAGCATCTCCTTTGGATTTGACTCAGGATTTTGGCTGTTTGTGGCTCTTGCTGGTGACCCATGTGTCCTTTGGACTTTTGTCTGGTATCGTGGGAAAGCCTTTTCTGCTCGAGATGTAGGATCTGGGTAGCCATGTTCTCTACAGTGTGGAGGAAGCCAGGTCCCAGATGAAGGTGGAAACAGCTATGAAAAACAGGAAGTGGAGTCCAGATAGCTTCTAAGTTCTCTCTGAAGTCTAGAATCACTACTTCTCTGTGTTCTTGATATTCTTCTCTTCCTCCCTTCTCTGTGCGTCTTCTCCCCTCTTTCTTTCTGAGACAAGGTCTCAGGCTGGACTGCATCCCTGCTGTGTAGATCAGACTGACCTCCAACTTGCTAGCAACTTGCCTCAGGATTCTACATGCTGGAATTACAGGCATATGCT
The DNA here is from genome assembly GCA_019843965.1 of Rhynchomys soricoides. Classification (NCBI taxonomy): domain Eukaryota; kingdom Metazoa; phylum Chordata; class Mammalia; order Rodentia; family Muridae; genus Rhynchomys; species Rhynchomys soricoides. The sequence goes on along the minus strand of JADRCH010000028.1, from coordinate 9,575,653 downwards.
GCCATGATTGAGTCTCCCATAGACTTTCAGTACAGTTCCTTTTCTTCCCAAGTTGTGTTTGCGTTTGGTAGGCTGATGGATTTGAATGTTCTCTCTGCCGTAGAATTGATACATGGGGGACAGAAGCTAACATTGAACATTTCACTACTTCAGTGGACTGGAGCACAATGAAACTTCCTTCTGTGATTACACATCATTCATCCTGGACACTTGGGCATCTCTTCTAGAGCAAAAGAGAAGTGTAGCATTGCAGAAGTTGCCTGGGGTTTGTGTGAACTCTTAGAATGTGTTGCGCACCAGGAAGGTATGGGTCCGGAATGGGAGGTTAGTAACTGTTGCTGTAATGTTTCTGACTAAACCTGTTCAGGCCTGTTCTTTGCCATTGAACATG
>JADRCH010000028.1:9555091-9575252 GCA_019843965.1 Rhynchomys soricoides | reverse complement strand
CTCAGCTCTAGAACCCCACCTGCGGCTCAGCTCTAGAACCCCACCTGTGGCTCAGCTCTAGAATCCCACCTGCGGCTCAGCTCTAGCACTCTTCACCTGCAGCTCAGGTCTAGCACTCCCAACCTGAAGCTCAGGTCTAGAACTCCCCACCTGCAGGCTGAACTGGCCTTTTCTCCACTTCATTACCTTCTCAGTATGATCTGTTTATATCCAATGCATTTAGAGGACTGGTAGTTTTTTATCTTCTCTACTGGTCTTTGAAGTAAGTATTTCTGAAATTTTTAGCATGAAAGTATAAGAGTAAATCATTTGCTTACTGTTTATCATAAAATTATAGAATTATCATAAAATGTCAACTGTTAACAAAATATATGATAAAGGATGAGAGAGAGATAGAAAGACAGAGACATGGAGAGGGACAGAGAGAAAGAAACACACACACACAAAGAGAGAGAGAGAGAGAGAGAGAGAGAGAGAGAGAGAGAAAGACAGAGAGAGAAACAGAAATAGTGGTGGAAGAAGGGAAGGGACATACTAGTATAAAACATGACTATGGATCAAGGGGCATAGAAAGTTGTTTAATATACTGTTTTCTTTCTAGTCATACAATTTTTTTGAGATGTGGTCTTGTAGCTTAAGATGAATTTATGGTCTCTGGCACACAGAACGATGGCAGACAGTGAGATAAGACATTTCACAGGTGCCACTTGGTTTCCTTTCCCTCTGGATTTCTCTCAGATAAGTTACTTTCTAGAAGGTTCTTCCAACCTTTGTTAGGCTTCCATGACTGTTCAGATAACAGTTTACATTATAGATACCATTTTAGTATGTTTAGCAGCCACTCCAGTGTTGGTGGTTGCTGATATGATTCAGTTACCTAATTCAAGACAACAAATGAGTCAGTAATTTAAAACTCACAGCAGAGCTATGAGCAATACTGCATGTTGGCACTTGCTATCCCAAGGGCTGTCAAACATACAACTGAAGATCTTTCTTGTTTTTTTTTTGTTTTTTGTTTTTCTCTTTTCCTGGATTGTAGTCCTTCCTTCCTTCCTTCCTTCCTTCCTTCCTTCCTTCCTTCCTTCCTTCGTTTCTTTCTTTCTTTCTTTCTTTCTTTCTTTCTTTTTGTTTGTGTGTTCATCTTTACGATTACAATTTAATTACAATTTTTCTCCCTTACCTTTCCTCCCTACAAACCCTCCTACATACTCCCTCTCCTTTTATTGATATTGCATGCATATTCATGTGTGTGTGTGTGTGTGTGTGTGTGTGTGTATACTTGTTGAGTCCATATAATGTTGTATGTTCCTAAATATAACCTGTTGGGTCTATATAATGTGTATGTGTGCATATTTTCAGGGCTGACCATTTGGCACTGGAGAAACTATTGATGTGCCCTTCTCAGATCTACTCAGTTGCCTGTAATTGTTTGTATCAGCTTGAGGCCTCATGTGTCTGTTCCCATCCAGTTTGGCATGTTTGTTGGTGTCCTCTTTTTTCGTCTCACTTTTGGGTGGTCATGTTGGTGAGACATTATGAATACAGCTTCTGGTGTTATTAGGAGACATGATTTCACATCAAAGTTCCTGGGCCTCTGGTTCTTACAATCTTTTCACACCCTCTTCTGCAATGTTTCCTGAGCCTTAGGTGGGGGAGAGTTTTCCAGGTGTATCCACTGGCACTGGGCTCCACAACTCTGCATTTTTATTGGCTGTAGTTTTCTGTAATGGTCTCCTTCTGTTACAAAGAGACATTTCCTCAATGGGTATGTGTGTGAAGTCTATATTTATCTGTGGTTATATGGACAAATGTTTACAGACTGTTGTTTGGGACTATGCTGGTTTACTAAGTTAATGGTTATAGATTTTCCACCAATAAACATGATTTTACTAGCACTGAATAGTTACCTAATTTTCCATTATGAGGCATGGTATCCTTCTTGTTGGGGTGAGGGATCTTAAGTCCAATTAGAAAGCTGTTGGTTACTACCAAGATATGTGTACCATTACTGCAGATACAGGCTATCCTGGCATGCTGATTGTTGATGTGATTCATATTCATTATAGCTGGATAGTTGGTTCTCTTCTTCCTTTGGAAGCTTGCTTGACACTGTCTGGTATCATCAAAACTAGTCCTCAGGAAAAGAACATTTAGGCCAGTTCCAGCTCAGAGGTCTCTGGGTCCTGTATCTGAGGTATTAGATGTCTTCAGAGATGGAGTCTTACCTTCTATTCCTGGGAGGGGAGTGTGGGGTGAATAACAGAAATAGGCTACATGTTTTTGGAATCTCTTGCACAGCTTTGATTATCAAGTCAAAAGAGGACTTTTCATATCTGATATTAGAGTTTTGTTAGGTGGTCTTTGGTTCTTGAAGACAGCGCCATGAACCTAGATGAGAAAATTTTGTTAAAACTATATATGCATATTTATACATTAAATTATGTACATTATATATTTTTTTAGGTAAATGGTTAATATGATTCCTTGTGGCTTTTTCATCTATTCACGCTGTTATTTTCCCTCCCTCCCTTTCTTCTGTTTTTACTTCCCTCTCTCATTCCTAAGGAGCCCCCACTCTTTGTTTCTCCTATCAGATCATTTGTGTCCTGCTGTTTCCTCTATTGTCTGTCCTACCTTCTTCTGTGTTTACTTCTGTCATCCTTCCCTAAAGAGTCCTCCCCTTCCCCCACTTCCTTGATCAGATTACATGTACCCTGGTATTCCCCTCTTTATTGCTCCCTAACTACCCTGCCTCAGAAATGGTCCCACTTTACTTTCCTGGCTTCTGTAGTTTCTACAGGCTAGGTAATCACATCTAAAGAGTTGGGGTAGGAGCTTCAGATGAGAGAGCACACGTGATGTTTGTCTTCCTGGGTCTGGGTTACCTCACTAAATAAGATCGTTTCTAGTTTCATCCTATACTTGCGAAGTTCATAATTTCATTTTTCTTCACAGCTGAGTAGTATTCCATAGTGTACGTATACCACTTTCTCATTATTCGTTTACCAGTTGGTATATTTAGGTTGTTTCTATTTCCTAGCTATTGTGACTAGGACAGGTATAGACATAGATGAGTGTGTATCTGTGGAGTAGGATGTAGTGTTCCGTAGGTGTATGCCGAAGAGTGGTATAATTGGGTTACATGGTAGATTTATTTTTTATTTTATTTTATTGAGGATTTTGCACAGTGATTTCCACTGTGGCTGGACCAGTTTGCAATCCCACCACCAGAGCATCTGTTGAGATGATCATGTGGTTTTGTCATTATCTCTTTCAGTAAGTTTTAGGTTGAAGTCTATTTTTGACAACTATTAGGATAGGAATGTCTGCTTGCTTCGTGGTTCCTTTGACTAGAGTCCTTTTGTCCATCCTTTTACTCTAGGGTAGTGCTGATCTTCAAAACTAAGGTGTCTTTCCTGTAGGCAGCAGATTTTGTTATTTTGATCTGTTCAGCCAGTGTCTTTTGATTGGAGATCTGAGGCCACTGATACTTAAAGTTATCTTTGGAATGTCTGTGTTACTGGTGGTTGTCATGTTGTTGATTATTGGTGTTGTGTTTTCAGTGGTATTTTGTATTTTAATAATTATGGCTTCATATTTTTTTCCATAGTCTCTCTGCTATTTTCAGGCATCTCTTCAGCCTGATAGAATGTTTCCTTTTCTTTAGGTTTGGTTTGTTGGGTATTCATTTTTTAAAGGCTTGTTTATGTTCTGGAAAGTTTTTCTTTGTCTTTGGATCATGGTAGTTAGTTTTGCTGTATATATTATTTTATGTTAATTTCATAGTCTTTTAGGACTTGGAGTGGGCTGATCCAGGCTTTTATGGTTTTCAAAGATTTCACTTAGAAGTCAGCTGCCCTTCTGATGGGTTTTCCTTCACATGTAACGTCCATTTTCCTCTTGTAGCTCTCAATATACTTTCTTTATTATGTATACTTAGTATTTTAACTATGATACAATGTGAGCATTTTCTATTCTAGTCTTGTCTATTTGGAATTCTGTATGTTTTTTTATTTATATTGGTGTGTCTTTCCTTAGCTTGGGGAAGTTTTCTTCAATGATCCCTGTTGAAGAATCGTCTATGCCATTGACTTGGGGGTTCTTCTTGTTCATCTATGCCTATTATTCAAGTGATTTTTTTCCCACAGTGTTTTAGTCATAGGTATCTAGAGTCACAGAACTTATCGGAAGTCTCTATATAGTAAGGGAATTTGTTGATGACTTACAGTCTGTAGTCCAACTCCCCAACAATTGGCCAGCAGCAGCTGTGAATGAAAGTCCAAGGATCTAGCAGTTGCCCAGTCCCACAAGGCACACAGGTGAAGAAGAGCAAATCTTCCTTCTTTCAGTGTCCTTCTGTAGGTCTCCATCAGAAGGTGTGGCCCAGATTAAAGGTGTATACCACCACGCCTGGATGTGAGACTTGTTTTGTACCAGGCTGACCTTGAACTCAGAGATCTCCTTGCCTCATTCTCCTGGGATTAAGGGTGTGCGCTACTTTGCCTGGGCCTAAGCTTTTCATGGCCATTATGCCTCAAGATCTCCATGCCAAGATCCAGCTCAGAAACTTTTGTCTTCCAGACTCAAGATCTGGATTACAGGTGAGCCTTCTAATTCTGTATAGTCAAGTTGACAATCAGGAATAGCCATTGCACACAGTGTTCTATACTTCTTGTGAGTCCCTTTCCAGTCTTTAAATATTTTTTCATATTTCTTGCTTATTTGTTCTAGATCCTCTATTTCATCTTTAAGTTCTGATATTATGCCTTCTGCTTGGTTCATTCTCCTTGCAAGGGTTTTCTCTATTTCCTGGTTGAATTTCATTCTCACATCTTGGATTGTCTTTGTCATTTTCATCCACTTTATGTTTGTGTTTTTTTGGGCATCAGTCACACATTTGTCTCCATAGTTCTTTCTCCTTGGTTTCAACAATCTGTTTCTTTGGGTCTTCTTTAAACTCATTGAAGTCTTTGAGAAGGTTTGTGATTGCTCTTTGAAGTTCTGTGTCCCAGAGTTCATACATGGAATACTCATTGGCAAGCATTTCTGCAAGACCAATTGATTGGCTTGATCGTTCATAATGTTGGTAGTCCTTCGATATCTGGGCTACTCAGACTTCCTTTGTTAGTTCTGAGTTTGTTATGGATAATCAGGTTGAGGGTGATGAGGAGATGTGTGGACATGTAGAGTCTAGAGTTGAAAATGTCTTGGGTAGAATGTGTGAGGTGGGCAGAGGGAACAGGACTGGTATATGGGATGTACGTGCTTTTTGTTCAAAGCAAAGAATATAGGGATAGGTAAGTTTGAGAGGAAAAATGTGGGATATGGCATGGTAGAGTCCTATGGTTAGCAGCATAGGTTGGGGGGAATCTGGCCCAAGACTAGAGATCTCTGTAGTGAAGGCTATTCTGGTGCTTTTGTGGACCCACTTGTGGTTTAAACAAGACAAGGGACTTCTATATAGTTTAAAGCTGTTGACCTTTAGCTGGCGCAGTCTCTCAGCTAGTTATCTAAATTATCCTTGGCTTTTCCACCATCCCGTCTCCTCATATGGTCCTCACTACGTACTTACAGCTCTGTTCTATTCCTTCTGCTCTCTCCTGGGTCTCCATCAATTCTCTCACCTCTGCTTGCATTTCTCCTGTGTCTCAGCCTGCCCAGAAGTTCTGCTCCTTACTCCTTGTCTCAGTTATTGGCTGGCAGATCTTTATTATAACCAATCAGCAAGACAATGCCTGGTCCATCTCATTGGTTGTCAAAGACATTGAGGACTGCTTGAACTTCATTTTTTGGGCAGGTGTGAAAGGACACACATTTACAAATAAAAAAACCTGGTGATGGGCCATAGAAATGACAATACCCAAATCCTGCAAGCACTTAGCTGTTAATTCTGCTGGTACAGAATTAACAATTGAAAATATAGAGAAACACCTTAATAAGGTTGGAAGAAATATCACCCCAACAGAAGGCAGGTGAAATATTAGGGTTCTTTAGAGGAACAAAATTGATGAGATAATGATTCACATCATTCAACCAAGAAAAATTCCTCACAGATGTACCCAAATGCTTGGGTTTTAGTTTATTCTAAATGTATTTGACAACCAGAAATAGCCATCACAGCAGGGAAGGACAGATGAGGCTGGTAAACTCTGTGGGACTCAGGTTAAATCTGGTAGATTGTGAAAAAGCATGGATAAGTATGTCATGGGTACTCACTAGGATAGACCCTGGAGGAGGATGTGGGAAGCCTGGGTATGGAGTAGGGTTTTGTAGGTGGTGCAAGGTTCCTGTGGTGGATGCAATGCTTTCTTGGTGATTTTTTCATAGACTGGGATGGTGATATTCTTGTAATGTAACTCCAGGGACAGGGACAGATAAGAGGTACAGAAATAGTCATTAGAGAGAATTTTAATAAGTAGATAATTCTGTTTAATATTAGGTGACTGTTAATTAATCCTAAATATCTGATGATCTGATATTTCAATACAGTATTGTTTTAAAATTTCTAAGCAACCTTGTATTGAACAGTAGCTTTGGCTAGACTTTTTAAAAGCCCTGCAGCTCAGAAAGCAAGATTTTATTACTATTCCTTAAATAGATGGAGGTAATATAATAGTTGGTGTTTAGGAAGGATGCACTCAGGAATATTGACTAATAAAGTAATTTTTCTATCACTTAGTTCAAACGGAGGACAAATTTCTATTTAAAGGTTTATTTAGCTTCATCTTTAAAACATGCTAGGACATAAAAACATGAGGGTTTCTTTTTTTAGTAATGAGATCCTGTTTAGAAATCTGATTCTGAATATTTGAACATCTTCCTAAAGACAGGGAATATGTATCCTACTTTTCAGGGGGTAAGCAGGATGCTTTTGTAAATCATACTGAGCTGTTAAATTAAGGAGAGAAATTTATCCTTTGGAGGCATTAGAACTGGTGCAGTATCTGGCTGTGGAATGCTTGGTGATGAACAATCTGTCCTTCTTCCTTCTTCTCCCTAGTCTAACTTGAAATCTGTACTTCAGGGACACTTCTGAGTTGCAGGGTATTGTTTCTGGAGGGCTGATGTGGGCAAGGCTGTCTCTTCTATATGCAGGCTCTTTGTGTTCTTGTCTATCTGTAGAATTTGTTGGATTAGATTACTCTTCTGATTTTAATGTGCAATGAAAGAGTTGGTAAGTTTTCTTGGGAAGTTTGCAGGACTCCCTCCATCCCTGCTATTTGCTCAAATCTCCAATGAGTTCAAGAGAGTCTTTCCTACCAAGAGTTTGCTGCTGTATTATTTTTTTCTTTGCTTCCTCCTTCCTTCATTTCTTTGTTACTTGAGGCAGACTCTCATTATGTTGACTTGGCTGGGCTGGAACTCACAATGTAGACCAGGTTGGCTTAAATTCACAGAGATCTGCTTGTCTCTGCCAGGATTAAAGGGATCTACCACATCATCTGGCCTTGCACCAACAAGAAGTAAACTCAGTTTCCTTTGCTAATTGTCCAAACCAGTAGAGCAGCCTCTCTTAGCCACATGACTGACAGCAGTGTTAACTTATAATTCAATGGGACCATGGCACTACCTATCAGGAGGAGGAGCCATCCTCTTGGGAAACAAAGAACAAGTCAACATCACTTAAGGTTGAGATGGGAAAGAGATACTTAGCTGATGAATCTTAAATTTTTTGAGGTCTTGGTGAAGAAAGAGCATCTCTTCTCTCTTCGAGTCCACGGATAACTGGCTGTGAAGGCTCATGCTTGCCTGGGGCAGCTAAAGTGGCTGACGTGGTAGCTGGACCACAGCTTTCCATGAGGATCCTTTACTTCATGTTTTATTGGTCACAATGATCATAAGCTATACTTCAGGTCCAAGGGCAATGAGTACGTAATCCATGATTTAAAGGGAGAGGTGTAAATCCCATCACATCACAGAGATTTAGATCCTCAAAGTATGCTCCTCTATTGCCATAATGCCATGTTTCTTGGCAAACAAAAGGGAAGTATCTCAGTTCCTTTAATGTCCTTCAACAGAACACAAGAGCTCTGGACTTTTTCTCTTTGTTCATAGTGCACAGGCTTTCCAGGTGTGAGAATAATTAATTTATGTGTCAGTACTAATGATAGAAGTTTCTGCTTTGCATGTTGCTCACCTTTCTGAATGGTTCACTGCTCACTCACCTAAGGGAGGTAGCCTTTCCCACCTGTTGTCTACAGGATCCTTAAAACCAAGACTGTATTTTGGCAAGTGTTTTCTCAGTTTTTAAAAAATGTATGATGTTTGAGGTGATGTAAGAACTTCTGAATTTTTATAAGGGTGATCTCTTGGTCTTAATCTTGGCCTTTTGTCTAAGAAATGTTCAGGTTTATCTTTTAATTCGTTTGTTCTTGGCTCTGCACAGTTGAACTTCTTCCTTTTTCTATTGTGGCTGGAGACCAGCAGCCATTCCTTAGCCTGAGTTAGTCTCTCTTATTTGTTGATTTCCCAGAGGAAGCATTTTCTTGAATATTTAAGACAATATTATGCACACATTTAATAAAATATTCTTATGCCTTAATACTCTTTCTGAGGAAACACGGCCACTGTGATGCTTTGGAAGGAGAGTTTCTTTCTTCTCCCTACTTGTCTTTTGCCTCCCCTGGTACCAGGGTCTTTTCATGTATTTCATGACTTCGCTGTTTGGCTTATTCATTTAGAGGTTATTTTAGAGAATGACAAAATGTTAATCTATAATCTGTAAGGTTATCTAAGAGTCAAGATATATCTATCGATCAGCAAATGTATCAGAGCGGTGTTTCCTCTGGGTTCTAAGACAGTGAAGGCAAACTGAGACAAGCTATGATGACGTTACAGTAGACATTGCTGTCCATTGCCCCCTTTAGATCATGTGTACTCACCTACTTACATCTCTGGTGCTTCCCCACCCTTACAATGGTCCATTTTTGTTTTCCTGATTTCCGCAGTTCCTCCAAGTATGTATTCACACCTGAAGATTTGGTGCCAGGAGCCTCAGATGAGAGAGAACATAGGGCATTTTTCTTTCTGGTCAGGGCTACCTTACTCAGTATGATCTTTTCTAGTTCCATCCTGAAAATTTTATGGTTTCATTTTTCTTTACCTCTGAATAGTATTCCATGACATATATGTACTATACCTTCACTATCCATTTCTCAGTTGAAGGACATTTAGACTGTTTCCACTTCCTAGCTATTGGGGACAGAGTATCAGTGAACATGGCTGAGCAAGTGTCTATAAGGTAGGGTGTAGAGTCCTTTGGGAATATGCCAAGGAGTGTACAGCTGGCTCATATTGCAGATTTATTTTTGGATTTTTGAGGATTCTCCACACCGATTTTCATAGTGGCTGCACAAGTTCACTACCCCACCAGCAGTAATTAGGGGAGGAGAGGAAAATAAGTACAGAAGAAGGGGGGGTAAAATAACACAGTAAGGATGTCTGAAATGGTAATAAGGGATCATGCTATTAACTGTCTACCTAAAAACACATATAATAAGGTGTTATATATATAGATGACTGATGGTACTATCTCTAAAAGCCAAAGACCTTTTAACAAAGTCTCCACCATCAGGTATGAGAAGCCTTCCTTTGAGTTGTTGGTCAGGGTTATCCAAGAGAATCTCAAAATATTGTAGATTATGGCTATTGCCCTAGGCTGCCCTCCTCTCCAGAGGTTGAAGGTAAGTCCTTATGACTGAAGACACCATGCAGTTAAGACACAGGGCCCAGAGGCCTCTAAGCTGGAAACGACCAACCTGAAAGCCTCTTTGCTGAGGACTAGCGTTCATGGTACAAGAAGGCACCATGCAAGCCTCCAAAGAATAGAAGTGACCAACAGTTCTATCCAGCTATGAGGCCTATGAACCACAATGACCACTATGGCACAGTAACCCCCAAGGGTGTGTAGTTGTGATACACATACCTTGTTGGTGACCAACAGCTCTCTGATTGGATTAAAAACCCTCTCAACAAGAGGAAAATCTCACCTAGAACTGGAAACCTAGCCAACTCCCCAGGGTTAGTGAAGTCACAAATGCTAGAGAACCTATAACTGCCAATTTCCTAGATTTCTATAACACATGAGTAAGTTATAATTTTATAATCACAGGTAAGTATAGTCCTTATCTCTCCTCAAAGAAATTTGTGTTTGCAGCACATGTGTACCATTATAGAAACATGTAACTGATCTAAGTGCAGAGTTGTGGAGCCCAGTCTCCATGGATACATCTACAGTACACTATTCTACTGCACCTAAGGCTCAAGGGTGATTGTGAAAGAGGGGCCAGAAAGATGGCAAGAGCCAGAGGACCAGGGAGTTTGCTGTGAGACTGTATCTCCTAGTAATGTCAGAAGCTACATCCATAGACTCTCACTAAAATGACTGCCAAAATATGAACAAAACCAGACATGCCGAAGTAGACGGAGGAAAGCCCAGGAGGCCTCAGTGCTACACAAAGAGCTAAGGATGCTGAGGGCAAGGTATTCCCACAGGAAGAGCACACTAATACATTATCCACTGGCAAATGGTCAGCCCTGAAAACACACAGACAGACAACTCTATACAGACCGAGCAGGGTGTATTTATGTATTTAGGAATACGTGTGTGTGTGTGTGTGTGTGTGTGTGTGTGTGTGTATTTAACAACTATTAACCAAAAAACAGCCCATGGATTTGAAAAAGAACAAGAGGGGTGTGCTGGCTGGCTTTGTGTCAACTTGACACAAGCTGGAGTTATCACAGAGAAAGGAGCTTCAGTTGAGAAAAATGCCTCTATGAGATGCAGATGTAAGGCATTTTCTCAATTAGTGATCAAGGGCTGAGGGCCCCTTGTGGGTGGTACCATCTGTGGGCTGGTAGTCTTGGGTTCTATAAGAAAGCAGGCTGAGCAAGCCAGGGGAAAGCAAGCAAGCCAAATAAGTTACATCCCTCCATGGCCTCTGCATTAGCTCCTGATCCCTAACCTGCTTGAGTTCCAGTCCTGACTTCCTCTGGTAATGAACAGCAACGTGGAAGTGTAAGCTGAATAAACCCTTTCCTTCCCAACTTGCTTCTTGGTCATGATGGTTTGTGCAGGAATAGAAACCCTGACTACGACAGGGGGTCTATGAAAGGTTTGAAGAGAGGCCAGGGACACGGGGTATGCAATTATAATCTCAGAAAAATGAAAGAAATGTTTTCTTAGAAACCTCTGTACAATGCTCTGTTGGAGCATTCAGGGCCTGGGAAAGTGGAAGGGAGCAAGGTATAGCTACCCCAATAATCAGATGTCAGGATGTTTTCACTGATTCCTCCAATTGAATCTGTTCCCATATTGGCTGTTGCTTTTATACCTACAGTACATTATGTCATCATCATCATCATCGATACATATAGTATACGTATACATTGGTGATTAATGCAAAATTTCTGTAATGCAAAAAATATTAGTGAAGTGACACTGGACAAAAATGGATTCCAAGTGAGCTTGCATTTTACAGATGAAGTGAACAATAATGCTCAGTCTTAGGAACAAAGACAGAGCAGACAATGCTAGTGTATAGATATATATGTCAAAGGATGGAACATCCTTACTTTTGTATTCTGGCAGTATGTGGCCCCCGATCCTCAGATGTTCAAACAAGTTAGGCAAAGGCACGGGAATGGACAAAGGGAGGAGGGTAATATTTATGTTTTTAAAAATGAACCGGATAATTCTGTCCGCACTCACTTATGATTCAAAGGTTAACATAAAAGTGTGAAATCTTTTGGAGTTTAAAATTATTATATATAGTTTATCCAAGCAGTAATCCCCTCAGAATTGGTTATTACCACTATTAATGACTTGCTAGTTAGAGTGTTAATGGCCCATAGCAAAAAACTGCTGGTAATGACTGATTTCAAAGGGATTATTGCTTAATTAATGGCATGCCACCTATCCTTAGTCATTTTTGTAAGTATCAATTTTATTGCCTATTTCAAGATCCTGAGACCCAGTTTATTATATTTGAGAGAATATCATCAAGAGAGATAAAATAGATAATAATTTCAATTGTGGCTAACTTTGCAAAGTATAAGAACATCACAAAATTATTTCAACATCTCTCTTTCCCTTATTAGTAAAATGTCACCTCTAACTTATGTTTAAAATATAGTTTAAAAATTGACATTTGGTTTTGCATGACAAAATGTCTAGCTTTTTTTTTTTTTTTTTTTGAATCTATAGACACAATTTTACGTTTCTGCTGTTGGGATTGGGTGCTGAGTGAGAAATAGAAGTGAGATAAAATATTTTAGTTTGTTAGCACTTAGTTTATATAGAGGGTGCTGGGCAGGAAGCCATGTGATGGAAGTTTCAGTCAGCTCCGTCTCAGCATGGTCACCTGGTTTACCTCTTCTCCTTTCACTATCTTCATGAGGTCAAATGAGGTCAGTGGAGTTTGTGGCCTCTTAAATGATTCACCCTGTTAAACTCTGTAACCACAAGTCACACTTCCAGAGGAAAGATGGAACAGAATGTTTGCATGAGTGTAGTAGAAAATCCCTGTTCAGTAGAGTCCATAGGATATCTAAAACATCCTTAGATCAAACAGAGACTTTGGAATATGGCTTAAAGCAATTGGGCCTCATCGGGATAAAACATCTTTCTTTTGTTTGACAGTGTTAAGTTTTGTGGCTTTTAACACAACCCAGCTTCTCACAGGCTGTCTGATCGAGGCAGTCTTAATGCTCACGGTAGGTCATCTTCATGAGTTGTCTTAATTGACTTCGAAAGATGAAGCTCGGTACTAATTAAAATATTTGACAAGAAGGGGCAGAAAATCATCTTCCCACAAAGATGTTTTAGCTGCTGGAGTCACCACACTTGTTAGCTGAAATTTTTCTTTGCTTAAGTTTGTGAATGAGAGATTTGATGCAGACGGACTTTCAGCTCATTCTCCAGGTCTCATTCTCAAAGCATGGTCTGGAGACCCTGGGTGCTGAGGTTGGTTTGGGAAAGGAGCTGGCACAAAATCACCCTCCATATGTGAGTGTCATAGGTTGAAAGGGTGGCTTCCTGACCATGGGACCCAGGCAGTGGGGAACAGAGGCCCAGAGAGGAGCCTTCATGACAGTTCCCTGAACAAAGGAAAATACTGGACACATGTATCATTTCAGGGTGATGTGGAGTTTCTCTACCATGTAATTGAATATGGGATAGCCTAAGTAACAAAGAACATGGAGGATGCTGGGTATTAGCTATGACCGTAAGTTGGGTGTGGTTAGGCCACAGCATGGCATTGCTTTTTAAGTCTGTTCCAAAGAGAGCCAGATGCAGGGAGATGTGAGCTGATTTCTTAGGCTGCTGATATGGTTTAAGTGTTTAGGGTGTGAACATGTCAGGCCCATGATCTAACCCCATGAAGCCCAGCCTTGCTTTCTTAGATCATGCTTAGGTGTTATTTGCTCTTCCATCCTCAGCCTCAAAAGAGGACCACAGTTTCCAGAGCTCTATGATGTTTGATAACACTCTACAACATAAGGAGGTATGTCACTATTGGCAGAGCTGCGCAAGTCAGTAAATCAGTGTTCTCTAAATAACCAGCACATGATGCTACAGATGTGCACCAGTAAATGATTTTTTTTTTTTTTTAAAAAGTACAAGACAGACCGGGTTTTTATGTAGCAAAATATGAGAAGTTTGTTGTTCTTGTTTCAAATTCCACTTTGCTAGGAACTACCAAGAAACTACCATTTGTTGAACTTTGGCACAATATCAAAGAAGGCTACTATGGTCTGGAAAGACTTTAAAACAATCCCCCCTTTCACTTACAAATTGTCAGAAGACCAACCTGTTCTTCATGTGCTCAGTTAAAATGGTATTGCGGTAGGTCCTGAGTGGAACTGCATGGAAACACAGTTGTCCTGTTAGCCTGACAGCTCAATGACTTTAAAAAGATAGAAAATAACATCGTCCTTCCCTCAAAAGCTTCCTTTGTTTTGGAGAGATTTCATAAAAAATATTAATATATGTTGGGAACATGCTGGCATGGTGGAATGAAGCCCCACGTGCCTGTCCCGTGGTGCTGTGGCTCTGGGTGGGACAGGACACACGGGAAGTGGCTGAGCATCTTCCCACACAGTCTGACGATGGGCAGGTTGGGGGGCTGTGGGAAGCCTCTGCGGGCCCTGCCCGTGGGTGGGGGAGGGGGCCATTCCTGGGGAATGCGCAGCAGCCGTCTCCGTGGGTTCTCTAGCCCGGGGCACCGCAGTCTCCGCAGGGTACTACAGACGGGTTAGCCTGAGCGCAGCTGGGGTTCCCACCTGGACTGAGTCTCAGCTTTGGGCGCTGGGCTAGCTGCTTAGGCTTGGGTGAATGGGTACCGTCTAGGAGTGCAGGGATTCCCACAACAACGAGAGATTAACCGTGGCTCATTAATTGAGGGCCGGATCCCTCGCTTCCCATGGCGGGTCCAGATGAAGAGACAGTCCATGATTCTAAGATGTTTATTTACTTCATGTGGAAAGTGGCATGGATGGAACTGTACCAGAGTGGTGGGGAAGATAATATAGTAACTGGGAAGGGGCGTGGCTAAGCCTGTAGGTGTCGCACTAACATGGGGATGGCTTGGGGCTGTGTGGCCACACCTCTACCGGGGCGTGATATGTGACTGTGGCTGGAGCCAAAAAGCTTCCAGGAGCCTTGGCAAAAACGTTTTCCGGTCCCTTGCAAATTACTGTGCCGGGTCTCCCAGAGTTTTCAGCCTGTGCTCAACTGGATGCCAGACTGCCTGCCAGATCACTGCCCCTCAAATATAAACGTTAACAAAGTGGTAATGTAATATATCTGTTATTATTCTAAAATGATATTGTTCTAAAATGATAACTAATTTAAATTTTCTATGTTGCTTCCTGATATGGTTAATAACAGCATTCAGGTCACGTGAACAAAGCTCTTTGAAGTCGTAATAATTTTTACTTGTGTAAAAGGACCCCTGAGGACAAAAATTATGAGGACAGGAACTTTAAGTCAATTGCAATTCTGAAGAATTACTTGCTACCATTGTGCACTTAACAACATCCAGGAAACATATTCTCTGTACCAAGAGCAATGTTTGAGAAAGAATTCTGAAAATTCCCTGTGCTATGGCAAACCCTGGGAGAAATACCTACGTCCAAATGCCATGGGCCAGATGGGTTGAGTGTCTCCCAAGGCTTCATATGTTGAAAGTTGATCCTTATGTTAGGGAGTTGGAGTTAAAGGACCCCTATGAGGTTTACAGTTGGGCTTCTGGGAAGGGATTAGATAATGTCCGTCACTAGATCCTGATGAATCTCTAGAAGAGGAAGAGACCAGAGATGCTTCCTTTCTGTTAGCGGTTGATACCTTTTGTGTTTGCGGTTTTAGGACTGTGCTGGCAAGAAGCCATCACCAGATGCAGCCTTCTACCTTTATGCTTTCAGAATTTAATGCCAAACAAACTGCAGCTTTATTTTCCAATTTTTCCTCCTCCTCCTCCTCCCTCTCCTTCTCCCTCTCCTCCCTCTCCTCCTCCTCTTCCTCCTCCCCCCCTTCTCTCCCTCCTCCTTCTCTCCCTCCTCCTTCTCTTCTTCCTCCTCTTCCTCCTCCTTTTCCTTATTCTCTTAACAGAATATTCTACTTTGGGTATTTCATTTTGGTAACCGAACAGATTAATACAACAGGTGTAAGAAAGAAAACCTTGTTTGTTTAATATGACAGGTTTAATTAGCAAAACCATCCCCCTACTATTTAGATTCACAGGTTGAAATCAAACTGGCTCACTTAAAAATAGATAAAACAGACAATGAAAGGTAATGTGCCTTATTACTTTCGGAATTTGTATAGTATGTCCTGACACCCGATTTTGTTTCTGTGTCTTGAGTCAGTAGCCCTGAGGCTGAGTTGCAGTTGGTGAGAGAGATCCCTGGTCCTCCATGCAGCAGGGAAGTGATTGATGAGCTCACAGTCTCTCCCAGCAGCTTGTCTACTGTCCTGTTACTCTCTCCTCCTCCTCCAGAGAGGAGCGTGTGAGTGGAGGGCATCTGCAGGACCTAGCCGTGGCATTCACTTTTCCCTCCTACCCTTTAAAATAGTGAGTTGCCAATAAGCGTAAATATTTGAGACTGTCTCCAGATTAAGTTCATACAAATATAAGGCAAATTCTGCAATGACCTTCACTGCCTTGATATTAAAATTCAGTTCCTGGGGAGAAAGGCAGATCTGTGAGCTCTGCATTTGCTTTTAGCTTGTAGGTAATGACAAACAATTAAAGAGAGGATTAAACTCATCTCCTTTCCAGCACATCAAAAACACTGATTGATGCAATTCTGTATCTCCAGTTTCTTCCTTTCCTGCACACTGGTACATCTTTAACTGGCGAGACAACAGAGAATGCTCCTCTATTCTGAGGGGGTGGGTCCAACCATACTTTAATTACCCAGCCTTGAACTGAAGCTCTGCACATTCAAGCCAATTGCTGTGCACCCCCGCAGACTGTATCTCTGGATGTATCTGTGGATGGCTGTGGCAGACAAGACTGGAAACAGACTTCTGCTCTCAAGCCTTGGAGAAATGTACCCCGAGTCTTTGGAAGCAGATCCGGTGGATGCATTCCTGGTTGAAGACTGGTTCTCTGCATTGCAGAGTGAGCCATGGACATTAAAGTGATTGATGGTGACTGCAGAGGTTCTTGTTAAAATGTTGATTACATAGAGTAATCACCCTCAATAGAGTGTGTTTAAAAGGGGTCTGAACTGAACATCCGACTAGAGAAATTCACCTAGAAAGCATAATAAAAGATAATGACAAAGTGCTTGGCAAAGACTGGGCACCATCTTTGCAAAGCTATTCACATTGTATGAAGAGGGTTAATCACAAGCAGTCACAAAGTGGAACAAATCTTAAAAGGATCTTAATAGTGAATCCAGCGTTACTCCTCACCTGTCTGTAGTGAATTCTGAATTGCTTTCTAACATTGCAGGAGTGTCCGTTGGTGGTCAAACACCCCACCATCAAACCTGCCCACACACAACATTGCTAGGGATCATTTATAATTTTTCCATTAGAAAATATGATACATTTATGGTAAAAAAAAAACATGTGGATTGCTCAGAATGAGATTAAAAGAGATGCGATGGTTTTGCTAGTCCCCCTTTTTTCCTCCCTCATGAGTTATTTATTTAGTGCCCACTGCCTGCTCAACACTATTTCCATTAGGGGAACATGGTGAACCACACAGGCAAGATAGGTGCTTATAAAGGGCCCACTGCAACTTTGAAGATAAATAATAAAAAGAGACCAGATAATTTAAATAGTTATAGAAAAAAAGAAAGTTGAAACAGACGAGGTGCCCATGGATGGAGGAGCCCATTAACTCAGAGAGGAAGCTCTATGGCTTGGCTTTTCCAGAGAGTCTTGCCAAGTGCTAACAATATCTGCCTGTTCTGCATCTATAGCTTTTCTTGCTGTCTTTGGACTTGGCCCCTGGAGGCTGAGGCTCTTGCTCTTCTGAAATGGCTCCTGGGACTCCACCTCTCCAATTTTGATCAGTTATACAGCTTTTTAGTGGTCTTATCATCTGCCTTTGCAACTCAGGCCCCCGTTGTCTGGTCAGCTTGAGCAACACCTGGAGCCTGGGTACATTTCGAAAACTGATATTCCTTAGTGGAGTGTACAGTAAGCTGTACAGATCTCTTTGAGGGAATTGTTGGTTTCTTGAAGGTGTTCAGAGACTGAGCTCAGAAGGTTATCATTATCACAGATGGGAAAGTACTGACTGAGTCTTACTCTTCTCTTTCTAGAACCCAGTTAGGTCAACTCATTCTTTAAAACTGTTGCTTCAAATATCTGTACCTTCACAGTTCATAGATGTGCAACTGTCTTCCTCAGTTGGAACATGCTTTTTTCAGAATACATTGGAAATGCATATTGATGTAGGGAGTCTTCCTGAGCCCAGAAGGTCGTGTGGTCTTGCACAAGTGAGGTTCAATGGATAAGAGGTGCTCTGGGCAGTTGTAACTTAGCAAATAGCTCACTTCAGTAGACATATTGTTAGTCAGCATGAAGGTTTGTATGTGCTTGGCCCAGGGAGTGGCACTATTTGGAGGTATGGCCTTGTTGGAGTAGGTGTGGCCTTGTTGGAGTAAGTGTGGCCTTGGAGTAAGTGTGGCCTTGTTGGAGTAGGTGTGTCACTGTGGGCGTGGCTTTAATACCCTCATCCTAGCTGCCTGGAAGCCAGTATTCTGCTAGGAGCCTTCAGATGAAGATGTAGAACTCTCAACTCCACCTGCACCATGCCTGCCTGGATGCTGCACATGCTCACACCTTGATGATAATGGACTGAACCTCTGCACCTGTAAGCCAGCCCCAATTAAATGTTGTCCTTATAAGAGTTGCCTTGGTCATGGTGTCTGTTCACAGCAGCAAAACCCTAACTAAGATAGTCAGGGCTTTTTGTTTTTGTTTTTTTTTAAAAGACAGGGTTTTTTTCTGTGTAGCCCTGTCTGTCCTGGAACTCTCTCTTTAGACCAGGCTGGCTTCAAACTCATAGAGATCTGCCTGATTCTGCCTCCAGAGGGCTGGGATCAGAGGTGTGTCTCCTTATGCCAGCTGGATTTTGGTTTTAAGTGCAGAGGGACTCTGATGTTGAGAAGAGAATAAAGCTGTTAGAAGGGCTTGGAGCAGTGTAGCCCATCCCAGGAAGGCTGGGGTAGACTATTGGAGGTTGGGCTGGGGTCCCAGCATCACACGGCAGGCTGGATATTACAGCATGCTTCCTGGATACCCACAGACATCTGGCCTTCCCCAGCCCCATCCTTCCATACTGCCACCATTTACTACCTGTTACTGACTGCAGCTGCCACCACATTCAGAGAGGCCCCTCTAGGCCTGACATGTTTGCCTTCCTAGTGCTATCCTTAATGTGGGCAAGTGTGTCTAGTTAGCAGTGCCAAGTTCCCTACTGCACCCAGCTGTAACAAGGGCTGGGAAGGCAAATGCAGCTGGCCTTCTACGTCTGTGAGTTCAGCCAACTGTGGGTGGAAAATGTGCGTCTGTGGCCCTCGTTCTTTTCATTATTCTGGAAGAGTACACTGTAACATCGGCTTGCACGGCATTTATGTCGTACCAAGCATTTAATTATATAAAATCTAGAGATTATTTTAATTAAAAGTGATATTTGCAGAGTATATGCAAATTCTAGACCACCTGATACAAGACAGCTGCTTGTCCTCTGATTTTGGTGTGTATGAGATGAAGAGCATCTTGGTACCAATTCTAAGAGCCAAAGAAGGACTGTGAGCTCCTCCACTGCACAGTCCTGCAAGCTGAGGATTGCTTGGTAACCCACTATGGAATTCAGCAAGCCTGAACCCAGAAGGTCATGGTTACTAGCCTCTGCCTTCACTTTAGCTCCAACTTGAAGCATCTGGAAATAGGGACATTATCTTCTCTTTCTTGACTGAGTATATCACTCACATGACATCTAGTTGGCATGTCCATTTGGGTTGTAGGTTGATTGAGGAAGGGTGGGGCTGTACATGTGTTTCTCTGAAAATACATAAGGATTTGTCAGGAAAAGGTTGTGTCTTACTCAAAAGGTATATTATATCATCAGGGTTGTCATTTTAAAGTCAGACTGGGGCTCCTTAAGGATCCCTAAATAGCAGAAATTTATTTCAATGGGGCTAGAGGGTTGAAGCTCATTATGGTTCTGCTAGATGTGGTAGTTTCTGAGGCTCCTCTCTGTTGTCTCACAGATGGCCACATACTCTGTGTCTCACATGCTCCTTTTTCTGTAGTGTGTGTGTGCATTTCCGTGTGTGTGTGTGTGTGTGTGTGTGTGTGTGTGTGGTGGAGGTCCATCCTAATTTCCTATCTACCAGAATCAGTCAGATTGGACATGGACCCACTCATAGGATGCCACTCAACCTTTGTTCTCTGAGGTCCTGTTTCCACAGTCACATTCAGAAGTGAGTAGGTGTAAGAGTCTCAGGATCAGCACTGCACAGGAGCATTCAGATTGTTCTAGTCTGAACTTTTCATTGGAATAAGCCAACAGGTCTCTAGTTTTGTTTGTTTGTTTGTTTGTTTTTAATAACAACCTTCTGCCTTTTATTTCTCTGTGTAAGGAACCCACTCTCTTCAGGAGAGCTGTTGGTACCAGTGACTTTGCATGTGTGT
>JADRCH010000028.1:9534606-9555081 GCA_019843965.1 Rhynchomys soricoides | reverse complement strand
AGTGACTTTGCATGTGTGTATTACATTCCCTAGCCTTGACCCCAGCATCCCATCCTTTCAAGGAAAGGCACATAGGAAGTAGGCAGGAGCTCTTTTGGGTGAAACTGTGAGCATCCAAGGATATTCCAGCCAGGCCAGGATCTCTCAAGAACATGATAAAGGAGCCAGTGCAGTGACAGAGTATTTTGTTCACATGATTTAACTTGGGGAGAAAACCCCTGCTAGAATGGAGCCCAGACTTCTCAAGCATGTCTTTCCTTTTCTCTTAGGGACTGAATCGGAATTCTGTCTAAAGCATGCATAGTCTCTTAATCTATAACTGTTTTGCTTCCAGTAAGAATAAAATATGCAAAGACCCACACTGGAGGGTCCTGGACTTGGGTAGCATGCTCTTCTGTCATTTCTGAATACCTCATAGCACTGTTCCTTGCTCACTGTGGCTCAGCTCCGTAACTGACACAGAATGTACCGCTGCAGAGATAGTCCTTGCCATGAAGCCTGGTGGCCTGAGTTACATCCCTGAAACCCATAGAAAAGTGGAAGGAGAGAATTAACTCCTATTCACAGATAGACACACACACACAGACACACACACACACACACACACACACACACACGCACACAGACACAGACATACTACATTTTTAAAATGAATGCATTTGAAACTTCATTTAAATATTCTATTTTGGCTCTCTTAAAGAAATAGCAAATATGATTATACAATAGACAGGATTATATTCCTAACATTGAAGAAAATGATCTCACTGTGGCCCCTTCTAAGGATAGGTTAAGCTAATTTTAATGCCAAGGTAGGCCTATTCTGTATCCATCTCAGTGAGATGGTTTAATCAGGCTGGGCCAGGCTGTTTACTCTGTGTACTCAATGCAAATCACCTACAGTACCCTCGCCTTCTCTAGCCAGGTTTCACGTTCCCAAAGCACGTGCCTCCTATCTCTCAGCTCCCACCTTGCACTTGTACAGATGATTAACTACAAAGAAAGCTCATTTCTCCCAAGTGGGGTGGTAATGCTGTTTTTCGGGAAGAAAATATGTGGTGAACCAGTACTTACCAATGTGAATGTATCTAAATTTTAAATATCTCTTTTACATATATTATTTATTCACTAATAAAAAATGAAGTGGATGCTGGCTTTAAAAACTTTTTTTTTTTTAAAGTCAACCATCATCGCAAATGAGGAAGAATTGGGAAGGATTGTTATACTTATGCAATACTTATTATTTTTTTTTCTGGGGGAAAAAAAAAAAGAGGACACAGGGAGATTAAAGATATCCACAAGTCATCAATATGTCTGCTGTTTTAATTTAGCCTTCTGAGTAAGTTTTAAAATGTCTTGCACAGAGCTTTATCAGTTCACCTTCCCTCCAAGGAGATAAAATAAATGAAATCAGCATTCTTTCCCACTCCCTTGGCATAAATTATTACTTACCCTAAGCAAGATGACGGATGATTTTCAAAGCTCTTCTAATTGCGTGCTAAACAGATTAGCGGCCAAAGGAAGTTCAAACAGAGCCCTGAATGGAGATGATTCTCTGATTACCTTCACATGGGTGGGAGAGCCATACCTTGCCAACTGTTAGCACGGGAAAGGTCTATGCTATTTGTTGTAGACTTTGAAACTGGAATTTCCAAGAATTTCAAGAAAGTAATTTTTTTTTTTTTTTACTTCACCATCATTAGATGACGTCAGAAGGGCAGGAAGGACCAAAGCTGGTGATTCAGATATTTGGTCTATTACCCACTCCTGCTTCTTCTCTATTCTGATTTACACACAGCAGCAATTTTCCCCTCCCCCCAATAGGATGACTTAAATATATATCAGTAACCATACGGTGTGATTGATGGAGATATTTAGGTGAACAAGACCTTCAAATGGAGTCTGGAGAGAAGGCTTGGGAGCAAAGAGCACTTATTGCTCATCCAGGAGACCCAAACTCAGTTCCCAGCACCCAAGTCAGGTATTTCACAGCTCTTCTGTAATTGTGGGCTTTCTCTCTCCTTCCCTCCCTCCGTCCCTCCGTCCCTCCCTCTCTCCTTCCTTCCTTCCTTCCTTTTGTCCCCCTCCCCCCTCCTTTAAAAGACATGGCTCAGCAGTTAAAGGCACAGATACTTTTGCAGGAGACCAGACTGGGTTCAGTTCCCAGCACATTGTGGCTTGCATTCCATTCCAGTTCTAGGTTATCTGACACCCCCTTCTGGTGTCCAGGGGTACTGCACACATGTGATGCCCATCTATCTATACGGGCAGGCAAAAATTTTCAAGAATGTAAAATGAAATAAGAATTAAAATATCTTTAAATAATAGTCTGAGGATTGAAGTAAAAGCTATTCTTTTCATTAAATTATTTTTTGCTTTATTTATTTATTTGCGCATGTGACAGTGACCATGTAGACAATTTGTATGCCAGTTCTTTCCTTCTGTCTTGTGAGTCCTGGGGAATCAGACTCGGGTCATCAGCCATGGTGACAGGATTCTTTATCCACCTAGCCATCTTGCCAGCCCATATTTGAAAAATATAATACTTCAACGAATAATTTTACACATGTATACGATGCATTTTGATCATACTCACCCTTCCCCTCTAACTCCTCTTGGATCTATTCTCCTCCAATTTCATGTCAACTTAGTCCAATCTGTGTTTTTCATATACTCGTGGGTCTGGCCACGAGTACGAGGCCAGTTACTGAAGCATGGTTGACCTATCAGGGGCCACACTATTAAAGAAAACTCTCTTTCCGCCCAACAGCTGTCATCTATCTGCCAATTACAGAAGCCACTGTTTTTTAATATATATTTTTAAAATTATTTTTATGGTATGTGAGTGTGCCTGCATAACTTCATGTAGTCGGAATGGATGCAGGAGTCCTGGAATCCCGAAGAAAGTGTCGAGTCCTTTGGAACTAGAGTTACAGGAGCCTGCCTCTGCCTGTAGGGCGCGCGGGGGTGGGGAGTTTGGGGAGGTTTGTGTTTTCTGATCAGAATTATAAGGCAGGAGGAAGGCTCTCTGTTTTAAACCTTGACAATGTAGTTTTCAGGTTCTGTACCTGTGTGCTCATGCACTCCTGCACCTGAAACGTCAAAGTGTGGAGGCAACCAACCAACCAACCCAAACCAAACCCCAAATCCAAACCCAAAGTGACCCATCTGCACTGGGCATGCAGCCAGGTCCACAAGGTTCTGAACCCACTGCATCAGGAGAGAGTTGTGAAGTCCAATGGGCCGAGTTTGCTGGTTGTATGATCAGTTTCCGGGGCGCGCACAGCCTCTGGCAGCAGCGGGATGGGGTTTCCTGTAGTAAACAGACCTGCTTTCCGGTAACGGATTTGTTTCAGGGCCAGGCAGCTGCTGCTGCGGCTTCACTTCCCTGACAGTTCCAGCTTTGGCTGTGCAGCGTCTGCATTTTAACCAGCTACCTCAGAGGTCCCCTCAGATATTTCACCGCACTGTGGGGGAGATAAAAAGATTAACCTTATTAACCCCTCAGGAGCTTTAGAAGTACAGATCTGCACCTTCCCTGAGCCGCTTTCCTTCCCTTTCTCCCAGATGCTTGCTTTTAATGTTTCCCTTTCTAGGGTGTTTCTTTTGTTGCCATCGCCCAGTCTTTCCTTGAAATACCAGTGTTTCCTGACATTTCGTGTTATCTTACCTTTCCTGGCTCCTAAAAGAGTCTCTGCAACAGCTTCTGTTTGCGCTGATGTTTGGTGTTCATTCGACTGCTCTCTTTCCCGTGGGAAATGGTCATTCTTGGGGTCTTAACGTGAAGAAGCACTGGAATAGAAGGATCTGCAGCTTAGGGCTGTGTAGAGGGACAGCTTAGCTAAGGGATCCTTCACTTGAGATTGCTTTCAAAACTAATGGCTGCTCTTTTTCTTTTTTTCTTTAAATGTGAGTGGATGGTATTTGCTGTAATACATTACCATAAACTCAGTGACTCAGAAATCACAGATTTATTTCTATACAGGTCTAGAGGCCAGGAATCCAAATCATCTTCACTGGACTGAAGTCAAGAGGGTTATGAGCTCTTTGAAGCTGTCAGGGAGACACTGTGTCTGATTTCTAGCTGCTGGGAGCTTCTGGGGACCCACTGTAGTGGCATAACCAGGGTCTCTGTTGCTTGTCAGGACACACCCTTCTCTTTTATTTGTAGGCAAGTGTGCTGGCTGGTTATGTGTGTCAACTTGACACAAGCCGGAGTTATCACAGAGAAAGGAGCCTCGCCTCCCTTGAGGAAATGCCTCCATGAGATCCAGCTGTAAGGCACTTTCTCAATTAGTGATCAAGGGAGGAGGGTCTAGCCCATTGTGAGTGGTGTCATGCCTGGGCTGGTAGTCTTGGCTTTTATAAGAAAGCAAGTTGAGCAGGGCCTTGGTGGCGCATGCCTTTAATCCCAGCACTCAGGAGGCAGAGGCAGGCAGATTTCTGAGTTCAAGGACAGCCTGCTCTACAGAGTGAGTTCCAGGACAGCCAGGGCTATACAGAGAAACCCTGTCTCAAAAAACCAAAAAAAAAAAAAAGGCAAGCTGAGCAAGCCAGGGGAAGCAATGCAGTAAGCAGCACCCCTCCATGGCCTCTGCATCAGCTCCTGCCTCCTGCTCTGTTTGAGTTCCAGTCCTGACTTCCTTTTCCTTTGGTGATGAACAGCAGTGTGGAAGTGTAAACTGAATAAACCCTTTCTTCTCCAACTTGCTTCTTGGTCATGATGTTTTGTGTAGGAATACAAACCCTAAGAAAGTAAGTCTCTCTCCTCTAAGAACAAATGCCATATCACTTAGGGCTTAATTGGGTGGCCCAGGGCAATTCCAACTTAGGCCTTTGATTGAATGACATCTAAAATGATGTCCTCTTACCCCTTCAATATAGGAAACACTCTTTAGTCATAAGGATTGTACTGGCTGGTTTGTGTGTCAACTTGACACAAGCTGGACTTATCACAGAGAAAGGAGCTTCAGTTGAGAAAATGCCTCCATGAGATCCAGCTGTAAGGCATTTTCTCAATTAGTGATCAAGGAGGGAGGGCCCCTTGTGAGTGGTACTATCTGTGGGCTGCTAGTCTTGGGTTCTATAAGAAAGCCAGCTGAGCAAGTCAGGAGAAGCAAGCAAGCCAGTAAATTACATCCCTCCATGGCCTCTGCATCAGCTCCTGCTTCCTGCCCTGCTTGAGTTCCAGTCCTGACTTCCTTTCGTGATGAACAGCAATTTGCAGTGTAAGCTGAATAAACCCTTTCCACCCCAACTTGCTTCTGGAACATGATGTTTGTGTAGGAATAGAAACCCTAAGACAAGGATTAAGGCCCAGAAATTCAAATGAACCAGCAATGTATGTTGACCACACAGAGGTTAAAAGCATCCCAGCACATGGCTGTTATATTTACTGAAGGCCTAACAACAACTTTCTTAGTGTTTCTCCACATTCATATCACTCATTCATACACAGAAATCTTTAGTGGAAAGTCCATCAATAACACGGCGAAAGCAGAGAGAAAGACTGTACCTACTGTACATGAGGCAGAGCTGTGAGATGTGCTTGTTACCACTCTTCCTCCCTCTCTGTTCTGACAACTGAACTCCGAGAGCACAGGTGGCCATCAGAAGCGCCAACTTTTGGTGGCGTATCTGCGTACGGAAGATGTCTCAGAGCAGTACTTTTGTAAGGGTGTTTGTCCAATAGCTTTCTGTTTGCCCTTGCGAGTTTGCCATTGAGAGATGATGAATAGAACCATTTCTGGAACTCAAATTAAAAGTAAACAGAGCCGGGCCTCTCATGTGTGACCGATAAGTTGTGTCCAATTATGACACCAGGGCAGCCCTGTCCTTCAGAGTCATTAGGTGCCGTGTCAGATGGCTGGGAGTCAGGAAGCAGTGGCACAGCCAGGCTATTAAGTGTTAAATGTTACAGATTTAAATGCAGTGTGCTATAGCTCTCAATTAACCATGCTAATGAGAGACAGGAGGCATGGAGGAATGCTGTCAGTAATCATAAAATATACATCCAACACAGTGCTTTAAATATCCTCTACCTCAATCAGGGATAAAAGAGGGGCAGAACGGACACAATTTTGTATTTTTTTTCCCTCTGAAAGCTCTCCAAAGAATTTACAAGCACAGCGCAGGCTGCCATCAAGAGAAGAAGTCCTCTGAGCCCATGACCTTTGGAGCTGCTCACCAGCCATCATCTCTGTTTCCCCGCATTGTAGAGTCCCCTGATTTCTAACCCTAACTCCTTACGTGCCAGGATGAGGGCTTGAGTTTGTGTTCTACCAGAAGTTTCCATTAGGTAAGAGGAAGCAGATTCTTTGATCTTCCAAGATAGTGCCATTTTAAATACAAGTCTTAGGACTGGCTACCCCCATTCCTTTGTGGGCCATTGAATGTATCATCAGTTGCCACAAATCTCCTTCAGAGCCCTTATTCT
Source organism: Rhynchomys soricoides (assembly GCA_019843965.1). Taxonomy (NCBI): domain Eukaryota; kingdom Metazoa; phylum Chordata; class Mammalia; order Rodentia; family Muridae; genus Rhynchomys; species Rhynchomys soricoides. Next base: position 9,548,648 of record JADRCH010000028.1, on the reverse strand, counting down.
GCTCTTGGTGTTTGCAAGCAGCTTCAAGGGTCCCTGGTTGAATTTGGATTTTTCCAGGTCTCACACGATCCATGTTTCTGTGAGTAAGTTGATGTCACACCTCGCTTTCTGGTCTCTGCTCACGTGCTTCTGGAAGTCTGGTCTATTCCATCACCCTGGAGGAGAGCTCTCTTTGGTCTTTTATTTCAATAGGAGTTAGTGTAAGAGACCATCTCGGAACAGCTCTTATTTGAATGTGATAAACTTGTGTAAAATTTTTTTTTATTTAGCTTAGTGTTATGTATCTGGGTTGTAGCCTATATTAACAGAGGTTTTTCTAAAACAGAAAGGTATCTATCTTGCTGCCTGAAGTTATGCTGGTCAGCTTGTTCCTAGAGCTTTACATTTTGTTTTAGGGTCTTTCTGGATTGTGTAAAAGGGGTCAAGAAAAAAAAATCCGGAAACCACAGTCTATGGATTACTGTTAAAACGAGTGAAGACCAGGAAGCCTGGAACACACTGTACCCAAAGTGTGTTCTCAGAACCCTGTTGTTGTTTTTCTCTTTTAACTCCTCCCCATATCATCCTAGACTTTTAACTTTGAGATATCAAAAAATCACTTCTGCTTTATCCAGTGAGTATTTCTAACACCTGGTACAAGATATGAGCACAGTGGGGACTTTTCCAGTGAGTGAACAAACGGGTATACTTTCTAGTGGAATTCCCATTTGTGTGAGGTTAGCAGGGTAAAACAGAGGAATCCAGTGTCCGTGGTCAACAGGGTAGATTTTCGCACAGAGTCATCACTGAGTAAAACTGAACCTTCAGGATTGGCTTAGACTCTGCTGTGTTTTCCTTCATTTAGTTATATTTGTTTCTCTCGGGCAGGGCCAGGTTGGCCTCCAACTCACAATCCTACTTCTGTCTCCCAAGTGTCCAATCCTTGCAGGCACGTGCTCCATGGACTCCTTCCCCCAGCACAGTGTGCTAGGTGTCCTCAGTGTCTTTCACCATGGGACCCTATATTGCTCCCTCTCCATACAGGAAGCAACGTAGGACAATGTTGTCAGTGGAAGGATGACAAAGGATCTGACAGGAAATGTTAAATATGGGAAGAGCTACTATTTGTAGAGAAAGACACAAAGGATCACAAGGGCGAGTGTGTTTTTCCTTTCTGTCAGCGCGTGTTGATTGCACACAACAATGGCTCCCATTTCACACAAATGCACGCACTTCAGCAGTGGTCACTCCTCCCTGCTCTCCCTTCTGGTTTCCCTTTCATCCCTCCATCTTTCCCTCTGGTCCCTGTCCTTTCTGTAAGGGTGCCTTTTTTTTTTTTTTTTTTTTTTTTTACTTAACATAAAGATCTTGCTAAAAATCAAAGCAATGCAGAGAACAGAAAACAAGCTCACAGATGGTGTTAGTGACTTCTCAGGTCCACTCTGAAGTTGTTCTATCCTGTCTTCTATCTCTCATTTGCAACTTCTTGGCTGAGAGGCTGCATCCTTAGCACCTCACCTCCATTTACCCAAGGCTTTGTTTTGTGGTGGTTTCCTATTGCTTGATTCATCTTAATGTTGTCACAGAATTGTAATAGAGAAGACTCCCTGGCTGAAACACTGAGAATTCTTATGTGCAAACTCATTTCCTTGTCATTACAAAAGGGCTACACTAACAGTGAGACTTTCTTATGGAAATACAGAAAGATATGCAATTTTAGAGTACAGCGTAATTGCTGATGCTATCTTACTGCTTCTTTTTCTACAACCAGGAATCCAGCCCCCACACTGTACCAAACGAGAAAGCCTTGACGTGTAACTGAATGAGTTATAATCGTTTGCATGGATTTGTTGTGACATGTGAAAGCATCCCGAATAGCTGCAACATCATAAGCTAATTACGTGCAACTGTTAGATTGAATTTAAAATGATATTCTTTTAGCTGGCCATTACTGTTCATGGTTTTCCATTATTCAACCAGCCATCTGGCCAAACAATAACATGCTGTGAGGTTAGGAAGCCTGGGTACAGAGGTTGTGTCCTTTCGAGCCTAAGTGAGGCTGGTGTGGTGGTCTTCAGATTTAGTTGTTTTTGTGACAGAGTCTCACTTTGGAGCCTTGCTGATCTGGAACTTATTATGCAGCATCGGCTGACCTTGAATTCACAGCAGTCCTCCTGCCCCAGACTTCCTGGGCCAGTATTACAAGTGAACCACAATGCTCAGCTTCTTGAGGATTTTTCATGCTACAGTCTTTGCTTTAGGTCTCTGTTTCCTGTTGATAGCTGTGTGTATCACACAGTTTGCTTTCTTGAAACTGTTAGAAGCTGATATGTATGTGCTACCAAATAAACTTAGACAGTGTTGGAGGGAAGAGCCTGGGCATAGGGAACACGAGTGATAGGAGTCTCGGGCAATGCTACAAAGTAGAAGTACAAACCTATGTTCAGGTAATAGACATGATTTGACAAGAAGAAAAGAAAACCCTTTGCCCTCTTCTCACCAAGAGTTTGATGGTGTCTTGAACTGTTTAGACTTTAAGAGAACCTATCTTCAGTGCCCAAGATGGGGCTTCCAAAGCAGGGACAGAGTAGTACAGAGCTGAGAGGAAACTGGTAGGCAGTTAGCAGCCTCGTGTGAAAACACCCTCCTTTCTCAACTGCACCAACAACCTTGCTTACCTAAGCACTTGTCTTAGTTCCAAGGGCCCGGACTGTGGTCTTCCCACCAGCTATGTGGGACTCACTTGGAGTGCATTGGGAAGAAACCTGTTTGGGTTCACGAGAGGTGAGAGAACAGCTCCAAATATATAGGACTAAATCTATACTAAGTCCTGGGCTTGCTGGGCAATTGCTAAACATAGGCGTCCAAAAAGCAATGTTTGGTTATGGCTGATGTTGTATGGTATGCCCAGGTCTACTTTCAGAGGTAGCAGGATGCTTACTGATGGAGTGAAGCTCTGTTTTATGCTCGTAACCTTTGTGGGATTTTACCTTGCTACAAATAGGCACAGAGGAGGCTCTATCCACCGTTACGAATTTTCTTTTAGGGGAAGGCTCCATCATTTTCCTGTGGAAATGAAGTTTAAGTGTCTGACACTTATATTAACACGGGAACTCTAAAAGAGGTTTTCAGTATATTTCCCATTTTTGATGGTAAGACTCTAGAGTGGCTGGGCTCTTTACCAAGAGGGAAAGAAATGGAGCTAGAGACACCACTGAGTTCCCAGCAACAAGGGCAGCACAATGTATGAGCAGGTCACGCTAAAATGCCAGGATGGCCTCCCCTCAAATGCTTTGTCCCCCCAGCCACACCAAAGGCAAGTGGGATTATTTTTGTGAGAAAGATACATTTGTAGACTTAATGCTGCATATGTTTGAACTCTTTCCAAAACGATGCATTCATCGATGCTTAAAACATTTAGAAAGATCCTTTATGGGAGGCTGCATTAGCTATTTCCTGGTGGTGTGATGTGTTTATGTTTGAGTTACAGTTCAGTTCTTGGCGTCCTCAGCATGCAGTAGTTGCAGAGAGTCTTTGAATTAGTGTGAAACGACACGGCTTGTTTTGTTTATTAGACTTGGTCTTTACAAAGCTGGGGCTCAATGCTCCTGAGCCTGTGGTGAACACTTGACTGTGATAGGTTGGAGGGGAAGAAAAAAGAAATCCTGATGATTGTTTTGACACTGGGTTTTTCATTAAAAAGGAACACAGCCAATTCCCCAACCACCCCCCCCCCCAGCACAAAACAACAACAAAAAAATCAAGCTGCTGCAAGAATCTATGGAGTAAAACTCACTAAAGAGAGCCAATCCTTTGTATCTGTGTCTAGTGTGGCCCGCCCCACCTCAGTGTAGGAAGGTAGAAAAACAAAATTAGGCTCTTTGTAATTCCTGACATTGCTTATGATTATTTGTCAAAGAAAGCAACGTAAGTAGGTTAGAATTCCGCCCTGTGAATATGGAGACATAGACTAGAGGGAGCCGATGAATGCACATCCCATAATATTTGACGCTCCAGATTTTACTCTTAATTTGAAATCCTCTTACTCACAGAATCCCTTCAAGCAAGCCCCCGGCAGATACTTTATTTACTTCTCTTCTCTGCCCTCTAGGGCTGTGCATTTGGGTAAAATATCACAGTGGCTGTTATGGTACAAGCCACGGCCATTATAATTCTTTGAGACCGTCAGAGGCAGTGTGACATGTTTTGGAGTCCCTGCCACTGATGGGCATAAGCACACCAGTCCTTAGGCCCTTGGGTAAGGACGGGCTCAGTGTGCACATGTACTTGACTATCCTCCAAACAAAAGGCCACTGGCAGCAAATAACAAATGTTTGGGAAGAGTCCCAAGGCAACCAAGATTCATTCTCCTCCTTATCTGTAACTGTAGGATAAACATTGTATCCAAGACATGCTGATGATCTATGCTCCCATATCTAGTGGGGCTCTCTGGGTAGCAACCACAGTGGAGAAAGCGGTCGTTTTTGTTTCTGGTGTAAATATTCACAAGGACTCCAGTCTTTCCCCAACCCTTTCAGCTGTGGTCACTGGAGACAGTGTGCAGGTTGACCAGAAGGCTCAAAGACCTGTTAGTAATGTGTCCAGAAATGAAAAAATACCTCCCCCAAGTGATTCTTCTACTCTGCAACTACCGAAGTACCTTCTGTTGTTGTCTAAGTCAGATTTTTCGCAAACCCAGCAGGTTAAAGTTTGGGATTGGATTGTTCTGAGTAGTGTTCTGAGCTTTGTAGGAAGTATCCCAGCATGTCTGTCCTCAGCCACTCACCCTGAGCATCTCCACAGTTACTGAGGCAGTGCCAAATTTCCTCCTCAGGGAAACAAATTCCCTCTTGAACACCAATAGTCAAATTGTAAGCCCCGTTTTTTTCCGGGTCTGTAAATTACTTTAATGACTTCAAATTAACACAAGAGTTACTCATTCTCTCTTATATGTCAAATATTCAGTTTTTAAAAAAATGATTTATTTATTTATTTTATGTATATGAGTATACTGCACCAGAACAGGGCAATCTGATCCCGTTACAGATGGTTGTGAGCCACCATGTGGTTGCTGGGGATTGAACTCTGGTCCTCTGGCAGAGCAATTAGTGCTTTTAACTGCTGAGCCGTCTCTTCAGCCCCAAATATTCAGTTTTTAGTGCTTACTAAGAAGGACCTCATGCAGATATGTGTTTTCCTGCTTGAACATCTGTGAGACAGCTGTGGTGCTTACTGTGTACCTACAGTTACCCTGGTGGTAAATGCATATCCACTGTCACCTTTTTTAGTGACTCTACACCAGTGGTTCTGAACATCCCTTTAATACAGTTCTTCATGTTGTGGTAACCCCAACCATTATATTATCTCATTGCCACTTTATAACTGTAATTTTGCTACTGTTACAAGTTGTAATGTAAATATCTGGTATGCAACGCACAAAGGGGTTTTGACCCACAGGTTGAGAGCTCCTGCTCTATACAGACTGTGGTCAGTAATATGAAGGGCCAAGGGGCCCTGATGTATTTTCTACATCACGATTCATCCAGTCCTTATGATCAATGTTGCTATTAAGACTCTATATTGGGCATTCTTCTATCTTGGACTTTTTTAAGTGCCTGTGATCTACTTGACATTGATGACACTGGGCTCTCAAAAGAGACAAAAGCTATATTCCATAGCTGCCCACCCAGCAGGGTGGGACCTCTGAGGTTAGATCTGCTTGCCCAATTGGCAGTGGGGACTTTACAGGAAGGGAGAAGGAGAAGCTGCTTGCTGGGCAGTAAGAAAAGGGAGGTTTGTGGTCTTTTGTGCTGTCTGGTTATCAGTCTCTTTTAGGCCTTATATTTAATGGGGGAAAGTCACTGTACTGTGTTTGGGGGATTTGAACTTGAGAAGGTCAGAGATTACTGGCAGACAAGCTAGCCTTTATTGTGTGTGCCTGTTTCTGGAAAGTTCCTTTTGAAACACTGTTGAGTGGATTCTGGAGGGTTCTCATGAAAGGTGGCTTTGAGGATTTTTCTTCTGAGCTTGTCTAGACTTTACCAGTATCACCGTCACATGCATTATTGAGAGCAGAGGGTTCCCAGCTATATGGAGAGGCTGAGAATGGCAGAATGAGCGGAACTAGAAAGAATAAGGTATATGGGCCTCTGAGAGAAGGAAAGAAAGACAGGGATTAGATTTCCTCCTCTTTAATAGTGGAAAGAAATGAAGCCTTGGCAACATAATGCTTAAACCCAGAAAGATCTGTGTGTTCTGAATGAACCGGTTTGCAGAACTGTAACGTAATGTCTGAATGACTTCAAGTGACTAAATTTGTAATAATCTTTAGGAGTTGTTGTAAGAGTTGTGTATGTACAGCAGAGGATTCCTCGGAATGGCACTGCTGAGTTAAATGATGGGTCTCTGTGGAACTTTATTAAAAACTGTCCAGATGGCTTTCGGAGCTGGCTGTGCTCCTACTGACTTTGAAGAACAGTGATGCCGATTAAAACACAGACTGATGTATATCAGCCCACCCATGATCACTTTTGAGGAAAGACTTCTAGATTTGGAATTTAGAAAAAAGGGGAAATCAGTAGACAAGTGTTTCTATGTTTGGCGGTTTACGGAGATGGTAGAATGATAGCTATAGATGAGAGGTTTTCTGGAGAACATTGTGTATGGAATGTTTCCAGAGAGTTAATGATGTCTGGTCTCACAGCCCAGTAATAGCCAAATGAAACTAAAGGAAAACTCCATAGCATGTGTCCTCTAGTCGTCTGCCACACTTGCTGGTAGTAGTTGCATCAGTCACTTTTCTGCTAATGTGATAAAATACCATGACCCAAAGTAACTTATATAAGAGTTCATTTAGTTAATGGTTCCAGTTAGTTAGAGTCCAGGCATGTAGGATCAAGGGCAGGGGCAGGGGCAGGGGCAGGAGCAGGAAACTGGTTGGTCACATTTCATCCACACACAGGATGCAAAGAAAGATAGTGAGAGTCAGGGTAAGTATCCAAACCCAAAAGGTCTGCCCCATAATCTTCCCAAACAATGCCACTGAATGGGAAGCAAGTGTTTAGATACACAAGCTTATGAGGGACATTTCTCATTCAAACCACAAGGTAATGTACACTAGGGAGTAACTTTTATTAACAATAACATTCACTTTTTGCCAATTCAGAGACTGAATCTATTTAACTTTATTTGCATCTATCTGTCACATATGTAAGAACTGCTCCTGATTTCTCTCTCTCAGCACCCTGTGACATTTCTGTGTGGTTTTGAAGAGTCCTGATATCAAAGAGAAAAATGAATTAGTTTGTTAAGAGTAGGTAGGTAGACAGGTGCCACAGATGCTCCAGTTCGGGCTTTGCCTCAGGAGGAGACTCGGATCAACCCAGAGTTCAATGCTGCAATGTAGGCTTTGGAATGGGAGGGAACTCAGAACAACCTTGAGTTCAGCAAGGAGAAGGAAGGACTTGTAGTCAAGAGGGAGAGAACAGGGTTTACTGGGTGGAAACATCAGGGCAGAAGGAAGACTGTGGCTAACCTGACTTACCAGGAACATTGTTGAAGAAGGGCTATGTAATGGGGTGTTGGCAGTGGGCCTGAAGGGTTTGGTCATGCGTTGTAAGGAGGGCAGTTCTGCTGAGGTGTCTGAGCAGGATCCTTGCAGCAGCTCCACAGAGCCAAGGTCACTCTCTAGAGGAGGAGAGGGCCCTGAGAATCTGTTGGCCAAAGAGGTTGTGGGATGATCTGAATTTGTTTCCAGGGACCCACATAGTAGAAGAACTGACTCCTGCAAGAGATTCAGGAGCAAGCATGGTTCAGGAAGAGCTGAGAGTTCTACATCTTCATCTGAAGGCTGCTAGCAGAATACTCACTTCTAGACAGCTAGGATGAGGGTCTTAAAGCCCACACCTACTCCAACAAGGCCACACCTCCTAATAGTGCCTCTCCCTGGGCCAAGCATATATAAACCATTATACCTTCCACACCCAACCAACATTTATCTGGTTTTTCTTTTTCCCATCTAGTAGAATTTGTGCTGCTCATATATATATGTTCTTAGATGTGTGTCCTTCTACTGGATCATAGTGGTCAACTTACCATGGCCTATATCTGTGGTTCTCAACTGTTCTAACATTGTGACTCTTTAATCCAGTTCCTCATGCTGTGGTGACCCCCAAACCATTATTTTCATTGCTACTTCATACTTCATAACTGTAATTTTTCCACTGTTATGAATTGTCATGTAAATGTCTGTGTTCTCTCATGGTCTTAAGTGACTCTTGTGAAAGGGTAGTTGGACCTGCAAGGGATCATGACCCACAAGTTGCGAAACACTGGCGTATACTCTTAGAGAAAGCAGATTCTCCTTCTCCCAGTAACTATCAATTGCCAATAGCTCCTTGGCTAGAGGTAGGGCTTTGTGTCTACCTCTCCTCTCCATGATGGAATTTAGTCTAGCTTGATCTTGCACAGGCTTTGTAAATGCTGTGACAATGTCTGGATTCATATATGTACCTATCCCAATGTGATTTTGGACACTGTTTCTGTACTCACCCACCTCCCCTGGCTTTTAGAGTATTTCTGCCCCCTTGTCTCCAATGAGTATTGAATCTTGGGAGGAAGGGATGTGATACAGTTGTCCCATTGATGGCTCAGCAATCTGCAGTCTCTTCTGTACCTTGGCCAGTAGTGGGTCTCTGTATTAGTCCCTAGCTACTGCAAATGGAAGTTTCTCTGATGCAAGTTGAGAGATGCATGAATCTGGGCATATAATGAGAACTCACATTAGAAGTCAGGTTAATATTTTGCCCATTTGGCAGAATTATAGTAGCTATTCTCCACTGGAGTCTATCTGGGGAAGGCTAGAGCTGCCTGGTCTGCTCTGGTCTGCTCTTTTCACCATCATCTTTTTCCCTCTCTGCTTGCTTTTCCCATCTAATTGAACGTATGGCAGAAGCCCCGAGGACCCTCATGTTGGCTGCTAGAGACAGAGCAAAAATGGCGTCTGTGAGTATGGAATTTTGAGTTGGTGAATCTATCTTCTTCCCAAATTGTCTCTCAAAGTAAATACATGCCAGGCCTACTTCCATGCTCCATTTCTGCAGCTCTCCTGGAGGTTCCAACGCGTTCAAAAGCCATCAAGGACAGAATCAGCTTCTACTCACAGTTCATTTTTGCACGTCTTAGCTGATTCTGTCATTAAGGGCTTCCAAATGGTGTTCAACCTTGATAGACACTGAGGTTATTCACTCAGTTCTCTTCCCAGAATGCAGTCAGTTGGGCTACTGCTAGAGAGCAGACAAATTCTTTGTCCCTTTTCTCAAAGTGTTTCTTCAAAGTTAAAAAGTTCTAAAATTTGAAGTCAATTAATGGGCTCACCAGTCCTGGGTTCTGGGCTAGATAAGGGTCACCATTGTGTATTGATATGTTAATGGAGTTGTTTCTGCTTAGGAACTGCTGCTAGGCAGAGCCACTCACAGCTACTTACTTGACTGGGGAACTCTGGCCATTCCTCCAGACTCTCCTTTCTGCATACAAGCGCATTTGTAAATCAACTTTAAGCCCTGGAAATATGTTATTGTTTGTTATTGTTATCTGAACGTACTATGGTGCCCTAGTAAAAAACCTGGCAAATAATTCTATTTGATTTTATCTTTTCCTTTGAGCTGAACATGTTATTTGCAAATAAAAGACAAAGCAGCCCAGGCAAACACAGTACAATCTATTCCTTATCACTAGTTTCTTGGGGGGAGTTTGTCTAATGTTATTTTTCCTTTTTAGTATGCTTGCTGTAATCCATTTATTTTCCTTTCATTGCTTGCTCAGACTTTATTCTGGAGCAGCACTCTTACCATGATTATGTCTGGAATCCCCTGAGATCTCGAGCTAAATTGTGTGGAACAGATGCTGCTGAAAGATTTCATTCAAATGCCTAAAGAATATGCAATTCCATCCCTTAAATTCCCTTTAGTATATGAAGTACTTGGTGAGTTGCTGATCTCTTTATTTAAACTTTGTTAAAGCTTATGCTCTTATTTTTTAATGCATATGTTTGACACCACTAGCCACTATTTTTAATTGGGGCTCATTATTTAAAGGGGGATCCATGATAGATATGTGTCTTTCTTTTATGTTTGATTATATGAAATAGTCCTCGGTGAGTGTTCATTTAGATTTAGTGAACAATGACTAACTATTATAAAAGCTGCTTCAATGGTTTGTAATAACATTGGAAACATTGGTGGTAGAGTCCACCACCCACCATACCCTTTACACATGTATTTTGCTCTATACGAGAGAACACACCCAAAGGAATAAAGAGGCAGGGCCTTGTATCTAGACCCAAATGCTCCAGACCGGCAGACTTTAGGGTTATAAAAGCCTCTTATTGAGTTTTGTGCTCAGAAGCTCCCAAATTCCTTCAAGAAACTACAAATATGTATTTCCTGATACATTTTAATGGGATGTCTTCAGAAACCTCTTTGAATCATAAACAAGTCATTGTGTAATGTGGACATTAATACTGAGATATTTACCTTGGTCAGTATGGGAACTTTATAGATTACGACATCATATAGCAATATGTAAAGATTGGACAGACTTTTGAGTGTGAAAGGTGCTGCCTGACAGCTCGCAAGAAGGTGTTGGCTAGAGTTTGAGATGGTTGTTTGAGGAGAAATCAGGAACCATACCATGATCTCTTCTGGTGACAGAGTGGTACAGTTGAGTTCATCAAGGAAATCTTAGAAGCAGAGATGTGCACATACCTTCCAGATCCAAGTCTTCCCACAGCTTGTGCATGGCATGGATTTCCTGCATGCCCCATGGCCAGTGGTCCACAGATATGAACCAGGCCCTGTAATGCTGTGTATCCAATGTAGGCTGGAACAACTCTCCTACCTAGGTCATTTGGAAACCTGAGGGGCTCCATGTCTCTGAAGAGGAACCTTGTGGAACCTAGTGAGTTCTATCAACTCTGCTATATGTCCTTAGATTCTCAAGTCAACTTTCTCTTGACCACCAGATGGGAGACATGAACCTTCAGGGTTATTCATGCTTTCTTTTCTTCAAGCAATAGCTCATGAAGTATCAGGGCATGGTTTCTTAGGACATGTGCCATTCCCCCAGCCTTGAGTAGGACAAACAACCTGGCTGGAGTCAGTCTGGCCTCTCTTCATTTGCATTTCCTACAGGAGCCTTGAAGGCTTGACCGCCTGCTGAGCTTGTTGAAATAAAGGATTGGGTCTTTGGGCCTTCCCTTTAAAAGCAATATGGAATAATAAACTTTAAGCCTTGATATGTTTGCCTTGGCTTCATTCTTCTCTCCCACCCCATCCCTTTTTCATTTTCAGCCTCCCTTTCAGATAGACCCGATTCATCCATGACTGCTGGACAGCTACAAGGACAAGAAAGGAAAGAACCTGGTCAAGACACAGAAGGATTCACAGAGGCAGTGAGCCTATAGATACTGATGAAAGCACACAAACTTCTCTTGGTTTGGGGGTGTTTTCTCCTATCATTGTTGGGTATCTGCTCCACACCATTGACTTGTGGTTCTTCTTCCTCATCTATGCCTGTAATTTGAAGGTTTGGTGTTTTTCATAGTGACCCACACGTCTCCTGTGTTCCTGTCTAGAATTTTTAAATTGTCTGGGTGGACACCAAACCCTCTTAGTACCGCTGCCCAGAACCACAGTGGGAGTGCTTGTGCCTGTGTGGATGGTGGATACCCAGAACCGAATCCATATGTCCATCATGAGGAAGCTTTAAAGAAAGTCGGTGGCATCACTTTAGCAGCCATCCAAGAAACCGGTTATCACTGAAAGAACGAACAATTGTGTTGTAATTTTTTTTTTTTTAAAAGAAATGGACAGAGTGGGGGAAAGTACTATTTAAGTTAAATTGTGGGTGAGAAGAACTCAATGCACAACCATATTCTGTTACCTTTTGCCTCCAAAGAAATTCAAAATCCCAATTGCGATTTTACAGATTTCAACTGAGCTTCAACCGTAGCCACACAGTAAAGCTGAAATCCTGAAGTTCCCCCCCCCCCCCCCATTCATTTACTTTATTCTGGGTGGGGAAATGGAGTTTTTGATGATTCTCTGCAGAATAAGAGAGTCACACCAGCAGCTGCTATTGGCGCCTCACAGCTAACTCTTCACAGAGTGAGAAGTTGACAGCCCCAGCCTAGGAACTATTAAGAGTGGGCAGAAGTTTGTGCATCTTGGTGTTACTTATTTTGGGCAGTCAGTGGTCTTGGTGGAATCCTTAAGCATTCTTTGTGCTCTCGGTTGCACACACAGCCCTTGTAATTTAAAAGACACTTTATTTTCCATACATGTTTTCTAGATGACAAGGTTAGAATCTTCAAAGGGGGAAGTAAAATATTAAAGATTCCAGGTGAGTTGAGAAAAGGCAATTAAAGATTGAAACCCCGGCACTGTGATCTTCAGGTTCACCCCCGTGAGGGCTTTCTGGTCTACCGTCCTTCCTGCACTGAACCATGGAAAGAAAACACATCAAGTCTTTGAAAACTGGGGACTATTGTCTGACAGAGGTCTTGCCACTTAAAGAATCAATTAATTTTCTACTCCTTTAGTTCAGGAAGACATAACAGTAGGATCTTATACAGCTTTTGAAATGCTGATGTATACTGTCTCCTTATAAGAAAAGAACTGAAACCAGCTTTCATGTTCTCTACAGGACAAAAAGAAAAAGAGCAACGTTTGCGGCTTTGATACCGTTCCTTTCAAAGTCTGGTTCGTGATGTATGGTGTCAGTGTGTTTCATGGACTCACATACACACTCACAGTCACACAGACTCATACATGCTCTCTCACATACACGCACACTCTCACACAAACACACACATACACAAACTTTTCTCACAAATACTCATACACATATGCGTCCACACATACATACCCTTTCTCTTACACACACACACACCACACACACACACACACTCACACACATTGACTCAGAGAGGCTTTGCTATGAAGACAACCTGGTCTTTTTAGTCCTCCAAGCCGGAGGACTTGCAGTTCTTCCATGGTCAGATGGATGATCAGAACAGCGTGGAAAGACAAGGGCAAGAAAAGCTCTGATTTATCTACTCCTGAACTGATTTAGACATGTGCAAGAAGATGATGCATCATTGAATTACGACAAGCAGGACATTAATGAGAACGAGAAGAGGGTGACTGGGGCATACCGACACCCACACTGCCACCCATAATCATGTGAGCCACACTGCCTTGTTTTACGTGGCAGAGTGGTACCTGCCCTGCTTCAGAGTAGTTTAATGAACACTTTAGATGTGCAATTAGCGGAGCTCTTGTCTTCCCTCAAAGTGCTGGCTTGGGAAAGTGGTAGATTATAAAGTTGTGATACAAAATTTCAGACTGCAATACAGCGAATCCCATTGGCCAAGGAAATAGGCAGACATACTTGGGCAAATATGAATCTGGGAGAGGCAAGTCTTAAAGCAATGTCATTTTGTAGTGAGGAAAATAGGCTGCTGAAACATCCCAGTTACCTTCAAAATGACAGTCAAAGAAACACAAGCAGAGAGGGACTCTGTCATACTGATTGGGTCAGGCAGATAGATACTCTAGTCTCTTGGAGGTTTGTGTTAAGAACTTCTCCAGATGATCTGACCTGGAGGTAACTTTTCTTGATCAACTGGGAGAAGAAAGAAGGTATATCAAGTGTCCCAGAGGCAACTGTGAAGGACAGACCTGCCACACGAGACTGGCAGCAGAGGGATGGAGAGGAATGGCGATTTTGTTTGCCTTTTCATGTATATGTGTTTGGTGTTGATGTATGTGTGTGGGGAGGGGGCATATGTGAATGTGGATGCATGTACGCATGTGTACACATGCCTATGGAAGCCGGAGGCTGAGGTCACGTGTTTTCCCCAGTTGCTCTGGTCTCTCACTTGAACCCAAAGCTCTCCGGTTCTGCTAGTTTAGCTTACGGTCAACTCCATGATACCTGCTGTACTTCTGAGGCTTAGCTTACAGATAGGTGGCCATCGCTTACAGATAGGTGGCCATCGCTTA
>JADRCH010000028.1:9235549-9534596 GCA_019843965.1 Rhynchomys soricoides | reverse complement strand
GCTTACAGATAGGTGGCCATCGCTTACAGATAGGTGGCCATCGCTTACAGATAGGTGGCCATCCTTGCCCAGCATTTACGTGGGTGCTGGGGATAAGAGCCCAGCCTTCAAACCTATGTAGCACAAGGCTGTACCGACTGAGCCATCTCCCCAGCCCTGGAGACAGAGGGTCCAGTGGCACATGACCCCTATCTGTGTGGTCACCTTTCTAGGAGCTCTGGGAAAAATCTCTTTGGTTTATGTTCCACAGTAGGTTTCTTTTCATTATTTCCTTGTCTATAGGTCAGAAAGGAATATTTCAATGTGCATTTTTTTTCTCTTTTTCTGATGATTAGGAAAAAGACCGCTGGTGGAAATGTACTCTTTACTATTATTTTTTCTCATTCAAGAACCCCCATGTTATTTATGAGAACATGCTTGCCCAGAGTTAGTTGTGTTCTCATTTTGTGTTGAGTGTGGACCCTGGGTGACCCTCGCTGTTTGTAGACACTACAGTACTGTTGGTTATATGCGAGAAATGAGTTTCAAACTACCCCTTGTAAACTAAAAAGAACTCTCTGCAAATGACCTTATTGAATTATCCCTAAAATCAACAAAACAGCAGGTCAGAAAAACTCTTCAAGACCTTTATAGCAATTACCTGATACTGGGTGAGCACTGTTTTGGTCTTTCATAAGGTACGTCTGATAGCTCGTGTTCTTATAAAAGATTCACTATTAAACACATTTTAGGTCAGCTTTGATATTTATAAAATACACCTGCCTCTGGTCTCCATGGATCCCATGGCGCATAAATAGCCTGATTATTTTGCCCTCATTTGGAGGATGATTGGAGGCAGCTTTGTGTTTCAGATCTGAGAGGCACAGTCGATGGCATTTTTCATTAGATAATCTAAAATGTTATGCTGAAGCCAGGCAAGGGAGTACAGCCTCACCTCAGTTTGCAGCTGGGGCTGACCAGAAGTGGCTTTGGAAGGAGCCGCTTCTTTGTCTCTTTCCTCCTTTCCAGATGATTCTATAGCAGCTCTTTGGTCACTCACGGTTTATTCTCAAGACTCTCACTCCGTTTTGCCTTCGGGTTAGTCTTCCCTCCCAAATTCCAGGCACCACTGGGCACATTGGGGCCCAACAGCTACTCTTGTAGACGACTTTG
Source organism: Rhynchomys soricoides (assembly GCA_019843965.1). Classification (NCBI taxonomy): domain Eukaryota; kingdom Metazoa; phylum Chordata; class Mammalia; order Rodentia; family Muridae; genus Rhynchomys; species Rhynchomys soricoides. Next base: position 9,533,444 of record JADRCH010000028.1, on the reverse strand, counting down.
TGCTGAATCCTTCACTCCTTTTCAACAAACAGTTGGGTTTCCACTTGATCCTGTCTTTCCAGATAGCTGCTCATTTCATTCAGTGCCTTCCGTGTTTAAATCCAGTGCTCCAGGGAGTGATGGGTTTGCAGGTAAGGGGAACCCATAGATAGATGGAAAGATTCTTAGGCCTTATTCTGAAAAGTCAGGTATTGTATGAACAAAAACATGGTATATTTTACCTTTAATTTAAATTGGTAACACACACACACACACACAGAGAGAGAGAGAGAGAGAGAGAGAGAGAGAGAGAGAGTCAGCACTAAGCATTTGCTTTTCATGTAGCCTGATTCCTTTTTCCCACCTTTGCAGGAGAAGACAGAGCTAAGGTACTCAGTGGTAAGCAATGCAGACAATAAGAACAGAATAAGTAAAAGCCAAATCTTGTATTCCCATACTTCCTCCTCAACCCTGTCTCTCTTCCAGAGGCAAGATCGTTGACAGTGTGTGTTTTGTTGTTTGTTTGTTTGTTTCTGGCAGTTCTGATGACATGTGAAACTAATACTTGTGCCTCCATTTCATGCTTTTCAGGTATAAATATCCTGTATCAAGTTTCCTGTGAAAGAAGGGGGTTGGGTTACACGTATATTTGACTGTATTGTTATTCCCATGGTGGTTATTCTTGATTGGATTGAGAAGTGCTTGGGAGATTGGAAAGAATCGCTCTGGGTGTGTGTACATAAAGGAGTTATCAGAGAGAGAGGAGTAATGATGATTCACCTTGCATGTGGTAGTGTCTTCCGCCAGCTTGGGGGTGGGATCTAGTTGAAATAAAAAGAAGAGAGCACCTTCCACCATCGCCTGCTTCCTGGCTGCTGTGATAGGAACTGTTCCCACTGCCTCTCAGCATGGAACCTTGGGAAACCCCAAGCCCAAATCAAAATGTTTTACCCTTGAGCTCCCCAGCACAGTGGCTGAGAGCATCACTATTACATATCATTTCTGATATCCACTTTATGCCCAGAGTCCCACGTTTGCCCTGACATTGTTTATATTCCATTTTTTCTTTCAATACAAATATGCAATGCCTTCATGGACTCCCAGATTTTGCTCTCAAAATGTTACAAATTGTTGGCCACGGCAGAGGAGAGCTGTAGATCAGTGTTTTACTTTCTACTGCATCTGGGTGACATCACCCATAATTCTATATCAGCATAATTCAGGGAAATTCATTTCATACTGCTGAAGAACTTAAGGAGCACAGATTTTAAAAATGGACAGAGTTGGAAACTACACACCTACATGGAGAAATCCTTTAGCCTACATTTTATGTTTTGGGACATGGGGACCCCAGGTCTGTTTCCATAGTGCTTACTCATGTATTCAGTGATATTTCTCAAGTGCCTGCCCTGGTGTGCGGTGTTTTATAGCTACAGGGGCAAGAGACAGACATGTCTTGGCTCTTAAGAATTTTTATCACTGGTGGAGAAATGTGCTAAACACACATGTTATGTGATATAAGATGCTACTTAGTGCCACATGGTGCCCTGGAGGGCCTGGGCTGAGAGTAGAAGGTCATAAAGATAGGGATGTTGGCTGGAAAAGGCCAATTACAGCAATTAATTTTGAAAATGTAAAGATGTAACCGATACATGAAAGCACACACTGCGCACCTTAACCAAATGGTATGATAATTGATACATGTCTGTGTTGTAACATTGGGGTCACCGCAGATTAGGACTCAGATGTGCCTACACCATAGAACGCAATATTGCTTTTAATATGTGTAATGGCCAATGTTACCTACACCGTACAATGTAATATGGGGTTCTGCATGCGGGACAACTGATGTGTGTCTCCACTGTATAGCATAAAATCAGCTTCAGCTCTATGGTGACCGCTGTGAGTATCCACTGTATACTGTAAGATCAGCCTCAATACATCGATTCCCTTAGATCATTTGTTTGAGCTCCAAACTTCTTTCATCTTAGCTTTTAGAAATATCTAGTACTTTAACATCCATAGTTACCCCGCCAATGCAAAAGGCAACCAGGCATCCTGTCTGCTTGATGAGAACCTACTGGGAAATTTTGAGGGGAGGAGTTTGGTGTATGACAGAATTTACATTTTGAACTGACAGTTCTGACTGGGGTGGAGGTAGCCGTCCAAGAAGCCAGTTTACAAGTATTAGAAGACAGTGGGCTCCTCGCATGCTCAGCGGCTTTCTGAACCTTCACCCACCCTCTTTTTCTGAGTTCCCATCAACACATGAGAACACATACATATATGGCAGATGTGAGACGTGCTCAGAGCAGAGAATTTTAAGCCGGTTTATCCCTTGTTTAGCTATTTATGGAGGTTGAGGCTTGTTTCTAGAAGTTCCTGGATTGCATACAAAGAAAAGCAGTGAGACTACTTTATCACATTGTCAAGGGTTACAGAGGTCAGGAACATTAGGAGGAGGTGCCTTTGAGTGAGTAGAGTGGGCTGCCCAGCTGCCTTCAGTGCTGTGGACAGTCTTCTTCCTGAAGTGCCACAGTAGCTGAGCCTGGCACAATGTGGCTTAGCCAACCGCCAGGAGAGTCTGGATCACTTTTCTGTGCTTGGTAGTTATTTGGAACGCATATGCAGGGAAAAAATAGCTTAACTGAAACAAACAAATAAAACAATTCCTTAGCAGAACATGATATAAGCTAAATAAGAAGTAATAAAGTGGCCAGCCGTGGTGGCGCATGCCTTTAATCCCAGCACTCGGGGCAGGTAGACCTCCGAGTTCAAGGCCAGTCTGGAGTACAGAGAGAATTCCAGGATCAGAAAAACAAAAGTATTAAAAAGCCAGCTGCATAGTGGGGAAGACAGCCAATGACAGCGAGAGGCCAGTGTGCTTGCTCAGATACCTCCTCGGGTGTGATCCTAGGACCTGGTGGTGGTATGCATCGCTCCTTCTCACTTGGTTACAGGGCTTGCTAAGGGAAGATTAGGAGAGAAACAGCACATGTGAGGAGAGCTCATGTCTGGTTTTTAGTCAAACTGACTTTTAGGAGTGGTCAAACCTACACGCTCAGTTCTGGGCTTCAAGAAAATGAGGCAAAAGTAATCTGAGTCCTGATATCCCCAAGCTCCTTGCTGTCCAGGGGTTTCCTATTTTCAAACGTTTGCCTTTGCGTATCAAGTATGAATAGTGGAAATTGTAGACAGAGCTGTCAGAGAAGCCAGGCTGTGGGAGGGAAGGATGAAAGTCCTTAGCGTGTGTTGTTTGTTCCATCAGAGCAGAAGGGAAGTACACATGAGGGAGGTGCGCAAAAGGTGAACCTGGCCCTTGGGGCCGCCATTTTGTTCCAGACCTCTGTGTCTTGCACTGAGAAAATGGAGAAGGGCTGGGGAGGTCTGCAGTGCTGATGGAGGACAGCAAGCAGGCTTCTGGGACTACAAATGAAGAAGAGAAGGAATCAGCTTCAGCAGTTCTCACAGGAGGACCTTGGCACCCCGCTGCCAGAGATCAGAAAGGATGGGACATTTCAATAGAGACAAATTTGCTTAAGACAAAGTCTTATGTAGCCCAGGCTTGCCTTAAAGTCATTGTAGCAGAGGATGTTCTTGACATCCCGATCTTCCTGCTTCTACCTCCCAAGGGCTGGGATTACAAACACGTGCTACCATCCAGAGCATGAGACATTCATTTTAAAACAAATGATGCTTAGTAGATGTCCATTTTTAATTTTCTTAAAAGGTTGGCTGAAAGTATCTGACCATTCATCCAGCCCATGCCAGTTTCCCTTCCTGATGGTGTTTGTACTTCAGTTCTCACTAGTTCTACGTATGCTTCCTGGCAGAGACCATACAAACAAAGCAACTTGCACTTATAGCAGAATCCTCTTAGTCTTATAACTACAGAATGAGTAGCACAATTAATAGACATTCATTTGGTTCATGGTTTTAAAGCCTGGGAAGCCTAAGATCTTCTGGCATCTGGGTAGGGCTTTTATGATGTATAATCTATGGCAAAAGACAGAAAGGCAGGAGAGGAGAGAGTATCGTAAAGGAGCTGAAACCATCCTTACTAACCGCCCATTTTTTTGTGACACCCAGAGCACTTCCACACTGACAATGCTAATCCACTCATGAGGATGGAGATCTCATCTCATTAAGGTCACAGCCATTAATACTTTTGAATTGAAGATTTTTTTCCAACATAAAAGCTTTGGGGGACATAAGCCATAACCCTCATTTCCCCATTAATCAAGTATATGTAGTTAGTGTCCCAGGAAAAGCAGTAGCTACTTCTATTAATAATAATAAACAATAATAAAAACAAGCATTTATTAGGGAAGTTCATTTTTTCTTAGTATACACTGGAAAAGAGTTTGAAGTTAATATAAAATTAATGAGAGACAAAACATTTACAGACATCTGAGTCAAGGTCCATGACTTTGAGTTTGTCATCCTGTCAGTTTCTCTTCTGTGGCTGTGATCGAACTACTGTGACAAGAAGCAGCTCAGAGGGGAGAGGGGTTTATTTCAGCTTACAATTTCAGGTTCCAGAGAGGCTGTGGTCTTTTGTGTTGGGGAAGACCTGGAAACAGGAGTGTGATGCTGGTCTGGCAGTCAGGAAGCAGAGGGATCACATTTCATCCACACACAGGAAACAGTGCAAGAGAACAGAACGTGGAGCCATTTGCTAGGAAAGGAAACCTCTCTCAGAGTGGGCACTCTTTCCTCTTCTGTAAGAATGACACTGTGATGCTGATGTTTCTAGAGAAAAGTCACTCCTCACGAATGCCTATTGTTGAGCTCCATAGTCAGCATCTTTTAACTGTATGTTAACTTCCTTCAATTTCCTCCAGGTGCCACCGTGATTCTGTTGTAAGAGGGACACTTGTCCTTGTGTCTATGTAGTTAGAGGAGTCTTGTACCTGTGGGACCTGTGACCCAAGGCTCGGTGATACAAAGATGTGGCGCTTTTAATCTTAGCTATGTTTTCTTCACATAATTCAGAAATGATAGAAAGTTGACAGACATAAGTGTATTGGATAGTTTTATGTCAACTTGACATAGGCTAAGTCACCTAAGAGGAGAGAGCCCACAAAAAACAAATTAGGAGGAAGTTTCAGAAGGTTAAAGAGAAAGTTAAGAGTGCTTCCAGATGATGCAGCTGTAGGCAAGCCTGTGGGTCATTTTCTTAATTAGTGATTGATGGGGGAGGGCCCAGCCCATTATGGGTGGTGCCACCCTGTTTGGTGGTCCTGTGTTCTATAGGAAAGCAGGTTGATCAAGTCATGTGGTGCAAGCTAGTAAACAGCACTCTTCCATGGCCTCTGCATCAGTTCTTGCCTCTAGATTTCTCCCCTGTTGGAGTTCCTGTCCTGACTTCTTCTTTTGATCATATACAGTGATATGGAAGTTTAAGCCAGATAAAATGTTTCCTTCCCAAGTTGCTTTTGGTCAAGGTGTTCCATCACTCAGTAGGAACCGTGACTAACACAACATGCAAGACACCCAGGTCATTCACCATACGCTCAGAGCATAGCTCAGTTGCCATAATCAAGGCTTGTGTATTATGCCACTCTTTCCTCTTAGCCATGGGTTCAATTACTTGTGCAGTAGGGGTAAAATGTTTTCCAGACCCCTTCCCGCCCCAGATACCTGCAGATCTCTCATGGAGTTTCTACTGCACAGTTAAAGGAGTGTTCGCATCATAGAAAACCTTGTAAACTACAAAAGAACCCACATCACCCCATCATACCGATAATATAGAGTGACTGGAGAAAAGCAAACCAAGGGTGAGACTGTGAAGAAAACACAGATTTATTTCTGCACATGAACTTTGGGGTCATTTGTAGCATGGACAACATGGGCAGGCAGTTTGGGGTTTGGTCTGGGTTTTGAAGCCATGCAATGATTATTGCTAAATGATTCAGAGTTGCAGTATAATAAGTAATTTGTTGCCAGGTATCCCTGGTACTCGTGACAAATAGTAGTGAGAGGAAGTTCAGACTTCATTTTAGAGAACCTGACCGAAGTTTGAACTCATGTAAACTAACAGGCTGGGGCCTAGCATTAGTTTCCAAGTTGGCCCCTAACAAAACCAGAGCCTACCTCCTGTCTCTAGGCTAATCCCCAACAAGACCAGTATCTCCAGGTTATTATCCCAACGGATCTGCACCTCCAGGTTGCAGATCGTCCCCTGCCTAATGACCACCCATGCAGAGGGAAGCAGAAATTAAGTTTAAGATATGACTCTCAGCAGCAGCCAATTATGGTAAAGGCCACAGTAGCTTTCCAATTAGATGCTTGCACACTGCACATTTACTCCCCCCCCCATTGTTGCTTATTATACAGCCTTGCCCCATAGATATTTGGGGCTCCTCCACCACCAAAACTGCCCTGTGTGATGGTAGTGAGTTGGGGGAACCCCAAGAAAGCTCAAAAAGAATAAAGACCCTGCATTACATCGACTCTTGTCTATTTTTTTGGGGGGGATCATTAACATTTCCCTGGCACTGTAGTAGTATACTCATGGCTCACTTTCACTCCTGTCGTTGTCAGTATGGACATTCAACATCAGTACCTGCACGGCGGAGAGCATGATTCCATGTTCTTAAGGTCTTCCATAGTGTCATATCTCGCTATGGGTTTGAGATGCCCAGGGAAAGAGGCTGCATGCATATGTCATCATGGATATCTGGATGTTGAGATTTTTGGCTGGTAGTATTGGTAACTACATGGTGCTCTTTATTAGGGTTAATTTTGGTCACCAACTTGACTGTGTCCATCTGTGAGATCCTTTCTGCAGATGACTGGATCGAGAGGCGTCTAACCTTATCAATGATGGACTGATGACGGATACATGATTTGGTGACATTGATGAGAGTGATGGAAAGTAGGTGGAAGGGCATTTTGGAGGGAGTATTCAGTGGAGGCCTGTTTTTGAAGGATGTGTCTTGTCTCTGCTCTTCCAGTGTGGCTGCCTGTTTCCTAGCAACCAGGAGGTGAGCTGCTTTGCTCTACCACACACTATATTCCAGCAACTTACTGACAATATTACTTCAGAAACGTTCTTGGTCTAAATCAGTGGTTCTTAACTATCCTAACACTGAGACGCCTTAATACAGGTCCTCATGAGGTGGTGACCCACAACACTGAAATTATTTTCTTGCTATTTCATAAGTATAATTTTGCTACTATTATGAATTCTATTGTAAATATCTGACATGTTAGAAATCTGATATGTGACCCTCAAACTGGAACCACTGGTCTAAATGAATAGCAATATGCTCTGAGTTGTTACTGGAGAGAATGGAAGTATCTACATGTTTACATGTACAGGTAGGTATGGATGCTCTGTGAACCTGTGAGTGTAGGGGCCAGAGGTCAATTCTGAGTGTCTTCCTCTGTCTCTCTCCAGTTTATTTTTGGAGACAGGGTCTCTCACTGAACCTGGGTCTCTGTGATTGGCTCGAATGGCTGGCCAGTGAACATTGGGGAACCATCAGTCTCTGCCTGTTTTAAGTGCTAGGGTTTCAAACAGATGTACCCCACACCATGATTTTATGTGGGTGCTGGGGATCGAGACCCAAGTCCTTATGCTTGTGTAGCAAACATTTTACCCCTAATTATCACCTCATATCTGACAGAGGTCTTTGTTTTGACTCAGTTTGAAGATGGGATGAGAAGCTCAACTTGAATGCTTAGTTACTCATACTTAAGTAAGCATTATTAAATACTTATTATAACTGTATATAAAATATAATAATGGAATAGCTTTTATAGGAAAAGTGAATTCAGATTAAGGAACTTACTTATTAGAGATGGCATGGAAGGAAACTGTGAGGAAGTGACTTTAAATCTTAGGCAAAGGCTCCCCTAGGTCAGACCCCGCACCTGCTTTCAACTTAGTATCCAGATAGCATCATCTGTTTGGGAGGAGTCTTGGCCTTATTCTGAGGCATACAACAGAGCAACAGAGACCATAATATGTAATAGGACAGTCTCAGGCCAACACCCCCAGTCCCAGCTTTTCAGCCCTGCACCATGCCCATTGCTTTAGGATCCACGCAGGTGATGGATCTTACAGAAGTGTTTACACAGAGAATTCTTTGTTACCTCTGACAGATGTATTTTAGCACCACTGCTTCCAACCTCAGCTCCTGGAAGGCTGCCCAGCATTGTTGCAAGATATTGTTGCCATGGCAACCAGAGACCATCCCTCAATGGTGAGACACAGGAAAGCAAAGGTAGTGTATGAACAGATTTTTTTTTGTTTTGTTTTTAGGCTCCAGTTCCTCTGGCTTCACACCTGACAGAAGCAGACAGGTACCCATGAGTGGTGAAGCAAGCTAGGAAACTGGGTGAACTAGTGCTAGAGATGAACTAACCAGGGAGACGGCACTCACAAAGAAGCAGGGACACAAGTTAGTTTCCAACATTTGAGATGTTTTTTCTTGTTATTCTCTAAAAACAGAGTTAGCATGGCTGGCTCTTCTTTCAGAACCGAGCGAACTGACAGGTATGTCTTGCTCCTTGAAGCTGTAAAAACAACTTAACTGAAACAGCTTCCTTATTCCCTCCATTAACTCATCCACAGCAAATTAGCTTGCTGGTTTGGGACTGAGGGTGAAGTCCCAAACTGATCCAGGTATCACATGCTTCTAGATTTGAAGCCAGCAGAAGCGTTAGTATTGCTCTGCCTCTTGGGGCTGGCAGTAGTTACAGAGGCTTGCTTCCCATTAGCATCATGGAGATTGTGCATATGACCAAAACTTAGTCTGATAAAATTCCAATAGCCTCAATATGGAAAATGATTTTTAATTACAAATGATTGTAAACATTTAGCAGGATTGAGAAGAGGGTTTTTGTAGTTATGCAGTTTTAAAGCTGAAGCTGGTTAAAACCTTTCATACGATTTTCTTCTCAGAATTACTTAGGCTTTTCATCATGCTGTCGGCTGCAATAACTTCAAGGTAGCGTGTCCATATTTTTCTGGTTTTGTTTTGTTTTGCTCATTTCCTCTGCCCTTGTTGTGTTCTGCCAGGTACATCTCCTTACCAAGGGCATTTGAATGTTACCCATGTGTGTGGTTGCTCTTCTGTTTCTCTGCTTCCTGGATTCTTCAGTGTTACATGCTCTAGGCACGCACACATATGCACGCACACATATGCACACACAGATGCATATACACACACATGCACATACATATGCACACATTCATGTACACACATGCACACACATGCCCACATGTAGACACACACACAAACACATGCACATACATGCAGACACAAACGCGCGCGCACACACACACACACACACACTGTCAGGATGGACTGCTTCCTCTGAAAGTGTGAGCTGGAATAAGATTTCTTCTTCATACACCAGCCACAACAATAATCAAATAATTGACTAATACAGATTGGCATGGTGGTTCACATCTTTAATCCCAGAATTCAGGTGTCAGATCTCTGTGAATTCAAGGCCAACCTAGACTACAAAGTGAATTTCAGACCAGTGACAGCTACACAGTGAGACTCTATCTTATTTGAAAGTGAGGGCATCTCTACGTGGACTCATTCTCTTCTAGCTTTTTCCTTCCTTCCTTCCTTCCTTCCTTCCTTCCTTCCTTCCTTCTCTTTCTTTCTTTCTTTCTTTCTTTCTTTCTTTCTTTCTTTCTTTCTTTCTTTCTTTCTTTCTGCCAGTGTCCAAATATTAGTTGCCTTTTGTCTAGCTCTGTCTTCTGGTCAAGAGAGAGCCTGTGTTAAGCATTCATTGTTTTTTTGTTGGTATTTTGAATGCTCTCTCCTTCCTCTTCCTCTTCCTCCTTGATGCTCATTTTATATCTGTGCTGGTGGGTCTCTCTCAACTAAACACAAGCCTAGACATATCTGGGAAGAAGGTATCTCAACTGAGGTGTCACTTCCATCAAATTGCTCAGTAGGAAAGTCTCTGGGACATCAATCTTGAATTACAATTGACATGGTGTGGTGGCTTGAATATGCTTGGCCCATGGAAACTGACATTATTAGGAGGTGTGGCCTTGTTGGAAGAAGTGTGTCATTGTGTAGGTGGGTTTTGAGGCTTCTATTGTTCAAGCTCCACCCAATGCAGAAGAGTCAGTCTTCTCCTGGCTGCCTTCTGATAAAGATGTAGAACTCTTAACTCCTTCTCCAGCACCATGTTTGCCTGGATAACTGACATGTTTCCCATCATGATGTCAATGGACTGAACCTCTGAAACTGTAAGCCAGCCTCAATTAAATGCTGTCCTTTATAAAAGTTGTCTTGGTCATGGTGCCTGTTTACAGCAGTAAAACCCTAATTAAGACACATGGGAAGGCCCAGCTAACTGTGAGTGGTTTTACTCTGGAAACATGGTTCTAGGTTGTTTAAGAAGGCAGGTCAGCCAATCGCTCATGAGCAAGTCAGTAGTCAGCAAATTTTCATGATTTCTGTGATGGTTCCTGCCTTAAGTTCCTGCCCTGACTGCACCAAGCTGCTTTGGGTCATAGTTTTATCATAGGAACATAGAACATACTGGCTTAGAAATTGGTACCAGGACTATGGGATATTGCTGTGACAGATGTGGTCATGCTGTTTGGGGCAGATTGTGGAAATGCTTGGAACTTTGGGCTGGGCTGGAAAGTGAGTATTCAGAGCTTAATGAGCTATTGTGGTTTACTTGGAAGATAATGCTGAGAGCAGTGCTTAGGATAAAGGCCTGGCTTAGGGACTTTTAGAGGGAAGTCTGACAGTCCCTCAAAGACTATCAGGGTCATTCATCTGATATTGAATTAAGAACCTGTGCTTTCTTGTCAACTGGGGTTGAAGGCTCAGCAGCAATTAATAAGAGACCACAACCACTAAAGTTAAACCTCTGTTTTATTGGGATAATCAATGCTCATTAGCTGTGGCTGAGAAATCAGATGTGATTAAGAAAAGACCAATGTCATTGGGCTGAAATCTTATTGGAATATATTCTCATGGTCAGTACACAGAAGCTGTGATCCAGACCATGTCAAGCCTGCATCTGATGTTGACAGCTGAACTTGGTAGTGTGTCAGAGACTCTCATGTGGTAGTGGTTTTGAAGGCATGAAGCAAATGGAGAACAGCTGAGGCTTGGCATCATGAGAGGTCAGGAGAAGACATTACCAAAAATGTAGCCTCAATTCCAGTGTAAACTCCAAGGCTGAAGGGATCATGGTAAGAAGTTGAGACTTGATGAAGTTGATTTCTGTGGAGACCCCAGCATATTGGAGATGCCGTGACTGTGGGATGACCAATTGCCAAGGTTGGCAGCAGCTGTGGAGTGAAATTGGCCTGAGCCTATAACACAAGTTGTGTACACTGTGGATGAAGAAGAGCGTGGATAAGTGGAGCTGCCCAAGACTGTTAGAACCCAGAAGATTGTGAGCTTCAGATGTCAGACATTAAGTGATTAACACTGTTGGAGATTGGCTTTGCTTTGCTCTGATTGTGACTGCACTCTGATCCTTTGTAACTAAAATTATGAAGTTTCCTTTTGATTTTATAGGATCTCATGGTTGAGAGTCCTTGAAAGAGACTTTGGGTATATTTAAAGGGAAGTTGGACATTTGAAGTGTTGAGATTCTTTTAGAAAGACTGTGGGACTGAATGTTATTTATATTTTAAACGGTGACACTAGCATCAACATGTAATTTGGGGGACACATAAAGAAAAGGTCATGGTTTCATACTGATGTACTTGTGTGTCATGTTGACGAGAGATCAATTGTGCTAGTTAATTTTTGACAACCTGACACAAACCTGAGATACATATGGGAAGAGGGGAATATCGATTAATAAATTTCTTTTTCCAAACTGTCCTGAAGGCAAGTGTGTGAGACATTCTTTTCAGTTAGTGATTCATTCTGGAAGGTCTAGCAACAGTGGTTCTAGAAAGACGGTCTTGGATTGAGTAAGAAAGCAAGCTAAGCAAGCCCTGGGGAGAAAGACAGTAATCGGCATTCTTCCATGGTTTCCTTTTCAGTTCTTGCCTTAGGTTCCTTTGAGCTCTCAATCTGTGTTTTGCCAATGATGTACTATAAACTTAAATGAACCCTTTCCTCTTTATGTTGCTTGTGATCATGGTTTTATCACAACAACAAAAAGAAAAGCATGACAATACCCTTGTCTTAACTGTGAACATGGATGTACATGTGTTTTAGGATCTGGTAAATGAAAGATGAACTGAGGATATGATACAGCATGACAACGAAGCTGTGTCTCTGCATAGTTCTTAACCCAAGGAGCTCACGTCCTAGTGAATAATATTTATTGACTTGTAAAATTGGAGGTGCCTGAGAAAGGAGTTAGAGTGAAATCATGTTTGAGAATGGACAATCCAGATGTCTTCCATTTCTGGAGGTGAAGGATGCAGAACATGACCGAGGGTGGATTCCGAGGAATGCAGCTGAGGAGCTCAAGCTTGTGTGTTGGATGGTGAATTTAATGAGGATGGAGAAAGGAATTGTGGAACAGAAGAATACGGGGACTTAAGAGAGACCCTATGGAGTTAGGAGAAGTAACCAAGAGATGGATCATTGATAGTAATAAAGACCATATCAAATATCCAGGCCTCAAACAACGAATCAGGAGTTTTACAGGAAGAAGACTCTGAAGGTGTCAAATATTAGAAATGTGTATCTTGTGATAGAGGATGAGCTTTGCTGCAGGGCGAACATTCCCAGAGAGATGCGGGTCCAGGGAACTGTGAACATTTCCAGAAAGATGCAGGTGCAGGGAAATGTGCTGACCTCAGAGGGCAGTGTGAGATTGTTGGGATCACCAAAGAGTGAGCTTCCAGAATCATAGCTGTCCTAGTCCTAGGGTTGGCAGGAGGGTACCAGGCTTGCCATCAGACACATGATAAGATCATGAGATGGGGCCTGCACTTTTTCTGCTTTCCACATATGCTGTCAGGCTGTGTTCTGCACCGTGCATGGTACTACTGAAATGGCTCAAGTCAGAACTTCCTTATTTATTTGGACCATTATCTTTGGGCCTGCAAATCCACTGCACACATCTCTGAGGGCAACAGCACTTTTCTGAAGTCTGCCTCATCTCTTCAGCCCAGGTCTGTATCCTGGGAAGCTTCAACATTCTTTATGATCTACCTAATAACCGAGTCTCTCAATACCTTCACATGATTTCCTCAAAGAACATTTGCTTCTTTGTATATTATGAATTACTTTAATCACAAGTGACGATTGTGAATTCTCGTCTCATCTTAGACTGCTTTCAATATTAAAATGCTAAATTATAAAATCCCTTTCTGCTTTTTTTTCTTTTTCTTTCTTTTTTTCTTTTTTGGATGCTAGATTTTTAGCCTTCCTGGGCATCTGTTGCCTCTTACCCCCACCAACCCCCCTCACACCAGGGTTCCTGGCATTCTCAGCAATGGAGACCCTGAATTTCAGCAGAGCTTGCCTTCTCCCTCTCATTGAGGGTAAACCTTCCGTCTGTTGCTCGGTTTACCTTTTTCAGGGCTACAGAGTGAGTGAACAAACACCTCTCCCTATCATAAATGTATAAATTACAAATATATGCTTCCAAATGTCCATGAAATTGCCCACCCTTCTTCATTTCTTTAGGATAGTTTTCTTATTAATTTTCTTTAATCTAGGTTCTCCATGTTAGATACTGTCTTTTTCTAGAGACTCTTTTCTTTCAAAATCAAGGTTAGATCATTCAAGTCCTTTCTTAAAAAATCTGCTGTGAGCACTCACTACTATTAAAATGCTAAATGGACATAGTATTAAACCAAGCCCTAATGACTTACCATGATGCACATAGATCATCTATCTCTCAACTCTCATTAGAGAAGCTTCTTTTGCAGTAAATGGCAATCAACACAGAGACCTACCACTAGACAAGGTGCAGAGGCTAAGAGACTTACAGAACTCTTAGCACTAAATGGATCACATATACTATACCCCTCTTCCAGTTATAGTGGAAGAAGTCTCAGAAAGATTGTAAGAGCCACAGTGAGATTCATGGATACAAAGAAACAATGTCTTCTGCACACAACAGGACATTTGCACATATGATCTCAGTGCCTTGACATCATGCACAATATCTGTGCAAACAACCAAATTCCTGCATGGACAGGGGAGTTGGGTACAGTCTTAGCTCTAGCTGAGGAGCTATTGGCCACTGTAAGATGTTGGGAGAGGGAGGGTCAGTTTGCTCTAACAGAGTAACCCTTGATCAGTAGACCATGCTCCAATGGAAATCACACAATCCAATGGAATCTCAGAATATTTGGACAGTACAAATTGTCAACAAAACAACAACAACAATAAAAACTAACCACAATAAAACAAGAGGACACAAAATCGGGTGAGTAAGGACAGGGGATTGGACTTAGGAAGAGTTTCTGGAAGGAGAGGGATATGATCGAAGCACATTGTACAAAATCCTCAAAGAGCTAATAAAACCATGTTAAAAAATACGGTGGGTAGTCTAAAACCAGATATTTGAAACAGAATATCGGGATCAGTTTATGCAGGGATCACTCCTCTTTCTACCTCACATTCAACCTGCTTGTCTACTCATTTGTTTCCACATTTATAACCTCTAATGCCTTTAACATACGAACACACAGATGTACACATGTACACATGTGGAAAGATGCATGCATACATGTATATACATGCATATATGCACATGCATGCACAGACATACTACTTAGTGTTCCCCCTGACATACACTGGGATCAGCATCAGAATATTCTCTCTGCAGAATCAAAGCTTGCTGGAGATCTCATTTTCTCTCAAGTTCCTCCTGGACCTGGGAGGTCTTAGTATATCTGTACTTCCCAGGTGCAGGGACCACGTCTTCCCCCACGCACCATGACAATAGTGTACATTTTACTTGTTAGGTTTGTTTAGATACATGTCTATCCTGATATCCTGTACCCTGACTATCGTGGAGCATTCTGACTTTGTGCTTGGCATCTTGTTTCTGGATGGCTTGATAGCATGGTTAGAAGATGGTAGCTACTTGCTTCCTTTTTATGATTGAGAGATGAATATACATAACACTTTCCTGACAAGAGGCTTTTAGTTTCTAGATAGTCATGCAGTATCTATACAATGTAGAGTTTGGAACCTTATCTAGAATTCAGATGGACATAACCCTCCTACCCCCAACTAGTGCAGATAATGGGAGCAGAAGGAACTGAGGGGAAGGAAATTTTCTTACACGGCTTGGGTTCTTATAACAAATACCACAGGCTGGCTTGCCTAAACCACAGACACTACTTTTCCATAGTTTTAGTGGCTAGAAGTTTCAGACAATAGTTTAGCATGAGTGAGCTCTGGTGAGGACTCTCTTCCCGGTAATACACAGATGTCTTCCTGCTCTGCCCTCATCACAGAGATCAAGCTGGTGTCTGCTTGTACAAGGATAAAGCTTCCATATTTACATGACCCATATGACTATGTCATTTCTTAAGGTCCTGGAGGTCCAGACTTTAATATATGTGTTTGGTATGTGGGGACCAATCCATCCCTGACAGTTTTGAGGGGCACCCTCTCCTATGCTGTTCATTTCCCCCCATTATGTGATGGAGGAGGATACTTCTGTTTAATGACGCAGAAGTGACCTCCTTTGTAGTCTTCATGGTCTCTTATATCATGGTGTACATATGTTTTCTTCTGAAAATAAAACAGAACTATGTTCTCTGCTCTAAGACAGATTTGAAGATTCCCTTGGTATCTTTAGAAAACAGACTAAGCCCCTGTAACTCTTTCTATGTATATCTTCAAAGAAAGGGTCTTAGAACTCAGGACTTTCACATCACTTCTCAAGGAATACTTTTAGAATGGAATGTGAGTTGTTGAAACCAATTATTACAGGGGATACACTATAGCCACATTTTGCTTTTTCATAGATTTTGCACTTTTTTTTTTTTTTTTGTGGTTTGGCTGTTTTTCTGTCCATTTTGAATTAGGGGAGAGGCAATATAGCTGCTGCCAACAGCTGGGTGAAGTAGAAAGAAATGTCACTGTCTATGAATCTCTCTTACTTGCTCTTGAATATGTAACTGGGCCCTGCCTTACAGAAGCCAGTGCTTCTGTTCCATGTGCTTGCCCCCTCAGGACTCGTTAACCTTTCTAACACACTCGCTTGAGTCATTCCTGTAGTAAATATTTCTGTGACCACAACAATTTACCTTTTCTTCTTCTTTACTTACAATAGTAACACTTTGTGGAAAATTTAGAAGCCTGGCTTCCTGGTGCACAGCTATAATCCCTGTACATCGGAGGCAGAGGCAGAAAGATCATAAATTTGAGCCCAGCCTAGACTATGCATAATGGATCCTGTACACAAAGTATACAGTGTATACTTTGTAATGTTTCCTTTTAGGAAAGTGAGAACACTTCTGTTTAATGACGCAGAGGTGACCTCATTTGTTGTTTTCATGGTCTTACATATCATAGCGTACATGCCTTTTCTTCTGAAAATAAAATGGAGCAAATAATGAACAGAACTATGTACTCTGCTCTTAGGCAGATTTGAAGATTCACTTGGTGTCTTCAGAAAAAAGACTAAGCCCCAGTAACTCTCTCAAATCTGATATTCTGACAACATCCAGTCTCCTTCACATGGGATATATATTCGGCTCATTTCCAATCTATCACAATTTGCTTAGTGTCCCTGTCTTGTTCTCACCATATTTTAGAATGCTACCATATTTCAAATCCTAAATGGCTCCTCCGGCATGATGTTTCCCTGGAAACAGAGAGGGACGTGAGTTTCTGTCTTCCAAATTCTCCCAGATGGCTCCTGCTGCCTTGTGTTTTCTCTTGTCTTCTCTGTGCTCAGACTTCACTTCTTCCTCCTCAAAATACATTTTCTTCAGATTTTGCAACTTTATTTCCTACTTAATACTAACATGTCTTTTTTCTTCAAAGGCATATTGTTGTTTCCTGATATTTGACATATTTTAATTTGAAACATTTAATTGATCAGTGGGCTTCTGGTTGTCATAAAACCATAAATGGATGCTCATTTCAGTACTTCAATTTAGCTTAAATGTCCAAATAATGCTTAATAAGAAAAACAAAAATGGAGGATCCATATTTCAATGCTACAAACAATGTAGTATTGGTATCCAGACAAACGCACACACAAAGACGATAAAAAGAGAAGGTAAAAAATCGGCCTTTCTCAGATGGTTAGATGGTTTTAGGAAATAGTGCCGAAGGGATTCAGTGTGGGGAGAAACAGTCTTTTCAGTCAATGATTCTGGGTCATTGGATATTTACATCCAAAAGATAAGCTTAATACCATATGTGAAAAATTCAAAGTAGACCACAAATCTAAATATAAGACCTCAAACTATAAGACTCTTAGAAAACACATGGCAGAAGCTGGATTTTTTTCAATGACCTCTTAAATTGACATTATACACAAAGAAAACAAAACAAAACCAGGCAGATGAGACTTTATGGAAATAGAAATTTGGTACATCAACAGACATTATAAGAATAAGAAGACACGCCAAAGAATGTGAGAAAATATGTGAAAATCATATGTCTGATAAGGCATTAACATCTGGAAGAGACAGAAAACTCTAAAAATCTAACAACATAATAATCCAATCAAAAGTGAGCAAAGGACATGAACAGACATTTCTCCTGTCTATGGGTGGTGGTTCTTCATAGTCAGGTCCAAGATGCTGGTCACATCTCTGAGCATTCCTCCAGGGCTCAGGTTCTGTTCCTAATCAGGTTTCTACCTTTCTGAGTACTTCAGGCTGTTGCTGTCTCTTCCTGCAGTCTGGAGATATTCTGATGGGGTGGTTTCATTATCTAGCACCATGACCTTTGTTCTGACTTTCTCCCCAGTTTGGTTCATGGAGGATCTAGGGCCACTGAGCCTCTGACATGGCAGGATTTTTAAAATGAAATCTCATACTTCTCTGATGTTTTAAAAATGGCAACCTATCACTGTCATTCTCAAGTGCCAAATCGAGTTTATTCCAGTATCTTTTTCTCCAAATTTGGGTGCTATAGGAGAATAGTATGAATTCTTAACTGCTGAGCCATTTCTCCAGCTCTTAACAATATTTTTCTAAGTGTCATTAGTCTAATATCTGATAAAGGATGTTTCAAGACCAAATTAATCAGTAAATATAAAGCCACTTCGTACTGACTGAGTCAACAATTTATCAAAATGCCATTACAGTTTCAAATTTACATGTGCTCAGCACGAGCCCACCAAATATCATAATACAGATACTGCTGGTTATAAAGACACAGATTAATCTCCATGCAATAACAGAGGGTGACTTCTGAACCTTACACAGTGCACGTCATCCCTAAATATAAATAGTAATTGCTCAATGAAATGACACTGTGTATCAAATGGACACTGCAAACCTCTCCAGAACATTCCTTTCAAACTCTGAAGAATATACATTCTTTTCAGCTGCCCATGGAATGTTCTTTAAACTATATCATATAATAAGACACAAATGGAGGAAATGCAGAAACACTGAGATAATTTCTTGTAGATGACCATAATGGAATCAAACAAAAAGTCAATAATAAGACAAATGACTCATGCAGATTGGACAACATACGATTGAATGATGAGTATGTCATCAAAGGAATCAATAAGGAATTAAAACCACATTAGAATCAGATGAAAATGGAAATACTTCCTACCTAAGCCTATGGAATGATCAGTCTTAAGATGGAATATGATAAATGCTAATGCCTACATTTAAAAAAAATTAGTGGATTTCAGATAGATCCAAATGATTTCAAATAAATAGCTTAATAATATACTATAGGACCTTAGAAGAATATGAACAAGCCAAATCTAAACTAAGTAGATGTAAAGAGACAACTAAGATCAGTGTAGAAATTAATGAAATATACACAACTCCCCAATCAATGACAAAGGATTCTTTTAAAATATAAACAAGGCCAATCAACCCCTAGTCAAAATAATCAAAAGATAGAGAAAAACCAAATAAATAAAAATAGACAGGAAAAAGAAAACATTAAAATAGTACAACTTCTTAAAAAATTTCCAATATATTTTGATTATGTTTTCCCCTTCCCCAGTTTCTTCCAGTACCTCCCCAACTCAACTTTATGTTCTCTCTCACCCTCTCTTTAAGATATAAAAATAAAATCACAAAAACAAAATTCAGAATGAACAAGCAAATGACCAATAAGACAAAAAATAAAACAAAAAGGACTTCCTCCAAAATTCATGTAATTCATTTTATGTTGGGAAACTATTCCTGGACCTGGTGCCTGCTTGATTGTGGTTGATGTATGCAAGGACATTCCATTGAAGGAAATATATTTTCTCTTTCCCTGTAAGTATCAATTGCAAATGGATTTTTGGATAGGGGTGGGACTATGTGTCCACTTTACCCTTTTAGTTCTAGAAGCCTGCCAGGCTATGCCCCCACCACAGTCTCTATGAATTTATATGTGTATCAGTCCTAGTGAGAATGGAAGATGCTCTTTTCTTGGAGTCATCTCATTCATGACTGAGTATTCTATGGCTGGGTGCCCGGCAGCCTCTCCTCTGCACATTAAACAGTTGTTGGCCTCTGTGTTAATTACCGTCTATAGCAAGAAGCAGTTTCTCTGATTAGGGTTAAGTAAAAGTCAGATCTGAGGGCCTAGCACTATGTCAACATGTAACTAAACAGTATTAGGTATTACTCTAGGCCTATCACCTGTCTGGTCTCAGGTTCTTAGTCACTTTAAACAGTGTCAGGTATGTAATAAAACACCAATGACCAAGGCAACTTATAAAAGAAAATGTTTAATCTGGGTTTAGTTTCACTGAGTTATAGTCCATGGTAGTGGAGAAAAGTCATGGTGGCAGAAATAGCTCAGAGATTACATCTTGGTCCATAAGTAAGAGACAGAGGGAGGAAGATAGAGGTATTGATAGAGAGAGATAGAGATCATAGAGATAGATAGACAGATATAGATAAATAGATGATAGAGAGATGAGAGAAAGAAATTGGAGACACTGATAATAGCACAAGTCATTTTGAACCCTTAAAGTCTACTCCTAGTGGATACAACTCTTCCACAATGCCAAGCTCCCTAATGCTTCCCAAACAGTTCAACTAACTGAGGGCCATATATTTAAGTATATGAGCCTATGCTGGTCATTCCACCCCAAACCACCACAAACACATATCACTGAAACTCAGAAAATTATTTTGGACAAAATTTTAAAAGGTTTTATTTCACTAAGCTGGGCCATCTAAAAGAAATATGCAGTTCTCCATGCCCTTGACCTCCCAATATAACTCTTATGAGCCAGTCCCACAGGAAATGATTCCTCTAGAACCACTTCCAGTCTCCATCTTAGGGAGTGATTGGTGGTCGTATTGCTCGGATTTGCTGCTTCTGCCCTACTTAGACTGATTCTACCTGCACCCGTATCTTATTATAGCCTCACAAGCTATGCAGCGAAAAGCTCTTGTACTGTTTGTTTACAAAATCCTTTTAAGCTCAGGCAGCTTAGGTGCTGAGTAGTCCCTGATAATGACGGTCTCCTGTACTGGACAGAGATTAAGGCTGCCATAATGCATGCTGAGTCATAGATTATTGTTTCTTCTTTTCTACTGAAGGGTTCTCCTGAGGTGTGTGTTTTGTTACAATCACCATTCTTGCTCCTCCTCACTTGCCTATTCCTCCAATGGATTCCAAGCTCGAACTTTCTCTTATGTCCTGGCAACTGTAAGAAACAGGAAATCAGCATCTCTATCTTAATTCCCCATACACAAAAAATTTCCCATTGAATAGTCATCTTGACCATAAGCATGGTTTTGTTGTTGTTGTTGTTTTGTTTTGTTTTTGTTTCAACTACACATAGCATTAGCCACAAAACTTCTGTGGTCACCTGATGACACTCTCATTCCTTATGTGTTATTCTCACAGTCCACAACATTTGTTTAAATGTTTTAATCTTTTATAGGGTGTCATTGGATGCTACTCAAGAAGGCATGTCATGCCATACCACATAGAGGAAGGCAACTCACCCTTGAAGACTCTTAACCTAGAATTACACCTCTGGGTAGAGGACTCATCCTTGCTTGCACATCTCAGGACCTACTGTAGGAGTTCTGAGATGGTGTGTGTGTGTGTGTGTGTGTGTGTATGTGTGTGTGTGTTGTATAGCTCCTACAGTGGGTCCTGAGATGTGCAAGCAAGGATGAGTCTATGATATATCTATATCTTTCTATATCTATATCTGTATCTATATCTAATATGTATCACATTAGAATACTCATATCATAATATATCATATATAAAACATATCATATAATAATATATCACATATTATAATAACATATAATATAATATATCACATATTTAAATTATGTATATATAAAATTATTTATATATATATAAATTATGTATATATATATATTAATTAGCAAGAAGGTACACAATCCCATACCATAATGGGAAAGGTAGCCACGTCGGGACCACTCCTTGGGTGGTCTACACTCAGGCTGTTTAGCCTCAGTTGCATACCTTGCTACTCATATAAAATACAGTACAATTACTTTCCCCAAAGTCCTCTTTAGTTCTGTTGTCCTTGTCTTGGTTGCCAATTATATTTTGTTACATTATTCTTGAGGCTATGTGAACAAATACCTACTGTTCTGAGGTATGGAGCCAATGACAGACAAAGATGATGATAAGCACCAAGTCCGACTTTAGTGAACCAGTGAGTTTTATCAGTGCTGCTAACTGTAATATGGGGAAGGGGTTACTCACAGGAACAGAAATGACTCAAAGTCAGATGTATCACCAAAGCCAACCTCAGCAAGGGACTGCCTACAAAATTTGAAACACAGAGCTTAACTGAGTGACTTGCAGGCAGCTTGACAGACTAAAGAGGCTCTTGTGTCTCCTCCAGGCAGCTTGGTTTGTCTGAGCCTCTTTCACGCAACTCAGCTGGTCTCTGTCTCTTCCAGGTTGCAGAGCTGTAAAAACAACGACAGTGACAAAATAAAATACATAAAAAAGTTATTATTTACAGCCGGAGTAATTCTTTATATGAAAGACTTTATAAAGAATCCAGAAAAAGTCATAGAACTGATGAACACTTTCAGTGATTGTGGGGGTCTCTGTGACCTCCACCACCATCCAAGTAATGATCCATGAAAAGCAAGAAGGCAGTATCTTTGAGGATGATGTAGAATTTGTATGCAAAACATAAGCTCCTTGTACTTCTGAAGAGCCATCTGTAGACATTAAAAATGGCAGCAAAAGGATTTGTAGATGTAATTTTAGTCAACACCTATGGGATATCTTCAAAAAATCCTAAAAGGGGATCTTTGATATAAAAATTATCTTTAGACCCTGTGACATGCTAATGCTACCTGCCAATTATTATCAGCACTGAACAAGTAATCAACACATACTTTGTTTAATTGCCCAGTGAGTTCTGTAGACGCTCTACCAGTAAGTGGTTGAGGACGTGGCCTTCCTAGCACTGTCACATCTATAATTTCTTATCAGTAAGGAGCTGCATACAGATCATTGTGGAGAATTATGACATTCATAGTATTCTATGACAGCATTGCCCATTGACATATAAATTCTAGTAGGCATGAGGAAGAAGAAAGAATAAATGGTCGATAAGGAAGTGAGGCATTAATTCTATGAACTAGTATTTTAGCAGAAGCATCATTAATAAACTCATAATTCCACTCCATTTCAGGTGCTGTGTTTCTTATAAAGTTTAATCCTGAGTCTCCAGGAAGGAACTTTAAGTGCAGAGACAAATCCTTATTAGTAATGGGCAGATAAGAATGCCCAACTGAAATGACCCCAAGTTTTTGGTAAGTGACTGAGTGTTGGAGGCATGGAGATGGACTCGGGGAAGCCACAAAATACTAAACACACAGGGCCTCTTCTCAATGGAAGAAATAAAATACCTGTTTTCCCATCCAGAAGGCTGAGAATGGATTTTGTTAACAACATGGTGACCTCTTTGCCATCTGTAGAGACAGACCTCATCACCTTTTGCTATAGAGGCAGACTTCACCCAAATTCCTGAAAAAGATTATTCCAGACTCTTCCTTCCCTAGAGCATTACTCATCCTTAGGAGAGATGTCTCATGTGCTTTGTTGCCTGGTTATCTTTATGCTATTGGTTGGAGACCACACTAGATTCTAGGCCTTTGAGCTATAGAACCCACTTTTGTTGTCAAATGCACTTTATAAAAGAGTTTCTATGTAGCTTTATCGTGCATCTGGAAATGGACCTGGAAACCTCTTCCCAAATTGTACAGTGTTTTAAATCTGTTGACAATCTGAACCATTCTTATGTCTTTGCCCAGTTCACTTCCCTGTCTGACACCTGCCAGGACTCCCCACAGCTGCAGGTTCATTGTTTGGGAAGTTTTAAGTTGAGAAGATAATAGTAAATTTGCTGTTGATATCCTAAATAATTACACAGTGATGGCTTTCGTATTTTATCTGGAGTCATTTTTAGATGGTGCGTTTTAGAGTTTATTTACCATGAAAGCTAAGTATTGATTGGGGAATAGGAGAGAATATCATCCGTATAGTGAGTGATGAATACCTCAGGAAATTTAACTAGCACCAGTTTAAGTGCTTTATGTATATAATGTTGACATACCATGGCGCTAGTTTTCATCCCAGATGGTACAACTTTCCCTTGATAATAGGGTCATTGAGGGTAAATTGTTTAAAGTAGGAACAGAGAATGCAAAAACGTTCCTTCTCATCAGGATGTAAAGGAATAGAGGAGAAGCAGTGTTTTAAATCAAATATAATAATGTAAAGTCCTTGGTCCTGGCTGGAGGACCTCCATTGTTTTCATGGTAGCATTTGTGCCCCTGAAATCATGTAACAGGCAAAGCTTCATTTTTGCCCTCTTATGAATTACAAAAATTCCAAGCATTGACTGAAGGTTTTGTATGTCTTTGCTGCAATTGTTCCTGTACTAGAAGTTGGGCCTGCTTAATATTTTTTTCCCACGAAAGAGCCATTCCTGAGCCCAGCTTTTTCCCTGGGCAAAGGTAAGGATCAGCAGCAATTCAGCCTCTAGCTTGCTTCATCCCTTGCCAAGATGTGTTTTGAGGATCCTTATGGTCCTCCTGAAGGGGATCCAAGCATAACTGCAGCCCAGATTGCAAAACAGTGGACAAGAATTTTATGTCCTCTTTTATAGGCTCTTTTTATATTAGTTTCTATGTCTTTCCAATTTTCAACATCAATGGTTCCTTGTTCAGGAAGCCAAGGATTGAATTTTACAGTCACTCATACAGAGTTTTAGAACTGTTGCTCTGTTTCCCTGATCTTAATGTACAGCTTAATAGCTGTATGAAGTACTTTGCCTCAGAGGACCAAAAAGAACCTTCCTATTCCACTGTCTCACTTATGGTCATGATTCCTTGGGCGGAGGACCGAACTTCTACCCTCTGCTTCTGTATTCTGGAAAATTTTCTTACCTTCTCCAAGGGTCATGCCCCACATGTTGAATACCAGTTTTAGGGGTCTCTGTGACCACCACAGCCAGCAGAGGCAATCCACAGGAGACAATAAGGCAGTTTGATTCAGCATGGCTCAGTAGCCAGTGTTGGTTCAAACCTCTGGTGTCTGACCACGAGTCGTTCATTTTAGGCATATCTTTAAGCACAGCACAATTGGATAAAATTTTATTCTGGTAAAAATCAACACAATCCTGTGTTCAAAAGAAAATACACACAAATCTCTCTGGGGAACGAAGTGAGCCAAGTACAGATCAGATGCCATTATGTTGTAACTCATTGCAAAGTTCCTAATGATAGGCTCTCTAGATTGACTGAAAAAAAAAATAAATGGACTAAAAGGTTCTGGGGGTAGATCTGGTGACAGGAAAGTCTCTAGACACTCAGACAGAGCAAAGGTAACTGGACCATTTAACTTATCTGCTCCCAGCCAGGCAGGTAACAGGTTATACATTCCTTTCCTACATGTTTAATATTCTGGGTTCCCTTGGTGCTTATCTGTGAGTATAATGACCTCCGTGCCCTTATAAGCAATGTGGGAAGATACAAGGCAACAGGTAAGAAGTCATAGCTTTTCTGTATGCCAATAACAAACACACAAAACAAGCCAGGCAAACAATCCCATCCACAGTAGCCTCAAAATACAAAATGTACCTTTGAAAACCACAGCCAAGGTTATGAAACACATTTACAATGGTAACTTTAAAATAACAATAAAAATTAAAGAAGACACTAGGGAAGAGATTTGAAGAGACACCTGTGAAATTCAGAGACAACGATGTACATTAAAAACCTATATTTTACCAAATGGAAATATTCAAGGGATATTGATGAATTTCTAGAGGCAGATCACTTACCAAAGTTAAACCAAAGTGAGGTAAGACCTGAAGTAAGCAATGAGATTGATGCAAAAAAAAAAAAAAAAATCCTGATTTTTAAATAAATAAATAATTAATTAAATCAGAAGCCACTGCCATAATACACACAAAACAAACACACAAACACACAATCAACAAACAAACACTAGGTCCAGATAGAGTGATTGCAAAATTCTACCACATTCTTAAGGAACTAAAACCAATATTTCTCAATAAAACATCTTGGAATAAGCCTAATCAAGAATATGAAAATATATAGTATATATCCACTTATATTGTTTGTTATCAGAAAGAACAGGGGTTTCTAAACTTAGGCTTGGAGAAGAATTTATGAGGGAAAAAAAAAAAAAAGTCAAAGAAAGGTTTCTGTAAGAGCCGGCTCTTCTGAGCAGGGCTCCATCTTTCCGTAATGGAGGGAGGTGCCTTCTCCAGGATTTAATTACCTTCGGGAAGACTTCTGTGAACATCTTCCAGATACCATCCCTGGAGGATGTCCTTATTTCTAGGCAGGCAGCAGTGCCTGGATGCATCTCCCTTTTTGAGATGTCATAACAGGGTCCCTGCTGGAAGCTCTTAGCTGGTAACCAACACCATTTCTAATTTCAGATGGATTTGGGAGTTTCAAAAGTGACTTTGAGGAAACCTTCACACAGTTTCAAGGGCTAATGCATTGTCTTTTTCTGATGTTATATAAAATTTCCAGACAGTGAGACATCTTCTGAGAGGATTAGCTGCTTTGACAAGGGACATGTATTAACAAACACAGCCATTTCTTTCCCCGCCAGATTTCCTCTCAAAGAACGTGTGCAATTGCTTCTTCCAGAGTGAAATATCTCCTGTGACGTGACTGTATCCAAACACACAGTCAGCTCATTGGGTTTTCCTTCTTAATAACTAAGTTGAATTGACCAGATAGCTGAGTTCATTGATTGCAAAGAAATCTTTTTAGCTTGTTTGGGAAGAGACAAAACAAAAAACAATTAGATTGGAAAGCATTAGCTTCCCTCAATCCCTGAAGGCTGGATTCTGTCTGGGGATGTAGATGTTACCTCTCTTTCTCCCACCAGAGAAGGACTAGTGCTCAGTGACGACAAATTCTTTATTTCTCGCAAAGCTATATTACATTTATGGATCTAGGCGCTCTGCTCTCCCTCCCTCTCTCGCTCCCTCTCCCCTCCCCCTTTCTTTCCCCCTTTCTCCCTCCCCCTCTGTCTCCCTCTCTCTGTCTCTTCCCTTCTCCTTCTCTTCCCCCCACATCATTATTTTTTTTTCCTTAAAATAAAACTGAGCACATTCTTTTTGCAAGAGAAAAATGTTGCAAACTAGTTCCTACATCTACAATGAACACAGAATAAATCAATTTTTAGGATTTCAAATCCATGCCTTCTACTATGCTGAAGCCCGAAGGTGTTTCTCTAATCATTTATCACTTGTACATCTAGAGTTTAAATCTTCCCTCCTGACAGGAGGAAAAATTCTAGTGATTCAGGGACTCCAAGGATAGATCTCTTAGATAGTGTTGTTTTAAGACATGGAAAGGAAATAATCACTCAATGAGCCAAGAGAAGATTTTTACAGGCACTTAATTTAGAGTCAAGGTCCTTAGACTATGTTTAGTACATACTTTGGGCCTGGTTTTGATCTTTTGAAATTGTCTATATTCAAACCCTTCTCTTCCTGCTTCCCGTCTGGATAAATGAGTAAGAAAATTCGCACATTCTTTTAAAATTCTCATTCCATTTAGTGTATGTGTGCGCTCGTGCGCGAGCGTGTGCATGTGTGGTGTTTGTGTGTGCATGCTTGCGTGTATATGCGTGTGTGTGTCAGCAGATAACCTGCAGGAGTTTCTTCCTTCCACCAAGTGAGTCTGAGGGATTGAACTTAGGTTGTCAGGCTTGGTGGCAAGCATCTTTCTCCACTGAGCCCTCTTGTAGGCTCTCACACATTGACTTGGTTTCTTATAAAGGGTAGGAAGTACAACCATACAAGCCTAATACTAAGGAATTTTGCTCCACTTCTTCTTCGAATTACTCACCCTGATCTACAAAACAAATGTATTTCTTTCATTATAGACATCTTTAACCAACTTGGGTGTCCTTTTTGTATTGTTCCTAACAGCCTCACAATGTGGGTATTTTTTTATTCTCTCCAAGTAGATGTGTTACCTCTTCAGTTTCAACATACATTGCTTTGTGTGTGCGTGTATGTGTGTGTGTGTCCGGGTTAAGGGATATAGAAATTCTGCTGCCACTGAATGATCACTGCTGTGAGTAGCATGTGAGCTTAGGGTGGACCACACTAAGCCAGACTACTTCCACATTAACTCTTCACCTGCTGTCTGTTTGCTGTGTGGCTCTGCTCCCTGCTGGTGGACTTTGAGCTGCTGCCTCCCAGTGGACACAAGCTTTGAGCCCTGGGGCTTCGTACTCCATTTGCTAACTTCTAGCTAACCTCTGTTGGATTTCCCTGGTATAGGCTGAATCTTTGTGGTAATTAGCAGTTAAGGACAAGCGTATGATGGCACCTTGTTACATGGCTCTGGGCTCTGAGTTCTATCTGGGACACCTCCGTGAGTCTTGTGTTTTGTCTGGATTTTAGTGCAGTGACTCGTGGTAGAAGAGTCCTCTCCTCTGTGATTGTTGGTTGTGTGCTTCAATCAGGCACTGGCCCTGGTTCTACAGACTGCTCAGATCCTCTGCACTAATGGGTTCATTGGGGGAACATTCATCTGAGAAAGGTTTGTCACAATGTATTGAGCTCTACACTTCAACCATCCCCGCTGCCCTGATGGCTAACTAGGATGTAGAGAATTTATATTTCTGCTGCTGCATGTACTTGTCATCAATACCCCTTGATGATCTGTGGGGCTTTAGGGGAAAGTACCTATGGCACAGATAGGGAAAGCATTTTCAATGCTCAGCTTCGTATTCTGTAAAGAGGGCTAAGATACCATTGCCTTAATGAAAGACTGTAAACTGGATTGGAAAGGGCTGAGAACAGTTGAATGCTAGGCATTAACAATATGACGAGGGAGTAATTCGGGCCACTTAGCTCAAGGTCCCCACGTTCATTTTAACAATACAGATTATAGTGACAATTTTATAAGGAGGAAAAATTGAAGTGTAGTTTATGGTTTCAGAGGGTTTGGTCTATGGTCAGTTGTCGCCATCGCTGTCGGCCCGAGATGAGGCACAAACATCAGAGTAGAGGATGTGTGTGGGTAAACAGCTCCATAACTCACAATGACAAGGAAACAGAGCAAGGCAGACTAGAAAAACTCAGGGCAAGATGTTCTTCAAAATTACACCTCTTTGTGACAGGACCTTTCTATCTAGGTCAGAGCTCCTCATATTTTCAGGGTCTCCCCCAAATGGTGCCACCAACTGGGGACAGTGCCTTCAACACAGGAGCCTCTGGGAGCCATTTTATATCCAAATCATAACAGTTTCTAAGCACAGGAAAGCAAGACCAGCAGTGGTGACTTCACTGTCCACGAAGACACTGATTTAGAATACCCAGGAAAAAGAAACTTGAAAATATACAACAGGGTAGAGAGAATACCTTATTTCTTCAGAAATATATCCATCCCCCCAGCCAATCAAAACTAAAACAGAAATCGAACAAACACTTTGAACCAGGGAGGGAAAAGAAACAACGGCTAAAACAGATTTTTTAAAATGATGTAATTGTTCTTGTACCTTGGCCAGCAGGGTTTATTAGCATTTGGCAGTATGAATATGATGCTGAAATGAGCAGGAAAGTCCTTCCATGCTCACCAGTATTATAGAATATAGGAGAAAAAAGAGGCAGGTGTGATTCCTTTCCCCTCTGGAACTATTATCCCCATAGCTGTAGCTCTTAGAGCTCTGAGATAGTCTGGAGCAGACCTAAGCAGCTTGACGTGGTGAATCATTAACATATAAAGTTGCATCTTTAGTAGTGACTGACAGATTGACAGGAAAGATCCTATTGCTCCTTTACATTGTTGATCTACAGCAATGGAGACCCCACAAATGGTCCCCGAATGGAGGACTACTCTGTCCCTGCTCCACTCTTTAATAGCCACTGTGGCCAGTACTCAAATCTAAATAAAACAGCACAGTCCAGTGAATTAGCACATCCTCAGTGCTGTGGTGATATCACTGGTGAATCCCCAGAACTATTCTGGTTAGAATCTTGACTCCAACCAGCAACCGAGAAATTGTTTTGTTATTGCGTTTTGGTCGATGTTTCTGCCCAGTGTCTATTCCAACAGCCTTCCACACACTGCTTATCTTCAGCTGTGACATCTCAGTAGCCTTGCACCACAAGTCCTTTTAGGCTAGAGTTCAGCCATGTCCAACTTTTTCTAGGATTCCAGGCATAACTTCCCATTAATGATACTTCTCAGAGAGTTCAACACACTCAAGCAAAACCTGTAAATACAGGAATGTCATAAAAAGGGCTAGTCCATGATCCCCAAAGCACAAGGCCTAGACACTGTATTCCTGGTCACTATTTGATATTGATCAGCCCAGACAACCAGACCATTAGATGATAATATGAACAGTATAGAGAGGATAGTCCCTCTCTCAAGCAGTAACCCTCAGGTTACTCTTTCTGCTAAACGTGCTCCTTCTCTGAAACAGCTATTGCACCTCCCATCATTTCCAGTGAAACACAATTAGCATACTCAGCCCTTGTAGGATGGAATACGTTGCTTACCCCCAAGCTTTAGTTATACAGATTTGTGCTGTTACAGATTGGAAATATTCAATGTGGGTCTAACCACATTCATGTCAACCGTTAATGTCACCCACAAATTCCTTCACATCAAGATTGCAACAGCTATCTCAAGCCTCTTGGGATCTTTAGACAACCCCAAATGGTCATAAGTTTCTCCTGGTACAAGAAGCTGCCCTTTGCAGTTGGCACTGTACACCATTAGAGTGGTGTACTCAATAATCACACACTGGGGTATTGAGTGATAGAGGTGCTCATGGATCCTGAGCTTGTGACTTTGAACAAGCTGCCCATTATGATTTCAGTTATGGACAACACTCTGGAATTTATTGAAATGAACACAACTACAGAATAGAAGCACTCTTGAGCCTCTAGTATATTCCATTCTAAGAGGAAGGAGATTCCATCTCCTTGCTCCTATTATATGTCTTATACTACTTCCTGCCCTCCCCCATGAGGTAAGGAGCCCTCTTCACTATGTGCTTCTACTGCCATTATGCATTGACATAGGACCCATGAAACCACGCATGCATCCAGGTTAATCTTCCTCCCCTCAACACTGGTAGTCATCCATCTTTTGGATCCACCAGCCCCCTCTGAAAAGGTTTTGATGACAAGCTGAGTGATCGGGGATTACTCAGGGAATTTTGAGGACTGAGGTAATGGATCAGGACCTGGGTTCAGATTCTAATGCACATGTAGAACGTCATGCTCAGCCACACATGTGCCTCTAACCCCAGTAGCTAGAGACATCAGGATAGCTGGGGCCTGCTGGTGTGCAGCTAGAGTAAGTTTAGCGAAAGTCTCTCTCTTTCTCTCTCTCTCTCTCAAAAAATGAGGGAGTGATGACAAAACATGACATCTGCCATTCTCCAGTAGCTTTAGAGCATGAGAACAGATGCACATACCAGCATATTCATGTGGACATATAACTACACACATATACCTCACACACCCATACACACACACCTCTATATATCTATGACCTATGCACACACACATGCACACACACAGTGTATGTGCACTGTTTTGTGATAGTGTCATTATGATTTATGCTAGTACCCCCTGACCAACACTGTTGTCCAGCCCCTAACAGTAAAATCTCAGAACAAAGTCAGGACTCAAAGGTTCATTCATTTGGAAGAATTATCAGAAATTTCCTAACGTTACAGGATGTTCTTGCCAACCATCAGCCCTGCTTACCTGATTTCAGAGTTTTAGGACCATAGGTCATGGTTTGGTTTGACCAATATGAACAATTTCTCTTCTAAGATTCTTCCCTGGTGAAAAAAAAAATATCTGGAAATTTCTTGAACCACAGATCCTTGCGATATTAATTAAGGTCATACATGTTTTTACAAAAATTAAATATATAATATAAAGCCACACCAGAATACTTCTCATCCCTTTGCCTTCTGGGGTTTTTTTTTTTTTTTTTGTTGTTGTTGTTGTTGTTGTTTTGTTTTCTGAGACATGGTTTCTAAAACTCTCTACTTAGGCTATCCTTTAACTCCTGATCCTGGAATTTGCCACCCACTCTCTCCTTTGCATTTCTAGTGATGACTAATAGACACAAAGCAAGATAGAATGGCTAATGACCTTTCAGAGATTCACGTTCTAATCTCCAGAGCCTCTGAAAGATTGCATGATGAAAGAGACACAAATGTGATGGACATCGGAGCATGGAGGTAGGTGATCACCCTCTGCCATCCAGATAGAGTAAATATAATCTGTGCTAGTGTGATAGACATCAGGGCACAGAAGAGGGTGATCACCCTCTATCATCTACATAGAGCAAAAACAATCTATGCTGGTGTAACAGACATCAGGGCATGGAGGTGGGCTATCACCCTCTACCATCCAGGTAACTTAATCTAAATTGTTCCCATCCTGGGGAGGCAGGAGGGACAGAATTGGAGGAGTTGCAAAGACAGCAGTAGAGGTCAGACTCCAGAGACATTTGTATTAGTGTCTTTTGAGACAGAGGAATGGACAATAACTGAGGATCAAGTAGCCTCTACAAGTGGGAAAAGTTGAGGAAATAGATTTTCCCCCAAAGTCTCTAAAGAAACTAAACCAGATAATTGAATGAAAAAAGAACAGGAGGAGGACATGGCTGCTCTTAAAGTATAAGGAAGATTTTTATTGTAGGTACAGGGAGAAAGCAGGTGGAAGGAAGAGTCCAGACTGAAACATGGCCAGCAGACTAAATCAGACCATGAGAGGAGAGGGGGAAAGGAGAATAAGAGAGGAGCCTCCAACCAAGAGGCCAAGAGACCCGCATAGTCAAAAAGGCACAGTTTCTATAGGGATCAGGCTGGGGTAAGGGAGCCTCACCCTGGGGACCAGACTCTTAGTCTTATTGGGCAGGTGGGATGAGAAGAGCTGGGAGGAGCCATAGGTACAGAGGGAGACTTTTCCTGGGTTTCTTTGAGACCTAAGAATAATATCTTGGTTTTTGCTCAATGAGACCAGTTTTGGACTTCTGACATCTAAACCGTTAAAAAATAAATTCATGGAGTTTCTTCAGCCGCTAAATTTGTGGTTCTGTTCTAGCAAGGTTAGAACTCTAACATCCAAGGCCATCTCTTCTCTTCCCTTGTAAAAATGCAGTTCTGCAAGCTTCCCAGCCCTGCTGCAGGTGTCCCAGAGCACGGTAATGATTGATATGAACGGTGACACATGACACATTTCCACTGATCTCCCCAAACGTCAGAGGCAGATCTCAGTAGATCTTAATGGAAACTCATGACTCCATTGTTGGTAATTGATGGCTGATGGCTGCTGTTTCCTAGGTCCTCTTCTCTTCTTCCTAAGCTAATTAGTGTATCCATCCAAGCCCGGGAGTTCAGGTGGGAACCTCTACCCTGGCTGTGATTCCTAATCATGATAAAACCAAACCTGAGACAAGATATAGAAAGACAGAAACGATTATGGGATGTGCAAAAGGGAAGGATTTCCTCACTCAGGAGTTTGGTGAAGCTTCTGCCTCTGAGAGGCAAGAATCCCAGCACAATCAACATCAGGTATAAATGCTGCCAAATGGAGATGATATGTCTTTTACATATGGACATTTAATTTGAAATAGCCATGACTTAAGGCCCAGATCTATATGATCTTGGGAAGGGTCTCTTTCATTTCCCCAGAACTTTGCTGAGAATTCCCACTATCAACTCTGCTTACCTGCAGGAGTCCTATTAACTTATTGCTTGTAAGTTTCTCTGCATGACTGTTATAAAACATAGATCTGCAACTCTTTCTCAGAGAAGTGCACACCTTTGGTCTGGTGTGTGTCTCTCTTCTGAGTACCCCTCTTTTAATCCTCACCTTAAGCCTATATTAAAATGCCTTTATTTGAAATTTTTTATGCTGAATACTCCTGACATACTTTGCTGTATCAAAGCCATGGATCTAAGTCTGGTTTAGGTAGAGATCCCTAGAAGGTTAGGGGACTGCCCCAGGCTGCTGTAAGTGATAGTGGAGCTATGCCTCCTGCCTCTACGTCCCCACTCCTGACAAGCCCATGTTCTCACCTCTTTACTTCAAGCCATTTCATAATAGCAGCTGCTCCACTCTCACCAGAAGATTCTTTGAAAGCTATTGTATCTCGCGGTGAGATTCGATTTCCTCTGTCATAGCATCCTAGCAATCCTGGGGTGGTTCCTCCAACTCTTGAGTAGGAAGCTAAAACCACATGATACATCTTTAAGACTACTTGGTCAAAGGTTATTCATTCATGTGTTTCACTGAGGAGATTGATACTCTTCTTGTTGCTGTGATAAAACACCTGATAGAGACACTTTAAGAAAGCATGGGATCATTTTGGCTAACGGTTTCAGGAGGTACAGCCCATCATGGCGATGAGGCCTGGCTGTGAGACTACCTTTAACCATTGTGGTAAGGGTTTAGGGCTGCTGGTCATTGTATCCCCAGTAAAGAGGAAGATGGAGGCCAATGCTGGCTCTCCTCAGGCTTTTCTGTTGCAGCCTGTGTCCCGTGGGTCTTCTTTCAGTTGGACTTCTTTGGAAAAGCTCTTACAGACACACCCAGAGAGGAGCCTATCGTGTCTCCCAATCTCTCACGCCACCTAAGTCTTTTTGTTCCTTAGCTTGTTAGATTTACGCTTTCTGGTATCATTCTTAGTAAGACTTTTTGAGGGCAAAACCTGCATCTCAGATTTTCTTTCTTCTTCACAGGATTCCCTGTAGAGGCTTAGGATATTCTATAATAAATGGTGGTTCCATTTTGGCTTATAGAATGACTTTAGGAAGAGTTTCAGAAATTTCCCACCAAGTCCCAGGGATCCCAACTCCAGCAGACTATTTATAGGCATACTTATTCCAATTACAGTGTCATCATGTTATGGGCTTATTATATGCCAGATAGTAGGCCTAGAGAAAGCATAGACCACTAAGGAATGGTTATTATTTAATGGGTGAACAGAGGCACAAATAGATGACATGCCACAGTAGCACAAATCCCAGGATAGTTACACACACAGGATCTTTAAGTAAAAGAGAAATTTCAAAGTAGAGTAGTGTATAGCAAAGCAGTTACCACAGTAGGGAGACCACAAGCTAGGGGCTGGCAGGAGGCTGTCCACACTCCCCGCTCTGTGCTCTTGAGTGTGCACCCTAGCTTCTTTCAACTATTGTATATAGATTTGTATATTGATTCAATTTGACCCAATGTCTGGGGAGGATCAGGTTTCATAAACAAAAACCTCATTTTCACTTTGATCTTTTAAGTAGAGACTTAGCACTTAAAATTAAAACCAGAGCCAAACATCGATCAAGCTGCAATCTACTTAAGAAACACATTCTAATGGTAGAGAGGTAAACACACTTCCTGAATATTTGTGCTAAGGAGAATAGACATTTTTAGAGGTTTACCTTGAATTTTTATAGAGATATGATAAGATTAACTGCTTTGGGCATTTCTTTGACATTGGCTCTGATAACTGAAATGACAAAACCTCCAAAGACCAGTTTCTGAGTGAGGATGCTAATGTGAATCACTGCCAATTAAATCCATCTATTGATTGTATCGGCTTGTCCGTGAACTATCATGCTTTACATTGTGGGCCAGATGAATGTATTTTAAGCAGAACAAAGGGCGCACAGATGTATCATTGTTTTGTAACCAGTGATTTATTTTTAGATTATTAAGATAATTGTACCAGCATTCATTTTTACTGGGAAAGGGATAGCCTTTCCCCACTCCACCCCATGTCATGCTTCTGTTTGTTTTGTTGTCAAAACTTGATACTCTTATAAAGTGATGATGCTTGTACCAGAGAAGTTGCTGGATTATTTCTGATGGAAACATATGTTTTCAAAAATAAAGCCTATGAATTTTTTATTAAAAACGTGCTTTTTACAGTGACAGCATAATCTGCAGATGGCGCAGCTGATATGGCTATCTCGCTGGTTGTTAAAGAGTTTATTCTACATTAAATTGATTCCCAAGGGCTGTGTTTTTCAGTGCCGTTACGACCACCAACCTTTCTTATTGAGAAGGTCAACAGACCTGATATGAAGTTCTGTAAATCATCAGCTCACTCCTCCTGTAATATCTACGATGTCCCAGTTCACATGCCTTAAAAATTATAAACCATAGCAATACCGTGTATCAACCAAATAAATCAGCTGCTATAAACGTGGGTTTTATTTTGATGCTAGACAGATTCATTTCTGAACATCTCCCAGGATTTAACTGCCTTCAGCACAATAGGCAAAATTCTCTTTCTAGCTAAGTATCAGGGAGCTGGTTGCAATCTGCAGTCTGCTGTTTCCAATACTTCAGGTGCACAATTAGCCCCATGGCACTAACCATGGCTCCTGGAAATTCTGAAGAACAGATGCCAAACAGTGAGCATCATGATTTTTCCATGTTTTTAGCAAATGACACATCTCAAGTGTTACTTCTGTGCCATGTTTATCGATGTGCCAGATTAGGGGATGACAGGAACTGGTACCCTGCTTTTCAGTTATCAGACTGTACCAGAGACGTCTCTGTGGGTGAGTTTATAGAGTTTCTTCTCTATTCTCTCCTCATTTCCCATGGGATCTGTTTCTGCTTAGATATCTTGCATCGATAGGTCTGAATTAACAAGATACCTGTAAACACATGGGCTATGGAACCTGG
This sequence comes from Rhynchomys soricoides, assembly GCA_019843965.1. NCBI lineage: Eukaryota > Metazoa > Chordata > Mammalia > Rodentia > Muridae > Rhynchomys > Rhynchomys soricoides. The sequence goes on along the minus strand of JADRCH010000028.1, from coordinate 9,497,183 downwards.
AGTGTAGCCGACTGGGAGAATACAGAACCTTGGTTTCTGTGCCAGCATGGATGTAGCTGTAGATACAGGGACTGGAAGAAGGGTAGACCCAGGTACAGGTAGAGACAGATAGATACTGACCTTGAACAATGGAGTAACGGCATGAACTCACACCCTCTTCTTTCCATTTTCATCAATTGCTCATTGATCGCAGAGTAAAAGGCCTGTATTAAACTTGCAGCATTGTTGATTCCTCGCTGCATGCTTCCTGACAAGAGGACCCCAAGGGACCTTTTGTTTTCTCAAGAAGTTTTGTGTTATAAATTTGTTTGTTACAGATCCAATGCTAAAGGATCTCCATGACACTGGGCAACAACAGGGTATCTAAGAGGAGTCCCGGTAAGGATCCAGTATTGATGGTATAGCAGAAGCCAGAGGGCCTGTTGCAATGAACATTTGCAAGTAAATATGTGTGGACAAAAGGGAGTCCTGTGTGACACATTGTGACACACTGCAGTTTCCACAAGATGTGATTTTTAAATCTATCTCATTTTCTTTTGTTGGGGGAGATTGCAAAGATGGTTGGTGGCTATGGAGGGACAGGGAGATGTTTGGGACTGGGGTGCATGATGGGAAATTCACAAAGAATCAATAAAAAGGTCCTTTTTTAAATAAAAAAGATAGGAATATAGTAAACCTTATTTCTAGTTTTATTAGCTAGAAAGAAAGAAGAAAGAAGGAAGGGAGGAAGGAAGGAAGGAAGCCACTCTGAGTTGAGCTGGGTAGGGATAGGTCTAGAAGCAGAGGCTGTGGATTCTGGTCCTGATTCTCTCACAGACTAAACTGGAAAGACGCTGAGTTTCTCAAATGCAGCCAATCCCCCTTGTTCACAGGGCAGATATTTGTGACGTTGTCTCCTTTCTCAAATGTATGAAAAGCCTCTAACTACTGTTTATTATATTCTCATAGTTATTTGTAACAGGTGAGGGAGAGTGAAGTGTACATTTCCAGGTGTGAGAGAGCGAGGTTCCACCATACTATTCTGGTTTAGTTCTTAAACTAAATGCAAATCTTCACAGCGTCAGTTTGAAAAGAGCATTTGTATCCTTTCTGTTGATTTCACTGCTTAAAGTAATCCCAAATACGGCGCCGAAGTGCTGTAGCAATCCTTAAGCTGTTATATTGTAAGGAGAAATATATATGCATGAGATGAGTTTCATCCATATGTGAAGTATCGTGTGCTTTTGCCATGAGCTCTATGTTACTTAAATGTTATATGTTAATAAAGAACTCAACTGAAATATACTTACAACGATGTGTAATGGTTATTGTTAATTATTAATTTAGATTTAAAATTTCCATGGAAACACAACTCAGAATGTGTCTACGAGGACATTACTGAACAGGGAAGGTTTCCCAAACTCTGGATGTGGGCTGTACCATTCTGTAGCCACACTCTCTCATAGTGCACCCCCTGGTGGCCAAGCATTCAATTACATGAGCCTGTGGGGGCCGTTCTTATTAAGATCACCATAGCTAACTAAAGTAAAATCCATCACATGTTTTCAAAATGAGATTTTCAAGTAAATGTAAAAGTTCTCCTGTGCATTTTGAATATTGTTCTGGTGACTTGAACCCATGGTTTGGTTACAATTTATGGTTGTATAAGCCTAGAAAAAAAAGTAAAATAAGGCTCAATCCTTCCCTCAAAAAACCCAGATTGGAAGACATTTTTGCTTTTTTATTCACAGCCCTTAGGTATAATAGTGAAGTGGGGCATTGTGGCAGAAATGAGACCTTGTGTAAATTCTCATTTGCTTTTAAAAGCTTTTCTTTGTGTGTGTTGTTTTCTAAACTAGGAGGTGACCAGAGCTGCTTTGCTTACTTACCTTCAGACCATTTCATATTTTAAAAGAAACATTCAGTGAGAGATATTTTTGGATGCACTTTAAAGTCAAAGTGTCTCCAGAGTGAGATGTACTGTCCTGAAGAAGTGCTTGTAACTGAGTCTCATTACTTTTTCAAGACAGATTTCTCTGTGTGACCCTGTCTGTCCTAAAACTTGCCCTGTAGACCAGGCTGGCCTCGAACTCACAGATCTGCCTGCCTCTGCCTCCTGAGTGCTGGGATTAAAGGCATGTACCACCACCACCACCACCACCACCACCACCACCACCACCGCCACCACCACCACCTGACTCTGAGTCTTCTTAACTATGTTTCAGCATGAGGTAGCCACTAATTCCAGGAGATTCCTGTCAAGATCACAGATAGCTTTCTTTCTGAGCTGGTTACCTTCTTTATAGTTATCATCTCTATACTTTATGTAAATCTCAGTTTCTGGAAGGCTTCAGCTCTGCTGATTAAAAATAAAATCATGCTTTTGTAAGAGAACAATAAAGGCCGCCAAGGAAGTGTCCATAATTCAAGGCAAAGAGACCCCATTCTTATCCTTCCAGGGTTGTCCTTAATAGAAAATGGTGCTGTAAATAGGAGTGAGTCTGTTAGCTAGAGACAATTCAAGGATTGAATCCAATAAGAGTTCCCTTGGGTTTCTGCATGAAAACTATTGAATTGGCTGAAAATGAGCAGAAAGCACCTTCCGTTTTTTTCTTACCCTTTCCCATTGTAAATCCTTGATTTAGTTTATTAGACATTAATGAATCTCCATTGACTTAGCTAACTGGTGTATTTAAATGTCCATTTCATTTACAGTGAGGTATTCAAATATCCTTTTCATTAAAAAAAAAAATGCTCAAAAAAGGAATATAACAGCTTGTTCAACCGTTCTTAATGGCTCCTTTGGAGTGTTTCTGTGCTCTCAGCTAAATCCAAACCTGCAGAATCTCATTACGAGAGAGCATTGAGTCAATTCAGTTGCTCTCGGAACCTGCGGTGGCCTGTTGTGTCAGAGTTTCACCACAGACTACCTGCATTTTAATTTTGCTAAGTCTGTATGAGGTTTTCCTGACTCAGGATGTTTGAAGAGTGGAATACGACCACTTTTAACTCTCTTCAGCTTAGACACAATCTACACATGCAATGGGCAGGAAGTGTGTTTGTGCTCAGTGTGCAGCTCAGTGTGGGTATACACCATAGCAATCACCTTGATGAAGGCAGGGGGCCTTTTCTGCATTCCCAGAGGTACCTCATGCTTTTTCCCAGTCAGTACATCTTTTATTAGCTTAGTTTTGTGTGATTTTTGACTTCATACAAATGAATCTTCCATGGGTCTTTTTTCTTTTTCTTTCTTTCTTTCTTTTCTTTCTTTCTTTCTTTCTTTCTTTCTTTCTTTCTTTCTTTCTTTCTTTTTTTTGTTTTTTTTGTTTTTCAAGACAGGGTTTCTCTGTGTAGCCCTGGCTGTCCTGCAACTCACTCTGTAGACCAGACTGGCCTGGTCTCAGAACTCCACCTGGCTCTGCCTCCCAAGTGCTGGGATTAAAGGTGTGTGCCACCACTGCCCAGCCTCTATGGGTCTTTTTTATCTTTTTCTTTTACTGTTAAAATATTCATGACAGTCACCCATTTTATTTTAATATAGCATCTCATTTCTTTTATTCTAGAACAGTTTTCTATCATGTGAATACACTAGAACTCGGTTCCCTCTTTCATTACTGTACATTGTGTGGTTTTGGAGTTACACTGTGGACAGAACTATTGGGAATATCCTGTAGCATGTTTTGTGATGCGTACACTCATTTCCTTGGAATAGACGGTTTACTATAGTCACGTGATGTTGTTAGGCTTTAGAAATAGTGCCGATTTTCCAAAGTGATTGCTCCAGTGGACTAGAGTAAACAAGTTCAAGTCGCCCTACATTCTTGCTGACACTTGCCATTTTCAGTTTTTTAAACATTGTCGCCAAGGAGCAGTGGCATGCCTCTGAATTTATTGTATTGAACACTCACCTAACCGCCATTGTTGTTCAGGACACTCACGTATATTCATCTCCTATATAAATTTTGTGTGTTTCCTGGTGCTTCTCTCCTGAAACTAGGAATGTCTCAGTAGCAGGTCTTGGATAGAAAGTGGCCAGCAATAGGCTCAATGATGGTGACTCTTTTGGACCTTGGTTTCATCTCAGGTTCATTATCAGACAGCGGAGTATGGAATGAAATTGAGTCTACACATTACCATCTATGTTAGATAGCTTCCAATAGCATCTTAGCTCCACTCTGTTTGTCTGTCCATCACAGGGGACTGACTGGAGTGCCAGGCATCCTGCTTTTCTCTTACCTCTTTGTTTGGGTCTTGCCAATGTGCAATACTACCTGAAGATGGGGAGGGGCAATGTTCTCTTTCTTTAAGTTGCTGTGACTTGGCTGTGCCTAAGCTCTCCCAACCCCTTCTGATGTTCCTCTGTACATAGTACTGGCTCTATCAGTCAAACTCTTCTTGTGACATTTTAGGGATTCAACATCTGGAGGCTTCTATGATCATCTGTGCTGCAACATTGCATTATCTTTGTGAGTTCCCTGTATGCTTCATTGCCTGATTAATAGGGGCATAGAGATTACACTTTGACTAATAGCTCATTAAAAATAAATCTATGGTGTACACCAAGATGATTCTGTCTAGTAAGTGACTCCCATTCTCTTAGTATGGTTGGATCCTATTTTACTCAAAGTGGGACTTGATATTTTCTGATAGATCTCTATATTCTGTTTATTTTAACCTGCTCTATATCCTTCACGTCTCAGCTTGATATATGATATGCCAAAGTTACCTAGAGAGTATTATATACTACTTACTTTTCAAGAGACAGCTTGAATAGTAAGTTAAAATTTTAGATTAAACACATACCCATGCTATTGTTTTGTTTAGGACTGTTCTTCTCCCAACATGTCGTCTGAAGTGGAAATTCCTGGTTTCTTTGGAAAGTTTGTTAGGTCAAAGGATGTTTTGCTAAAGCATGCATATGGCAGGGCACATGATGAAGGATTCTTCACTAATGACACCAATGTATTGGTTTGCCTTATATTGCATTTTGAGCTTCAGTTTTTGTGATCCCATAGAGAGAAATGCACTGAAAACCTTCTGGTGGTGCTATGGTGGCTTCTTGCTGCTTTCTTGGACTTGGACTGATTGACAGAGTGATATCAGCATATACAGTATCACGTGGAGTTTTGCTAAGACAGATTTGCATGGTGAAGCAAGGCCTATGGAAAGACACATGATATTTAGAGGGAGTATAAATAGGACCCAGCGAGCTGTTGGGTTGCATAGCTAGCTTTGCAACACTTCTTGGTCTCGCATCTTGATCTTCACTGATCTTTGCTTCTTTGAGAGAGGCACAGCAAAGAATGTCTCCTGGCATCCCTATTGGTCCTGGCCAATCCTGCTGACTTGTACCAAGTTGGTGGAGGCATGGCTGTTTCAGCTAGGTTGTGCCACTGCTGCTGATTTGTGTTTGCTATCCCAACATTACTGAACTGAACTGCTGATTTCCTGACGATGCAGATTGGATTTGTTCCAAAGAACAATTTCTAACAGGTCCACTTCCCCCATATCCTAATAACCTTTCCTTCCCACTACCTCGGGTGGGTGGTGGGCTAGAAGGGAGGTTAAAGTATTTGAGAACCAATATTAAAAGCAGGTTTTGAAAAAAGTCTAAGCTTGCAATCATCTATCTAAGTTTTGTTCTGTTTGCTACTGTAATACTATCTGATATGGTATCTGGGACCTTTGTATGTACTTGATAAACATTTTCGAGTAAGTGATTAAATAAGTCACTCAATAGAAGAACTGAGTTGCATTAAATCTTTGCAAGTGAATTGGCTATAGATCATTAAGATAAAAATCAAAACTTTTGGATAAGAAATATAATAATAATAAATTATATTACAAAAGAAAAGCATTCACTCAAAATATAGGACAGGACATGAAGTCTTTATTTCCCTATTGTTTTCTAGTCTTTATTTGTACAGTCCCTCAGAAATGGCTATGCTAAGTAGATAAGGTTTTGATTTGTATTAACCTTGAAATATTTCATAAGCATTCATTATATTTCTGGTCTTGCTACATTTTTTAAAAAAATAACTGTACAAACTTTTTATAAAATTTCAATCAACACATATCATATGCCACAGTTGCTTTTTGTTTTGTTGTCTGACTTGGCCTCTTTTCTGTTTTCCTATGGTGATTCTAACTTATGTGAATGTTCAACAGTACTTCCCTGTGAAAGAAGGGACATGTTTCTTTATTTTTGTGAATAAAAATTAGCTGCCAGCACTCCCACCCATGGAGGTTGATGGAATTCAATCCTGGTCATATGTGAATCAGCTTCTCTTTAATCAGTTTTACCAGGAACCCAGGGCTTCTTCAGCCCAAGCAAACTGGGAAGGAATCCTTATCCTTGGCTGTGGTGGCTCTTTTTCTTTCTTTTTACAGCCCAGTGTGGAGGGGCTTCTGGTGTTGGCTTCTCTAAATGGCAGTTGGGATGTTTGTTGGTAGGTGCCCTGTTCATTCGTGGAAGCTCTGATGTGAATCCCTGATCTGTTTTTCCTGCTTTCACCATAGAGTATCTGCCACTTCTGGAAGATGAAATATAGCCTGTTATCTGGAACACACCTGCCAATCATCCAAAATTCTGCAACTACTAATCAGGGTTCTCTAGAAGGACAGAATTGATTTCTTGAGGTAAGAAATCTGATTATTGGATAAACTTTTATAAGAATTTATACCATGTATGTAATATAATAAAATATTTATTAAGTTGACTTATACAGTAAGTTCTGGGGAGTCCAAAAATAACCATCTATATGCTGGAGACACACAGAACCAAGTAAGTAGCTACTTGATCCAAAAATGTGGACTCTTCCGAGGTTCTAGTGTTGCGTGGAAGGCATGGAAGTTACTTAGAGAATTGCTGGGACTGAGTCCATGATGGAAGGCTGAAGAAGTGAGAGATGTACACTGGTAGAAAGTGGCAGTGGCAGCTGGAGATGCATGAGGACAAGCAGGCACATGTGTGCTGTGTTCTTCTGGAATGGTGAGGCACCATGTACACTGATGGGACTGATGGTGGGACAGCTCCCCTGAGCTACCCTTTTGAGGATGCCCACACAATAGTCAGTCAAGCTACCAATCAGGACCAATCCTCGCACCATCCCACAGCTGTTCACTGCAAGCCTGCCTCCTCTGTCTTCTGGGAATCCAATCTTCCTGGTGGTTTCAGTTTTCACTCCCATTCTCTGTTAATGTAAAGTTCTTCACTCTAATTCCTAATTCCGGCACTGCCACGTCCTCAGTGGAGATTTTCTACAGGGCAACAGAGAGAGCTTGAGAAGCCCCTGGACTTGCACTCCAAGGGAAGCCCAGGATTTATAATAGGCATTCAGGTTCTTTGCATGAAAGGGAGAAGGCAAAGTGTTCTGCTTAATTAAGTTCTGAGACCACTGACAGTACATGTTTCATATTCAGAACTCAACACATGGTCTACTGTGTGAATATATTTATATAAAGATTCCACAGCATGTAATTTTTACTTCAAGATATACTTATTGGGTTGAATTCATTCATTCATCCATTCATTTATAAGTTCTATCATTCATCAATCAATCTATCTATCTATCAATCTATCTATCTATCCATCCATCCATCTATCTATCCTTTTCTCTAACATTACATCCTGACTGCAATGTCTCCTCCCTCCACTTCTCCCAGTTCCTCTCCCCTACCTTCCCTCTCTTCCAGATCCACTCCTCCTCCTTTTTCCTTCAGAAAAGAGCAGGCTCCCAGGGATATCAACCAAACACTTTTATAAATGTTTTACTTGTCAGTCTGAAAGCTAAACTGTTGTAATTAAAGGAACCTGAAGACATAAGGCATTGACAAGGTGTTCTCTATTTCTGTTAATGATTTATGGAATGCTAGGAGGCCTTGCCACTGAAGACAAGGCAAGAATGTGTAGCCTCCATGGTAAAAACAACTCTGGTATGGACTGAATTCATGATGGGGAGAAGGGAAGGGCTTCTTGAATCTCCAATATTTTGTTTCATGGCCAAGTAAGATGGGTCTGTGTGTCTGTGTGTCTGAGTGTCTGGTGTGTGTGGTGGGTAGGTCCATCTGTCTTGTTTGTCTGTCTTGTGACAAACAAAGGCACCATACTTTTTCTGTGGTACACTTTTTCCTGTAAGATGGGTGTGTTATCCGTACCACACCCAGAGACACTACTATCCCTCTGATGTAACTTCCCCGGAAGCATGTACCATGATTTTACTCCATCTGTTGAGTGTCAGTTATCTAAGGATCCAATTATTCCATTTTGGATCCCCCATCTCTTGAGCATTGGATGGTTCAAATAAGATCAAGGCCTACTCTGTGTTCAGGCTGTCATGGCAAATAGAAGAGATCTCATGCCCAATGCTGTTGGCGTTAGATGGTGAAGTAGTACTTCTTGCCTGGGCAGACATTCTGTTGGTGAGAACTTAATGAACTACTTATATCTGAGAGTGCTTCTCTCTCTCTCTCTCTGTCTGTCTCTGTCTGTCTCTGTCTCTCTGTCTCTGTCTGTCTGTCTCTCTCTCTCTCTCTGTCTGTGTATGTGTGTGCACGCACATGTGCATGGTTGATGTGTTTGTAACGAGATTGGATTTCTAGGAAAGCTAACATCTCAATCACAAGTGTGTTAGTCTCTTGCTGTACCATTTTGCATTTTGAACATATCACATCAATTGACATCTATGGCACATGAGACTAACAGTCTAGACTTGTGCATACCAGGGACCAACTTGACATCTTTGCCTTGTACCTGTAATCCCATGAGACATCATGGAAGCTGTGGAAGCATCTCCAGAGTGGCTGTAGAGCTTTGCTTTGCACTCACAGTGTGGTTACCTGGTGTGGCCAGTTGTTTTCATTGCAGACATTCTGATGGGTGTGCATTTACACCTGGTGTTAATGTTTGAAGTTCCCAGGAGACTCATGATGATGGCCAGGAGACTCATGATGGGGAGAATAGTTTATGTGCTTATTTCTCATGCATATGTCCCTTGGTGAAATGTCTGCTCAAATATTTTGTATGCTATAAAATTTAGTCGATTTTGCTATTGACATTTATGAGTTTTTGGATAGTATTGTGCTAAATACAACTTTGTTATGGGATGTGGTCTGTGGATGTTTTCTCTGCTGCTCTAGTTTGTCCTTCCTTAGCCTCAACACTGTTCTTTGGATAGCACAAGTCTAAATATACTCTGTACTTTGAGCTATGTTAAAAAGAATTGAAGATGGATGATAGACCCACTCTCAGACATACACCTTTGTGACCTTAGAAACATTTTATAGTTATGTAAATGTGTGGTTCATGTAGAAAATCTGTGCCCCTGTACAGGGAATGCTTGCTCTACACTGGCTAGGCAAACACTTTACCCTCAGCTGCAGCCCCAGGCCTTGCTATGCTGTCTGAAATGGATTCACAAGGTGTAATTATTTTTCAGTTTCGCATTATTTAAAACAGTGAACTATGAGTGTGAAAACAGTGGTGTTTCTATAAAACTGAATTGAAGGCTTTAAAAGTAGAATAAAGACTAAATTGCTTTGGGAAGTAGGCTGCTGAATTGAGGGTAGCCTGGGTAATTGCAACATTGATAGTATTTTCCTCTCGCATTTAAAAATAATCCTAAATATCATTGTGGATGCATCACAGGCATCATTTCTTAGAGAGAGAGTGTGTGGATCTCCTATACACGAGCCAATGTTTAAAATGGCGGCAGTGGGTATGTACAGAAAGACTGCTGAGCACCGTACAATTATGTGTTGTATATTAAGCTGAAGTGTTTAAGGTACTTAGAAATAATTTGAAAGAGAGTCTTTGTTTTACCAACTGACTAACTCCTGTTACAACAGCTTCATACAGAATATTAGGAAGAGTAGTATTAGAATAATACTAGAATATTATCCATTGTAGCTACATACATTTTATTCTATCTTGAATGTTCTTTTCAACAAGGAGACACATTTTACAGCATTTACATTTTGTTTTTACTCTAATTTATACTGATAGATATTTAATATCGATAGTTTAATTTTTCTGTCTTTTAGTTTACAAATTATTTTGTTAATTAGTCATATAGAGAGACTAAAGAAGTTATTAATTTTTAAAAATAAAATTGTTTAATATAATATTTTATCTATTCTTTCTCTTTCTTAACTCCTTCCAGATCCTCTCCATCTCCTTCCCTGACTAACTTCATGTTTTCTCTCTGCCCCATCAAGAAACAAAAACAATTAAAAAAAACAAAGAAAGAAAAAGAAACAAAAACAAAGAGAAAAACCCTATCTTAGTTACTTCTCTATTGCCATGAGAAAACACCAGGATCAAGGTGACTTATAAAAGAAAAAATTTAATTTGGGGCTCATGAATCCAGAGGTTAGAGTCATGACCATCGAGGTAGGGAGCATGGCAGCAGACAGTCCTGGTGCTAGAGCAGAAGCTGAGAGCTTGCATTTTTTATCTGCAAGTCAAAAGTGGAAAGAGAGCTGTGATGGTTTTTATATGCTTGGCTCAGGGAGACACATTATTAGGAGGTGTGACCTTCTTGGAGTAGGTGTGTCACTGTGGACTTGGGCTTAAGACCCTCATCCTAGCTGCCTGGAAATCAGTATTCTGCTAGCTGCCTTCAGATGAAAATGTAGAACTCTCAGCTCCTCCTGCACCATGCCTGCCTAGATTCTACCATGCTCCCACCTTGATGGTAATGGACTGAACATGTGAACCCAATTAAATGTTTTCCTTTATAAGACTTGCCTTGGTCATGGTATCTGTTCACAGCAGTAAAACCATAACTAAGACAAGAGCTAACGGGGAATTGCATGTGATTTTGAAACCTCAAAGTTTACCCCTGGTTATACTGCTCCTTTAAGAATACTTTATCTACTAATTCTTCCCAAATGGTTTCCACTGGAGACCAAGTATTCAAATATTGAGCCTATGGGGCTATTCTCATTCAAACCACCCCCCAAAACAAAACAACAGTAACAAAAAATATTGAAACAAACAGACAAAAAAAAATTAAGACAAACAATACCTAAAAAAGGCAAAACAAAGCAGAAAGTGTGTGCACACACATGGACACACTCTTGTTCTGTGTTACCCAATGTTCTGGGTATGGGACCAATGTGGTTAATATACTAAGTGACACTTCATATAAGAAAACTGTGTTTTTCTTTGTCAGTAAATGTCAACTGCAACTATCTCCTTGCGTAGGAGTAGGGCTTTGTGTGCACTTTGCTTTCTCAGTGCTGGGATCACACCTGGGTTGAACCTGTGCAGGCCTTGTGCAAACTGGCACAGCCTCTGAGTTCATTTGAGTATTCATCTTACTGTTCCTGGAAGATGCTGTTTCCTTTCAGTCATATTTTTTTGTCGATTACAATTGACTGCACTAAGAAGAATTTCTGATGAAGGCTGAGCAAGGCACTGATTTATTGGTATAGAAAAATGTCATTAGTAGTCATTTCAGCTATGTTCCTTTATCAGAATAGTAGTAGTAGTAGTAGTAGTAGTAGTAGTAGTAGTAGTAGTAGTAGCAGTGGCAGCAGCAATAGAAGTAGTAGTAATAATAGTAGTAATAATAATAATAGGTAGTAGCAATAGTAGTGGTAGTAATAGTAGTAGTAGTAACAGCAGCAGTAATAGTAGTAGTAGTAATAGGAGTAGTAGTAACATTAATAGTAGTAATAGTAGTAGTAACAGTAGTAGTAGTAACAGTAGTAGTAGTAACAGTAGTAGTAGTAACAGTAATAGTAATAGTAGTAGTAACAATAGTAGTAATAGTAGTAGTAATAACAGTAGTAGTAGTAACAGTAGTAGTAATAGTAGTAATAGGAGTAGTAGTAACAATAGTAGTAATAGTAGTAGTAATAACAGTGGTGGTGGTGGTAGTAGTAGTAGTAGTAGTAGTAGTAGTAGTAGGTTTGCCCTTAGGTCCATGACTTTTTGAGTCCCAGTGTTTTTGTTTGTTTGTGTGTTTGTTTGTTGTCAGGCATGGGTTCTATCTCACTGAATGGGCCTTGAATCCAATGGAAGACAGTGTCTGGTTACTCCCATAACGTTTGTGCCGGTCTTGCACCAGGGCATCATTCAGGCAGGCCACTGTTGCAGGTTTGAGAGATTGCAGCTGGGGGATATTGACGGTTACTTTTCCCATTTGGAAGTGGGCAGAGTACCGTCCAGTACCACAATGCTAGTCGATGCTAGTCGGTAGGGGTGAAGCTTCTCTTTAGACTTCAACTTCATTTCGCATGTTCAGCGACATACGTAAGTTGTGTCTTCAGCAATAGGGCCGTACCATGAGCTTGTGGAGAACAACCAAGAGCTTTGACAATGGCCTGTGATATTTGAGGTGCTTCCATCCTACTCCTTTTGGGACTCAATAAGATGCAATCCATTCCTGGCACTGGAGGTTTTACATGGCGTCATAAGATGTCTAGTTGGGGTATTGTCTCCCTCATTATATGGTGAATTCATTTAACTTCCATATATATATATATATATATACACACACACATATGTACATATGTATATACATATATACACATATGTATATATGTATATATATATGTGATATTGATATGTGATATGTGATATATGATATATAATACAACATATAAAATAAATACTAGAAAGCTTCTACAGTACTAGGCTTCTGTCTGGCTTTTCAAATGGCTTTTAGTGTTCCTTTTCTTCTCCCCATATTACCTCCTTTACCTGCCTTTCCTTCTCCATCCCTATCTAACCCTTCTCTTCTGGCTGATTTCTCCCATTTCTTTATAACACTATACTCTATTTACCCTTCCAAGGAGGATCCTATCTTCCCTGGTCTCTTAATATCTACCCAACCTCTGCAGTTATTTGGGTTGAAACATTCATCTAAGGCTTGAAAACTAACTTCCACATAAAAGAGAAAGCGTGCATTTGTCTTTCGGGCTGCGGGTTTCCTCACTCTGGAGTGTTGTTTCTAGCATGCTTTATCCATTTACCTGAAATTTTCATAGATTTCTCAACAGTCGAATACAAGTCCATTGTGTAAATGTACCATTATCATCATTATTATTCACTCATTAGTCGATGGACATCTAAGCTATTTACAAATTCTAGCTATTATGAGTCAAGTAGGAATGAGCATGAATAAGCAAGTATAGAGTTCTTTGTGCATGTGACCAACAGTAATACAGCTGGATCCTGTGCTACATCAATTTTCAGCATTTTGAGGAACGTCCATACTGATTTTTATAATGAATATGCCAGTTTGCACTCCATCCAGCAGTGAATACATTTTCTCCTTTCCTCACATCCCTGACAGCATCCTCTGCCACTTGTTTTATTGGCCTTGGCAACTCTGACTGGGATAAAAGGAAATTTCAAAAGGATTTTTAATTAGCATTTAGGAAGCCACTTTTTTCTAAATAGATTATCATTTAACTGCAATATAATAATTAAAAATATTTTTTCTAAGATTTTTTCTTTTGGTATAATTAGTGGTGCTTATGTAGGTATGTATGTTTGCCTCTGTGTGAATGTTTTTGGTGTGTCCGTGTGTGTGGGGGGGAACATGGTGGACGAGAATGCATCTGCATATGGGTACGTGATGTAGTGAAGCTGGAGCTTACATTTCTGGCTACTCTGGCTGTCCAGTTTGTTCCAGTTTCCTGTCTCAGTGACCTGGCATTATAGACAGGATGCTGTAACCACTTGGCATTTCTGTGGGTTCTGGGGATCCAAAAGTATGTTTTTACGCATGCAAGACATGTGATTTCCTTGCTGGGGCACCTTCCAGGCCTTACTGTGCACATTAAAAACTTTAATTTTTTTCTCCTATTTATCTATTAAGAGGGAAGTTCCAAAGGGGAGATCTGGAAAGGGGGCAACATTTGAAATGTAAATAAAGTATGAATAATAATAATAATAATAATAATAATAATAATAAAAGAATTGATTACGACCTTGTCCTTCCAGGAGAGAAAGACAAGCTGTAGTATTGCAGGCAGTCCTGGCTGAGCAGCAGATCTCAGAGGAAAGGAGTCTGTCGTCTGGACAGTACTTTGCAATGTCTGCACATGGTTTTAGTTGTCACAGTCCATGCATCTGTTCTCTGAATGCTAAGGGCCAAAAATCCTGCAAAGATCCTGAAATACACAGAATAGTCCAGCAACAGATGCCCAGAATGTCAATATTGATCAGACTGAAATAAATACAGTATGTGCATATGAATGTGTGCATGCACACATGGAGAGAGAGAGAGAGAGAGAGAGAATAAAACAACCGAAACCAATAATGAAACTAACAGACTGCCAAAAAGAACCAAATAAAATAGTGAAGGAATAGAAGAAGGGAACTAGAGATAACAAGGAGAAAAAGAAAAAGTATACTTCACCCCAAATCCTCAAAAAAATGAAAAATATTAAAAGCAGGATATACTTTCTATGAGCAAAAGTGGGTGGGTTGTACAGCATCCCACTAGACAACAGACGGATTAGGACAGTGAATGAAGCTGTGCACATTAGCTGGCTCTGTGCATCTTTCATTAAACAGGTCTGTGGGGTATTAAGAAATTCTTACTGGTAGGGGATTGTGTTGATTGAACAAAACTGTCTATGGGGAAATGTCCGATTGTTTGCTATCATGGCAGCTCCCAGGGCATGAGAAATACCTTGCGGATCTCCTGCATGTACGAGTCTGCCTTCTGCTGTGTAAATGTACTCAGAGGTGCATCCTTCATATACTTCGCTCTGCCACCTGATACAGGCAGGCAAATGCAAACGGAACATTTCAAGTTCCCGATTTAACAAAGGGAAATATAAGGTGCCTGGTTGAGATTTCCATTTAACTTAGAAAGGTATTTGTTATGTATTTGAAACCCCAAACCAACCAACCATCGTGTTCTTGTATCTGGCAACTTGAGTTCCGTTCTTTCATTAACTTTTAATATAAAGAAAGTAGATTTGATATGTTAACAATGTTTGGCCTGTTTATAGTGCCGTTGTCTGAAGTAAAACACAGTCTAGCTTGCCATGCCTCACACGCTTCTTACTCTGTGAACTCCATGTGTTTCCCACATGATCCAAACCCTGGTGCTCACCGACTCTCCCATGTGGTGTAGATGTTGTCATTTGTGGAGATAATTCTAATTTAAGATCTGAGTCTCAAAATTTAATCTTGACCCCTAGATACAGTATTGTGGTCTCAGAAGGCTGAACCTGGCCCTGGTTCCGGACTAGTCAGATAGGACACGAGCTAACAGGTAAAAGACAAAAACTATTGGAAGACCATAGTGGATCCTTGTGGACCCCATGCCCCAGAGTTGAGGACATGTCCAAACCTGGAGTCTTGAGCTGGAATCTGACTCTTCATATTCTTCAAGCACCCAGAGTGATCTTAATTCTCACCCAGTTTTGAATTCATTTTCAATGATGGGGATTGAACCCAGGGCCTTGTGTATGTCACACAAGCATACTACTGAACTGAACTATATACTTGACTCATACTGAGTATCACTAGCTAAAACTTTTTCTGTTGTGTCACTGGGAACTGGCATTGTAGGGCTATTCATTTGGAAATATGATTGTTGCTTTTTAAATATAGTGTGTCTGTGAGTTCCCATTCCCCCCCTAGAACCTCCACAAATTTGCTTTTCCTACAATGCTTAGGTCTGTAATTCATTCATCAAACACTGATGGGTACTAGACTCTGTGATTCTTTTAAGGCAAATGCTTTGAATAAAAGTCTTATCATTATCTTCTTGAAGGACACTATCTTCATTTTCTTTTTTTACATTTCCATCATTTTCTACATTGTCGGCAGTAAAAACAATAGACAGTTTTATTTTACTTATTTGTCTTCCTGTCTCCCATGCCAAATATCTAATTTGTTACTAAGTGGTATTTATGGGTTTGAACTTGTTTGTTTTCTGCATTGCCCTGGCACCCAGGGTCCCAGGATGTGCTGACAATATGTGTGTGTGCTTATCAATGTGCCCTTGGGAAACGACATAACACACGAAGCTTATTCGCTATTTTCTAACAAACTTCATAACATTCTCCCTGATTCTATCCTTTGGATAGATTTCTAGTTTATCTTATGTGTGAGAAATGACCTTATAACCTGTGTGTGACAGTTGTTTGGGTTTTATTAAGTGCCCTGCTAGCTTGTGATATGGGGGCATTACTCATAGATATTTGTTGGCTACCCCAGTAAGCCAAGAAAATTTATTTTTATATATTTAACTACAGTGTCTTTCTTCTCCTGCATGTCATTTAAAAGTAGCTCATTGTGTAACGACAGTGCTGCCAATTCCGACTTTAGATGAATGGAAAAGAGATAGATTGTCATAACAGGTCAGAGAGGTGAAAACGTTGCAGCATACGCATCTCCCAGGAAGAAGGAAACTTGATGAAAATTAAACATAAATTCAAATGGAAGGGAGCCTTCTATTCTCCTATTTAGAAAAAGACTCAATTCATTGCTCTTCTTTTGTCCTCTAGAGTATCAGGGAACAGGCGCTCAGAATGTATGCATCCAGCCATCTGAGATGCTCCCTACAGAAAAGCAAGTCATCCCTCATTGGATTTTTTTAAAAATTGTGTTATCTTAGTAGTCATTTTGTAGTTCCACTTAATTTCTCTCCTATAAAGCGATGCCATGGTCAAGACAATTCGCTAGGGCCTCAAGAATAATTTTTTAATCATAGACTGTTTAGTCCTTTTGTTGATAATTTTCTTCTGTGCCAAGACTCAAGTTAGTCATTATTTGATAGATGGCACGAAGATGCATATAGGACAAAATTAACAAACTGTATTCTTTCATGTAACTCCACAATGACTGCCAAAGAAAAGCCATTGTCCTCTCTCACACAGGCCTTGTGCTTTAAGCGCCACTCTCCTAGCAGGGCCAGGGTGAGACCCAGCTTAAACTGTATGTGTTGGGTCACAACTTCCTGCCCTACCCTCTTTACAAACCTAGTTAGTTGCATCCAGAAATGCGTAGGATGACTTTCCCATTTGCTTTTCATTCCTTGTGTTTGTTTTCCTCTTAACAAAGATGCCTAAAACATCAGAGGGAACAGAAAATGACAGAGGAATGTGGTGATGGGGGAACTCCCAAGTTCTCTAGGTTTTGATTTCATAATGTTTAAAAGGAAAGAATATACCTGGGTGTATCGTCATTATTAAATTAAAAAGCAAATTGTGTAGTGGCAAAAAAGTTGGAGATGCTGTAGATGGATATTAGAAGGTGTGTGGCTGAGCAATCACAGGGCATCCCCACTCCAAGCATGACATCGCTGTAATTAGAGCAAACAAGCCTCCTGGTGGGTACATACGTGGCCAGAGGAGTACAGACAGGCACTAGAGCCTCACAGAAGGATAGAAACAAACAGCTGTAAAGATGCTGGATTTCAACCAGCTCCAGGGGATCCATTGCCCTCTTCAGGCATTTTTAGGTACGTGTGCTCACATAGGTACATACCCACCCCACTTCACAAAATTACACACAACTCATAAAAAGTGACATATGAACAAATTTAGAAGGATATCAGTTGGCTGTCCAGCAAGGAACTGAAGGTCACTGAGTATAAAGCAGCTGTCAAGTCCACAAACAGAAAACATGAGCTTGGTTTACTGCTGTTGGAACGGATAATCAGGCCAATTTATTGAAAAGTTAGTAGTTAAATAAGCATTTGTCTTTTCAGGGTAATATAATGCAGGGTAAGGAGATAAATCTGTGTGTGGAGGGAACTTTACAAATGAATGTCACTTATAATAAGAAGGATAACATAATTCAAAATCAGTTTAATTCTTCTCATAACATATTTGATACAAGCAAGCATGAGGACTGGGTGGCAAAACCCCAGGCAAATGATTTCATAGGTATCAAGTGTCAACCTCTAGAGGCCCTGCCAATCACAAAGAGAAGAGTTTTGATAACAGAGAGATCTCCACCACCTCTCTAACTCAGTTATCAAACTCACAGCTGGGAGACCCAACATCATGGGCCTCCTGATAGGATGTAGTCTGGGCACGTTCTCCCTCAGAAAATACTGCTGCTGGATATCTTTGACTTTGCTGCCTGTTTAGAACCAGTACTGTGGCTAAGGATCAGAAAGATGATTGAAACATACAACCAGATATGGAAATGGGTCTCACTCGTTGCACAACTGGCTTGATCTTCACGTGCTACTGGTTCAGCAAGGCAGAAGGACACACCCTCAGTGCTGGGGGATTGCTCTGTGCATGTTGTCATTTGCACTTGGGATTGTTTTTTGGTTCGTATCCAGCGATGTGCTAGTGTGTTAGACATGTGGGTACCCGTAGCACAGGGAATGAAGTACTCCCAATGGACCTAACACTGAGCAAGCACATTAAGCACATTAAAAAACAAAACAAACAAACAAACAAACAAAACCAAAAACCGAATGTAAACTAGTTTACTGTGGATTTGCTAACCACATCCTGATTTTCAATGTACATCTTGGTTAACATAAGAGCAATATGCAAGTGGCTGAATAAGGACAATTCCTTTGTCAACACATCTTTTGTGTACACAAAGAACTGTGGGATTTGTGTGCTGGTAAGACATCTAAGTCAATGTGAAACACCAAGTGATAGAAGACATTTTTGTGGTTCTGAGAACACTTTCTTGTCAGGACACTAGCAATGCCTTTGATAAAAGTTACCTTTGACTTCATAATCTTGCTTAAAGATTTACTTTTTCATATATATATATATACATATATTATATATATAATAAAGCATAATGAATATGTGCATAATATTTGGTCTTCCATTTTTATAATAAAACTTATACAAGTACATTATCATCACCAATGGATTTTAAGTAGTTTTTCTACAATGGACTGTTTTTACTAACCCTTTCAAAGTCTAAAATTCAACATTCTGTGTTACATAATATCAGTAACTCTTGTTTTGTATGTTCCTGAATATGATACTGTGTTCATAATATATGTTGTTTTTCTTGACTGAAACAAAACATCTGAGCTTCTTTAGTTATAGTTACAAATTAATTTTTAAGGATGTATGTAAAAGCAATCAACAACAGTTTTCAATAAAAGCAAATTATGTGAAACTATTATGGTTTCAAATGAGTTAGATATAACAGAAGACAGGGAAATAGATGGCATCTATATTAATAAATACAGTGATGAGGCCATGACTGCAAACACAGAAGACTGCATGCAAGTGATTTATATTTCATGCCCTTTATTAACTGGCATCTAATGAGAGGGTTTTTTTCTTCACTGTATCGCATCAAATGTTCCTAATAAAAATCTTCTGTTTTGCATGTAAGTTGTACCATTTCATAAAAATTTTCAGCGGCCTTTGACTTACTAAATAAAGTTGTCACTCAAAGCTCATTCCCCATTTAAACATGGGGAAGTTGAATAGATGCGAATTAATCCTGAGTATTGTTTCCGCTTGATGAGGTCTCCAAGAGGTCTTTGTCCTGTCCCCTTTAATGGACTCTGCATGATGGACTCATTAGTCAATTCCTTATCGTTTTTAAAAGAAAGATGTAATCTCACGAAGCTGTCCTTCACGCAGTTGGAAATTATTATAATTTATTCTTAAAACACATTCAAAAAATTAAGAATGAGGAGACTCTACTTTATTTAGGTACCATAAGATTGTAACAATAACATGCTGATTACAATGAGAATCCTAAGAACACTATTTCGGGTTGATTACTCATGTTATATTCAAAGCTAGCAGCCAAAGTGGACAATGCTTCAACCCAATTGCTTAATATTCTACCATGCTCAGAAAATTTGCAGCTGGGGAATGGAAATATTCTTGACTTCATTTATCTGTGAGTGCAGAAAAACTAATAATAAATGGCTTCTTGATACCATGCAAATCTCTGCTAAATTCATGCTGTTGAGGTTGGGATTTTAATATTATTTTGCGTTGCAGTCTGGAAATGAGAACTTGTATTTGTTATCTTAGAGCATACCCTTCACTCTCTGCCACGTTTCCTCTGCATCACATGCTAATTTGATTAATGAAATTCACATAAACGGATGGGAGAGGGAGGATAAGATGGATAGTTGGCAAATATTTAATTAAAAAAAAAAAACCTGAAGAGTGTGTTATTCTTACTATGTTTGGGTATATTTTTATACTCTTAATTAATTTGTGAGAATCTGTCACTCATGGGTTATTACTTGAGAAATTTTGTTAGTTTCTTCTCTGGAGTTCTTGAATTCCAGTCTTTTAATAAAGTCTGCTTTGTTTTTTATATATTCAACAGTAAGAAGCTTAGCATTAATACGGTTAAGGACGCTATCCTCTTTCCTTTAATTGAAAGCATCCTTTGATATTTTGCTGCTAATTGTCTGTGATGAGATTCTAAACTATGATGAACAAAGCCAGGGAAAGTAGAGGCACAGGAGAGGCACCAGGTGGCTCTTTCTCTGTGTCTCTGTCGCAGCCCCATCCCCTTGTGTGCACAGGTGTGTGTTTGGTTCATGAAGCAGTGAAAGAGAGGCACAGTGGCTTTGAGAGATCAAGGTAAGTAGAGGGCATATACACTGCAGATATTTGAGTTAGCAGACAGCATATACAATGCGTATATTTGACTTCGTAGACTGTATATACAATGAATTCATTTGACTTAGTAGACAGCATATACAGTGCATATATTTGACTTAGTAGACTGTATACACAATGAGTCCATTTGACTTAGTAGACTGCATATGCAATTCATTTATTTGAGATAGAAGATGGCATACACAATGTGTCTGTTTGAGTTGAAACTCTGGAAAGAAAAATCAGTCCATTTGACTTGTCAGATCAGGTGACTTGCTAATACAAAGGCTGCATAAGAGGGGGAGCTCGTTGGAGTCTGGACTTCCTGGATTCTGAAACAATGATTGGTTGGAGTCTGTGAGGTCACAGCTTGGGTCAATTCCACATGCAATAGAAAACTCCTGTAGTATTCACTTGTGCTGGGTTCGTTTTAATTCAGCATAGCTTTTGAGCCACAGGTAAACTCTCGTCTTTCAGGCAGATCCTTCAACCACTTGCCCCTTCTAATCTCTCCTCCTGTATTATGGTTTGCACCTGGACTGGGTCTCTGAAGGCTTCTATCTTGAAAGCTCAGTCCTTCGCTATTGCTGCTGCTGAGAAGTGGTGGCAATTTTAGGAGGTATTGTCCTAGTAGAAGGTCACTGGAGACATGCCCTTAAATGGGGTTCTGCATCCTGTTCTCCTTGCTGCTCTCCCTGCCTTTGTCCCTTCCTCTGGCTTTCCTTCTCTCCCCTGACTCTTTCACCCTCCCTTTCTCTCTTCTTGTCTCTTTTCCTCTTTCTTTACCCAATGATGTGGACATATTTGCTCCACAATACATTCCTTGTGATGGGTTCCTCATCAGTGGCCCAGAAATTATGGAGACAATGACCAACGACAGAAACCTCTGAGCTTGTGAGTCCAAATAAATATTCCTTCTTAGAAGTTCTCTAAGATATTCCATCTTAGAGTTGGGAAATTTACACTTAAAGTTTGATCTTAATTTTTTGTTTGTTTATTTGTTTGTTTTTCGAGACAGGGTTTCTCTGTGTAGCCTTGGCTGTCCTGGAACTCACTCTGTAGACCAGGCTGGCCTCGAACTCAGAAATCCTCCTGCCTTTGCCTCCCGAGTGCTGGGATTAAAGGCGTGCACCACCACTGCTCGGCTTGATCTTATTAATATACCCAACAGACACTTAGGCCTTTCCTGTCTTTTAGTCTCTGAAAGATGTAACATCTTTTCTTTCTGGAACATTCCTTACATTCATATGTGTCTGGCAAACTCTTACTTCACAGTACAATTCATACACTACAGCTTCTATGAAGATTTTCCTAATAAAATCCTCCCCAGCTCCGTACCAGAGCTACCCATGTTTGCTTGCTAATCACTGTACTGAAATACGAAACTGTCATTCTTTAAATGTGTCTGTTATTTGGAGAAGTCATTGGTGCTTAATCAAGACCTAATCTCTCATGATAATAAGCATGATTAACAATCCTGTTGTTTCCAACTTGGATTTTCTGCTTACAGGGAGGTGAGGGTTAGTGCAGAAAAGAAAACCATGAAATACTGTTAGTAACTTCAGCCCTGTTAATAATGAGTATTTTTATTATAATATCATTTCTGTTGTATAGATACATCTGTGCTGCCTTTCCAAATTGAACTGACTCTGCCATAAATTTCTGAACAGTTTTTGAGCAGCTGAAATGTTTATTGCTCTCAACATTTATGCAGTGCAGAGTGTGGGGAGATGGAACACAACAAAGAAACAGAGCAAACCAACATCTGCTAGGTACAAACATTTGTGATGAGTGTTGCTAGTGGAGCAACATGAGGAGAAACAGAAATAGTCTATACCAGAATATTTGAAGCAGAACGCTGGGCAGTTTACTGAAAATGGTATTTTAATGCTGATAGAACAATTAAACAGTTCTGCCTCATGAAAATGGCCTTGTAGAGAGGTCTATACTCATCCCAGATTTCTCTCAACTGGGTCTTTAATCCTATAGGTTGCCACAAAATTAAACTGATCCCTTAATCCACCAGAAGTATGGGGCCCTGAGGAATTCTCATCTTTTCCAAGAATTTTTGAAAATTACTGCTGAGAGGAAAAACGTGTTTACCATGGTCAATGTAGCTTTCTAGTATACATCCACTGAACCCTTATATTTTGGATCTAGTCTGGATACTTTCTTTAAGTTTTTAGTTGTTCTTTGACAGTTCCATACAATTTATTTTGATCATATTTTTTCTCCTCCCCAACATTTCCCAGATCCTCTTCTACAGAACAATGATTTTTATATATAGGTATTACATGGATTAAATAGGAGACTTAGCCATTCCTCTTGTTATAGTGAAAGGAAAATTTCAAAAGACAAGTGAAGAACATAGTAAAGTTTGGAAGAGACGACAGATTTGTTCTCATTACAAAAATGACTTCACATCCTTGGTGTCATTCTTCACTCAAAACCAACACTCAAACATTCAAAGTGCAGAACAGTTCAATTTGAAATACTTTGTATTAAGTACCAGGGACTCTCTTCTATCCTAAAAGCTACAAAGGTGATTCCATATCTAAGGGGAACAATAAACACCAGAATTTCAGAAAATTAGTCTTTGCCCAGGTATGAATAGAAAGCAGCATTGCAGCTATTTATTTGAGTCAACCAATATGCTAAAGGCATGAAGAAAAGAAATGAGAAAATAAATAATCGCAGAAATTATGGGATATCCTAAAAGGTAGAATCCTTAATGACTAGTATTCACTTAAAGTATATAAATATCTTTAAAGAAACAGAAGCATGTGATCCATTCTGAGGAGAAATAACCAATCAAAACCGATCAAGAGATGAAAGACACAGCAAATATATAGACAGGCCACAAGCCTGAGCTCTACCTTCATCCTATTCATTCAAGACTAAAGGAACATGCAATGTTGGGATTAAATGGAGAGACATGGAAGAGAAGAAATTAAATAAGTTTAGAAATGTAAACGTTCATAAGTTTAAATAAATGCCAGGTTAGATAAACAATAGGCTCATAAAGAAAACCTTCATGAGCTTGAATAAATAACAAATACTGAATGAAGTAATAAAAGGGGTTGATTGAACAAGAAGAAAGTTTTCCTGGTGATCTGTGTGAGAATGTCAAACAACCACATACACATGAGTTTTAAATACCAGGAAGAGATGAAAGTGACTTGTGGACAAGACCTGTAGGTGATAAAGCAAAGGAGATAAATGGCATTTGCAGACATCTCTGTCTAAAGGAAGAGAAGAGTTCAGAGAGATGGCTCAGTGGTTAAGAGCACTTCCTGCTCTTGCTGAGGACTTAGTTTCAACTACTATCACCCACATGGCAGCTCACAGGCATCTAAATTCCATTTCCAGGAGATCTAGCACCCTCTGCCTAAACTGCATGCACACTGTACATACACACATACACACATTTAAGTAAAATTCTCTTTATCCATTTTCGTGTTGCTCTGATAAAACACCATGACCCAACATGACTTAAAGAAGAGTTTATTTTGACTTAGGGATCCCGGGGAAGGTCTTTAATGGCAGAGAACGTGTGGCAGCATGCAGCTGAAGCAAAAAGTTGAGAAATCACATCTTTACTACACATGGGAAATAGAAGGCAAGCTAGAAGAGCTTGGATGAGCTATAAGTTCATCCAAAACCCACTCCAGTTACTTCGCTTCCCATCAAGGCTCCATCTCCCAAGGACTACACTGTTACCTCAAACAGCACCATCTCTTGGGGACCATATGTTCAACTAAGTGAGCTTATGGGGGACTCTGCTCTGAAGCCACCAAACACTTTAACAATAAAATAAAGTAAACCTTAAAAACAAAGAGAAAAAAGGGGGAAATGAAGAAAGGCTGTGACAAATGAAAACAAAACAAGATCACAAATTTATAACAATAATATTGGGTACAAATGATATAGGGTTTTTTTAAAAAAAGAGAATGCCAGATGAGATAAGGACAGAAGTGGATCAAAGGAATGGGGACATTCTGCAGCTTCAATACATGTCAGAACAATGTTAAAATGACTGTCACCATCAAAGAATATTTCAAGACAAAGACATGGCAAAGGCTGAGGGAGTCTCGTAATGATCATAAACATTTCTTCCTGTTGCAATACAAAGGACTTCAGCCCTATTCATTATGTACTGAATAGACGTTCAGAGTATGTGATACAATTGTGATTAAATACAAGAAGTAGGCAAGTTTGTATTTTTAGATATAGAGACCAATACTGAACAACTGACAGATAGAATGAAGATCAGATAGAAATGTTGGAGACTTGAGGAATGCTCTCAGCCAAATGGATTTAGCTGACCTTCATGGGACAGTATACCAATAGTGGGATAAAGTACATTTAAAATATCTACGAAATTAAACAAATAATAGCCAATAAAATGTAACCCTAAATCTATTAAAGTATTTGAATAACATAAAGCATGTCCTCTAGCCTCTAGAAAGAGAAAATTGATTAGAAGTCAATAACAGAAAGATATAGTATCTTCATATATTTATAGTATAATTATACACAATGAATGACAAACCAAAAAAAAAAAAAAAAAACCAGAAATGAAAAAACAAAATTAACTAAAAATAAATGAGAGAGAATTTTGAATAAAATAGCAATGAAAGCATAATATCATCATTTTGGGGATGTCACTTATCTTAAAGGTTACAATGGTCCCTTCAATATTTGCACATCAAATGCAGAACCTATAAACAAATTATTTCCACAGCAAGAATACTTTGTAGATGTGCTCTGGTCAGGCCTTCTATCACCCATCACATGCATATATATGATTTTTCATCTCATCTGACATTCTCTGCCTTCATCTTAATCCATTAGAAAATCTATGTTTGATTTTATTATTGAATACTTAAGGATTTCTCCTCAATGTTCAAGGATCTTAAAGTTGTAAAATCATCATGGCCTCTTTTTCTTGCTTGCTGATGGATGCTTTGTCTTTTCTGGGATAGGGCAGTTGGGAACTCAAGCTCAAGCCTAGCATGGTTTGCATGGAAGAACACTAATTCTATTAATTAGGGTCCAGGCCTTTAAATTCTATTTGACATAATGACTTTTTAAAGACCCTGTCTTCAAATTCAGTTACATCAATGACTGAAGCTTCACTGTATGGATCTTGGTGACTTCAGTTCTGACTACGGTAGGAGATGTAAATAATGACCTCACATATCCTTCACATCCTGGAATGTTTGAATTATATAGAAATAGAATGATTTAACCAAATCTGCCAACTAGAACTTTAATGTTAGTATAGGAGTGTGGTAAATGATAAAACCACCTCAGAGAGCACTTTGGCCCTTCCTTAGAGCAAAAATATATCTGTCATATGGATCTTCCATTCCACACCAGGCTCTTTTTTATGAGAGAGTACACATCATTATGAAATTATATACAGTAGGGCTCATAGAAACTTTATTTGTAACAGCCAAAATAAAAGTAAGGGAATGAAAGAAATGTAATTATTCATCAACAGACGAGCCCAACTGTGGTCCACCCACTGAATGGATTCAGCACTGGAGAATATTCAGCTGTAATAGGATAGAAACTTAGGTGATTCTCAATGATTCACAGAATAATTCTGCCTAATGAAATAAGCTACACACACACACACACACACACACACACACACACACACACACACATCATATGATTTTATTCTTTTAGTAAAACCTTTGGGATATACAATTCATTCCCAGTAACAGAGGCAGCTCATTGGCTTTCTGGTAACATTCCAGGAAGAGATGATCAGGATCAAAAAGGACATCCCTTTTGTGACATGGAATGGATACCTTCCTTTCTGTTTCTTTCTGTCTCTCTCTGCCTCTCTCTGTCTCTGTCTCTGTCTCTCTCTCTTTCTCTCTCTCTCTCTCTCTCTCCTTTTGACATGTAGTGACTATGTTGTGGTTTAGTTCATTTTTATGACAAAGTGTATTTAATCATATGCTTTAAATATTCAGTTTATTTTGTCTCAGTTATTCTTCCAGAAAGCTATTAATAAAACATACACACAGTGAAAAACCACTACACAAAAACTAAAATGGCTGCAATAAAATGATTTAAAGTACTATGTAAGTGTAGGAGAAATGTGTAGAACCTGAGAATTTTATAAACTGCCCCTGGCTGTGGTGCCTTAGGTGCCTTACAAAACAGTTTGGACTGTTTATAAGCAGTTGGCTGAGCATGTAGGTATAGCCTGACTTAATAATTTCATTTTGTGGGTACTTATCAGAGAGAAAAAATTTACACACACACACACACACATCCATGTGCAAGTGTTTTTTATTACCTCATTCATTATTGATGAGAAATAAAATCCAAGGTTCTATTAACTGTTAAATGAAAATTAAGATACAGAATAGTCACACAGTGAAATTGTGATCACCTGAAACAGAATACTGATGCATATAGAAACATGAATGAAGCTTAACCAAGCACTCTGTGTGGAGGAAAGGCACATAAAAAATATGCATTGTAACATCGATTTGTGTGGAATTTGTAAGAACTGAAATCAGATCAGCATTGCCTGGTATTTTGGAAGGAGTGGCACTTCGATGCAGGTGGATTTGCTAATATCTGGGGGTTTCTCCAAGTGCCATAAATCTGGAATGTCATGATAGTCCTGACATTCACTATATGCATTTACTAAAATGTATTCTCTGTATTTTAAATGGATGGCTTTTTTGCTATGTGTGATTTAACAAAGTTACTAAACATACAGAGAAGATGAGGGAAAAGCCGTATGCCATGTGCCACCCAAAGTCATAAAGACAGGTAGCACATATTTGGTGAGCATAACATTGCAACATTAGACATGTGGGAAGCTGTCTCCCTTGTCCTGTGCAATTGGCCTAACTGAGATCACCTTGTTGACACGTGGAGTTTGGACACCAAGCACTTGAAACAAGGATTTTAGCTGCTGCTCTAGCTTTTCTGATAAGCAAGCACCTTCATGTACACCTGTGGGGTGTGTGTGTGCGTGTGCATGTGCGTGTGCGTGTGCGTGTGCGTGTGCGTGTGCGTGTGTGTGTATGTTTCCCAGCCCTGCACCTTCATGTGTACACCTAAGGAGGGAGTTAGTTCCCAACTCTGCACCTTTGTGTGCATTCACTGTGTATGTGTCCCAGTCATACGTGTTCATGTACATACATGCTTGTGTGTGTGTGTGTGTGTGTGTGTGTGTGTGTGTGTGTGTGTGAGTGAGTTGGGGGAGGAATGGCTCCCCTTCCTGCCCCTTCATGTACACATATGCTTGTGTGAGTTTCCAGCCCTGCAAAGGAGATGGTGATATAGTTACTCTCCAGCCATCAATGTTTAAGAGATGACATGTGTAAAGGCTCTGAGGTATTCAGAGGGAGAAACTTGACATAGTCTGTACAGATTTAATGACTAACAGACCTGTTGGCGACTCTACAGCTGTCACCTCTTCCCGGTGTTCATTAGCTCTGTCTCCTGTAAAGGGAACAGCTGGATCAACAAGACAGCAAGTAAACGCAACGCGAATCATGTCTGCCAATAAAACTAAAGACAAGTTCAATGTCGTGGGAGAGAGTGATGAAGTCAGCACTCCAGTCTTGCAGGTTTCTTTAATGTAATTAGGGAGGATGTGCCTGTTTCTCCAAACATGCTATTTTTTGAGTTCTCTTTCTTTCAAGCGCAGAAAAATACTTGGTGGAAAACCCACGAAACAGTCCAGAGGTAAACCATTGTTATACATAGAAAAATGCTGTTTTAAATATTGGTTAATTTTCTTTAGGGTGACAAAAACATGACTAAATTATTTCTCTAGGGTAACTAGGAGAAGAATGGCCAGGAGTGTGGTAGGCAGATGCCTTATTTATAAGAAATTATCAAGCAGTGGTTGTACCATTGTATATTTCCACCAGCAGTGTGTAAGTTGTAGTATTGGACCAAGTGACATGGAAAGATCAACAATCAAACATAGAGATATATTGCAGCCACCATTTACAGCACATGGAGGGACTTAAATACTCACCATTTTCTGTGATCTTATATATCATGTGGCTAAGTCAGTAAAGGAAGTATAGGTTTGGTTACCTGCAGAAAGGAGTTGAGTGACCAGTTCAATACCTCTAGTCTCAGTGTATATCAGTGGTTTTCAACCTTTGGATCATGACCCTTTTGGAGGGGTCAAAAGACCTTTTCACAGAGGTTGCCTATGACCATCTGAAAACACAGATATTTACGTTATGATTCATGACAGCAACAAAATTATAGTTATGAAGTGGCAATGAAATAATTTTATGCTTGGGGTCACAATAACACAACATGAGGAACTTTATTAAAAGGTCACAGCATTAGGAAGGTTGAAAACCACTGATGGAAGGGAAGAAGAATTTGAATTAAGATCACTGGGGTAGAAAAGCCAGGGGTACAAAACAGGGCACATTATACTCACTGTGCAGGATAGAACTAAGTGTATGTAGAGACAAGCATGAGAGGATGGAGATCAAGTCCAAGATTTGGGGCTGGAGCTCCTAAAACAGACATTCATAATATGAGGAGACACGAGGTTAGCATGGGGAGGACTTTTGTTTGTTTGTTGTTTAGGTCTTTTGTTTACTGAACTGTCTAGCTGCAGCTACAGAGCTTGGAAGAGAAGGTGGGTGGGAAAGGTAGATCTTGGGCATTCTGACACCTGAGTCGAGGAGGAGGGGACTGCTCTCTGGTCAGCACCTTGAACAGTGCTCACACTGAAACTGGAGGGAAAGGGTTCGCAGCATGAGCCCACAGAGAAGACAGAACCACAACACTGGGCTCGCAGCCAGGTAGAGGAAGACCATCTGACTCAGTTGCTTTAGAAATCTGTTTTAATATGTTTTGCCAAATGTCTGGATAAAGAACTGTATGAATTGTGGATCTGATGTATAGAAAGCCCCTCCCCTTCAAGGTCAAAGAAACTGTGATTATCTATAGATGATCTGGGAAATTGTCCACTTAGATGATGAGCTAGCTAGCTTGCTTCCTCCCTCCCTCCCTCCTTCCCTCCCTCCCTCCCTTCCTTCTTTCCTTCCTTCCTTCTTCCTTGTCTTCTTTTTTGATTGGAAGAGTGTACTTTGTTTTGTTTGTTTGCTTGCTTTTCTTGAGCAACCGAGGAAGGATTTCAAATAGACAAAGACAGATGACTGATTGAGACTCCGAAGCCAGCCTACACACACACACACACACACACACACACACACACACACACAGACACACACGGAAGAGAGACAGAGACAGAAATAGAGAGAGACAGAGAGACAATGAAGGACTATACTTTTTATCAGAATGAAAAACACAAACCATAATATTAAAAGGTGATTATTGTATCTGTATGTTTTGGATTTGGTCTCCAAGGTGGAGGATCTATCGAATGATAAAGACATATGCTGGCTCAGCCTTCTCACTTCTGGAGAATTGTCAGAGCCCACACTTTCCCTCAAGCTGCTTGGTTACCTCAGAGCAGATATTAATTTGAGATGCTAATGCTTATATCATCAGATGTTCTTATTTGTAGTCTGTGACCTCTTTAATTTGAAGTCTATGATCATAAACGTAGGTTTTATCGGCCCATCTTATTAGCACAGATCTTTTTTTGCTTTGGGGTTTATCTTAGGACCTTCATGGGAGTGCTTGACTGGTAGATTTTTTAGGCTTTAGAAAATTCTTTCCTGAAAACAGCTAAAGATGAAATATGTCAAACAAGTGTTGCGTAATTTAAGATATTTCCCATATCAGAGGACTTTACATTAGCTTCTATTTGTATATTCCCTATTTTCATCCCCCACAGAATTAAGTACCACAAGCCTTTCATTATGCTAATGAAGATTATGATAATTTTTAGATGTGTTTAAAAAAAGGAAGAAAGCAATTTGTCTTCGGAGGCATTCGTGTTTTAATGAGCTACTAATACAATAAGTAGTATTTCAAGAGTTCTTTTCGAAGCCTGTTATTCAAAACTATTCGTCACATAAATATAGACGTATTAATGCAGCTAGTCAACCATAATCCTGCCTCGCCTGTGACACATGTTACAGAATCCAATACTCCAATGAAATGTGGCTGTATTTAGGGGAATGCATTCAGAGACCACTCTGACACGAGATCACTCCTCAACTCCTCAACTGACCCTCCTTCCATCGCCCTGCCTCCTGATAGTGAGGCTCCAGGAACAGGTGGGAGGTTGCCTAGTGGGCGGTGCCTGGTTGACTAGCAGGTTCCTAGGGGAGCACAGCACTGGAGGAGGGGTGTCAGCTGCTCTAGCAGCCCTTTCTGCTCATTTTGAAACAGTCATTCTTCCTTTCTAGTGCCCCAGAACCAAGCCCAATGGTGGCATGCCAATTCAGCATACTTCACCGTGTTCATCTTTTTTCCTCTGATAGGAAGCTGGCTTTTAGATTGACCCTGCTAAATTTGGAACTGTTCTTACTCCACCATTTCAGATTCCGGGAGCCGAAAGTGCTTATTAAAAACCTCTCAGTCGGAAATCAGGGCATAGATCTGTCGCCTTCACCGAACCATTAAGCCAAAGACAGCACTTTTCCTCAATAGGGCGTTAACTTAGTTGTTGAGGAGAGCCTTTGCAGAGGTACATGTCACCATGGCAACCGGATTTTCAAGCCAGACTGCGGAAATAGAACTTGAAAGTCACACAGAAACAAGTCTATCTAGCATTGGCTTCAAAAGGATTGTATTGAGAGAGGGGAGAGTCATGATTACATGCCATTTGATCTACGATCGCTCAAAGGCAACGCGCACGCGCATGTTCTATCAATCCCTGGTGCTTCCGAGACAAAGTAGATCATGTTCCCTGGCCTACTATTGATTTGCTGTAGGCAAGCTACCCAAGGAAGAGCAGCCTCTTCCCCTATAACTGTGTGGCTGGAATTGACATAGCATGTATGAATGCACAAAGCTGACATTAGTTTGTTTGTTTTAAAAACAAAAGACCATAGTTGACATTCTAGGAGTTTTGTTGTTTTGGTTTTTTATAGTCTATACTCACTGTGTTGTCCCATGAGTTCACAGCCACCGTGGGGTCATGGCTGGCCTGCTTGCTGCTCCAACAAAGGTAAAAGTGAATATAGAATAAGTATCTGGAAAACCAGGATCACTGTTTTAATTGTAAGGAAAAGCAGATTATAAATCTCTGGTCTTAAACACAAGAGATTGCTAAATGCCACCTTTTGCCTGCCTCCATTGCCAGATCCCATGCTAATTGGACTACTCCTTCCCAGTCGAAATCAAGTGGAGTAGGTAATGCTAGGAGCCAGATACTCTGATGCCTGAATTTAGAGATTGTAGAAATACTGCAGAAATGAAAGACAGAGGGTTAGCATGAGTTGTTCACAATGGGAAGCAGAAACCACCGTGAACACACTCGAAGTAGCTAGTGTCTAACCGTAACAGTAAATTTAGAATTTAGTGAGAGCGTTGCTACTGAGTTTCGTTAAGATCCCGTTATTTATTTATTCACTCATTGATTTTTTTGTTTGGTTTTGTTTTTGAGTTTTGGTTTTCTCATGTAGACCAAACCGACTTTATACCTCTCTTATAACTGATACTATTTCCTTGTTCTCACTCTTCAAGTCCCAGCATTAACAGGTGAGGGCAGCTACCATGCCTGGCTTAAAATATTCTTGCCAATAATTGAGGTGTGCTTCCTCTAAAACAGAGACTTGTATCTGATGCTCAATGCTAAGAGTATCGGATAGGTACGGTTATTGATCGGAACTCACCTCCCTCCCCTTGAGAAGATAAATATCGGATGACAGACACATCCTGGATAAACAGACACACCCTTGAACTTCATTTGCATCCCAGACCCTTCCTCAGGAAATCAGTATCTTTTTTTCAAGACAGGGTTTCTCTGTGTAGCCCTGGCTGTCCTGGAACTCACTCTGTAGACCAGGCTGGCCTCGAACTCAGAAATCCGCCTGTCTCTGACTCCCAAGTGCTGGGATTAAAGGCATGTGCCACCACTGCCCGGGGGGAAATCAGTATCTTGATTGCATGTTTCAAGTCTTTGCTACCAAGCTGTAGGTAGAGCTACGGGTGATTACAATATGTATCGAAATTCCTTAAATCTTTTTTTATGTCTATACATGAATTTGTACATGTTTTGGAATACGGTGTGATTTTTTTATGCATACACACATTGCTAGCAATCATATGACGGTATTTGGCATATATCCTCATGTAGCATTTCTCTGTAATAAGAACACTCAAAATATACTCTTAATTATTTCAAAATACATGACTGTGAACTTTAGCTATTCCTCCATGTAGTAGACCAATCAGGGTTATCTCTCCTGTTAACTTGTTTTGACTTGTATTTGCTGACCACCCCTTAGCCCCTTCCTTGCTCCCTGCACAGCCTCTGGTAACCACTCCATTCCTGTAAGAGCGCCATCTTGAGGTGGGAAGCAGGCATTGTTTGTCATTTTGCATGTAGCTTATTTATGTCAACAAATTGTCCACCAGGTTCATCCCTGTTGCCAGAAATAACAAGACCTAGTTCTAGCGTATGGTCCAAGGGATTTTCATTATGTGGACATGAAACATTTCCTTTGTCTCTTGTCAAGTTGATGGCTCCTTAGTTTGGTTCGATATCTTGGCTATTGTGAATAGTACTTCAATGAACATGATACAGCAGATGTCTCTTCAACACACAGACTTTATTTCTTTGGGCATATATTTAGTTTTAGTTGCTTCTATTCTAAGCAGAATCTCTTCAGTTCAGTGTAATCCTCTGTTTATTTTTGCTTTTGTTAACTGTGCTTTTAGAGGCCCTTTTATTTACTTAGCTGTTTGTTGAGACAAGGTCATACTTTGTAACCCTGACTAGTCTTGAACTCACCTTGTAATTCAGAATGGTCTTGAACACATGGTGACTCTCTTGTCTTTCCCTCTCAAGTATTAAGATTCACAACAGGCATGAGCAGTTTTGGAGGTCTTATCAAAGAAAATCCTTCTCTAGACTAAAGGACCATCCTTGTTCCAGGTCTCAGAAGAAAGACTGTCTTTCTCCCATTCTGTATCTTATCAGCGACGGCATGTCACACACTGCCTTTTATCTTGAGGTAAAAATTTTTACCCCCCAAACCTATTACGTTAGAGTTCTCATTTGGGAGGAATTTTTATTTTATCAAATAGGTTTCTGATGATCTATGCTTTTTTCTTTTTTTCTGGCAGTGTGAATGTATCATGTATATTGAATTATATATATTGAGCCATCTTCCATCCTGGCATGAATTCCGCTTGACTGTAGTAAGTGGATGATCCTTTAAATATACTGTTGAATTAGCTTTGCTAGTATTTTATTGAAGAAATTTTGCAGTTATGCATAACAAGGATATTAAGCCTGTTCATTGTATCATTGTATAATTTTTATAAAGCAGAAAAACTCTTGACTAAGAATACTTTACATTTTAGGGGAAAACTTTATACAAATTCATTTTTAAAATTTATACATATATAGACAATAATATTAGCATATCAAATTTTTTACTTATATAGTTTTTTATAAAATGCATGTCATATAAAACTTAACTATCTCAATAATTTAAAATATACAATTTAATTAAATACATCCACAAGGTTGAACTTTTCTCATCTTCTTAAAGAGAAAGTCTACCCTGATTAAACGATGCCTCCCCATTTCTCCCTCCGTTTGATCAGTGTATTAGGCCCTCATCACCTCCTTGGCCAGCACCGCCAATTGGAGACTGTGTCCAGTGAGTAGTGTGAATGAGAAATGTCCCCCAAAGGCTCAGTCATTTGAACACTCAGTTCCCAGTTGGTGATGCTGTTGAGGAGACTGCGCAGCATCGCTGGAGGAAGTATGTCCCCGGGAGCACGCGTGAAGGATTCACAGCTTCATCCTGCTTCTAGGCGGCCTTCCTTGCTTCCTGTTTGAGGTTGAAGGCCTGAGGTCTCAGCTTCCCGCTCCTGACACAAGGCGGTGCTGCTGGCGCTATGCTTTGCTGGCGCTATGCTTCTCCGATGTGATGGACTACTTTCTTCAAGAACTTTAATCCAAAGTAAACGGTTTCATATATTGCATTCGGTCACAGAGTTTGGTTGAAACTGAAGAAAATGAACTAGTGTGAAAATTTGTACTAGAGACTGGGAGGATAATGTGGTGGACCCGACCGACCGTATTGGCGTTTTGGTGATTGTAGAAGCTTCAAAGCTTTGGGATGGAGAAGCCATTACATTCTCAGAGCTCAACTGGGCTGT
Organism: Rhynchomys soricoides; assembly: GCA_019843965.1. Taxonomy (NCBI): domain Eukaryota; kingdom Metazoa; phylum Chordata; class Mammalia; order Rodentia; family Muridae; genus Rhynchomys; species Rhynchomys soricoides. The sequence goes on along the minus strand of JADRCH010000028.1, from coordinate 9,462,392 downwards.
TGTATGGGAGATTGGAAGAAAAGAACATTGGGAAAACCGGACTATGGAGGCCTGGCTTGTGCCTTTTCAGAGACAGGTTTGAGAATCCCTCAAAGACTCTAGCTTAGTTGTTTATGTCATATTTTGCATTAAGAATCAGTGGTTTCTGGTAATCTGGGGCTGAAGAATCAGCTTTGACTAATAAGTATCAGTTTAAAAGGTAAAACCTTTGTTTGACTGGGACAAAATATGTTGCTTAGCTAGGGCTGAAAACCCAGCTGTAGCTAAGAAGAGAACAATATCACCTGGGTCGAATCTTCTGGGGAGCATTTTCTCAAGGTCATCATGCAGAATTTGCTCGCTAGTGGTGGGAGCGGGGCATGTCAAGGCTGCACATCAAGTTTACGGCAGAACTTGGCAAATGATGTATACTCCCACATGGTACTGGTTTTGAAGGCACTTCAGGCACTTCAGGGTTGTGGAGAGCAGCCGAGAGTTGGCCTTGTGTGGTAGGGCTAGAGTATCTTGGAAGAAGGTCTGAATTGGTAGAGGTGGAGTCTCAGTTTCAATGGAAACTGGAGAATTGAAGAGTTTAGGAAAAGCCGGGCAGTGGTGGCACACGCCTTTAATCCCAGCACTTGGGAGGCAGAGGCAGGCAGATTTCTGAGTTCGAGGCCAGCCTGGTCTACAGAGTGAATTCCAGGACAGCCAGGGGCTACACCGAGAAACCCTGTCTCGAAAAACCAAAGAGAGAGAGAGAGAGAGAGAGAGACAGAGAGAGAGAGAGAGAGAGAGAGAGAGAGAGACAGACAGACAGACAGACAGACACCAGGAAAGAGAAGCTGAAGCTTAGGACCATATGTCAGGGCGCCATGAGTTTCTGAAGAGGACTAAATAATGTGTTGTATATAGCCTTAGTTGCCATGGAGAGTCCAGCGCGATGGCATGTACCACGGGATAAGCACCAAAGTAGCATAGGTAGCATAGGGTGTAGAGTGAGGTGGCACGAGTTTATGCAGCAAGCTGTGTGTGCTCCAGATTATTGAATTAACTATTTAATTAATTAATCTCGGCACGGGGTTCACTACCCGCCTCAATGCCTGAATGAAATCAGCTCAGTAGCTGGGCCACTGCCTATCCTCCGCGCAGTTAATCCACCTTCTACCAATAATCACTCTCCCTGCATGGCGGATCTCCTTCCTCTCTCTGGGTCCCAAGCCGGAAAAAATCCACCCCAGCCCCCACTCGGCCTCTGTCTGTCCTTCCCAGCTGGCATTTTCATTTACCAGTCAGAACCAACTGGAGGCAGGTTCCCGGGAGCTAAGTGCTTGGCAGTTTGGGGGACCCAGATTAACATTAGACCAAACCACTACAGCAGATAGCAGAGTCAAACAAGGGAAACTAAACAGTTCGAAGCTCAGAAGATCAGGAGCTAGGTCCAGACGTTGGAGACTGAGTTACAGAATTTTAGTATGTTGCAGGATTTTCTTTTTGCTTAAGTGTGATTGTTTTTATTCCCTGGTTCTTTCCTTTTAGAGCAAGAAAATGTTTAACCTGTCTTTGATTTTACAAGTTCTAACAGTTAAGAAATCTGTGATATATTTTTTAAAGACTGACATTTCAAAGGGTTTGAATTTTGATGATTCCACATTATCTACTGTTTTTTATTATATGTACTGTTGATATCATATCCAAGAAATAATCCAGTATTTTCTTCTGAGTTTTGTAGTTTCAGGTGTTTATCCCATTTTGAGTTATTTTAATATCATTTTTGGTGAGGGTGGTGCATGGATATCCAGTTTGCCCAGCGCCATTGCTGCAGAGATGGTTATTTCCCCACTAAATGATCTGGATTCTCCATAAAAAATCATCCGATTGTATTTTCAAGGGCCTTTTCCTGGATTGGCTATGTGTCTTCTGCATGCTGGCATTCCTCTGCTATGGCTTCCGTACTTTTAAATGCATCTGATTTACACCAGATTCTGCATTAATCAGGGGTTTCATCTTGTGTTCTTGTCTTCACGTTATCTTTATGAGATCTACTAATATTTATATAGGCAAAATTCATTTTTATTTACTTTATGATATAAAGATTTTATTTCTGTCTCCATTGAAAATATGAATGCATATAACATATGTGGGAGATTTTTATTATTGGAATAAAGCTGCAAAATCATATTTTAAAGGACTTCTATGTGCATGTTTATATATCTTTACCTAGACAGTTGTTTGCTGAGTGTCAGGGTTCACTTACTATTTTCTTAGATATTGATATATTAATCACAAATTCATATTATTCACTACTCCCATCAGTGATGGTTTTGAGCCAGAAATTTGTTAACATACATATGTGCATTTCATCGGTTTAGTTTGGTTTGGTTTGTTTTTTGTTTTTTGAGTTTTTGTTTTGTTTTGTTTTTGTTTAACTGAAGAGCACTTTGAGAAGCATGAATCTGGAGTTATCGATGAATGGTCTAGGATTAACACATTAGAAACTGACTAATAAAGACATTTTTATATTATAGGGCAAAATTTTAACTTGTAGTCTGTAGATCTGGAAAAGTAGGCACAGCCTTTCCTTGTGGAAGTTTGTTTGGGTAAATTAACTGAAATAAATTTTCTTAAGAAATAATAATATAGGTGAAACAAAATTATCAGAAATTATATACTACTGAGGGTGAAAGTTTATGTAATAACCTGAAAATGCTAAGAACATTGTCTAAAATCTGGAGGCAGGAGATATTTTTTAGCCCTTGCTGCAAACCCAATTTCCATGGTTAAAATTTCATTTGTGTGAGAAAAAAAAGAATTTTTAACTACTAGCAAAGTGCTTATACTAAAAGGAAATCAATAAACAGACTACAAAACAATCTGACCAGACTTCAGTTTCTCCAATCAAGTACACAAAATGTTACACTGAAGTTAAATTTATTGACAACTCAGAGAAGATCTCTATATGATTTCTGGTTATTAAATAACAATTTTACCTTATAATCAAGTGGATTGGCTTAAAATATTTCAAAGTTAAAACACGGGAAAGTATATAAATTATACTTCTGGAATGTTTCAAGATATCTAGTAAGTCTTTAAATCATTTAGTAAAAATTTAAATACATGGTAGAGATGAAAGTTCCACAGAGAACTTTTTGAGTCTCAATACCGTTCGAGTTTGATTTCAAAGTCTATGACCTGGCAGTATTTATGGCTGAGAGTTTTGTTAAGACAGTCTTTATGGTAAGAGTACCTAATTCCAAGGAAGCTTGCCCTTTGTGTCACAGAGAGATAAAGATTCCTTGGGAAGGACAATGGGCATTCCTGAATGAGGACTTTAGATGCTGCTTACCACCCAGAGGGGCTGTTTTCTGAGGCAGAAGGAGATTAACTGGTCTTCCGGACTCCTGCACCAGAATTCCACGGAGTATATAAGGCACAGTGTGCCTACTCAAACATCGCACAGCACACCCAAAGCTAAAACTTCTCAGCTATCATTTTCAAACTTAGTTTAAGCTCGTTCCTGAACTCTTGGTGGTGAGATCAGAAGTCAACTACCCTGACTTCTGAGGAAGTTACATTAAGAACCCGGTCTTTAAAGTTATGGGGCTTGCCCTCAGGGTATAGCTGCTCTGAGAAGACCACCAGCAGCCCGCTGCGATCCTGTCGGTAAGCCCACACTCTGAAGAGGGTTACAGCAGTGATTTGGGGCCATATGGCTACCAAGAACAACCATGAAATTTGCCTACAAGTTGTTGCTGGAGAACAGGTGAAAAACAGGATGCCTTCTGGATTCTACTTGAAGACTGTCTAGTGTAGCAGGCACGAGAACAATCTGAAGACCCAGATGAACTTGTAAAAGTCTTTGTTAAAATCTGTCCCAAATTTGTGCCCAAGATCATGTCTGCGAAGGAAATATAAGCCAATTCAGAAAAAAAGTGTAAATGGGTTAAGAAAAGTATTTTCCTTCTGAATTCATAAAGATGAAACTTCTGTTGTTAGGTAGGCTGGAGATGCAAGGTGAAAATAATCATTATTGAAGATAAAAGAAGTTGAGAGCTTTGATTTGCTTTTGAGGTAATAGAACTGAGTTAGGGAAGTGTCAACTTCCCAATTCCGGGAAGATAGAGAGTAACTCTAAACAAACTTCTCGTGTACTTTTGAAATCCAATAGCTGAAGGCTTTCAAAACTCAAATCAGTTCTAGTGAATTCTATTTCAACAATCAGATTTTAAAACTACTTTTTGATGCACCAAAACACTAGATTCTCACATATAGAAAATATCTTCCTTTAAAAGGAATCTCAAAGAATGTACAGTTTTATAATAAATTTTAAATCGTTAAAAGAACCCCTGTGTGCTCATGTATTATTGATTTGTACAATTATGAGGTAAGCAGAGGACTGTATTTTGCACTACTAGCATTGTTCTGTCAGTGTGAGCATAACAAAGAGCCTCTCTTACCTCCCTTTCTGAAATTATGCCTCTGATTTTACATAGCTAACTTAGCCATTTGGGAACATAGCTTATTATGACCATAATTTGAAAAATTCAATAGGGACTGTCAGAACTTGAAATTCAGAATGATATCTATAGATAAAATCAGGAGGCATGCCTTCCTCCCCTTGCCCTCCCTCCTCTCCATTGCCCCCTCCCCTCAACCACTCCTCTCCCTCCTCTCAGTTATTCCTGTGCTTCAGTGTCTAAAGTATACACTGTTAATTGTTGATGTAATTTTCATTATTCCAGATTCCTGAGAAAATGAGATTTTGGTCTTTTTCTAAGTCCTCACAAACTACAACACTAAGAAATGACACTTCAAAATGACACTTCAAAGAAATCTCCTTGAAGATGTAACAGTTCCAAAATTATACCCCTCTTCCTCTCTCTCTCTCTCTCTCTCTCTCTCTCTCTCTCTCTCTCTCACACACACACACACACACACACACACTATATATATATATATACAAATATATATATATATATATATATATATATATATATATATATTTGTATTTTATAAGAGAAATAATTGTGCCTGGTCTTGGTCAACAGTGGCCCTTCTACTTTCTCTCAAGTTTGAATATAAAATTCCTAGGCTTGGTGCTTTGGTGCCTATTCTCAGAGTGTCTGGGATCCATGGTTGTCTGACATTAACTTGGGAGACAGTCAGCTGCTATGCCCTCCAGTGTTTTTCTTATTTTCTTCTTCCTAGCTCTGTTGTTACCTGTGTAGGTCCCCACTTGGAGCTGTCCAGCAACAGTGGGGTATCTGTGTGCCTTCCCTTTCCTCTTGTCAGTTTTGGAGGTTGGCTCTGCCATCTCCTTGGGCTCAGGGATTTCTTCCTTGTTTAGGCAGTCCACCTCTAAGGCATTTCTTATTTCTGTCATGGGTTGATCCCAAGAATGTTTGTTCTGAGTTTTTTCCTAGGATTCTCATATTTCTGCTTACATGGTCTGTCTGTTCTTTCAGGTCGTCTGTGTCTCCATTGAACCTCAGCATGTCAATTACTGCTTTAAATTTTTGTCTGACACTACCAATATCCCTTCTATGTCTGATTGGTCCTTACACTTGTTCATCCTCTTCTAGTGGTTTTTTTTTTTCCCTCTGCCCTTTGGTTTTACTTGTTGAACAAAGGCCATGAAATACTGTGTCAAGAAAGAGCCTCAGCAAGTCGATTCTCGATGATGTGGTGGTAGTCTGTGGGAGAAGGAAAGGGTATTATTATCTAAGGGTCTTGGTCTTATGCAAGGCCTGGGAGCCAGTTATTGAACATTAACCATTTCCCAATTCAGCACAAGAGGACACCTTCACCTTTATATGGGGCACAATGGCAAGATGATCTGGAGTTGGGCCCTCACCCCTCCTCAGTACAAAACAGAGCACTGTGCTGTGCAATAGATTTTCAAGGTGAGGGGATGGCTCATTCAGTAAAGTTCCCCAGAACCCAGGTGAAAGAGCTCAATGTGGTGCTGTGCACCTGAGATACCAGTGCTGAGGTAGAGAAAGAAGGATCTTAAAAGCTCCTTGGCTAGCCACCCCAGCCTAATCAGTAAGCTCCAGGCTGAGGAGAGAGCCCATGGTTGGTGACATTCCTGAACACCTGAGGTTGTCCTCTGACCTTGATGCACATATGCATGTGTGCCAGCTCCCACATCAAGCACACACACGCACATACTTATCATCATCATAATTATGTGATGATAATTATAGTTTAATTTCCTCTTTTCCATGGCAGGATCAGAAGCAGAGCCTTTGTCTGATATTCATTGTTAGTACCTGTGCAGTTCATAGAAGCAAATCTCAAACGAGCTCAAGGGACCCCTCTGTGACTGTTCCCTGAGAGATTTTTAACTCTCAGATTGTGCATACTGATCTCCCAGAAACATGTTAGTTATCACTGAATTTTGTCCCTTCATTAGAGCTCACAGAAACAAATGCTCTGATGACTTGTGACTCTTGCTCTGCTGGGTAACAGAGATGTTTAAGTGGTGAGGAATATGTGAGGGTAAGGCAGAGGTACAGTGCCGAGAAGGAATAACTGAAGATGTTTGAAAAGGTGCTATTTTGTAAATACATACATGTGGAAAAAAATTGTGTAAGAGACAGAGACAGTCAGACAGACAGGCACACTCATATACACCCACACACATACACACACACAGAGAGAGAGAGAGAGAGAGAGAGAGAGAGAGAGAGAGAGAGAATATTCCAGTGATTCATTTCTTCCCAACTAAGCCAACCTGAAGTCTCCACCACCATGCAGTAATGCCATCTACATATGAATCCACCCATGGATTAATCTACATATGGGGTCAGAGTCTTCTGATCCAGATACCTCCAGGAAGCTCACCCCTGAACACAGCTGCATTGGTAAACAATCTTTTAACACCTGAGACTCTGGGGACCATTTCTGTCTGAACTATTGTATGAAGTGTATGCTTGTCTCAGAACCCCTGGAGCTTTGTGGAGGACCCCCATTAACACTCTAAAAATACAAGGGGACATGTCTGTAAACATTTCCTCAATATGAGTAGTAAGAGAATGCTGAACTTAAGAGACTAGGTAGAAGGAGTTAGAAATGCCTCAGTGGGAAGAAACTCTTCAAGTCAATTTCAGTGTAACATGCAGACTTTTCTCAGAAGCAGTTTGCTGAGTATGGTGTATGCTGCTTTAATCAGTAGTGAGTACCTCATCCTGGCAGATGTTTACGGTAGCACCTACCCAGCTAGGATGCTGGTAAGAAACTGAAAGGGTAGATGACTAGATGAACAATTTGGGGTAGCCAGGGATTAAGATTCTGTGATTTTTCTGAAAAGCTCATTAAATAAAGAGAATTTTGCAGGGATTAATGTCATGACTGAATATAGATCAACAGAGAACAAGATCACATTATCTCTCGAACCTTCATTAGTCCTAATATTTATCCGATCTCTCTTATCTTTTGGGGAAACCTGTAGTTATATTATTCTGACTTCTATTTTCCCATATCTGACCGTTCCCTTGACCATTTTTCAAATGAATTGACTGATGCGTATTTCTTTTCCCTTTCTTTCTCCCTCCTCTCCCCCTCAACTCTCTCTCTCTCTCTCTCTCTCTCTCTCTCTCTCTCTCCCTTCCTCCTTCCCCTCTTTCAAACAACTTTTTTTGAGACTGAGTTTCACAGGGCAACCCACTGTTGAAGGCTGAAGAGTTCAAGGCTTGCCTCAAACTTGGGGCAGTCCTCTTCCTCTTCCCTCTGTTTCCTAAGTCCTATCAGATGTTTCTTTTTAACATGCTTGTGATTTTGTAAAACACACCCAGTCTTTATCCTCATTTCCTGCTATATCGCTTCTAAAATCCTTGGGATCTTGGGATGGATAAAGTGTCCTTTGTATGCTAGTGGGATGCCTAGTAGAGGGGGTTCCTAGGTGGCTGAGAATGGGCTGGTTCACTAAAGAAAAAGTTATGTTAATGGTCTGGGATTTTCAAAACCTCATCTGCTAACCTCTGGGGAAAGGAGAGGAGCTTGGGTTGTTGTGGTGATGGCTAACTGCGGATGATTTTTTCAGTTACATCTGTGGAAGGAAGCAGTCATAAATCCCCAAAGGACTGACTATGCAGGGGTTCCGGAAAGCTGAACAAGAGGATGTCTCCCTAAGAGAGAGGACAGAAATTCCAGGAGCCTTACTTGTGGCTTCTCTATGCAGCTTTCTGACATCAATGTTCCTTTGCATCTGTTAGTGTGACCTTTCTAATAGGTGGATACATGAAAATAATTTTCCCAAGTTCTATGGGCTGCTCCAGACAAACTTAAGCAAGCTTAGAAGGAGTGATGTGTTTAGAAAAAGATAAAGAGATATAAAATATGTTCTATGGGGGTGTGGTGAGGTGTGGGGGAGGGGAGTGCCTTAGAAGGCCCATGCTGAGGCATCCCTTCCCCCTGAGGGACCAGCCACACTACAGTATAGTATAGAATAGAGTTTATTCAGGGCATGGGGAAGGGAGTGAAGAGGGTAGTAGAGGCAGAGAAAGGCAGAGAGAGGAAGAGAGTAGAGAAGTAGAGGCCGGCCATGAGCATGTGGAGAGAGGGGGGAAGGGAATGAGGAATGAAGGGGGGAAGGGAAGAGGAAGAGAGAAGCAAGAAGGAAGCAAGAGATAAGAGAGAGAGGAGGGGCAAGCAGCCCCTTTTATAGTGGATCAGGCCTACCTGGCTGTTGCCAGGTAACTGTGGGGTGAAGTTTAGACAGAAAGCTAACAAGGAGGTTGTTGGGAACCTTGGTTTGCAGCTAGTGGATGGGAGGTAGAGACAACCTGGGGTTGATAATTGACTTTGTCTTAGTGACTTTTCTATAGTTGCGATACACACCATGACAAAAAAACAACAACAACAACAACAAAACAACAACAACAACAACAAAAAAAAACAAAACCCAACCAACCAACCAAAAAAAAAACAAAAACAAAAAAACAAAAAACCACTTGAGGACTGTTGGCTCCTTGCCAGCAGGTCCAGGTGAGAGGAGAGAAGCCAGTCCAGCTAAGTCTATCTGGGGCTGAGCAGGATGGCGAGTGTTGGTGGCCAAAAAGAAACACACCAGGCCGGGAGTCTTGTCGAGGCAGGAACTCAACTTAATTGTATCAACTCCTTGCTTATATAGAGAAGGCAAAGGGGATGGGCACTTAGGTATGGCGAGAGATGACATAGGATGCGGGGAAGGGGTGACTGACAGGTCCAATGGCATAGCTACACGTCAGCAATGGCAGTGCAGAGGGAGGGCCAAACAGGTCTTGTTGAGTCACTCCTATATGGAAATGACTGAGACAGGTCTCAGAACTCGAGCCAGGCTCAGAACTCAAGGTCCAAACCAGGGCCAAAATGGGTCCCAACATTACCACTGCCTGGAACTCCACCCTCTCACCCTTGGGACAGCAGGAGTTAGGGGTCCAGTTCTGAGCCCTGGCCCAGAGCTGCTGCAGCTCCAGCTTGTCTCAGCAACATGGCACCCAGTGTAGAGGGCAGATGGGTGAGTCATCGAGGAATCAGGATGCTGCTCTTGCTGCTGCAGTCTTGAACCCAGGGCCCCTGCACCCCCGCCCCTACAGCTGGGGCTGCCCCAGGCTATAGGCAGTGCTCCCCTCTGTGTGCCAGAGAGGTGTGCCCTGCGACCATCAGTGTCCCCTGAGGAGCAAGGGCTGCTCTAAAGAGGAAGCTAGAGTTCTCTCCTCCCTGTGCCAGCAGTGTACTCGAAACTCGGGGCCAGCAGACAGGCTGCCTTGGGCCCTACTGGCCCCCCTGACGAGGTGCCAAGGGCCATCACCATGGATACGGCCAGGGCCCCAGGCACAGGCTGGGCAGCAGAACGGGAGCAGCAAAGAAGATGCCATTCGAGACTGTGATTGGGAGCAGCAGTACTGCCCCGAAGCGAGTCGAGACCAGGATCAGCACTGCCCCTGACTGAGTCGAGACTGTGGGATCAGCAGCACTGCCCAGATGGTGGAGAAACCGTGATCAGGAAGTCCAACAGGGGAGGAAATGGGTTTGTTTCAGCTTATAGTCCGTGAGGAAAGGAAGTCAAGACAGGAATTCAGAACAGAAATCACAAGCCAAGAACTGAAGCAGGGGATATAGAAGAGTACTGCTTACTGGCTTGCTTAGCCTACTTTCTTATACATTCCAGGCCTACCTGCCCAGTGGTAGCACTGCCTCCAGGAGCTGGGCCTTTCCACATCCATTTTAATCAAGAATATGCCCTACATACTTGCCCACAAGCCAATGTTATGGAAACATTTTTTTGTTTTGTTTTGTTTTAATTAAGAGTCCCTCTTAATTCCTAGCAACCATATTTATAATAGCCAGAAACTGGAAACAACCCAGATGTCCCTCAACAGAGGAATGGATACAGAAAATGTGGTACATTTACACAATGGAATAATACTCAGCTATTAAAAACAATGACTTCATGAAATTCAAAGGCAAATGGATGGAACTTGAAAATATCATCCTGAGAGAGGTAACACAGTCACAAAAGAATGCACATGGTATGTACTCACTGATAAGTGGTTATTAGCCCAAAAGTTTGAAATACCCAAGAGTCACTTCGCAGCAATGGTAAGGCTGAGTGTGAGGTTCCAGATGGAGGAGTTGGAGAAGGTCCCTCTTTCTAGATATGACTGTTTGTGTCTAGTTGACAAAAGCCAGCCAGCCTGAGGGACCTGGTGTGATCTCTAAGGAAACAGTGTCAGAACTGAGAGTGAGATAGAGGAGCCCAGCAGGAGTCTGCTTCCTTCTTCGTTGGAAAGTGGGGGAAAATCTGTACATTTATCAGTCATCATGGAGATTTTGTGTTGAGAGTAAAGACAAAGAACACGTTGTGGTTTAGCTTTTCCTATCTTCAAAATGTCAGACTCTATTTATAGGCTACTGTTTTGGCTTCTCTAACTATCCTTCCATCATTTTCCTTGGTACATGCAGAAGACTGGTTCCAGCCAGTCTCTAAGCTGTCTTCTGAGAGGAACCCTCCCTTTGAGCTTGCTTTATCCTTGGTGGCTTCTAAGAGCTCCTTTGTAATGTGTCATCAAGCAAGCACTCTGCCAGCTCTGTTTTCCTAGTCCTTCTGTGTCATTGCCTTGTTTTTGTTCTGTCCTCCCCTTTCCCTTCCTTCCCCCTCCTCCTCCCCATTTCTGGACTTTAGTATGTTTAATACCTGTGGAGCTAAATGTATTCCTTTCTCTCATTTTCCTACTTAAGCTTCTTGGTCCTTTGTTTTCCATTCAAGTTAGGTTCATTTTAACATTTTCAAACACATTTGGTCTTGCTCTCTTTTCTCTCATCCCTGCCTCACGTTGTACCCTCTCACCCTAGCCTCCTCCCCAGCTCCATACCAGGTGTTCTGCCTCCACCCTGAACATCATTTGACTCCTCTTAAACTCTGCTATTTCTTTTAAAAGTAAATTATAGTGGGAGAGTTAGTTGAAATAGATTCTAAAAACCAAAACAAAGGGAATAAGTTCTCCTTTAAGTGATGTAAAAATCCTTATGCCAAAACAGGCTTACAGAATAGGATTCTTAGCACTGAGAAGGGGTGCTCACCTGGCTGCCAAGGTCTCTTTATTCGTATGCTTTCAATTAGAGTTCGTATTGTGTTTCCTTTTAAATGAAAATATCCTTATGTCACCTCCTTCCTTCTCCTCCCTCCATCCTCTCCCGCCTTCCCCCACTCCCTCTCAGATTCATGCTTCTTGTTCTTTAATTAGTATCATTACATATACATATATATGAATAAACAGATAAATACAAGTTGTCAAGTCTATTTAGTGTTATTTGTTGGAGTTCATATTTTGTTAATGATATTTTAGTTTGTGAATATGATTTGAGCTTTAATATCATTAATTTATGGAATATTTGACATGTGAAAAGTTTTTGTTTCTGATATGGTGTGTGTGTGTGTGTGTGTGTGTCTATGTGTGCCTGTGTATACTTATATGCAAGACAGAAAAGGGCATTGAATTTCCAGCATCTCTTTCTTATTCCTCTGAAACAGGGTTTCTTCCTGCACCTAGAACATTGTGAGCATTTGGCTAGGTTGGCAACCAGCAGATCCCAGCCATCTTTTTCTTTTACCCCACCCCCATACTCTGCACAACACTGGGGTTACAGTGTGGGAGACTGTGCTCAGCTTGTGTGGGTGCTGGGTTGTGAACTTAACTCCTTATGCTTGCATAGAGTGGCTAACTGCTGAGCCATCATCTCAACCCCGTTTTCCAAGGACTTTTTTGTTTGTCTGTTTGTTTCCCATATCAACTTTATAATCTCACTATAGGTGCACTGCAAGCCAGAGATGGATATTGACAGTTTCTAGATCATTGGTGTTTAACGAGATTAAGGGATGCTACAAAGACTAAAAGAAATAAAGGATAGCAAGATGGCTCAGTGGGTAAAAGCACCTGATGCCAAGCCTGAAACCCCGAGTTCAATTCCTGGGAGCCCTCAAGTTGTCCTCTGACCTCCATGTTTGTGCTAGGACACATGGGCATGCCCTCAGTCCATTTCCATGCCAGCTGTTGACAGTGTGGCTCTTACCAAAACTTATTCATTGTCAGCTTGCTGAGCTGAGTCTGTCCCAGGAAGAATGCACGTTTAACTGACTGGGGTGATTGCAAGCAGCTCCATCATAATCCTTTCTTCTATTTTAACATCCATATGACTAGAAAGGCTGCCATTTATCACCTACCTCAAACAAACAACTTTAGCTTAAAGGATTTTTAGCCTGGTACCTGAAGACTGAAAACTGGCAAGGCTCTTCCAATCCTGGAGAACACACATCCTTTATAACTGTTCAGTGTCTGAGCTTAGTTGTGAGGTTTATTCCTAATGAAATCACATTTCTTTTATTGGAGTAAGAGTGAAAAATAAACTTTGAATTAAAATTTTGCCTCTTTTTATGTTGACTGTTGCAATAAGAATCAGAGACAGACACATAGTTACTTGCTTTGTGTTAAAGAAATATCTAGTTGCCTTTTTTAATTTTTAAAAGAGGAATTATGATTAGCATAGGTTCTGGGTATTGGGGGAGGGGAGGCACTTTGGCACTAATAATGTAAGTAAAAAGTTTCTGAAAAATAACAGAATAAACGGTATTTTTAAAAGCTTTTACTCCAGCCTACTCTAATGAAGAAAAAGTGTTCCAAATATGAACTGATGAAGTACAAAGTAATGAATATTTAATTTGTATAATTTACCAAAGTGCTTTTAGAAATCAGAACTACATTCTTCATAAACATAATGTTCATTAAGCCTGAACTGTAGCTCACATGCAATTACCATATTGCTCCTGTACCACTTCCGAGTCTCAGGGTATTGAATAAAACCCCTTGGAGAATTTCTCGTGGGCTGAGAGAGAAAAGAAGTAAATGGTATTGTGGCTAAGGAGTTTGAATGGGTAACCTTTGGCAAGGGAGGCCTGGAGAACAGGAAAGCCGGAATGAGGGCAGGGCAGCCAGCATTTGCCTGGGAGCCCAAAGCTTTCTCAGGGCTACCTAGTCCCTCAGCAAAAAGCAGCTTGGAAAGAGAAAACAAAAAACAAAACAAAACAAAAAAAAAAAAACAAATTAGTCCAATGGCTGTGCAGGATACCTTATCATATCCTTAGACAGAACAAGAATGCTACTTGAAATCTAACTGATAAGTTATCAGATCAAGCAGGGCAGTGTGCAGCAGAAACAGACCTGGATGTGACATGAATTTTAATGTGAACAGTAACTTAGTCAGGGTTTCTATTCCTGCACTAACATCGTGACCAAGAAGCAAGTTGGGGAGGAAAGGGTTTATTCAGCTTACACTTCGACATTGCTGTTCATCACCAAAGAAAGTCAAACAGGAAACAGGAGCTGATGCAGAGGCCATGGAGGGATGTTACTTACTGGCTTGCTTCCTCTGACTAGCTAAGCTTGCTCTCTTATAGAGCCCAAAATTACTAGCTCAGGGATGGCACCATCCACAATGGGCCCTCCTCCCTTGATCACTAATTGAGAAAAAGCCTTACAGCTGGATCTCATGGAGGCATTTCTTCAAGGGAGGCTCCTTTCTCTGTGATAACTTCAGCTTGTGTCAAGTTGACACACAAAACCAGCCAGTAAAGTAACATAGCTTAGACCTTAGACCCTGATCCTTGTCCTCAGTGTCTGATGTGAGAAATGACGACCATTTTATTTTATTTTATTGTATTTTATTTTTATTGAAAAAACCTCTGTTTTGTTTTTCCCCATACTCTTATTTAAAAACTTGGCGGCCAGATTATCACCATCAAAGAAGGGCTTTACAAATATTTGCTCCAAGATTTATTTTTGAAATACACAAAGAAACAAAAATTTGGCATCGTTTTAACAACATTTGTAAGATTCAGAAGTTACTCCTAATAAAGCATATCTGGAAAAAAAATTCTCAGCTTTGAAAACTTGCTTTTCACTTCCTTGTGCCTCACTCTCGGTTTTTCTGCTCAGCTGTTCTGGGTCCATGTGGTGCAGGTTTGCAAGAAGTTACCAAACAGCAGGCCAGAGTCAATGGGCCTGTCCCCAGTGCTCTGGGCATAGCACACCAGGGAGAGCCTCAGAGCACTTCAGACAGAACAGAGATGGTCTTGTCCTTGGAAAATGGCCCTGACAAATGGCTTGTGAACAGAACAATAGGACAAACTGAGCTGTGCAAAGGGGTAGGGCATGAAACAGAACAACTGAATACTGAATTAATGTGAAAACATTAGTGTGTGTGCCTGCCAAAGTTTTCCATTAAAGTGTCCAAAGAAAATGATTTTGACAAATGATACTTTTTATGAATAAAAACATGCAACCTGCTGCATTGGGCACTTTGTCTTTCCATTGTGGAGAGAAAGGGGGAATTGCCTTTGCTGTGAGTCACTGTATCTGAATTTGTTCTCCACCAGGTCTGTCAATTAGCTGAGACATCCACCTGGAAACATTTGGTGACAGCTGGCTGGCATGGCTTCCAAGAGCCAGGTCTAGTCAGTGTAGGTCTTGCCTCAGTAATGGAAGCCTGCCTTGGGAGAGTGTTTTAGCAACTGTATGTTATCATTTAAGAGATCTATTGGCAAGATAGCAAGAGAAGCAGAAAAATGCAAGTTCATTTCAGAGCATAAGCAAGCTTCTAAGTAAAATGGCCAATGCAAGTTTGTCATGAACTAAATCAAAGGGTCTGGTAGAGTCCATACAATGAAGGGGGTTATGAATTTTAGTGCTAAGCATGGAATTACTTTAGACAGTAACTGAGTAGTTACTTTAGACAACTACTCAGTATAGATACCTTGGATTTCTGTGCAAGTAGAGCAAACTTGAAAAAAGAATGTAAGGAGTTAGTTGAGAATACCCCAAGCCATGTGACAACATAGGGGGACATGCAATGAGATATTCGTGCTGTTATAGTGTGTAAGTGGGTGAGGTTGTAGAGGGAGAGAGAGAAAGAAGACCCCAAGGAAGAAGATAGGTATTTGGAGTGGGGTGTTGTGCAGATGAGTTGCTAACAAGTGGAAGGAGGTAGACAGAGTTCATGTATATGGGCAGCGTTTCTTTTCTTGAAAGCATAGGAGGCAGGACATCCTTCACTGATAGTGAAGATGTATAGAGCTTTAGAAGAAGGGGAGAGTGGGAGAAATTTACATCAGAAACTGTATAGTAGAGCACAGACACTGTTTGGTAGGTCAGCTAAGTCCCTGGCTGGTTGCAGAACCAGCTGGCATCATTGCATAGCATCTAAAAATACTCACCCATCAATCCTAAGGGAAGAGTGGTATGATTGGCATGATTCAAGGCTATAATGTTCATCATGGACATTCTTAGGTTCTATGTGAACTTAAAAACACCAAAGAGCTGACACATACATAGGATGCATGGGAAAAAGAAAAAAGATTTTGAGGCAAAATTAAGGTAGTGTAGTGTGTATTTCTGACATTCTGGTATTTATAGCTCTCGCTTCCATGACTATGCTTGCAATTTAATGGTCTTTTTTTTTTTTAATACTATATTTACATTTCAAATGTTTTCTCCTTTCCAGGTCTCCCCTTTGGAAATGCCCTATCCCATCCCTGCTCCCCCTGCCTCAATGAGGGCATTCCCCCACCCAACCACCCATCCACCCACTCCCATTTCTTTGAGTTTGTTTATGTAGTGGATTACATGGATGGATTTCTGGGTATTGAACCATCCCTGCATCCCTGGGATGAAGCCTACTTGATCATGATGCATGATCGTTTTGAAGTGTTCTTGTATTCAGTTTTCGAGAATTTTATTGAGTATTTTTGCATCAATATTCATGAGGGAAATTGGTCTGTAGTTTTCTTTCTTTGTTGGGTCTTTGTGAGGTTTTGGTATCAGTGTAACTGTGGCCACATAGAATAAATTGGGTAGCGTTCCTTCTGTTTCTATTTTGTGAAATAGTTTGAAGAGTATTGGTATTAGGTCTTCTTTGAAGGTCTGATAGAATTCTGCACTAAACCCATCTGGTCCTGGGCTTTTTTTGGTTGGGAGACTTTTAATGACTGTTTTTATTTCTTTAGGGGCTATGGGACTATTTAGGTGGTTTATGTGATCCTGACTTAGCTTTGGTATTTGGTATCCATCTAGAAAATTGTCCATTTCATCCAGATTTTCCAATTTTGTTGAGTATAGACTTTTGTAGTAGGATCTGATGATTTTTTTAATTTCCTCAGATTCTGTAGTTATATCTTCCTTTTCATTTCTGATTTTGTTAATTTGGACACTGTCTCTTTGCCCTCTGGTTAGTCTGGCTAAGGGTTTCTCTATCTTGCTGATTTTCTCAAAGAACCAGCTCCTGATTTTGTTGATCCTTTGTATAGTTCTTTTTGTTTCTACTTGGCTGGTTTCAGCCCTGAGTTTGATTATTTCTTACCTTCTACTCCTCTTGGGTATATTAGCTTCTTTTTGTTCTAGAGTTTTCAGGTGTGCTGTTAAGCTGCTAGTGTATGCTCTCTCCAGGTTTTTTTTTTTTTTTTTCACTCAGAGCTATGAGTTTTCCTCTTAACATTGCTTTCATTGTGTCCCATAAATTTGGGTATGTTGTACTTTAATTTTCATTAAATTCTAGGAAGTCTTTGTTATCTTTATTTCTTCCTTGACCAAGTTATCATTGAGTAGAGCATTGTTCAGCTTCCATTTGGGCTTTCTGTTGTTCCTGTTGCCATTGAAAACCAGCCTTAATCCGTAGTGATCTGATAGGAGGCATGGGATTATTTCAATTTTCTTATATCTGTTGAGATTTGTTTTGTGACCAATTATATGGTCAATTTTGGAGAAGGTACCATGAGGTGCTGAGAAGAAGGTATATTCTTTTGGTTTAGGATAAAATGTTCTATAGATATCTGTTAAATCTGTTTGGTCCATAACTTCTGTTAGTTTCACTGTGTCTCTGTTTAGTTTGTGTTTCCAAGATCTGTCCATTGATGAGAGTGGGGTGTTGAAGTCTCCCACTATTATTGTGTGAGGTGCAATGTGTGCTTTGAGATTTAGTAAAATTTCTTTTATGAATGTGGGTGCCCTTGCATTTAGAACATAGATGTTCAGAATTGAGATTTTTCTTGGTAGATTTTTCCTTGGATGAGTATGAAGTGTGTCTTAGTCAGGGTTTCTTTCCTACACAAACATCATGACCATGAAGCAAGTTGGGGAGGAAAGGGTTTATTGAGCTTACTCTTCCATGCTGCTAGTCATCACTAAAGTAAGTCAGGACTGGAACTCAAGCAAGTTAGGAAGCAGGAGTTGATGTAGAGGCGATAGAGGGATGCAACTTACTGACTTGCTCAGATTGTTTTCTTATAGAACCCAAGACTACCAGCCCAGGGATGGAACCACCCACAAGGGGCCCTCTGCCCTTGATCACTAATTGAGAAAATGCCTTACACCTGGATCTCATAGAGGCATTTTCTCAACTGAAGCTTCTTTCTCTGTGATAATTCTAGCTTGTGTCAAGTTGATACACTAAAACTAGCCATTGACCCCTTTCCAACTTGACACACAAATACATCACCATTAAGCCTCAACCCTTACTTTCTTATTGATCCCCAAGATCTAAATAATTTTAAAAGTCCCACAGTCTTTGCAAATTCTTACATATTAACATTTCAGTCCATTTTAAACATTCAATATCTTAAAATTTAAAGTCTTTTAAAAATTCAAAGTCTCTTGACTGTGGGCTCCACTAAAATACCTTCTTCCTTCAAGAGGGAAAATTATCAGGCCACAGTCACAATCAAAAGCAAAATCAAACTCCAACTGTCCAATGTCTGGGATCCACTCACGATCTTCTGGATTCCTCCAAGGGCTTGAGTCACTTCTCCAGCTCTGCCCTTTGTAGTACACAACTTGTCTTCTAGGCTCCAGATGCCTGTACTCCACTGCTGCTGCTGTTCTTGGTTATCTCATGGTACTGGCATCTCCAAAACACTGCTGACTTCCCCTGCAACTAGGCTTTACCAACAGCCTCTCAGGCATTCTTCATGGTGCCAAGCCTCACCTCCTTTCCATGACCCCTTCAGTCCTGGGACATCAATTGCAACTGGGGCTGCACCTTCACCAATGGCCTTCCTCGGCCTCTCAAAGTACCCAGGCCTCAACTGCTCTTCATGACTCCTTCAAGCCTTCAAAGCAAGTACCACCTAGGTGACTCTTACACATTACCAAGTCCATGGCACAAGGTACAACCCTGGCTATCTCTGGAATGCAGCCTCTGTGCTCTCAGAAAACACTTCTCAGAAGATTTCACCTCATTGATTCTGGTCTCTTCCCAATCACCTCCAATTTCCCAGCTCCAGCTAACCAGCATCAATAGTCCCAGTAATGCCGTGGTTTTGCTTTAGTAGTTCTGGTATCTTGTTAATCACAGCTGATTTCTTCAGCCCCAGCTAACCAAAACCACAGAATCTGAAGTCAAACTAGCAATTGATCATAATCAATGAAGGAAAGAAAAACAAAACCAAAACCAAAAAAACCATGGTTTGATAAAACCAATTTTAGCACTATTTAATCTAGTTCTACAGAAGGCTCCAAACAGAATGCACCAACTCTCAATACTAATGGTATCAATTCCACAATAAAAATATGAAGATTAACAGAATGAATTAGAAAACAGTATCTGTCTTTCTGCTGCATCTGAGAAACATATTGTAATGGCTATTCCTGGTTGCCTACTTGACTATAATGAACTACAATCCAGAATTGGAAGTCTCACCTCTGATCCAGATCTTAAGGCTGGAAGACACAAGTTTCTGATCTGGATCCTGGCCTGGAGATCTTGAGGCATAGTAGTTATAAAAAGCTTAGGCCCAGGTGAGGTACTACATGCCTTTAATCCCAGGAGACTAAAGCAAAGAGATATCTGAGTTCAAGGTCAGCCAGGAACAAAACAAATCCCAGATCCAGGCTTGGTGGAACAGACCTTTAATCTGGGCCACAACTTTTATAGGAGGCCTACATAAAGACATTGGAAGAAGGAAGATCTACTCTTTGTCTGCTTGCATTTACTTGCCAGCACATCTATTGTAATCTACTTCTACAGAAGACCGGTTGAAACAACTAGTCTTATGGGACTTAGCAGCTACTAGATTCTTGCACTTCCCATTCACAGCTGACCATTGTTGGGGTAGTTAGACTACAGACTGTAAGTCATTACAACAAATAGAGACATTCCATAAATTCTGTGACTCTAAAGAACCCTAACTAATACACATATCTTACCATCAATGATACACATCACCTCAGGATACAAGGATGTAAAACAGTATTTCAAACAAATAGACCCAAGAAGCAAGCAGGTGTAGCCATTTTAAGGTCTGACAAAATAGACTTCAAACTGAAACTAACCAGAAGAGATAGGGAAGTACACTATACACCCATCAAAAAAAGAATCAACCAAGAATATATTTCAGTTTTAAACATTTGTGCATCAAACTCAAGGGCACTCATGTTCATAATGGAAGCATTACTATGTCTAAAATCTATCACATATTAACTATTACACAGTGATAAAGGGTGACTTCAATACACCACTCTCACCAACAGACGGATCATCTAGACAAAAACTTAACAGAGAAATTCAAATGGACCTAGTAGACAGCTATAGAACATTTCATCAAATCATGTCATCAAAAGGAGAATATACTTACTTCTCAGGGTCTTATGCAACTTTCTCCAAATTTGAACATATACTTGAACAAAAAAGCAAGTCTCAATACATATAAGAAAATTGAAATAACACCCTGCATCCTATCTGACCACCACCAATGGAAGCTGAATATCAACAACAGAAACAAAAAAGTATACAAATCTATAGAAACTTGTCAATTACTACTGAATAAAAAAAACAAGTCAATGTAGAAATTAGAAAAAAATAATGAAAATATAATGTACTTTAATCTGTGGGACACGATGAAGGCAATTCTAAGAAACAAGTTCATAGTAGTACGTGTCCACATTTTTAAAAAAAATATGGAGAGATCTTATATTCACAACTAAGCAGCACATCTGAAATCTCTAGAACAAAAAGAAGAAAGTATACCTCAAAAGGGTAAATGTCAAGAAAAAAATAAAAAATCAAACTCAAGCCTGAATTCAACAAAACAGAAACAAAGACAATACAAAAAAGAAAAAAAGAAAAATCAATGAAACAAATTAGTTCTTTGAGTAAATCCATAAGACTGATAAATCATTCACCAAATTAACTAAAAAATAAAGAGAGAAGATCCAAATTAATAAAACTACAGGTAAAAATGGGGTATCACAACAGACAGCAGCAAGGGAAACCAGAGAACCATAGGGACTTTCTCTAAAAGTCTATACTCTAGCAAACTGGTAAATTAGTGGATGGATTTCTTGATATATACAGTTTACAAAGTTAAATCAAGATCATGTAGGCAATTTAAACAAAGCAATAGCCCTTAGTGGAATACAAATAGTTATTGAATGTCTCCCAACCCCAAAAAGCCCCTGTCCAGATGGGTTCAGTGCAAAATTCCACCAGACCTTCAAAAAAGAATTAAGACAAGTACTCCTCAAATTGTTCCGTAATGTAGAAACTGAAGAAACATTTTCTAATCATTTTGTGAGGTCACAAGTACACTAACACCTAAACCACACAAAAGCCCAACAGTGAAAGAAAATTATAGACCAATACCTCTTACGAACATAAATGCAAAAATTCTCATTAAAATGCTTGGAAACTGAACCCAAGAATATATCAAAAAGATTATCCACCACGACTAAATAGGCTTCATTCCAGAGATGCAGGGATGGCTCAACATACGTGAATGGATAAATATAATCCACCACATAAGCAGAGTGAATGATAAACTCATATGATCACCTCATTAGATGCAGAAAAGGACTTTGACAAAAATCAAAATCCAACATTCCTTAATGATAAAAGTCCTTGAGAGAATAGAGATACAAGAGACATATGTCAACATAATAAAAGCAATTTGCAGCAATCACACAGCCAACATTATCTAAATATAGAGAAACACAAAGCATTTTCACTAAAACCAGACCAAGACAAGGTTGCCCATTCTCTATTCAATACTTGAAGTCTTAGCAAGGGCAGGAAGGCAGCTGAAGGAGATCTAGGAGAAGAAGTCGAAACATTTTAATTTGCAGATAATATATCTTTATAAATGAAATGAAATTTTATGAAAAATGAATTTATGAAATTTTCAGGTAAATGGATGGGGCAGAAAAAATCATCCTGAGTGAGGTAACTCAGACCCCAAAAGAAAATATTCCATTTTTTCTCTCATAAGTGGTTGTTAGCTTTTATCCTTCAAGAGTTGTGGTACAATCCACACGCCCATAGAGATTAGTTATCCAGTAAGGGACTACTTGCAAACAGAATGCAGACATATATCAAAAATATTATTTAGCATGACCAGGTTGGCATTATACATAAAATGCAGGGATGGTTCAATGTATTCAAGTCATACATATAATAAACCACAGATATAGACTTAAAGACAAAACCACACCTCAATAGATACAGAAAAAGTCTGTCGCAAAATCCAACATGCCCTCGTTATAAATTTTCTAAAAATGTCTATAGAGAGCATAACAACATAATAATAATTATATATGAGAAACCCACAGCTAACATCATCACACATGGAGAAACAACCCCGCTGGAGCCAGGACAAGAGAGAGATGTCAATTATCTCTACTCATTTTAAATATTATTCTCTAAATACTAGCTGGAGCTATAAGGCAAGAGGAAATTAAAGGGATAAAAATAGAAAATGAGGAAGCCAAATTATCTCTACATTCAGATTATATAATACTATACATTAGAGATCCCCAAAATTCTACTAGAAAACTTCTAGAAATGATAAATTCAACAATGTGGCAGGATACAGAATCAACTTGAGCTAATCAGTAGCTTTTCCATGTACTAACAAAAAAACATACTGTGGACATACTCCTCTTCACAATAGCTTCAAAAATTATCTAGGAATAAATGTAACCAATGATGTGAAGGATCTCTACAATGAAGGTTTAAAACTGCTGGAAGGATCATCATTTGGGATCTTAGGATATATTTCATAGCCATAGTGACAAAAGCAACATGGTTCTGGCACACAACAGGCATGTGCACCAGTCATGTGCATCTATAGAACAAAATAAAAGACCCAAATATGAGAACATGTAACTTCAGTTACGGAATATTTGACAGAGATGCTAAAAACATAAGCTGTAGAAAAGAAAGCACTTTTTAATCAAATGGTGCTGAGGAAACTGGATACATGCAGAAGAATTAAATCAGAGATTTAGTTAGAGATCTATTGCATTGCACAAAAACTAACTCCAAATGGATCAAAGGCCTAAATACATTAAAACGGCTAGAAGAGAACATAGACAAGACCTTATAGGATAAAGAAGTAGGAAAGGACTTTCTGAATAGGATCCATTTGCCTAAGAATTAAAACCAACAGTTGGCAAGTGGGATGTCATAAAACTAGAAAGCTTCTTCTGTACAGCTAAAGAAGCAATCAAGTAGGAGAAGAGTGGATAGAATACTTACCAGATATACATCTGTGAGATGATTAATATCTATAATGTATAAAGAAATAAAAAACAGTCAAAAACAATGCATGACCCATTTGAAAAAAAAAATGGGCCTGAGACCCAAGCAGATCTCAAAAGAAGAACAAAACACGACTAAGGAATATGTCAAAAAATGTGCGCCATCCTTACCAATTAGGAAAATTCAATTCAAAACAAGGCTATGATTTCATCTTACACCAGCCAGAAACACAAAGATCAGCAGAACAACTGAGAAGAAATGTTGGAAGGAGTGTAGGAAAAGGGAACCCTTATTCAGCTTTGGTAGAACTGGAAACTGGTACAGACATTATTGAAATTGGTGTTAGGAATTCTCAAAAAGCTGAAAATAAATCTATTAAGATGGCCCATATATAATATTCCTTGACATGCACCAAAAATACTTAACATCATGCTTCAGTGATACTTATTTATCCATGTTAATTTATATTCTATTTACAATAAGTAGGAAATGGAAACAACTCAAATATTCTTCAAACAACAAATGTATAATGAAAATATAGTAGATACACACTATGCAATGATATTCATATGTAAAGGGAAATGAAATTATGAACATTGCTTATAAATGGATGGAGCTAAAAAAGATAATACTGAACGAGGTAAATCAGACTCAGAAAGTGACATCAAATGCCCACTGTATTTTGTAATTTTTTGTAATTTTGGCTCCTAGATCCAAAATTTCAAATGTGGAGAACCTACAAAAACCTGGAAAGGAGAAAGGGACCATTGCTTGGGTGGTAATGGGCAATAGGGAGGAAGAGTAACAAGGTTCAAATGATCTGAACAGAAAATGGGGAATGGGGGCTTTAATTAGGGAAGGGGAGAGAGATAAATACAGAATGAGCAAGGATAGTAAAATAACAGGATTTCTGAAAATGTCATAAAGAATCATAATATAAACTGTCTGAAAAATCTATGAAACATATGAGTCTGTTTATAAATATATATAAATGAAATTAAATAAAAATTTCACATTTGTATAGATAATGCCTCCTCCTTGAGTCAGAAACATCTAACAAAATACGCCCCAACACCAGACATAAGAATCTCTCTTTTGAATTTTTGGTCGGTGTTGTCCAAAAGATTTCCCCAAAATTACAGACTATAGTTATTACCCTTGGTTGCTCTCCAAGAAGTGTGTACTGGCTGGTTGACACAAGTTAGAGTCATCAGAGAGGAAGGAATCTCAGTTGAGAAAATGCCTCCATGAGATCCAGCTGTCATTTTCTCAATCAGTGACCAGTAGGGGAGGGCCCAGTCCACGGTGTATGGTGCCATCTCTGGACTGATGGTTCTGAGTTTCATAAGAAAGCAAGTTGAGCAAGCCATGGGAAGTAAGCCAGTAAGCAGCATCCATCTATGGCCTGTGCATCAGCTCTTCCACCCAGATTCCAGCTCTGATTTAGTTCTTGTCCTGGAGTCCTCCAATGATGCATTATGGTCTGGTAGTGGAAGCCAAATAACCCTACCTTCCTCTCTACTTGCTTTTTGGTCATGGTATTTTATCCCAGCAATAGAAACACTACCTAAGGCAAAGTGGAAGGTAAGTCACTATTGCTGAAGACTCCAGGTACTTTAGAAACAGATCCAGAGACCACCGAGCTAGAACTGTTGTGGAGATCCCTGGGACATTTTGTATTCTAATTCTGCCCTCCTGTGAGGGGCTTCAGACAAGGAGTGAGTTACGCCTGTGATTTGTGAACCAATCCCCTAATGAATAAAGGAGCCAGTTACTGAGAGTGGAGGAGGGACTTCTGGGTCAGAGAGGTAAAGAGAGGAGCAGGAGAGAGAGGGGGTCCTTTTGGAATGGGGACAGCATGTAGGTAATATGTAGCTACTAGAGTCTCCTGGTATGGTGGATCCGCAAGGATTTGCCACTAGAGAAATCAGACTTTGATAAGGTTTACAAGATTAGGTTTTAGTTGTTTTGCCCAGAGATTGAGTTACTATTGTTTCTGTGCCAAGTTTGTGTTGCATTTTCCTTCACACAGCTTGCTTGTCTGGGTTCCAGAGAGAAAGGTGCAGCGGCAAAATGTGGGTTTGCCTGATGTGTACCAGAGAAGCCATGGGGGTATTGAAGCTTGGGGCTGGCGTGGTAGCGACTCGTGAGTGGGAACCTAGTGAGCTGGGTGGAGAGATCATGGAGCTCTGAATCAGAGCTCCACGAGATGAAAGCAGGTCGGCCATTGCCCGCCAGTGCATGGCTGGCCAGCCTGCCAGTGCATGGCTGGCCAGCCCGCCAGGGATGAGAGAACAAGGGCATAGTGTGGAACATGCCACCTTCTTTTTAAATATTTCCTGCAACATAGAACTGACCCAAAAGCCTACTTCTTGAGAAGTGTCTGAAGGCACCATGCAAACTTCCCAAGGAGCTAATCACCCAACAGTTCTACCTATCTGTGATGACTGTGAACCATAGCAATGGCTGGCTTGATGTGTTAACTAACCCTAAAGGTGCAGTAATGATACACATATTGCAGCAGCAACCACACAAAGTGAACTTGAGAACAATTCAACAAGAGGGAAATTATTCCTAACACTGGAAACCTAGCTAAGCACTCTAGGATAATGAAGTCATGAATCTTGGAGACAAACCTACAGCCACCTCTTTACTAAATCAGTATAATCCCTAACTACATTGTTAGAGATTTACATAAATATTTGACCTTATACTTACAGATAAGTGTAGTCTTTACCCCTAATCAAGAAATTTTCTTTTGGCAATATATAGAGACTATTACAGAAAACTACAATCTAACTGTACTGGCTGGTTTGTGTGTCAACTTAACACAGGCTGGAGTTATCACAGAGAAAAGAGCCTCCCTTGAGGAAATACCTCCATGAGATCCAGCTGTAAGGTATTTCTTAAATCAGTGATCAAGAGGGGAGAGCCCCTTGTGGGTGGTGTCATCCATGGGCTGGTAGTCTTGGGTTCTGTAAGAAAGCAAGCTGAGCAAGCCAGGGGAAGCAAGCCAGTAAGCAGCACCCCTCCATGGCCTCTGCATCAACTCTTACTTCCTGACCTGCTTGAGCTTCAATCTTGACTTCCTCTGGTGATGAGCAGCAGCGTGGAAGCATAAGCTGAACAAACCCTTTCATCCCCAACTTGCTTCTTGGTCATGATGTTTGTGCAGGAATAGAAACCTTGACTAAGACACAAACAAAATGCATGGTTGTGGAGTCTAGTCCCAGTGAATACATCTACAACACAACCTCTTCGTGGAATAATGAATTTAAGAGATGGAATATCAGTGATTTTACTATAATATTTTGCCCTCTGGTAATGTCAGAAGCTACACCCATAAAGTCTTACTAACATGGATAACCAAATATGAGCTGAAAAAGAGCAACAGCAATAGACATACCAATATAGACATGAAAAAGCCCACCAGGTTTCAAACCTACACGAAGAACAACAGAAAACTGTGGGTCTCCATTTTCCTTGTGGGTCTTCAGCCACAGGCCCACTAAGGTAAAGGGAGAAGTAGTGAGCAGGGTCCAGACAGCCATGAGTATGACAGAAAGAACTTTTGGGAGTCGGCTACAGAGAGACAGCTCATTTTATTGCTCCAGGGGTTAGGTATTTAAGAGCTCTTAGGGCTATGGGTGGAAAGGGTTGATTGGTAATAATGCAGTACCTAATTATGATATGGGCAGGAAGACCTGAAAGATCATAATACAGTGTCTAATTATCTTACGGGTGGGAAGAAAGAGCAAGACCCATATGCTGACTCATGGCAGCACTTACAGGAAGCTCTATGCAGGGTCATCCTCCAAATAAGGTTAGGAATCTGTGCTAGACACACTCCATAATTAAGGTTAGGCAGAGAAGAGGAAACCTTGCTGAAAAAGGGAGTCCTCCATTTTGCTCTGAACTCAGAGAACCATCTTGACATGGTGGGCTGCTACCTTAACAGCAGGGTCCTCCAACAAGCAAGTGAAGAATGTTGAGAGATGAAGAAATGGCTTGCCCCCCAAGGAAAAACACACCAATTGGTTATCCAATACCAAACGGTCAACCCTGAAAGCATGCATGCAAGTAACATTATACTGAGCAAGTAGGACTATTCATGTATATACATGTACAAGTGCACATGTTCCTATAACGACAATTAATGAAAATGAGGACATGAATTGGAAAAAGATCAAGAAAGTGTATTTAGGAGGTTTGGAGGGAGGAAAGGGGGAGGGAAAATGAGGTAATTATGCTATAATGTCCAGAATAAAATAGATAATTTAAAAGAAAAAGAAAACTAGCTAGCAGTGAGAAAAATGTATAGCTCAGTTTCCAACTCATTTCTCTACACTGTGCAATGTGGCCATGTGTGTGATGTCCTCAGCATTGGGGTATTATCATTTACCTCTGATGGGCTCCTAGATATCATACTGTTTATGGAGGGGGTACTTTGGGGCTTCATACATGAGGGTTTGTTGTTTTGTTCATGATGGCTCCAAACAATAAACATTCTATTAGTATTAAATCTTGGCATAGTCTAAAAACCTCTGCTGGATCCAATAACAGTATTTAAGATCCATGTCACCTGGGACAGGGTCAGGCATCTTGGCCTTCTTGAGCTTCCTACTCTCTGTAGTAAAGCAAGTATATTAGTTTCTGTGTGCCCAATTAAAGGATTATGGCCGAAATAATAAAATTATCTGAAAACATTGCATAACACGTCAAAAGCATATGAAAGCTTTATAGCTTATTGACAACTTAATCCATCTTGTTTATGGCCCAAATTTCCTTAAAAGTACATTTGTATTTTCTGCTCTTGTAGGAAAAAACACTACCTTGCAAACTGGGGATTCCTTTGAAAGGTTATCGTGACACGAAATCCATGGGGGGGAAATACAAAATATTTTGAATCTCTCACATGGGTGGACAAATATTTGACCTCAGATGACAATTTCTACCTTTAATAGGATGTAATTTATCATCAGAGCTTCTGTCATTTTCAGTACATTCAGAAGAATCTTTTTCCTCTGTGTATTAAGATATCCTACAAAACTTTAGAAATCTGTTTTCTATACTCTACACGGCTTGTTTTAAGTATATTCTTTTTTATTTTAGTTTTATTTATTGTGTATGAGTATTTTGCCGGCATATATGTTTGTGTACCACATGCATATGTATGGCCAGAGGAAGTGGTGAGCCTCTATAAGGGTGCTGGGAATTGAATCTGGGTCTTTTGCAAGAACAAGTACACTTAATCACTAAGTCAACTCTCCGGCCTTTACAAATTTTAAGAACTTGTGAAGATAAATAGAGTGTAAGACATCTATTTCTGTGTATAAATAAGTCTGGAGTCAGGATGATGTGAGTGTAACTCTTGCCCATGCCACTTGTCAGCTAAGAGATAGTGTGAAAGTTATCTTATGTCTGTCTCTTCGATTAAAAGGAAAAGAATGATAATGGATCCTTCCCATACAGCAGCATGAGAACAAAAGAGGGAATCGGGCAAGTGTTTAGCATGGTCTGGGACTCATAGTTAGTCATAGTTAGTGTCCAGTACCAATTCTGTTCCACTATAATGACATACTCACTCAGTTTTTGCTTACATGACATGAAACAGGTATTCCTCTTTGAGTTTTAATTAATTGCTCAATTGCTTCACTGGCTCTTTCTTTTTAAAAAGAAGTCCCTGCTTTCTTCCTACTCTATTTATTAGAAGTGTTACTTGTAGCCATTAACTGGCCTAAGATGCTATTTAAGCAAGACAGCATTCTGATCTTGTCATTCCTGGTCTTAATTGTTTGAGGAAGTACGTGGACGTGTGCTGTCTCCCACTCCAGCAAGAATCAACAGAGGATGCATTGGGGAAAAAAAATTTTTTTTTCATTTTGTAAATTGCTGCTCCCTGTTTATGTGTTCATTTTATAGGTTGATTCATTTTTATTGTTAATTAAACCCCTAAATTATCTTCCCAATTGGAATTCAAGTAAAATGTCAAAGGCATTTACATTTCTAAACTTGATATTCTACATGTACAATGACTCTCAGAGTATTAAAAATACGGGAAAAAATCACCTCAATGTTAAGTCCTAGGCATCGAAATAAAATTAACTTGTGAAATAAGTTATTTGTATCATAGCACACAGTAGCTTGTAGGGTCTGAGGCCAACAATTCTATCTATAACAAGACTATTGGGGGTCCCTATTGAAAGGGTGGGATGTAAAAAACTAAACCAGGTTGAGGCAAATAACAAAAATGAAGTGCCTCTCCTCATTTTCAGATGGATTATAAATTGTTTTTAATCATAAACTCCAGTTAGAAAATTCATATTTATATCACGTGTTAGCCTATTTTTGCTCTTTCTTGAGAATAAATGAGCTGTTTGGGCCCAAGCCCTTTCATTTTGCAAAATTACAATTCCTTTTGCCTCTCCCCTGCTGTTCTAGCTCACTACCGAATATTTGTTAACTACCAAAAAAAAAAAAAAAAAAAAATCTTGTTTTGCCCCTGCTTGTCAGGTATAATATGGAAAAACTAATGAAAAACATTTTTCATGCTTATCCAACAGAGGCTGTTCAATGGAATGAGTGAAATGCTTTCTACTTAAACTGAAACCTGCCCAAATATTCCTATAGAAACATTTTTCCTCTTTAACTATATAAGCTGACCTTCCATTTGTGTCAATACTGATTTCTTAAATTTCCCCAAGAGCAAGTTATTTGTGGTAGAAAGCTCAACATATTAACCAGGGTTTCTGCAGCAGCGTCTAACCATATGGACTGTGAAAGAATTTGTCCAATTTGAGGCAAGGAGCAGACTCTGTATTACAACCTGTCAGCCCATGTCACCCACCATCCAGATTGTCTGTGAATTGGGTCCTTGTATAGAGAGATGAAATAGACAGGCAGATGGGACTCCTAGTGGTCAGACAGAGCTCTCAAGGTGTTCAATCTATTATATTTTAAAGTGAGCACAGTCTCCACAGAAGGGCTCTGCTCAAGTATGTCTTCTGGACTCTGAGAAAGGATGCTGGTTTGGTTTGCAGACTGGCTGCTAGCTCCAAGCCATGGAGCGGGGGGAGAGGATATGAGGAACTGGACTGTGGATGGTAAACTTGCACAGGGGAGTTAGAATCACACCTGTCAAGGGCAGATTCTAGAAAGATAAAAGAATCTTGGCAGAGAGAGTGGGTGCTAAGGAGCTACTAATAACAATCTGTCACAAAGGAACCAAAGGAGTGTGGAGTCACAGGTGTGTGAGTGAGCGGACTTTCTGGAGTACTGGACACTTATCTTGATTCATCCATTTCAAAAGCACAAGTGGAAAGAGACTAATAAGATGTTTAATATTTAAGGATATTAATGTTAAGATCGTGATGGATGAAAATGTGAAATCTCAGGACTTAGCCCCTTTATCTACCTAGTTGGTAATGGCTAGAGAGAAAAAGGAACTCAAAAGTCTAACTTACATTGGCTATAGCATAGCCGTCAAGGATGGGAGAAGAGTCCCTGAAGCCTAGTCCTCCCTGAAGGACTAGTGGCAATTAGTGGTTGTTGGAGCTATCTGTGTCACTTTCTTCAGTGGCGTAGCCACTCCAAAGCTTCCCTTGCTATATAAGTTGCTTTCCATTCTTGATTAGACAATGATCTAATAAAACTCAATGGACCACACACTAAAGGAACACGTGAAAGTAGGAGGGGCTTGTTGAGAAGCGTTCGGTGTGAGAGGGAGGGGAATGAGAGAGGAGAATGGGGGTGGAAATAGACAAAAATAAGTTACATAGATGTACAGAGCTGTCCGAAACCATCTGTGTTGACTGAAGCCCATGATCGCGAACAAGCTGTGTCTCTTCGAGCAGTCAGGCAATAGAAATCTATGTCCTATCTCACCACTCTCTGGTGACAGAGACTCTAGATGTCATCTCTAGATGACAAGGTCACTGCTCAGGCTTCCTCTACTCATATTTCAGCTAATGATCTTCTTGATTGCTACTGCTCTGAGAAATCAGAAGCCACCAGCAGGTGGTCTCACAGATCAGTGCCACCAAGCCTTCTCATCTGCCCGTCACACTCTGACTCCTCCCCATTTCAGTAGGTGAAATCCAGAGAGGGTTCCTACCTCTGGTGCATCAACTCCCATCTTCTCTCACATATTCAATATATTAACCAGGCATTTCCCCACTCTGTCCTCTGTATTCTTCCCTATTCTTGTTTTATTGAATTACTCTATTTACTACACACACATGCAAACTTCTTCTATGATCTACTCCATCTCTGGCCTCAGTTTTCCTGTTCCCAAAGAACTCCAGAGGGTGTTCACCTCCACCATTTCATTAAGCATCTCCTGTCATTGTTGCCAACAACCTCCATGTTGCTGAATCCAATACATGATTTGTCTTTGTCCAGCTTGGTCTACCAGGAGGAGGACCTGGCAAAGCTGCTCACTTTCTCCTTAAAGGAGAGTTTATGTCCTCATCTGTTCTTAGTTTTTGCAATACTACACACTGGCTGGTTCACTCCTAAATCATAGCTGTTTCTTCTAAGTCCTTTCTTGCCTATCCTTTTCAGGCCTTGGGCCTTTTTCCTTTTTTATACAGGTGTACCTCTGTTGATGATGCCTAGAAATCTCTCTCTTGTCTTCTCCAGATTCATATACTCAACTGTGTGCACTTCAGTGCACCTCCTCATGGAAGTTGTATTCTGGTGTTTCAGAACCAAACTCTTGATGTCCCTCTTCAAATCCCCACTTCCAAAGCCTTTCATATTCAGTAACATACTGTGTCTCTAACTTGCTTTCTCTCTAATTCAGTTTTCTCCATTCAACTATTCCATAAATCTCCTTGCTCCTGTAGAATATGACTTGAGCTACAATAGTTTAGACATCATCATCTCCTCTTCTAACAAATAGGAATATTCTCCTACTGACCCCACCGTGTCTACATTTACCCCCAGCAATAGATAAGAACAGTACCCAATGAAATCTGGGTTTCCTTGTGCTTCTGGCCAGTCCATGGTCATGGAGTATGAATGTAAGCAATAGTTGTCAGTGAACTTTTCCTTTGTCACTGACTGGAAGGTATATGTTGGATTAGTAGAGCCACAAGCAAAGGTAGCCTGTATTGCTGAATTACCACACAAAGGACATCTGCCAAAATCATTACAAGACTTCCATTATATCCAATAGTAAGTCAAATACATTGTCTTTTTGTTATGCACACATGCAAATGTGCACGAGCATATGTGTGTGCAGGTGACAGAAAGAGAGGGGGGGATAGAGAGACACAAAGACAGAGAGAGACAGAGAGACAGAGACAGAGACAGAGACAGATACAGAGCTTAGAGCTGCAAATAAACCTTATACAATATCCACCATTGATTTCTGCCTCAACTTGTTTCTCTCACCTTTGCTTATTCTACTTCTGGTCTATCTATCTTTTGGTTGACCTTGGAATAGCACACACACATCTTTCTCGTGACCTTTGCAGTTATATCCTTGATGTTCACACAGGATAACTATAATGGCTTTTTTCCCCTCATTCTTCTTAACATGGCTTCAGAAATGGTAGTTCAGAATGGCCAAACTTGTTAAAATTTCAAAATTTGGTCAACTGTACACACACACACACACACACACACACACACACACACACACACACAATTTTTTTTTTATTTCCAAGCACACAGTGGAAGCATCTACTGATGACTGATTATGTCTGGTACATAGGAGACAAGTAGTAACTATATGTGGAATGAATGAATGAAGCTACTTTTCTCTAATTAAAAACTCTAAAGTTGGCAACTGCTGATTAATGTGCTAATAATAGAATGTGTAAAGAATAACATCAGAAATTCACATGTGGCTTACTTATAATGCAAAAGTTATACATAAAAAGCTGCCAGCAGGAATTGGATTCTATATATAACTTAGGTTCAAATCAAAGAATGCAAAATATGAACTCTTTAACTACTTACAATTAAAATAAATAGCAATAGATGAAGGCTAATTTTTTTCTGTAATTGAATCTATTCATTTTAATAAAATACCTATGATAAAATCCTAAAAGGATATTACACAGCCCATTAGTATATAACAATTGATGTATAAAATATATTGCACAATAATAGACTAGGAAATGAGGTAGAGATTATGTCTGTTATGGTATAAAGGGGCAGTAAATAAGTGATTATGAATGCCCACTTAATGTTAAAGCTGTCACCCACTCCAAAGTATTTGGGTTTTGCATGGAATTATTAACATCATAGTATTTTCATATCCATAATTAATTAGGAGAGTTCAAGATTTAATATAAGATCATCAAAATCAAATAATGAAAATTCTCAGAAACCGAATGGTTCTTGCACCTAATAATGAAAGTGCAGTGTTATTAAATAAAATTTTCTTTGTTTATGTATGCTATTGGAAATATTTACCGAAGGTGGCATAATCTGCTAAAGGGCTGCAGTGGCATATGAATAATGCTTAGAGATGAGTAGGTAGAAGACTAGCTTTAATGGTTTTGCTGTGTTTCATTTGGGCTTAGAACTGAGCATTAATTAATAGTATATACTTGGGTTGTATGAACAGGCAAATGAGACTTTATGAGGGTCTTCTGTATACAACACAAGAATAGATGTTTATAGTCTCCAAACTCAGATTATATTCAGATACCAATATTCAATTGAAAATTACATTTAATGTAGGAATGAAAAATTGGTGTACACCTTTGCTACTTTGTATGTATGAGCTATTTGTAGCCAAGAGAAGACAGTGGCTATGACTTAGAGAGATGGTTTTGTGTGTGTGTGTGCGTGTAGTAGAATGTGAGATTCTAGATCTTGCTTTGAGTTATTTAGAAGAATTTTGTGTGTGTGTGTGTGTGTGTGTGTGTGTGTGTGTATGTGCTATTTCTATGCCCAACAGGATACAATGGTTCCTCAGACTAACTCCTGAGCATTTTGTGAGCTTAAAATAAGAAAATGAATATCAAGCATTACAAACCAGTTTTTGGATACAAAAGGATACGGGTGACCACTGATAGCTGATTATCCCCTAAGCTCAGGTGCCTCCCACTGTGGGCATCCCACAAACCTGGGCAGAATTTGATTGCCTTTATTTCATACCATTTATGGAGAATTCAAGGGAATTCTTAGGATATGATCCACATACAACCTTTACTATTATCTTTTGAATTCAGGACTGGCAAGACTTTCAAGAGCAAATGAAGTGTAAAGGTTTATCTACCAATATGAAGAAACTGATAATCTTTTGCTCCATATCTTCTCATCTCTAGTTTTAGCTTTCTGATGAGCATTCAATATGTTTTAGTTGTTCAAATACTATTATGTAGAGATGTCCACAGTCTACTATCAATACAACAGTTTTCACATATAAAACCTAACATAAGGTTATAATTGGAGAACACTTGACCAACTAGGAAGATAATAGCCTTTAATATGTTCCATAAAGACTTTCAAGAAGAGTTTTGGGGACTTATATTATTTCATTGGTTTTAGTTTGTAAGGCCACATAGCTAGTGGCAAACTCTCTGTAGGAAAATTGCTTCTAGTCTTGAATGCACTTGTATTTGCTGAAATCTTAAGAAAGGAATAGTGGATGTCTTAGATTTATTATTTCCTTGCAGAGAAATCTCATTGCCTTTTCTAGTGTATACATGCCTGGTTTTCTTTCTATTCTCTTCCACATTATGAAGAATCAGGCATACACAGTGAATTCTGCCCTAGCAAATGGAAGCTCCATTGCTTAGAGCATGAGCACTTTCAGTTGGAGTTCTATAAACAAATGCATATATTATTATTATTATTATTATTATTATTATTATTATTATTATTATTACTGGATACAATGGAAACTCCAAAATTTTTTCAGTGTAGTTCTCTACCTACAGATGTTCTTAGCTAGTGGCTGATTTTTTCATGACAGCTTAGTCAAAAGCCTTCTCATCCACTTGAATAAAGTCCACATTGAGTGTACCAGTCTGGCTGGTATGAAGTCGAGTCGTCCTCTGAGTGGGGAGTGAGGATGATTATGGGAAAGATGGAAAAGAAGACTCATAGACAAAGGTTAGAAATCAGGAGGGCTGTACAGTACTGTGACAGCCTCAAGTTTAATTCTCTATGGCTTTATATACTTTAGAGTATAATGGGAAACAAAGTCACAAGCCAGCAGAGACAATGGCTGACATACATTCGATGTCTACACCCATCCAGAGGCCTCCCTATTCCTCCTTGTTCCTTACTCCAAGATTAGCAGAACACTTAGCCCCTTGCCTCAAGCTTCAAGTGTATCCCCACTTATGGTTCCATGCAGCAACAAGCCAGGAAATCTGCCAGTAGACCCTGGCCTGCCTTGACTCTGCCTGACAGGAAGGCTTTCACAGAAGCAGGCAAAATGGCTCCCAGCCATTGAGTAAACAATGGCTGCTGGCAAGGGGAGCTGATCTCCTTCAGGAAACATCTTTCACCAACTAGTTCGGAAGCCAGTAAAAGTTTATGTACTTAGTTGTTTCTGAAACCAGTCTCACTATGTAGCCTAGGATGGCTTGGACATTCAGTCCTCCTATTTCAACCCATGAAGGGGTGAGGATACATATATATTTGCCATATCACGCTGTTGGATGAACTTTAGCTGACCTTACTAAAGCTTTAAACTCTAAGTTCATGGTTATTTGTTACAACAATCATAAGAGACCTGGAGAAAGGCCTATTAATGAAGGAAACGATTTTGAATATTGGATACTTAGCAAGTGTCCCACGCTACCGTCTCGCCAGCAAGAATGACGCGGCACACAAAGGATCCTTCTGCAGTAAAGCTTTAATGCATCTTGAGAGGGAGAGCATAAGCTTGCCATGAGTGGAGACCCCGAACAACAGAACACCCGTCCCTTATATAGGCCACAGCGCTCGCCTGGGACGTGGAGCTTCCCCATTGGCTCCCCGCACATCAGGCCAGATGACGCCACGAGAGAGGCTGAGACTCTGAGGTGGTAAATTACCAGGTACATGCACACTAGCCTGTTTACAACTTGTCCTCGGCCGGATGTAGGTGCCATCTTGTAATGGCGAATGTGGGTGCGACTCGGGCGGCTCCCCACATCTCCCCCTTTTCATTTCTGTAAGCAAAGTAGGACACTCTTAAGAGGGCGGAGACAGAGGTCAAATCCCTGACCAAAAGGTTGGGCCTTGTACAGGAGACGACCCCTAAGCTCATGCGCGCCCGAGGTCTTCCTGACCCGCCCAGTGCCGTTTTTTAGAGGGAGGGAAACTAGGGCACTCAACCCTCATGTAGATGACATATCTCCCAAGGCGGCCCACAATGATGACCGCCTTGTGCGATGCTTTGCTCGACATCCCTCAAGAGCTGCTCAGACCAAACACTCTACCCAGTGCAATGAGACTAGACTCGCGGGTGTGCAAGAACTGTCTGGCTGGCGACCTACTGCTATTGTTTAAGCATGGACAGCCAAACACCGGCCGAGGCTCCTTGTTCTAAGACAATAAGCGCCTGCGCAATGACCACCTTGTCTCTTTTAGTCTGGGCCCTGAGTTTGCAGATGAGCCATAGGAGCAACACCAACCCACAGCAGAGCGCTGCTCCAAACAATCCCACTCCCACCCATTCCTTGAAATAAGAAATTGCCGAGGAAATCCATGAAGAGAGGCCCTCTGTCAAGGACAGGTCAAGACGGGTGGAGTTGATCTGAATAATTGCTGTCCGCAGTTCTCGCAAGGTTTCATCAAATTTAAGGGTCCAATTCTGTAACATATACTGTGAAAGACTTTTAGACAGGTTAGCTGCTTTTGTTAATCTGTCATATTGTATGGAAGTAACACAGAGTCCTGGCAACTTTTGTTCACAGCCCAATTGGGCTAACTGCCAAAGGACATCCAGTTGTTCTTGAATAAGATCAATGCGCTGGTTAACCAGCATTAGGTCCCCCTGGACTTGAATATTGGCGGATACCTGTCTGTCTAGAGCTAAGGTGGCAGCTGCAGACAACTCATTAATGGTATTGGCGGTCTGCATCATTCCAGAGAGCGCAAGGGCCGACGCAGTGACGGCCCCTGTAACCGCAGCCGCTGCCACCACACCTATGATAATGGCAGAGATACCAAAGTCTCTTTTCTGTCTGAATACGGTCTGATCTGCCGCAAAAGGACCTTGGCCAGTTAACATATCAAAGGTCCAATTTCTCTGTCCAGGGGTCAGTGCCGTAGCATTGGCTCTGGCTTGAGCTTGTGCAGCTTCATGCCATAAAGCCTTCCACTCCATATATTGGCCCATTGTAGGGAGCGCAGCCTTGGCCAGCATCTGCCAATCGGCGGGAGTCATGGACGCCCCGGCAAATCTCTCTAACATTACTATAGTAAAATTAGCATTTACCCCATACTTTCGGACCGCTTCAGCCAGGTCTTTAATTTGGCTGTACTCTACAGGGGCATGAACTCGCCCTCCACCATCTACCTCGAAAACTGGAAAAGCGGCTTGTACCTTTCTCCTAACCTTGTCAGAGAGAAAAGAAAAGGGGTTGGGGCACGTCTCATAAGGGGGAGGAGCGGAAGGCACGGTCCACGTAGGGGCCAAAGAAGGCGGCCGCTTCATCTGCCCATTGCGGGGCGGCCAATCTTCCTCATACCGTGCCGCTTCCTCTTCTAGCTCTGACTCCTCACTAGAGCTAAGGGGGTCAGTGTCTGAAGTTTCCAATTGAAGAGCCTCAAGGTCTTGAACTGGGTAGAGGCTCTCCCCCCTTCTTTTTACTTTTTTCTTGGGTATGAGAATCGTTTTCCTGCCCACAGCCTTGTCGGGGGGACAGTTTTTTCCCATTTTGTCTTTAATCTCTCCCTCGTCCTTAGACTTACCAGGAGGTCCTTTTTCCTTGCTAAGATTTTGGGTACCCATCCTCTCACTCCGTTCGGATTCTGACATGGTGTCCTGGACCCTTTCAAGGGTGATTTGCCCCTCCCTTACAGCATCTACACAGGCCTCATCTTGTTCACAGCAATACAAAGACAGTAAAACCAAAATGAGGGCACTTAACACAATTAGCAAGGCTTCAACAGCGTTAGACCAAAAAGGGGGCAATCCCAAGTCAAGACCCAGGGTCAACATGCCTTTCCGAACCTACCTCCCTGCAGTTCTGAATCCTCCCTGTTTCCAGGGGGTCTCCAAAGGTGCTTGACGATGACAAAGTTCCCGGGTTTCGGCACCAGATGTCCCGCGCTACCGTCTTGCCAGCAAGAACGACCGGCACACAAAGGATCCTTCTGCAGTAAAGCTTTAATGCATCTTGAGAGGGAGAGCATAAGCTTGCCACGAGTGGAGACCCCGAACAACAGAACGCCCGTCCCTTATATAGGTCACAGCGCTTGCCTGGGACATGGAGCTTCCCC
Source organism: Rhynchomys soricoides (assembly GCA_019843965.1). Taxonomy (NCBI): domain Eukaryota; kingdom Metazoa; phylum Chordata; class Mammalia; order Rodentia; family Muridae; genus Rhynchomys; species Rhynchomys soricoides. The sequence goes on along the minus strand of JADRCH010000028.1, from coordinate 9,423,953 downwards.
ATTGGCTCCCCGCACATCAGGCCAGATGATGCCACGAGAGAGGCTGAGACTCTGAGGTGGAAAATTACCAGGTACATGCACACTAGCCTGTTTACAACTTGTCCTCGGCCGGATGTAGGTGCCATCTTGTAATGGCGAATGTGGGTGCGACTCGGGCGGCTCCCCACAAGCAAGCTAGGTATATGTAGCTGTGGTGGGATCTTAATCCCTTAGCTAAATCCCTGTTTCCTTTTACATCGACCTGGTTAAACTTCTTTGTGTCTAAGAGGAGTCAATTTGTTTAACATGGTCTAATACTATTCCTACCATCATTAGCCTAGTATCCAACAAAGAAAGTATAAGACTGTACTTCTAAGCTCTAGTGTCTGTCTCCTTGAAGCCAAGAAGTGCCACATGACTTGATTTTAGTAGCAGAACCTGACAGGGTATGAGGCATACCCGTTCCATGCAGAATGTAAAATGTAATGTGTATTTTTCCTCTGTAGTTGGTCTATCAGTACTGCTGCCTGGCCCTAACTGAGGCTAATAATGGCCGCAGAGATCAACTAATTATAATGAAAGTGAATACTGAATGGGGATATTAGCTAGGCCTTTTGCCTCTGTAATGACATGTTTGGCTGTTTATAAAGAAAATAAGGAATTTCAAAGTTTACAATGGAGTTCAAAGCCCAGGGTCAAGTGGAGATCTATTGGTTTGGGTCTTTGATGGATAACAGCACAAGATGGTACACAAGTGTGTGTGTGTGTGTGTGTATATGTGTGTGTGTGTGTAAGAGATTCCAAAATGACAGTCAAAGAGAAGCCTAAGGACCCACGGCCCTCTTCTGTAATGATTTAGGGACTTCTTGTGGTAAGATCCACTGGGATCTCCCTACTCCAACAGATGACCAGTAGGCCCTCGACTCTACACCATGTGCATATCCGGTAACTTTCTATTCCAATGTAATCCTTGGCACCATCTCATTTCCCCTGACTCCAGCCAGGCCTGTCTCCTTCCTGTAACCAAGCAGTGCCATACACATTTAGTTTTTAGTTCTGTCTTTTAAATGATATTTATTATCTTGCTGTGCTTACTCCTCATAACTAAACATCATCTAGCACTGGCAGGATTCTAAATTTCATTTGAAATATTAGGTAAAGGCTTTCAAGTTAATGTGTTTTTGCCTGCATGAAAAGCAAAGAGCCAGTGTGCAGATCAAACTCTTCCTGGACTTGGAACAATTTATCAGCCTTCTGTGTGGATAGCCCTCTCATTCCAAGTAATCACAGTGCATGAAGACGTGATTTATCAGGCCTGCCACAAATTATCACTATGCTTAATTTATTCAGAATCTAATTCTCTATTTATATCTCCAAATGACAAATACTAAACACAGGGGGAAATTTGTGTTCAATAAATTGAAATATGATTTGTTGTATGCCTGTGAAGTTTAGTGGCCTTTAGCTAAAGAGTCTATTTTTGATGGAACAAAAGGCTTTAATGATTATAACCAACTCCAGTTTAGCATTATCTTCCCTTTGAAATATTGTGGTTAAAATTTTCAGTTGTAAGCAATTACTTATTTTTTAAAAGAATGCCTGCCTTTGAGGCTTGCATTAAGGATGATAAAAATTAGCCATCTAAAACGATTTTAATTTTATGAAAAAGTAAGACTGATACAGTGTTTCTGCTTGAATGCTCAGATGATCTGTAGGGGAAATTAGCAATGTTGCTAATAGAGGCTCCAATTTCTAAGGCACTGGAAGGAGATGATCAGAGAGGGAAAACAAGATAAATAATCCTTAAAATGGAGCAATTAAATAAAGATCAGTTGTGACAAAATTACAAAAGAACCCTCAGTCTTGGAGAGGCAAGTCTTTCTTTGTGCTAATTAGGGATATGTATATCTTCTGAGCTGCAGACATTTGCTTGGGTGATGGTGAGATTTCCTTAGATATAAAATACACCGGCTCCAGATGGACTCTCATTCAGAAAGGTGGCTAAGGTGATAATTCCTCATTTCTCCAGATATAACTTTGATAATAGCTAGGCTCTCCGTCATCTTCCTTCTTCAAAATTAAACTATACATATAAACCATGGGCGCCAAAGCTCCAACTAGTGCAATTTTTTCCTTCCCATTTGGCACAGATATTAAACTAGCTGTTTATTTACACATAGAGCTGCATGTAAATATGAGATGAAGAATGTCACGCAGAATTCTCTCTGCAGTTAAATCCCCTCATCACACTCATGCCTGTTTGGGAACCTTATGAAATGAGGTATACCTCATTTACATATATGGATTAGAATGTTTTACTTTGTTGTGTGCTAGATGGATCTCTTAATTTTGATGATGTGAGATTGTTTTTATTGGACTTATAAGAAAAAGTCAATTATTTCGCAGAGATATTCATCCATGGAATGTGCTTGTTGTAGTCACACATAGAATAAATTTGAATGTAGATGTTACGTGATTCCCTATCCCATTATAGGAAGTTGGGATGACGACGATACAGTTTCTTGATTCATATTGCTTTAAAATTCATGTAAATGCGAATAAATACTGGCTTTACACTTTTGCTTAGCATTTTCATGCATATTTATTTCCAAATAGGTAAATATTTCTCATGTTTAAATTCCTTTTCTCCTCCCTGCAAAATTAATAGGCCAGGAAACCTAACTGCAAGCAAAATAAGTTTCCAGACTCTATTTACTGCCTTTGCTTTGTTTGGAAGTAAAAAGAGCATCATTGTGGGGTTACCTGTCTTTCTTCAGCACTGAGTTGTGGCAAGGCTCCAGTTCTTCCTTCTAGGGTAGCTGCTTTCATGGATCCATCTCCCGAGGTGACCCTAGCACTCCCTGTCACGAGATTTTTCTTCGGGCACCTATTTGTCTCTTCCCTTCCTATTTCTCAATCAGCGCCCCAGGCATCATTGCTGTAGGGCTTCCAAATCCTGGAGCAAAAGAAAATTTTGACGTGTGAAAGCTCTCGCAGACAGTTTTGGAGCTGACTGAACTGATGTAAAAGCATGCTGTGTGATTCTTTCCTGTGTGATAACTGATGGTTGTTACCATGTCAACAATGCACGGGGATATAACATACATTTTCTACCTTACAGAACGGTTCCGGTTCTTTAAGAAGTGTCCTTTTCCTTCCGGAAGGTTTTTTTCTGCCCTCATTGTGATTTGAAGGTTCATCTCTCCATTCTCTCTACTAGGGAGGCATAAAGCTCTTTTGTACACAGGATTACTGGGAAATTTGCGCTATACAAACTCTTGGCTTACCCAGCAGTCATTACTACGTTCACTTTTGCGAACCCGTAGTTATGTGGGTTTTTAGGTTACCAAGTTATTTCATTTTATCTATTTATTACTAGGCCCACCACACATCTTCTGTGAAGAAAGACCCGAGTGAAAAGGAGGTAGCAGTCTGAAGGGCAGGAGCAGGCGCTGGCTGAGGAGGAGGAAAGAGCAAAGTCACCATGGGCTTTCCAGATTTACCAACCATTTGATAGGATAAAGACAACTGATGCAAAGGATGCTTAGGGTAGAGATGTCAAAGAGCACTGGAGTGGTTTTCTTTCTTTCTTTCTTCCTTTCTTTCTTTCTTTCTTTCTTTCTTTTTTTCTTTCTTCATTCATTCATTCACTTTACATCCTAATCATATTCCCCTTCTTCTAGTCCTCCCCCCCAAGCCCCTCACCCACTACTCCCTCCCCTTCTCTAAGAAGGGGGAGGTCCTCCTTGAGTACAACCCTCCCTGGCACCTCAAGTCACTGCGGGACTAAGCGCATCCTCTCCCACTGAGGCCAGACAAGGCGGCCCAGTTAAGGGAACAGGATCCACAGGCAAGCAACAGAGTCAAGGACAGCCCCCCGACAGCGCCTGCTCTGGTTGTTTAGTGACCCACATGAAGACTAAGCTGTACATCTGCTACATATGTGCAGAGTCCTAGGCATAGGGGTGGGTTTGGATGAGCTTTTTGAAAGTTCTTCTCTGAAGGGTAGAATAGCTCTTAAAAGTCACAAGTGAAGGTGGAATAATGGCCACAGCGATTCTACAGAACATTTGCCGAAGCAGGTATGCATGTGCTTAGGAGTTCTGGAATGAAAGCTCTGCATTGTAGGAAACGATAAGAAGAACACAGAGTGGGGAAAGATCCTACAAGGCCCCATGTGCCAAACATTTAGATTCGAAAGAAAATCTGTTTTGATCCAACTGTGTTCGCTTCTATGGGATCTCAACAGGAAGCCGGTCCTATGTCTCGTCTGCGGTGTCTTGGGGATTTGGATTACTGAAAAAGCACCGAGTTGCACTTCAGTTCCCAGATAGTTTGAGCAGGAGACCTTTTTGCTCTTCGACATTTTTGCCCTTGAGCAGAACTATTTTCTTGGCGACCAACTTTCTTCTGACACAGTAGAGGTTTTCCAGGAATTGGAGGAAGTAACTGAACCCCTGTAAGTTGCAGTGTACAGAATGGAACCTGGGCATACCAGTAGGGCCATTTGACAAACATTTAAGGTACTTCCACTAGACAGGTTTCAGAAGAGAATATTGGTGAATCAGAATATATTTGTGACAGAATTCTCAAGTGTCTGTGCTGTCAGGGAGGAAAAATCAGTCCCTGCTTATAATAAACTTATACTCAGATGAGACTGATGAGAGAATTTTATAGTTGGGTATCATGCAGAGACTAATATGATATATAAAAATCAAATTACCTAGAAAGCTTTCTGGAAGGTGAAAGATGGTGGAGGAGGAGGACTGAGGAAGAGCCCTGGAAAGAGAACAAAGCTCAAGGAGGAGCCAGAGGTACAAGATAGACAAGGATTCACAGAGAAGATTATTCTGGCTTTGACTTCAAAGACTTTCAAAGCAGGGAATAATCTTGCAGACAGGAGTGCTGATTTGGACCTGCAGGGTGTTGACCAGCTTCTCTAGATGGGGTGCATAGATTCTAGCTTTGTCTTTTGTGACACTTAGTCTGTTGTTTTAGTATCAACTGTCTGGGACTATATATCACCTGCGTATGTTGCTATGTTTCTTGTGTTCACATTTCCATCAAAACAGGGAAATGAAAGAGGAGCCACATTTCCATGAGTTCCGAGAATGGACAAATCTGTGGCTCTATGGCAGATAAGGTGGTACTATATGCTTGCTATGGCACAAGATGTATTTGTGAAAGAAGTGTAACAGAAGGCACAACTGGTTGTCATCTGTCCTACATGGATAGACATTTTTGAGCTTTGATTTATGATGTAAGGGGGGAGGTACTTGGAGAAAATTATAGAGAAGAGAGGGTTCCTAAGAAGGGTTACCCTAGAAAGATCTAGTTTGTCAAGGAAAAAATGGAGGCCGTGTAGAATGCTCCAGAACTCAGAGCACTTCTTGCTCTTGCAGAGGACTCAGATTCAGAGCCCAACACCCACATACAGTGGCTCACAGCCAACTGCAACTCTAGTTCCAGGGGACCTGATACCCTCTCCCAGCTCCATGCCTGCCTGCACATATGGCATACAATAGAAAAGCAGGAACCTACACATTAATAGAAATTTAAAAAATGAAATGAAAAGTGGCTGATGGGTTTGGATACATAGGGGCTAGAGGTGACTTTAAAGGGAGAGGCTCAGTATAGCACAGGGCTAGAAGCCAGTGACAATGGGACATTCCTAGTCACAGGGCCAACCCAAACAGGAGAGTTCATTAATATGGAGTTGGGCTGGAAGGATGTCATTTTGATCTTTGTTTTAAAATTTTTATTAGGTCTATGGTAAGTTTTTAGTTTCATAAAATTGTACTCATCATCCCTCAGCTCTTCCCAGATTTACCCCCTTCCCCATCCACCCAACATTGTGTCCTTTTTCTTTTTGTAAACCAAGACCAGTCTGTGCTGACCCAAACACTTTTGGATGTCTGGTTTTCCTCTGGAGTATGGTTGACATACCAGGGGTTACACTCTTAGAGGAAAGTAATTTCTTCCTTCCCTGCAGCCAACAATTGGCAATTGCTCCATGGCTTGGGGTGGGACTGTATACCCAACACCTATCTCCAGGCTGGCATTTGGTCTGGCTTGAGCTTGTACAGTTTTTGTACATGCTGTTACCACTATGAGTTCATAGGAGCAGCCGCCCTTCTGTATCCAGCAGATGCTTCCTTATAGCCATAGCATATAGATGCTTCCTACTGCCTCAGAGTCTTACACTCTTTGCTCTCCCTCTTCTACACTGGGAGGAGAGGTGTGCTCTATGTATGCCCTTTCACACTGATATTTCTGCAGTCTCTTATTCTCTGCACCTTGACCAGTTGTGGGTCTCTGACAATTGCCATCTTTTGCAAATAGAAGTGTCTCAGGTGCAGGTTGAGAGATGCACTGACCTCTGTGGTATTTAATAATTAGTTCATAGGGAGTCCAGCCAGTTCAGCCTCTGAGTCTTTAGGCTGCTAATCTTCTTTTCTCTTAGGCTGCTATTCTCCTCTCCTCTCCTCTCCTCTCCTCTCTTCTCTTCCTTCTCCTTTCCTCTCCTCTCCTTTTCTTTTTTTTTCTGACCAAGTTATCTTGTGTTGTAAGGGAAGATAAAGATTCTGATGAGCAACTAACTGATCACCTTTCGACCACTTTTAGCTAGGCAACTTTCATCAGCTTCCTAATGTCTTTGAGTCACTTAATATCTGCCTTGCAGGGTAATTATGAAGGTAAGTTTTGACAGTTTATAAAATGCTCACTCGAGTATCTAGCACATTATAGATATTCAATAAATCATATATGATTATTAAGCAGGGTTATTTATAAGAATGGAACTAATACAACTCACATATATAGCTATCAAAATAGATTTATTAGGTTGACTTATGTAGTTGGAAGCTGTATAGACTAACAGTGGTTATCTACACTGGAGATATAGAGAAATTGGTAGCTGCTTACTCATGGATGTTGGATGCAAAGGGACCCATGGTATGGTTGCAACTAAGGGATCAATGGTGTGGATGCTGACAGGTGTCTGTTTTGAAAGGCTAGAGTACTCTGTCCACAGTTGAAGGCACTACTCAGGAGTGGGACTTGCAAGTCCCTAACCTAGTGCATGTCACTGCCTATGCTTATAGTGGATCTTTCCCACTCCACCTCAGTTTCTCTCCCATGGCTGGTAAACGCCACCACAGGCATACCTAGGCTGTGCTTTGCTCTCCCCGTTGCATCTCTCTCTTCAGTCAAACTGCCAACCAAGATTGACTATCACAATATAGATATGTTGACACTCATGAATATAATTATTCTGTTATTTATATAATTTTATAGATCTAAAGAGATTGATATTCTCTAAATTATATCCTACGGAAAAACATTTTTCACTATTTTTTTATTTGAGAAAAATTGATTATACTGTTGGAAAAAACCTAGGATTTTTCACTGGGGAAAAGTAAGTAAAGTTGAGAGAGATTCAATCAAAACTTAAGACCAATCAATAGTAGAGATGGATTTAAATTCTAGAGTAGAGGTTGGCATAGTCACTGTCTAATCTAGCTAGTTCTCTTGAACACAAGTCCATCCATCACCATGCATAGGGCTCCTACCAAGCTATGATGGCAGAGTTCGGTATTTTCTACAGAGACACGATGTCCCACAAAATTCAAAATATTTACTCTCTAATATTTTAGAAAAAGAGATGTTTGCTGAGGCCTGCCCTGGGAATGAGCAGTTCTGGACACACTTGGAATGCATTCAGCAGCAGCACCTTTCTGGGGAGATCTCAAGTAATTGAGTGACTCTGGGCTGAAGTTTCTCACATTTAGAATTCCTGAATTTCAACTGGAGTAACTATCATGTGCATAGTTAGCTCCATATTCATATTTCAGCAGGAATCTGAGTATCCTTGGGAGAAAATATGTGCACTGAAGTGGTTAGGAGAGCTCTGGGTAGTTTTTGCTTCCCAATCACTCCTATCTACATTTTATGGCTGGTTTATATTGGGGACGTTCTCTTGGGTGTCACTATTATGTTGTTGATGCTTCCCAAAATTGCCCTTTCTTATCTGTTGACTCTATTTCTCATCTAAGGCTCTGTTGAGACTTAACCACTAGCATGCTTCTTGAGTCTGCCTGCCACTCTCTCTAGAGACCCCCACATCACAGATGGTACAGTGTGAGCACGTGATTACAAAGTCAAATCAGTCTGTAGCCAACGATGAGGATGAGATTGATGGATCCACTGCTCATTCTGTGCAATAACCCAGTGATTTGCAGTTCCCACGCAAAGAAGGGAAGTCCTCAAGATTGGAAGACTCCACACACCCTTGTGATAATTTTGCTGGGCAAAAGATTTACTGGGCCTTTTTTTTTCCCCCCTCTCTCCTGGACAAATGGGTGTATGTTACAACTTTGATTTAAGACTATTTAAAATTCTCTGAATTGAGAACCATCACCCTTCCCTTCATAATTCATTATAATAAATTTGCACAAAATCAAGGGCAGGTTGAAAGTTGATTTAGGTCATTTGTTTCTCCAAAATAAAATAAAATTGCTTCTCTCAAAGAACTTTAGAGATAAAAAACACATGGTTCTGATAGTTTAGGCTCAGCTGCCAAGGTATAAGAGAAAAATGGAATGTCAGTCTGGTAACTGGAAAAGAAAAAGGACTGTCAGCTTGGTTATTTACTAGATTCTTATGCCACTCTCCTTCCCCTGGTAGGTAAATACAATAGTTTACCCTGTGTCTGTTGTGAGGGCTGGATGGAACAAAGGAAGAAAGTTGCTCAGTACAAAGTCTAGCACAGAACAAGTGCTCAATAAGCTGACCGGGGTGTATTTGTTTGTTTTTCTATTGACATTGCTACATTGACTAATTTCTCTTCTCATGTAAAATTCTCCTGTGAGAAATGACAAGACAGTGTGTCTCAGGTTGGCAGAAGAAGGCAAGGGGGTAGAACATTGTTTGGTTGTTTCTAACCAACAAAATCAAAACTGAGGTGACCTTGAACTTCTTCACCATTAAGTGACAGGCAGGTGCCTCCTCCTTCAACACAGTGTAACTTGAAAAAGTTAAGTATAATGTATCAGAAAATTTATTATTGTTATATATTTATTGAGATTTTGAAAATCCCCTAACTCTTAAGCTCCCTCTCTAGGATTCCAAGGAACTTTCTAGAGGTCCGTGGAACTTCTGAAGGTTTCTGTAACATCCTCTGCTTACATTATCTGGGGAGAAGGAAGTTTTACACCCTTCACAAAATTCTCACTGCCGTCTTTGATCTGAAGATCAAAGGTAAAATCGTCAGCAATATCCAAGTGGGCAAGAAACTGTTTAGAACTTATTTTGCAGAATAGACCATATCCAAGACCCCCGTGCTTTATAAGCATTTAATATTTTTTTAGGAAAAAATAATGAAGAAGTACTTTGTGATATGTAAAGGCATCAAAATTACTTAATAAAATAAATAATTACATATTTGTGGCACAGATGAGCTTGCTAAGTACTTTTCAGTGGCACTTTTGGGGAAGGAGTCTAATTTGTTATAATTTAATAGCACTTTACAGGAGATGCTTAACAAACCAGGTAATAAAACATAATCAGGAGAAGGCTTTCAGCACTAATGTTGAATTTTCAAAAAAAAAAAAATTTCCTCATGTTCTTTAATGACTGTGCAGTCTGCTCAATTAACTGTTGCTAGGCTCAGTGAGAGGCTTGTGAGTACTCAGCAGGTCCTCCCTTATTTTAAAAGGGTTTGTCACACTCACAACCTGGTGTGACAGGTTTTGCTTTGTGTACTGAAGGGAGCTCCGTGATCATCATGAGGTGGTGGTAGAGCATAGTGATCAGCCTTTCGAAGAGTGATCCTCCATTCCTCCATGTTCTGTGCCTCTTGATCCCCCCACCTCTACTCTCTGTGCTCCCCAACCCCCGCAGATAGTTGAAGAGTAGCCACCATTATTTCCTTAAGGATCTTTTGTGTTGAGTCCTCCTTATCGGAGATGGCATATACGTATTATTTACTTAATATCATTTCTCTAACCTTTTGTAGCTTTCAAAAAAGCAATGTAGTGTGTGCAGTGACAGAGGTAGTAACGTGATCTAATCAGTCAAGCCCTTCATGTATATAAGGGAAGGGATGGGTTTGCTTATGGGCTAGGTTTCTCTTAGAAAAACATTCTGTATGCTCCCCTCTCTGGCCCTCTTTCTTGTTTCCTAGTTGGGAGATTTCACTCCTACTTTGGGAAACTTAACTAGTCACACAGGAAGAAATGCCTACAATTTGTCTCTGTGTCCTGCAAAGTTGAACGACAGAGGCAAAGCCTTTTCATTGTTCAGTGCATGAAGGAGAATTGGATTCTTTGATTCCATACCATTGTCCCCAGCAGAAACATGCTGCTCTGTCTCTACAGATGCACTGCTTCTAAAGGCAGATTTCTTTATTTCACTATACCATACAGTAAAGCAGTATCACCACTACTGGACCGATATCCTGGGGGGAGCAGCAGTATTTTCCTCAGTTCATTCTTCCTCTAAGTTCTAGAAATGTTTGAGAGACAAGAGCTGTAAGTGTCATAATTACACCAGAATAAGTGGAAGACATCAATATTGCTTACTTGGTTAGTTTCAGAAGCTGAGAGACAGACATGTTCTAATACTACCTAAGAGTGCTGACTTTCTATCCTGTATTTGGATACAAAACTATTCATTTCAGTAAGAATAATATTTATAAATTCAGGACCAAAGGCTTGCATTTAAATATGTTTAAAGTAAATCAGGAAACAGTGCTTCAGCAGGATGATCAGTAGTTTTGGAATTAGGTCTGGATTTAGTTTTAGTTGCATAGCAAGGACTCCATGGCCTTGGTCATATTACTTAATCTTTCTGGTGTCTCGGTACTTCCTGGGCACCATGCTGCTGCCTCTGTTTAGTAGAATCATAAATGATGTGACTGCTCAGGTCGCACAAAGTGTGCCTGCCTGGCCCTGCCAAGACACTCTTTGCGACTTTCTCCACTTCCTGCTGACTGGGAGAGGAGAACAGAGCAAGCATCTGGGCACAGCCAGGACTCAAGGGTGGGGAGGCAGTAGGGTCCCTTCAGCAGCTTGTGGATTGTTACAGAGCAGCGATGGAAACCTGCGGGACTCTGAGGCGCTCTCCACTGGAGACCTTGGCCTGTCTCCACTGTCCACTCTGCTGCTTCTCTCTCCTCTCCATTTGCCTCTTGTTATCTTACCTCACCTTCTCATTATGCTTCTTTTATTCTCAGTAACTTAAGCATCCTCTAGCATAACATCCAAATAGCTGAGACAAAGGAAATAAAGCAGAAGGCTCCCTTTGCTCTTCTTAATGAGTCCAACTAATTATGGGTCATTAGAATACCCATTAAGGGTATGTAATAAGATTAAATAATCCTTATGATGTTATATTAAATTTAAAAATAAGATGTTATAAATATAATTATAGGCAATTAAAAATACCTGCATTACTCAGGTGTCCCCCCCCTAAGAAACAGAATTAACAGGATATATACATAGATACTTAAAAGTAGATGTATTTGTAGATGATTATAAAAGTGATTTGTACATTTAAAGAGATAAACATATAACTTTAGAGATGTAAAAATAAAACATAAAAAAACCAAAACAATAAAAAGCACTGCCTATACAACATTCTCCTTAGTAGTTAGATCATAAAAGCTCAGCAAGAGAGTTTAGGACACTTGACAGAATAGTCTTCCTAGATTTGACATAGTCTAGTTTAATCTGAACCAAGGTGCAAACTAACATGGAATGCTGACCTGACACAGCTAGGCATTTACAAACAAAAGTTGTGAAATTGAACGTTCTGAGGTCAGACTTCAGCACCCAGACTGACTGCGTGGGAAAAGTGACCAATTAGAAGACGTGTGGTCCTGATGCAGCCTTTTCCTGGTTGCCTCCCGTAAGAACAAACGCAGATGACAATGACACCTGCACAGAGCACTCCCAATTCCTCCCGCTTGTTTGGTGACCCAACACAGCACACTAAGTTCTGCCCAAGACAGGAGGTGATTTCATCTACATTAATGAGGGGTTGCTAAGGTTCTCACTTGTAGACAGTGGATTGAAGCTCAAAGATTAAATGTGTGTAAGATACCTCCCTTCATACACACACATACACACACGCACACACACGCATGCGAAGGTACATGCACACATTGGGCTTCAAGTTCCCCAAGAAACAGAGACAAGGAGCTGCTTTAGGAGACACAATAATATGATTCATCCATTGCTCTGAGCCAGATATAATGTTTGTGTGTAAGAGGCTAAAGAAAACATGATTAAGAAATGAATTAATTAATGAACAGAAGCAGCCTTAAATGCACATGAATTTTACTCTATGATGTTATTTCTTAAAAGAGAATGTAATGTTTTTTTAATAAAAGTGTTAACTTTGGACATCTTGCATTGCTTAGGAAAAGTGTGTGTGTGTGTGTGTGTGTGTGTGTGTGACACACACACAGAGAGAGAGAGAGAGAGAGAGAGAGAGAGAGAGACCTTCACATTATCCTTCCAAGGTCACATTTTCCCTCCCAGATCACTCAGTGCTTCTTTCTGGTTTTATATTAGCTTTGTGCTGAAAATTGGAATATCAGAGCTCAGTTGGGGAGCCCACTAATTTAATTAAATATTAAAAGCCAGCTGGTTTTTATGTTACGTGGGCAAATTAGAGAATTAATGATTTGGTACACTTTCATGTTCCTGTCAAGCTACAAGAACATGAAGAATAGCTCATTTCTACCAAGTTACCAGAGGTGAGATTGAAAAATTAGGTCTGCTTCGTTAAAGTGTTTCCATCTAGAATGTTTTGAGAACAGGATGACTTGCTTATTTGTAAAGTACTTGACAGGCACTGGCTCCTGGGACAATGGGAAGGAGCCCCAAGACCTTGTTATTGGGTGTCTCAAAAACTAGGAATTCTGAGGTGGCAAGAGCTCTGACTGTCTATATGTCTGTCTATATGCAGTTTGGGTGTCAAGTGGGGGGATCACCACTGTCAATTGATTCTGTTGTTCACCAGCCCCTGAAAGATTTGAGAAAAACTTAGAATACAAATGAGGTAATGAACACCGTCCTTCATAGTCATTATTGCACTGAATGCTTCTGGGACTTCTTAGTCCTGCGAGTACACAAAACCTGGCATCAGGTGCATCTGAGGGCAGAGGGGTTCCACTCTCCAGACGCCTGCTGCCTGACTGTGTGCTGAGCTCTTTGGAAGAGCCTTGCTGACTCTCCTACTCCTGATCTTTTCTGCTCTTCTTTCTTTACACGATTGAACATGGAGCCCGGGGTTTGGGGTGTGGAGTAACTGAGAGGGTTGAAGATGCTACAGAGCTCTGAATAAAGCATGCCATGTAACCTTCTTCTCTTTTCTTCTCTGGCCTGAAGGACTGTATGGTGATGCCTTGGTGATGAATGGCCCCTTAACAAGCCATTCCTATGTGTGACTCTGAACAGCATTCCATTATTTGCGACAATTTTGCAATCTTTGCTGAACTCAGTGGGGTCGCCTTGAAGCTAGCCCTTCCATTTGGCACTGTGGCTCCATTCTTTGAGGGTGTCCTGGGGTTAGGCTCATCTGAGCTGGAGCCCACTCTTCACGTGATCACACGTCCTCCTTTCCATGTAGTCTCTCCACACAAACCATCCATGGCTCAAGCTTTCAAGACTGAGCATCAGAATGTGTGTGCATCAGGCCCTCTTCACATTCAGACCTATGGTTTGGACAGCAGCAAGGGCAAGTTTCTTCATTAAAGCTAGGTTCTTCTTAGGTTCAAAGGGAGGAGCTATCACAAGGATGTGGATCATTCCTCAGGAACTGCCCATTTAAGAGACTGCTCATGTGAATTTAGCAAGCACACCACTGTTCTGTGCCTTCAGCAGTGCTGTTTCTCAAATCACGCCTTCAATAGTTGTATTTTTGCGCATGATTAGGGGTGACAAAATGATATTTTTTTCTCAGCTATTGTGTAGTAGTGTTATCATCACAACAACAATCCCTTTATACCCCTTCCCACTTGGCTGTGGTCAATTTGGCTTCCCTAGAATTGACTGGTAACCTGATTGTTGTAGTGGGCAAGACGTTGAATGAGACACACCTTTTTATAAAACTCCGAAGGTCCCTTAAATCTTCGATGTGCAACTTGTGGGCCTGGTGTTTTCAGCTGCTATCAAGTCTGCTGTAGATCATTCCCTTTTCAATCTTGGAGAACAAATGCAGGGTATTGAGCATGCTAGAAAAGTATTTTTCCACTGAGCTACAACCCCAGCCCCAATAGTTTGCTTTGTGTTTTACTGTAATTGTGTGGTTCCATCTGACGGCAAAGCAAATCTGTGGTCATTAGATTTAGACGTTGTGGATATACTGAAGAAATCAGAAAAGGCTCACAGGCTAAGGAGAAGGGCAGTCAAGGGAGCCAGTGGACAGGGTCTTGTAGACCACTAGCTTACTTCTGTAGGTGGGCTCTTCACTGGCTGTGTGCTGTCTGAAGCAGCAGCATTTCTACCCCATGTACTGTATCCATTATCACAGCATCGGGAGACTACAGTGATGGTAGTTAATGTAATGGTTCTTTGGTAGTTAATGGTAATTGAAATCATTCCCATTCAGGCTTATGCTATTTTTTGTTTGTTTGTTTGTTTGTTTGTTTCTGTAGGGTTTTAAAAGGGGACTGTCCAGATAGGAAAGGTTATAGTTTAGAAATAGACATTATTAGTGATTCTCCTTTGGAGGCAGCCTCTTGCTCTTTATCCCAAGCTGACCCAACCTCAGCCTGCTGAATACTGGGATTTAAAAGATGTGCACTGTCACTTCTGGAGGTAGTGGGCATGACTACATGATTTATGACTCAGGATTCTATAACAAAGTAGCATAAACAGAGTGTCTTAGACAGTAGGCACTATTTATTTGTGTGTCTCCTGGGTCAGGAGACAGAAAGGGAAGTCCAGTTGGAGAGCAAGGTCTTAGAAGATCTGTGTCTCTTTCTACCCTTATGGTGACTTTTTGGCAATCGTTAGCATTCCTTGGCTTCAAGAAGCACAGCCCAATTCTTCATGTTTACAGAGTGCTTTCCCTGGGGTTGTGCTTGCTTCTAACATCCCCCCATTCAATAAGGAGCACAAGCCATTCAAGTAGGACTCCCACTAATGGCCTCATTTAACCTGTTACCTCTGTAACATCACTGCCTATAGGTACCTTGACAGTCTGAGGCACAGAGAATTAGGACTTCAGCACATGGCTTTGAGGGACACAAGTCTCCCCATAGCTTGTGGCTGAAACTGCTTTAGAGAAAAATCTTCTTATATTTATAGTGCAGTGTATTCCAACCTATCAAGGAGTTCAGCAGATAGGAAAAATAAAGCTGAAATCATATATTCCTCCTGGGGCTGACTAATGCTTCTAAAAATGGGGCCCTTTAGGTTGGAACTGTGAAAACTGATTATCTAGGTATCTATAACGGCAGGTATGTTTTGTCTTCTTCCTCCCTTCCTTCCTTTCTTTCTTTCTTTCTTTCTTCCTTCTTTTTTTCATTTTTGGGGGATGGGGTAGGGGAGTGGATGTCTCATGATTGATACTTGAAAATGTGGTAGCTTCCAGATTGTGGGTATAATTGTGAAGCCCAATTTCTTTCAAATAAGCCAAAGGGAACCAGTACTCAGGAGGCTGGTGGATTTCTGTGAATTTGAGGCTGGCTAGACCTCTACAATAAGTTCTAGGCCAGCCAAAGAAATATCACGAGATACTCACTCCCCTGAGTCCCCTATCCCTTACCCCCCAAAAAAAACAAAGAAAGGAAGAAGATAAGATACACTTGTCTTATATTGTAGGCATACTTATCCCAGACAAATTACCACTGAGAGAATGCTGGTATTAAAGGCACATGCCACCATTTGAATGATTATGTCTCTTTAACATATATAGAAAAATATGCTCAGCTTTACCTGAAGACAACAATTTTGAATCGGAAAAGCGGTCATGGCTAACTGTACTTGTGAATCCACTGAGGGCATTAGTGTGAAGTGTGGGTGATAAGGACAATCCCCAAAGGTAGTCCCAGTTTGAGTTGTGGATGTGTTTCTCTTTGGTTTATTTGAAAGAAATTTGGCTTCACAATTATACCCACAATCCAGAAGCTTCCATATTTTCGAATATCCATCCAAAGCCAGAGAGACTTTGCTTCTTAAGATTTTTTGCTAGTGTATGTTTGGGAGAATTTAGAAAGAGTGAACAAGGCTGGGTCACTCTGACCTTTGAAAGATGAAGGGAAAATAGAAAAGACTCTTAAGCCTCATGTCAAGGTGCTGGAGCCAGTATAATCAGATGGAAGGGAATTCAGGAAGGAGATTCAGGGGCTCCTAGGCTGTTTCTTTTCAGTTTTCAAGATGAGGAATCCTGGAGGATACACTGATCATACACCATTAAAAAGAGCTGCCAGGAAAATGGTCCCAAATGGATGAAGCCAAAATGTACCTGTCTTAGTCACTGGTTTATTGCTGTGAAGAGACAGTATGCCTAAGTCAACTCTTATAAGGGAAAACATTGTCTTGGATTTCCTTACTATTTCAGAGACTTAGTCTGTTATTATTATGGTAGGGCGTGTGGTAGCATGCAAGCAGGCACTGGATCTATAGCTGAGAACTATATCCTGATCAGTAGAAAGAGAGCAACACTGGGTTTAGCATGGGCTGTTCTGAAACCTCCAAGTCCACTCCCAGGGACATACTTCCTCCAACAAAGCCACACCTCCTAATCTTTCTAATCCTATCAAATAGTTCAACTCCCTGGTGGCCAAGCATTTAAACATTTGAGCCTATGGGGGTCATTCTTATTCAAACCACTACAGCACCTGTTTTTGTTTTTTTTCCTCTTAGGTTTTAGGCTGCACATAAGGGGAGTAGAGGATGAAAGGCCGGGCAATACAGAGGCTTTAAAATGTAAAGACTGCCAGTGATTCAGATAAAATGTACAGGTGTTGGAGAGTGACCAGCATTCAAAGACCAAACAGAGGCACCCCCCAGGTTTGCAGGACCACAAGGATGGACATCATTACATCATTCATCTCACTGGGGCCCTGTGAAGGTTAGTCCTGGTAGTCTACTAGGCAAATACCTAGAAAATTGAATAGCACATTTCCGGTGTGCGTTTCTTTCCGTGATTGATACTTGGGTTAGTGAACTAAGTGATTAAGACCTCAAACATGAGCGTTGGAGGCGGGGATGTAAATAAAGAATAGAAAATAGGAAAAGCTTGTACATTTCCACTTGTGGATTCTGTGGGAGGAAGAATCATGTCCTTCTGCAGTTCTTGTTACCTAGGGACATCAGACTCCAGATTCCTTAGTCCTTAAAAAGGAACTGGCTTCCGTGACCCTCAGTGAGCTGTAGATAGAGGCTGTGACTTCTGTTCCTTTTATTCTCTTATTAAAGAAGATTTATTATATTGTCTTATTTTATGTGTGTGTGTCTGAAGCTGAGTATATGCACAGTGCATGTGGAGAGCAGAAGAAGGTGTTAGATCCCCTGGGACCAGACTTAGAGTCAGTTGTGAGCCATGTGATGCCGGTGCTGGGAACCAAACCCCAGTCCTCTGCATAAACCCTAAGTGTTCTTAAATACCACACCATCTCTTCAGTCCCTGAACTTTTCGTACTAAAATTTCCAGTACGTCTCGCTCTCTAGCTGTAGTTGGCCATTGTGAATGTTTTCGGCTTCTGGTTATTTAAGCCAATCTCATCTTATAATTCTATTCAGATATACTACACTTTATATATAATATTTTGTGAATTCAGGCAAACTCTGTCTGATATGAGCCGCACACCTGTTTCAGTGTCTGGTTTTAACTAGTGCGTTTGGGTTACTGTAACAAATCACCATAGAACTGAATGCTTTAAACATGGATTTCTCAGTTCTCAAGGCTAGAAATCCAATGTGAAAACATTGGTGGAACAGAGATGAAGGGCTCTTTTCCTTGTTCCCCTGTGAGACACTAATTGTCTCTGCATGGACTCTGTTCTAACAATCCTTTCATTTCCAAAAGACAAAACATACACACCAAGCACTGGCTCGCCCACTTCGGACTGTTTTTTCAGTATATAAACTGGGTGTGTGCTGTGGGTGTGCAGACATTATGTCCAGGACACACTGGCCACTACACAGTCCTTACAGTTCCCTTTGTGCTGTGATCTTTGGCCTCTGTCAAACGTCTGCCCAGGATGAGGGTCCCTTAACGATGCAATAGTTATAAGCTCTGGAGAAAATATCAGTGCTCCTAAACATCCCTGACCCAGCTTCACAGCCATGTTTTAGAAGACTAAACGGAATTATTAACTGCACAAATTAAAGGCACCGTGAAAGAGAATGGAGTGTTGCCCAGAGGATCCAGCTTCCGCTGTAGAGTGTGCTGGATTAAAGCCACCGATGAGCTCGCGTGAATGGCGCACCTGTTGGGCTCTGTGTCTCTCAATTGCCATCTTTCTTGCCAAAGAAAAACACCTGAATGCTGCTACATTTCATTTGGGGAATAAAAAGGAGGCGTCCATGTAGCTGCTCTGTCTGCATTGCATACAGATCAATCGCCGGGCTTCTGAGCACGGCTGCTGTATTAGAAAGCATTAGAAAGCATGGGCATACTGTAGGTGGACATCTTGAATTTTGCTAGACCAGAATACCCTGTATCCAGTGCAGTCACAGGGCAGTTATAATATGCTTGTAAAATAACAATTTCTCATCATTTATCTCCTCCGCTCCCTCCCATTGTTTCCCTTTCCTCCCTCTCAACTTCTTTCTCTTTCTTCAAAAGACAGCAGCCTTGCTGCATACTAATGCGGGCCGTTCTTGGCCTTACCCCTTCATTTGTTTCCAGGCAATTAATTCAGCTTTCTAACATGGAGCCAGAATGCTATGCAGGTGATTTGTGAGTCTGCCTAATTCCTGGGACCCTGTGGTTATCAGCCAGAGAAGCTCATTGGGAAGATGAGATCATCCAGCTGGCAGGGAAATATGATTTCCAAAGAAATCCCATCCCTTCACTACAAACACAAAGTCCTCCAGCTTGGCAAGTGTCTCTCCTCACCAGTTGACTTTGTGATTACACATGGTATGCAGCCTCTACACCTTTGCCTACTGTGCTCATTTTCTGCCCTGAAGGACACTGGGCCCCAATGTATCATTAACAGTTTTCAATACAAACCTGTGATGATCCTCCCCAACTCTTGGATTTGTGTATCAGTGACCATGACAAACAAGCATATTAACTCCTCTGTGCACATGCAGTTTAACAGTTATTTAGGGGACATTGGGTAAAGGATAGGAAGAAGGGTGACAGTGCTCACACAAAGTTTGCTGTGAGCTCCAGCAGGCAGTGGCTTATCCTTCTGGCTGCAAGGCATGGACTGGGTATTCATTAGATCCTGGGTACTTTGTCCTGTGAATGAATGCCTGAGAGTGTTGAGTCATGAGGAGGAGAATGAACTTGGTGCATAGGTCACACCTTAAGTAATTATCATGGGATAACCCTAACAAGAGAACAATCTTTCAAGGATCGACCAAGGATAATTAAATGGCATGGCTTGTGAGGGGAGAATCTTTGAAGACTTTGGCAGAGATTCCTTGGGAAGAAGATATTTAAGGGCAAGAAATGATTTGAGAAAGATGCTGTAGGGTCAAGTTAAATAAATGTGAGGTTCTTTAAAGGCTTTGGAAATGAAAAGTGTAGGCTTGAATTCAAGTTTAGACATTTATTTGATTGTTATATACTTTACTATGACTAAAGCATAGCTTCCTCTTATGTAAAGAGGGATAAGTAGACCTCACAAGGTGGCTCTCGGTTTGATAGAAATGTCAGAGAATCTGGAATATAGTAAAGTATTAATAAACAGAAGATTTTTTTATTAGTATTGCTAGTTTTTAATGAAGGGAGCTCTTTAAGTCATGAGAATGGAAGAGTTTATAGGAGAGTCGATGTATATTTTTTAACCGTTTGTCTGTCTATCTATCTATCATCTATCTACCTTGTGTGTGTGTGTGTGTGTGTGTGTGTGTGTATGTGTGTTTATGTACCTGTGAGTTGCTTCTCTTTCTTCCACTATGTAGAACCTAGGTTGTGTCAGATTTGATGTCCAACAGCTTCACCTACATGGCTATCTTGCCATTCCCATTTTATTTCTTAGGTGTTTTGACTGCTCTCTAATTTTGAAGTACCGGAGACAGATGTTTTATGAAATGAGAAACAATTGTTGACTCCTGATCAGAGAAAAGAAAATATTTGAACAAAATGTTCTAAAAACTTTGCTTTGTGGAACTTGAGCCAGCTAGCCAGTGGGACATGAGGATAGACTGTTGAAGTGTAAGAACATGACAGCTGGGGAAGAGCAGTTGAATATGCAGGTTTGTGTAGGAGAAATTGGAGGGATGCTGTGGCTGGTTAGAAATGACAACAGAATATAAAAACAAACAAGCAAACAGACCAAAATCAAAAGTAAGGAAGCTCTGATAAACAAGGACCCAAAGCAAGTGAGGACCTTGAGAACCATGCATTTCAATGACTTTTTATTTAGTGGTAAAAGAAGACAAATGGAAATAAAAAAATAAAGTAGAGATTCAGTCAGCTTAATTACTGATTATTCTCTTTTATAGTTCCTTTGTTTTTAGTAACACCCACTCTTTTGGGTGGGATATTGTATTAATATTGACAAATGTTGTTACTGTTGTAGACCCCAGCCCAAAGAACAACCCAGGTCTGCTCCTCTGTAGCAAACATGTCTTATAACTGCTAATCTGTCACAAAAACTGAAGGATATACTATCCACATTGTTTGGGCTTTTCAAAAATGCAACACATGGGGGTGGAGCTTATGTTGGCTTTGTTCACCAATCCTGGAGCTTCTGGGAATTGTCTGTTGCATGTAGTCTCATCTTTTAGGAGTTTGTTTATTCATTTACTAATTAAAGGATTTCTGTGATTTACTTTTAAGTGACTGAAGTAAAATTGTCATGAAATATTTGCAAACATTCACACACACACACACACATACACAGACACACAGACTCAAACACAATTATGTTTATTATTGCTTTATTGATAATAGCTGAGAAATGGAGCCAGCCTATATGCTCATCAGCAGTTGAACAAATAAATAAAATGTGGGACATAAATACAACAGAATTTTATCAAGCCATTAAGAATGAAGTTATGGTGTATATAAGGAAACAGATGGAAATGGAGGTCACTGTGTTAAACAAAATAAACCAGACTTGGATGGATGGGCGACATTTTTCCTCATATACAGAACTTAGATTTAAAATTTGTGTGCGTGGAGGTTATGGAAGTAGAAAGAGGATTGTGTGAGAAGAGAAGAAGAGATCTTCAAAGGAGGTGACTGAGGCTAACATAGTTCACCGAGTGCCTCCTGCACCTCGATAGCATCTCTTGCCATCAATTTGGGGAAATTTTCTCTATGGGTTTTGTTGAAAATATTTTCTTTGTCTTTAACTAGGCTGCTTCTTCTTCTTCTTCTTCTTCTTCTTCTTGTTCTTCTTCTTCTTCTTCTTGTTCTTCTTGTTCTTCTTGTTCTTCTTCTTGTTCTTCTTGTTCTTCTTCTTGTTCTTCTTCTTGTTCTTGTTCTTGTTCTTCTTCTTCTTCTTGTTCTTCTTCTTCTTCTTCTTCTTCTTCTTCTTCTTCTTCTTCTTCTTCTTCTTCTTCTTCTTCTTCTTCTTCTTCTTCCCCTATTTATTATTTGTGTGGCTCCTCTTTTCATGTAATTTCCAGAATGTTCTGTTCAGTGGTGGTTTTAGATTTACCATTTTTTCCTTGAGTCACCCAACTTCCCTATCTTGTCTGAAAACCCTGATAATCTCTCTCTGATTCAGTCTATTGGTCATGCTTTCTGTTGAGCTTTATATTTGATCACTGTTATGTGGGTCTCCTACAGAAATTCCATCTCTTTAATAAATTCCATTTTCCTCATTTCATGTCTTCCTTCTTTTATTCAATTGTTTGTGTTGTCAAGGTCTTCCTTCTGGAGTCTACTCACATCCTCTTCTAGTTCCTTGAATGCATTTTTTTCTTTCCATAATTTATTTACTTTACATCTGGACATATCCTCCACTTCCTCCTCTCCTTCCTATTCCACCTTCACAAATCCCTCCCCCTCTCCTCCTCCTCTTCTCCTCAGTAAGGGGGAAGTCCCCCTGGGCACCACCCCACCCTGGGACATCCGGTCCCAGCAAGACCAAGCACCTCCTCTTCCACTGAGGTCCAATCAGGTGATACAGGTAGGGGAAGGGAATCCAATGGCAGGCAACAGAGTCAGAGATAGCTCCTGCTCTAATTGTCAGGGGACACACATGAAGACCAAGCTGCACATCCACTACAAATACATGGGGTGGGGGACTAGCTCCTGCCCCTGCATGCTCTTTGGTTAGTGGTTCAGTCTCTGTGAGCCCCTATGGGTCCAGGTGAGTTGGCTCTGCATGTCTTCTTGTGATGTCTTTGACCCCTCCAGCTGGGTCAATTCTCCTCCACCCCTCTTCCACAAGACTCCTGAGCTCTGCCCAGTGGCTGGCTATGGGTCTCTTCATCTAGATGTTCCTCCACTGAAGAATGGATAAAGAAAATGTGGTGCATCTACACAATGGAATACTATTCAGCTATTAAAAACAAAAAGAGTAAAATTTGGAGACAAATGGATGGAACTTGATAATATCATCCAGAGTGAGGTAATGCAGACCCAGAAATATATGTATGGTATGTACTCACTTATAATTGGACATTAGCCATAAAGGGAAGGATAACCATGCTCCAGTCCACAGATCCAAAGAAACTGGGTAATAAGGAAGGCCTAAGGGAGGATATGTGAATATCATTCACAGGGGGAAACAGAATAGTCATCAGAGTTGTATGAGAGGGGGCGGCGGGTTTGGAGAGGGGGTGAAGAGTAATATGGGAATGGTGATCAGGTGTGGGGGAGGATGGCAGGAGAAGGCTCAGATGGAGAATGGAAACCAGGGAGGGGCATCTCTGGGACTAGGAGACCTGGGCTGGAGGATGCTATGAGGAGTCTGTGGAGGATCTAGCTGAGATTCCTACCTTCGGGGGATATAGAAACTGTAATGGCCACCTCCTGTAGCCAGTCAGGATTTCCAGTGGAGGGAAGAGAACATCAACCCGCTCACAAAACCTTCAGCCCAAAGTCTATCCTGCCTATAGAATGTGCAGATATAAAAATGGAGCAGAGATGGAAGGAATGGCCAACCATGGGAGGGAGCCAACCCCTCATACTATTAATGATACTGGGCTATGCTTGCAGAAAGGTACCTAGTATGGCTGTCTTGTGAGAGGCTTCATCCAATGGCAGATAGAAACAGATGCAGAGATCCTTGAATGTATTTTGTTGTTTCTATTTTGAATTCATTGTATTATATGTCATTAGAGTTGCTTTCCTCAAGAAATATTACTATAAGAGAGATGATTTTTTTGGAGGACACCTACTATGAAATACAGACCATCTTAGTAATTAAGCCATACCTATCATCTTTCAATGTGGCTCTCTGTCCTACCTTTGAATGCTGGGCATTCAGATCTCTATTTGCCTGACAAGTTTGGATCAGATGACTGGTGCCCATGGTCAATCCTAGAGTCACTAGGATTGGAATCCTAGTGTGGAAATTGGATGTAATAAATGGTCCTAACTCAGTGTGGGTGAGATATATACTGAGCATAGGAATGAACCCTTTATATAGCTATCAGGTTCTTGCTGCAGATCCTCATAAGTCTGTGGGATCCAGGGATGGTTCTGTGAGCAGTCCTCAGGAGACAGAGCTAGGATTTTGGAGGGAGTGGATAATACTCCTGGGGAGACAGTCACACATGATCCTTAGGTGGTAGGGGATCCTGAGGGTAATAGAATTTATGTGATATAAAAACAGAAGGGAGGACAATTTGAAAAGAGGAAGGGGATCATCAAGACATCTGGGGACAAGCAGCTGGGGTTGAGTTTGACCAAGAACAGAGTTTAATGACATACATGCATGAAAATGCTGTAATGAAGGAAATCACTAACTTAAAGAATAATTTTAAAAGATTTGTATTCAGATGTTGTTGTGAATTTAGTCTTTTTTCCCCTTTGGGGTAGAGCTTAATTTGGATGTCACATTTTGGTGAGATGCTTAATTTTAGAAGGCACTGTTAAACTATGCAGTGACTATTTTACATTTCCATCAGCAAATGAGAGAGGTCTGGCTGTTTTCATCCTTGTTAGCATTTGGAATTGTCTGTTTTGTGTCTGCTAACTTCTAACCATACAAATAGATGAGTGGAAATATTTATTTCATTGTGGCTTTGGTTTGCATTTCTCAAGTGACTAATTATGCTGATCATCTTCATGTGCTTAATTATCATTCTTGTGTCATCTTAGCTGAGATGCCTGTGAACAATTTCCATCTTTTTAAGTTTTAAAAAATTTTGTGAGGATTTAAGCATAGGAGCAAACTGTTTTCACATCATTTCCACCACTCTATCTCCCCCTCCAACTCCTCTGATACCCTCCCCTGTCTGGAATTCCTGATCTTTTCTTCTTATCTCTCTCCTATGGTTTAGTGATTAATATCCTATCAGAAGGCTGATCCCTGGATAATACTGATTCTTCCCTTTTTTGCAACCAGTAATTGCCCGTGGTTCTTGGGGCCTTGTGAGATTTCTCAATCCATGCTGGGATGTCAACTACTGTTGTCATTATACAGGTCTCATTTGCAAAACAGTATTGAGAGTTCATGGGTGCAAAACCTTTGTCCTGTCTCAAACCAGGCATTCTACTTCTTTGGCTCTTTTAATCCTCTACACCCTCTTTCCTATTACTCCCTGAACCTTAGGTATAGGGATTGTATTGTAAACGTACCAGTTTACCGGTTGAATCTGGACACCTCACAGTTATTACCGAATTTTGACTACTTGTGACTGTAGCCTCTGCTGGCTGCTGAAACAAAAGATTCTTTGATGAGAGGTAAGAACTGCATGTATTTTAAGTATAAGGATAAGTATTTAGAATACAGTTAGAAGCTAAAAGTGATTTAGGAAAATAGAAATAGGTTCTCCTCATGTCTGTCGCCTGTCTAGCCATGTATCTTGCTAGGCTTTCCATACCAAGCATGAGTTCCATCTTATAAAGCAAGTAAAGTCCAAAGAGAGAGGTGTTGGTTACTCCCAACTTGTAACTGCCATTCTTTCACCATTAGGGTTGTCCTGCCAGCTAGACATTGTTGTAGGTTGTGGGCATTACAGCTAGGAAGGAATATCTATTACCTTTGTCCCTTGGCATCTTACAAAGCACCTTCCAATACTGTAAGAGCTTGCTCTCAAGAAGGAGGCTTCTAGGTCAATACCAGTCCGATATCTCTAGGTTCTGTTTTGCATTGTCTTCAGCAATGATCTTTCGTCTTTAAGTTCTGTGGACAGTTGAGGGTAATATTAACTGTTAGAAGAAAATATAGGTAGCACCCTCCAAGATATAGGTGTGGGGGTACTTTCTAAATAGAACTCCATTTACCCAGGAATGAGGCCAATTATGGACAAATGGGACCTCAGTGGAAACAACCAGCTGAGTGAGGAAAAAGCCCACGGAATGGGAGCAAATCTTTGCTTGATGTACATTTGATGAACAACTGATGTACAGAATATGCAAAAGTGTAAAAAGAAAGTCATCGAGAAAACAAATGGCTTAATCAAAATAAAAAATAAAAAAAAAAGGGGGGTATGGATCTGGATAGAGACTTCTAGAAGGAAGAAATAAAAACAGCTAAAAACTATCTTTGAAAGTGTTAACATCCTTAACACATTGAAACCACTTTGAGATCTCATCTTATTCTTATCAGAAAAGCTAAGATCAAGAAATCAGTAAAAACAACATCAACAAAATGCTACCTGGACTTTTAAGTAACCTTTCAAAAATAATGTTTAACTATGGCTCTTTCAAACACCCTTAGTCTTATTTATCTCTTCTTCTCCATAACCTACCCTAGCTAAGTCCAGGTTTTTCCACTTTCCCCTGGCACCAGTATCCTACCATCCTCTTCCAGATCTAGAGAAGAGGATAACAGTTTGCCTTAGTTAAGGTTTTACTCTTATGAACAGATACCATGACCAAGGCAACTCTTTTTTTTTTTTTTTTTGGTTTCTCTGTGTAGCCCTGGCTGTCCTGGAACTCACTCTGTAGACCAGGCTGGCCTCAAACTCAGAAATCCACCTGCCTCTGCCTCCTGAGTGCTGGGATTAAAGGCATGTGACACCACTGCCCGGCCCAAGGCAACTCTTATAAGGACAATGTTTAATTAGGGCTGGCTTACACATTCAGAGGTTCAGTCCATTATCATCAAGGGAGGAACATGGCAGCATCCAGGCAGGCATGGTGCAAGAGGAGCTAAGAGTTTTACATCTTCATCTCAAGGCTGCTAGAAGAATACTAGCTTCCAGGCAGCTAGGATGAGGGTCTTAAAGCCCACATCTACAGTAACACACCTACTCCAAAAGGGCCACACTTCTAATAGTGCCACTCCCTGGGCACATCCCATAGAAACCATGTCATCAATGGAAGAGAAACCTCTATGCACTATGCATTCACAATTGTAATGGCAAACATGGTACAACTGCAAAGTGCTGCAGCCATTCTGGAAATCAGTGTGGAGATTTATCAAAAACCTAAGACTACACTTACTATATGATCCAGCTATCCCATTTCCTGACAAAGGACAAGCTGTCCTATTCCTGAGATAGGTTTTGTTCACAGCACTTGATTCACAAGAGCAAGGACACGAAAGCACCCTGGATACCCATCAGCTGACAATGGATAATAAATATGTGGTACGTATATACAACAGGATTGTATTCATCCATAAAGAAAAATTAAATCGTAATATTTGTTGGTAAACAGATGGAATGTGAAAATATATTGAGTGAGGTAACCCAGAGCCAAAAATGTCAAATGTGGAATGTTCTCTCTTATTCGTGAAGCCCAGCTCTGAATCCTTAGATTTTAGTACGCAGCCTGAAGTAGCCACAGAAACCAGGGTTATAGAAGGGGACTGCAGATAGGGAGCTCTAGAAAGGGGAAAAAGAGAGAAAACATCAGTGGAGATAATAAGGAGGGAATTACAGAAGGAGAGATAAATAACACCAAGGGCACTTGAAAGGGCCACAGTGAAGTATTATCTCACAAGCTTACTTAATACATACATCATTTGCATCATGGGAGAGCCATAGACTATCTAACAAATGCTCAAATAGGAAGCCTTAGTGGAGCTGGTGCTCAGGGGAATCCAAGAGACCAGCTTTCCAATTGAGTGTAGGATTTGATGTGTATTCTTGCAATCTCAGCATTAAAAAAACTGAGGTCTGGGGCTTAAGTGTTTGAGGCTAGCCTGGATATCCTCAGCTTAGGTTCTGCCTCAGGGTAAAGTAAACCACACTAAACCAAAAAATGTACAAAGAACAGAACTAAGATTACTTTCTCCCCAGGTTTTGAGAGGTTGACCAAAATCCTTTGTGAGATGTGTGCATTCTCTCAGTCTGTGCCTGTGTTTGCTGTACTGTATGTCTACACACTCCTCTCCCATTTGTCATGGTATTAGGAAGTGGTGCTTTGGCTGGTGACCAAACAGCCTTTGGAGCTGGATTATGATCTTCATAAAGGTGATTCAGAGAGCTACCTTGTCCCTTCTGGCATAAGAGTAGACAGCTGCCAGAACCAGAAGGAGCAGATTTCTGTAGTATAAAAGCTTATGACATTTCATTATAACAGTCTGAATGGAACAAGAATCCACATTTTACATTTTATTGATCAATTTAATTGAGTTTAATTTTTTCATGGTTTCAGTGTCTTATCTTCTCCCCCTGAATCCACAATAACAAAGCTTTACATTTAAACATTTTTAATTTTTTTGTAACTTTATATTTTGCATTTAGGCCTCTAATCCATTTGAAACAAATCTTTATTGGAGCTGTGAGGAGTTATTTCGTGTTGGCCAGTTATTCTAACACCACTCAATTGAAGGGTATCTGTTCACCACTTGAGTTTATTTTGCATGCTTGCCAAAAATCAATTGACCATAATTACACGAATCTATTTCAGAATGCTGTTCTTACTGATGGGTCTATGTGTATAATCTCATTGCTTTATTTTGATTACTGTAGCTGTATAATAAGCCTTTAAATTAGATAGTGTACATCCTCCAAATTATAAACAAAAATATCTATTTTAGATTATTTGCATTTTGACAAAAATTTTATAAAGATCTCTCTCTCTCTCTGCCTGTGTATGTGTGTGTGTGGTGTGTGTGCGTGTGGATGCCACCTGTGTTCAAGACCCCATGTTGGCTATGAGTGGGTGTCAGAAGTCCTAGATCTGAGTAATAAGCAGATGCAAACCACTCAGTATGGGTTCTGTAAACCAAACTCAGGTCCTTGAGAAGAACAGCAAGTGCTCTTAACTGCTGAGCCATTTCCCCAAACCAGAGAATAAATTTTAGAAGCAGGCATTTTTTTTTTTTAAAAAAATATGTCTTTACTATTATCATATGTGTGCATCTCCAGCTGTGTGGGTGAGAGATAACTTTTCAGACCTAGTTTGTGCTTTCTATTTTCAGGCGGGTTCCAGGGATCTAACTCAGGCCACCAGATGACAAGTGCCTTTACAACTGAAGTATCTCAACAGCTTAGGACTAGCTTTCCCATCACTCCAAAATATGGTGTTGGGAGTTTGAAAGAAATTCTGTTGAAATAGGAAAATTTTGGGAGAACTGACATCTTAGAAATATGAGCCTTCCAACCATAAACATGATACACACCTGTTTCTTTCATAATATTTTGTAGATTTTTTTCTCAGATCTAGTTTTGTTAGATTCATTACTATGGTTTCCGTTTTGTGGTTTTATTTTAAAGGGTTTTTTTTTTGTATAATTTGATTTTCCAAGTGTTCATTATTTATATCCAGTAGAAATATGTTTGAAATTTTAAGTTGAATTTTGTATTCTATATAACCTTACTAAGCTCAGTTATAAATTTTACACAACTTTGCAGATTCTTTGGAGTTGTCTACATGAATCTCCTGTCACATGTTTTTAATTTTTCCCTTTGCCCTTTGTTGACAGGTAGGAAGGTGCAGTCTTGCTTTGTTCCACTTCAACAAATTCTTACTTTCCCCAATAAGCTTGAAGTTAGATGTGCATCCTATAAACATTGCTATTTACCATGGCAGTATTACTAATTTTAGCCACAAACCATTGTTTCTTTGTCAATTATTATTATGCCTATTGAGCAAACATTTGGCTTGTCTTTAACTTGTTAGTTCCTGGTTCATGCCATTTTTTTTAAAGTGTGGAGTCAAGCCTTGTATTCCCAGGGGTCTGTGATGCTGCACTGCACTGTGCATTTTGCATTGTGGTAGCTTTTGCCTTGGTGAGGTTTGACAAGGAATTTTCCGCTGACTCTCATAAAGGACTTTTGTCTCTTTCTCTCTCTGTCTCTCTCTGTGTCTCTCTCTGTCTTTCTGTCTCTCTGTCTCTGTGTCTATGTCGCTCTGTCTCTCTCTGTGGTGTGTGTGTGTGTGTGTGTGTGTGTGTGTGTGTGTTTTGCAGAGTCTGTTTCTGTCTGAGAATCCAGGTAATCCCGACAAGATCAGTGGGGAAGGATTGATCTCCATTCTATCCGATGGACAATAGTGTATATGATTTTATTAATTCTTCTTTAAATGCTTGATAGAAAAGGTCAGTGAAATCACTAGGGTTTGTTGTTGCTGATCAAAAGTTTTTAACTACAGATCTGTTGCTTTTTCAGAGGGTACTATTCAAGTTGCCCAATAGAATATTTAAATTTTACTCTTAGGTGAATTTTGATTGCTTTGTTCCAAGAATGAATCCATTTTATCTAACTTGCTGAACTTATGGGCATAGAGCACACATAAAAATCAAATACTATCGTTATATTTAGTAACAATATTTAATAGCATTATGTTAGCAATAAAAGATCTCCTTCAGTTATTTCTATTGGTAATTGTACATGCTTTTTTTTTATCTTGACCAGTTCAACAGGATCTATAACTTTTATGAACCTTTCTCAAAGAATTACCTTTCAGTTTCATGTATTTCTGCTTTCAGCTTTTATGTTCTGTCTCTTTGATTTTCTTTATTCTGTAAGCTTTGTCTTTTAAGTCCACAATGTCTTCCTCAGAACTGTTAGTGTCTGAACGGTCATGCTTAGTTTGCTTCTTTGAAATATTTTAAATAGCTTTCTTGCTTTCTTTCTTTCTTTTGTTCTTTCTTTCTTCTTTCTCTGTTTATTTATTCGGGGTGTGTGTGCATGTGTGTGTTAAGCATGTACCATGGAGCATATATGGAAGTCAGAGGACAGCCTTTGTTAGGCAACTTTCTGCATCTACCATGTGGGTCCCAGGGACCCACTCAGGTCTATAAGTTGGGTGGTCAGTGCCTTGATCCATTGAGTCATCTCATTGGCCCTTTGCTTTTTTAAATCATACATTTGACTATAGATTTGGAAGCTCTCCTTAATCTTCAAACTGCCCATGCTTTGTTAAGACAGTTCCTGGATTTGCTAATGGAACCTAAAAGAGTAGATCCAGGTATTGCTCTGTTGAATGGAGCTTTCCCCCAGTGCAGTAAGGTCCATGGTTTCAAATACATGTAACCTACTGGGCTGCTAAGTTTTTTCAGATGCTTTTTGAGCACACATAAAAACAATGAGATAATCATGTGAAAAAAGGCACCTGAACCAATTCCCATCCATCGAGGTCATGGCAATGGGACTCCAGAAGATGGGTCTTAAAGGAGATGCATTGTCTGCGCTAATTGAGTCCGGAGGCCAAAAACCTCAGCACCTCCATATATGAAACCTGTAAAAAATGACACTTCTCGCAGACTGTAAAATCAACAAGAATTTAATAAAGTTAATCAAATAATTGCAGTTCAATTGCACATAAATTTAAATTGTTTTCCCATTAAAGAAGGCTTGTCTGTAAATTATTACAGGGAAAGCCATTTTCAAGTTAATGCTCCAACCATTAGGAACTACAAAGGGCATTTCATTAATTAGATGCAGCTCCCCTTTCCCCCAGATTATCATTACCTTTGTAGGCAGAATCGGTTTAGTACTCAAATTTATTGACATGTGTGATTCAATGACACTGTTGTTTATCATCTGTCACATACCTGGAGTAATAAATTCATCCAATATAAATGAATAGTATGCAGTCATCTCTAAGTATGCCAGTGCTGTTCTCCAGAGCCATTGTAAGGAATGTAGCACATCACGTCTGTGATGGTTACAACTTCCATTCGGAAATATGTAAATCTGTGGCTTTTCCTCTCCAGAAAGAAGGGCTTGGAAGCTATGGCTATGTGCATTTGCAGTGGACAATGTGGAGCAGCCACATCACCCTAGCTGTTCTCGGGGACCTTTCTGGTTTTTTGTTTGTTTGTTTTTTGTTTTTAAGATTTATTTATTTATTATATGTAAGTAAGTACACTGTAGCTGTCTTCAGACACCCCAGAAGAGGGCATCAGATCTCATTATGGATGGTTGTGAGCCACCATGTGGTTGCTGGGAATTGAACCCAGGACCTTCGGAAGAGTAGTCAGTGCTCTTAACTGCTGAGCCATCTCTCCAGCCGATCTTTCTGTATTAATGAAAGACCCTTGTGGATTCTGACAGCAGCTAAGTAATTGTCATTGTCACAATGTGATATTCCATATCTTTTTCTTTCTCCTGTCTCCCTCTACCATTCTTTGTGGTGGAGAATGAGCTCATGGTGTGAGTGTGTATGTGTGTAGGTACAGGATACACCTTCCTCAGATAGTGTGTGTCAGCATACATATTTCCATTTAATTTCTTGATTGTTTCCGCTTAACTTTTAACCCCGATGAGCAGTAGCATTTCAATATATATATTTACTAGGAAGTTTTCAAAAAGCATAAACCCATCACTTGCTTGATATATCTATTTCTCCAAAATTGGCCATATCAATTCCCTACTTACTATAGCTAGTTGGCCACTTTATTCTAAGCAGTCCAGGAGTTTCCACAGTAGAGTAGTGGGAAGTGTGCCGTGACCTTGCGTGCCAGGACTTCTAGCCATATCATATCCAGGGGAACTTCCTGCATGGTAGACTTACGAATCCTACTCCTAATTTTTACTACAGGATCTAAAATGTTAATTTAATTGCTATACCATCCACGAGCCCTAAAAATATCTTGGCGATTGCTGGGTAATGGAAAGTTTGTAGAATTCTGTATTTTCAAACATTAAAGTAGAGTTTACACTCTTTTAGTTTTCTTCACCTTCAGACACTCAGGATTCAGGTGACATCCACTTCCACCCTTGGTATCTCTCTCTCTCTCTCTCTCTCTCTCTCTCTCTCTCTCTCTCTCTCTCACACACACACACACACACACACACACACACGTGTTTTTCTTTACAAAAAGCTCACTCTATAGCTCTAAAGGTTCCCTCACACCAGTGCCTTTATCTCCCTCTTTAGTTCTCACCTCTCTTCTCAATTTTTCTTCCTCTCTTGTTTTCTGATTTTTTCCATTCCCCCTTACCTTATTTCTCCTGCTGTCAGGAACAGCCTCAGATCAGTGCTTCAGTGGGCCTGAGCCTTCCTACAGAGCTCTTGTCTTCTCTGCAGGGGCAAATGACTGTTCTGCTAATTACTCAGAATATTCATGCACTTTCTAAGACCTGGCTTTAGTGAATTAAGTACTGAGTCTATTGTGGAAAGATCAAAGCAAACTCCAGTCAATGTTTGCACAGTAAAAGAGATTGGGACCTAGTAGAGAGCAGTTGGCTGGGCTTTCTTCCCTCTCTCAAGCATTCAATGAATGCGAATTTGGACAACACTTTTTGCTTGAAGAAATATAACACACTTGGCCTATAAAGAGGAACAAGTCCTCCCTCCTCCCTCCCTCCTCCTTCCCTCCTTCCTCCCTGCTCCCTCCAGATATTGTACTATAGGCCAATATATAGGCTAACTTTAGACCTTTAGACTCATGTAGTCCAAGCTAGGCTTGAACTCATGGCGATGCAACTTCCTCAGACTTGCAAGTACCAGAATTACTAGTGTGAGTCACCACACTGGGAAAGTGCTACCGTTTGTGCATGCCAGGATCCAGGCTTATCATGTAATTTAGGTCTCAGTACAACCAACCGTTCAATGGTTTACTGAGGTGGTTTCACTGACGAATCTGAGTGCTGATGCTATCAATCACAGACTCACCAGGGTTTGAAATAGGCACAGAGCCAGCAAGCTTGTGGGATAGCTCACCTTTGGTTTCCTAGCAGAAAGGTAGGGTTTGGATACAGAGATACAGATACAGATAGATACAAATACAGATACAGATACAGATAGATACAGATAGATACAGATAGATACAGATACAGATACAGATAGATACAGATACAGATAGATACAGATACAGGGTTTGGGATACAGAGTGCCAGATAAGGTACAAAGAGCAGATGCATGAAAGCACAAAGTTCTCTAGGGAGCTGACATACGACAGCAGCAGGCTTTTTGGGGTGCCCGTGTTTTGTCTCTGTGCCAGAAGATGCTGTAAATGACAATTAGATAGTTTTGACTATTCTTACCTCTAACCTGAAAGCCTAGGTGATAGGAGACATTTAATATAAGCTTAGTGAATCTGGAAATGGAGATGCCGATAAGCAAAGCAAATGATTAAGGAATGCAATACACAACACCGGTGCTGAATTGAAGGAGACTGTCCGTGGATGGGAGCATAGAAACAGCTGAATACAGCAGGCATTCTCCAGTAGCTGTGAACTGCAATCCCTAGGTAGCTGTAGCTGTAGCTGTAGCTCACCTCTCAAGCACTGCAAGCCAAACAAGAGCTACCAGATCTCAGAAACCATCCTCACCCCCTGTGCTGTGACATCCCACGAAGGATGCACCAAGGTAGCATAAATCCTATGGGGACATCTGAAGTGGAAACTTAAGGGTTCTTTGGAAAGTCGGTTGTGTTGGATGGTGGTTTGCTAAAGCAGACCTGAGAAGGAACATTTTGTTGAAGCAGACTCAGGTGAGAGGATGTTCTGCTAAAGCAAGCACATAAAAGGATACGTGGTGAGAGATTCTTTGCTAATGACACAGATGTATTGGTCTGCTCCCATTGTGTAGTTGAGCTTCATTTGTCAGGACCCCACAGAGAGAAACACACCAAAAAACTTCTCGTGGTGTGCCACAGCTTCTGGCTGCTTTTGAAGACTCGGGATGATTGGCAGAGTGATGTCAGCTGAGGCAAGACCCGTGGAGAACACATGATGTTTGGAGAGAGTGTTTATAGTACTGAGTGGCTTGTGAGAGGGGCTCGCTTGTCTTGTTTATGTAGCTCAGTGTTTCTTGGTCTCATATCTTAACTGATCTTCACTTTTCGGAGAGAGACACAACAAAAACTTTTCCTGACCTTTCTGTTGGCTCTGGTCCCTCCTGCTGACTCCTAGCTGAGGCCTGGCTGTCTCTGCTAGGTAATGACACCGTTTCATGTCTGCTAAAGCCAACTGTACCGAACTGGACTGCTGATGTATCCGTGAAGAGTTTACAAGTGGATCGAGCTGCTGCTGCTGACCTATGAACTGAACTGCTGATTTCCTGACAATGCAGATGGGATTTGCTCTGAAGAACCATTTCTAAACAGGTAGGCTTCTCCCATATTCTTTTCCACTACCTCTGGTGGGTGGTGGGCTAGAAGGGAGGTTAAAGCATTTAAGAACTGGCCTTAAAAATAGATTTTGAAAAAAGTTAACCTTACAGGTATCTATCTTCAAAGCTGCCTTTGGGAACAACCTGGTGTTAACATTGAGCTGGCTCCATAGTCTTACAGGCTTTTCTGTGATCCATTAAGGCTCTTCCACTTAGGTCTGTCCTCCTGAAAGCAATCTTTCTTTTGAAGTACATTTAATTAAACAAATATCTACCTAGGTTCTGCTTCTAGACCATCCAAACTCTGCTACCCACTGTCCTCAAAAAGTTTTTTTTTAAGTAGTCTAAACTATATCTGCAAACCAAACTATTAGGACACATGTCTCTGTGTTTATTTATGTGTAAGCTAAATGCATAGATTCCTGGGCGAGTATGTTATATGCTCAGTAGACCTCTAGTTTTGTTCCAATATCTGACACTCCCTTCTCCCATATGAGCTAGTCATGTTGTCATAGCTATGGCTTCCTAAGCATGGTCCTGTGCCTCCCTCACATTTATTCCTGGAGACCAAATTTTCCCCATGAGATGGAAAATAAAAATACATAAGAAATTACAGAAATCCTCCTTGAGAGACTACTGGGCTTTATCTTTCATTCTTATCTGATGAGAAGTTGGTCTGAACCATGCTTTAGGTACGGACGATGTTACAGAGACATGGAGGCTATGTCTTTGCTAGGCTTGGGCTATATATAGACACACTTTATAGAAGCAAGAATCTGGGGCTGCTGAAGCAACATCTTGGCTTTGCTCTGTTGTTATTGACCCAGAAACTTAACCATTATTACTCTAGGTGTGTTCAGCCCATCCCCCACAAATTAATATCTCTGAAATTGGGATACTTCCTAACTGTTAATGAGGTCTTACTATTATAATTATAGTGGTCTTATCTTTCTAGTGGAACATGTAATTATGTTCCTATTCTAATTGCTTGCAACTTATATTTAATGAACCACAGTAACACACTGGAAGAGGTAAAACCAAACACTAACAAATGTATGTGAAAGCAAAGGCATTCTTACTTGGAGAAAGTAAATATTTAAAAACATTCATTTAAAATGTGTTAATTGCTTGAAACTTGTTTTCTGCCCCGATGTATTTGGTGAGAACAGTGTGGTCAAATATGTTACATTATTTTACTTTTTGGGTTTCTTATGACTAATCATATAAGAGTAATACAGGCTAAGACTCAATGCTTCTTTGTGGCATGTTTTAGAAAGATACTTCAGAAAGATCTGGACTTCTAGCCTCAGGAAGTTCAATACTGGATCCACTTACTAAATCCCAATACTGTTCTCTCTTGACATCAATAGTCAAGCTAACATCAGCTCATACATTTTTGTCTTTTTTTTAGTTGTCGCCAATCAGTTGTTTCTAAAACTAAACAGAAGGTGTTGCATTTTTATGTTTGTTTAAACTGAATGCAATTGTATTTAGAAGTTTTTTTTTCCAGTGAGAAAATTTCCCCAACTGTTTTAAATAAGCAGACAGACAGATTTTTAAATACAATTTTCCCTTAATGTTATTATTTTCAACAAAACACAATGTACAGAAATATTAATAGACATCCATTGTTGACACAATAACTACTAACAAGATTCCTTTGAAAAACAGTTACATTTTCTTGTATTGGTTGTCTTCTTGTCATATTAAGTGAGAAATATTATTTGGTCCTTGTAAAGCTACTAGTTTTATCTGCTACAAGAAGAAGAGTAACTTTGCTCTTTTCTTGGTTGCTACTGTGTTCTCTGTATCCACTGTTTGTTCTTTGTGTGTATGCATGTGTGTGTGCTCTTGTGCATGTGCGTGTGCGTGTGTGTGTGTGTGTTGTCTGGGACAGAAGTCATGAGGGGCCTCTTCTCTTTGACACACTTTTATTACTACAAGATTGTCCAGAAGTTCCACACAAGTTCTGGCCTATACTGTTTTTATTGGTTCATAACTATAACAGATATCTAGGTTAGATCTGGTTGGGAATTAGCCATTGTTCATCCATCTCTTTACCATATTGACTCTGACTAGGTATAGAGATGCATTCCTTTAATCTTAAAACTCAGCAGGCCGAGGCAAGGAGATCTCTCTGAGTTCAAAAATTGCCTGACCGCCAGGCGGTGATGGCGCACGCCTTTAATCCCAGCACACGGGAGGCAGAGGCAGGTGGATTTCTAAGTTCGAGGCCAGCCTGGTCTGCAGAGTGAGTTCCAAGACAGCCAGGGCTACACAGAGAAACCCTATCTTGAAAAACAAAACAAAACAAAAAATTGCCTGACCTATATTATAAGTTCCAGGCTAGCTAAGAATACATAGTAAGACTCTGTCTTACAAAGAATTGATCTTTTAAAAACTGGTGGTGCCTACATAACACAAATGTAACCTGGAAGGTTCTACAATGAATAGCTGGACTTTTAGCAGATAAAACTACTAAAATACTTGTCAATACTTGCTGTCCAGTCTCGTGTATTTTCTTCTTCTTAGCTAAGGTTACACAAACACAACAAAAACCCAGACACCTAAAATACAGAAATATTTTGAAATTGGTGGTAATCCAGGCAGTTGAGTTTCTGTTGGCCTATATTGTTAGTCTGTAGCTATAGGAAGATAGAGTGAGCTGCAGCCATTATGTTCTGGTCTGAGGGAATACAGGCAGGGCTAACTGATACTAAACACCTTTTGAAAAAGTCCCTTGAAAACCTACTCCTGCTGACGTATCAGAAGTTCATATTTAAAGAGTTTAAATATAGTTACTCTATACAAGAACAGTGATAGTCCCAGACTACCAAAGAAAAATACCAGTGTAGGAATGAGCTACCTCTTTGGAGTTGTTGGCCAATGAATTTCCAGAGACTCTCAAGCATTACAGGCTATGGGCATTGGTCTTGGTTTTTCTCAAATTGACAACAAAACCCTAGTGCTAAAGACATTGTATTCTTGAGTCGTAGACTATGGGGAAGTCAAGCTAGTATTGAGCAAGAAACTTTATTCCCACTGTCTAGCCTTCAGAATGCTGGATGATTCTATGTATGCTACCAGAGAAGAAAAGTAAACATTAGCCTTTCCTAGCTATGAACCTAGTGTGCTACATAACAACCTACTTGGCAGCTTGTGTTCGCCTGAGCAGTAGAGGCATGAATGCCATGGAAGTAACCCAAGCACATTCTGATTGGATTTGAGGTGATAGATAACTACAGTGGATCTTTGTTTTCTGCATAGGACAGGAAGATTATTCATACAAATTCACAGAAACTATGCCAACATGTACAGAACCTGAACAAGTTCCAGCCAGACAAAAATCTCAGCATTGGAGGAGAGAGGTAGGCCTGAAGTACTGGCCCCTGTTGAAGAGCTACAGGTAATAGATTCCTGGAACAGCTTCAGTGAAACAGTTCAACTTTGTTGTTCCAGGAATAGGGTATACAGGACATTCAGAGTATGTTGGGATTGGTCATAATGCTATACCTAATTATTGTGTGGGCAGGAAGCTAGAGTAGCTGCTAAGTTAAGCTGCTCTGCATAAGGTCATTCTTCAGATAAACACAAGAACCTGTGTTCAGGGACAATCTCCAGACAAAAGTCATGCAGAGAAAAGGAGTCCTCCATTTTGTGCCAAGCTCAGAGAACCATTCAGTCTTGGGAGACTGCGACCTTAATAACAGGGTTCTCCAACACTAGATTTTGAGAGAGGTAGAGTTTTCTTTAAGGGTGTGTTCCCTGGTAGGTCAACTATGTTTGAGGGGATGACCACACACCAGCACAAAATTGACTCAACAGATTAAAATAAAATAAAACAAAACAAAAACCCCCACAAAACTGGCTGTGTACGGTGGGGAGGTAGATCTGGGAGGAATTTGGGGAAGGAAATGAATATGATCAAAATGTAATTATAAAATTCTCGAAAATAAAAATATTAAAATACAAAGAGGAAAAAAGTGCTTATGACAATTCAATAAAGTACATGTACATATGTTAGGTCACTATATGAACTTATGGCTACAAAAGAAGAAATGAATCAGGACATGACACTGCATCATATTATTCTTGTACTACTGTGTATAATACAATGAACTTTTCCATGGAGTTATAGTGTGAAAAAACAGTGTTGGTCACAAGAAAAACATTTAAGGTGGCCTTGGTGAACTTTCTCTGTAAAAGCTTCTGTGGACTTAACACACTTAAGAATGAACAATGCCACAGAAGCCGAATATGTTATTCAAATAGAGGTAAATAGCAAATATTCCCTCCTCCTCCCTATGCAGTATGACACAGATACTACATGTTTATGGCCTATAAAGTTACCTGCATCAAAGAGATTTGAGGAAATTTTATTTCTAGAGTTCCCCTAATTCACCAGAAGATGGGTCAAAGATCACACTTTCTCCTCTCCTTTACCCACCACATGTAAGATTAAGGTTTGGATAAACTGAAGACTTACTGTCTCAGTCAGGTGCTACGATGCTGTGATGAAACATCATGGCAAGCAACTTGGGGAGAAAAGAGGTCATTTGGCTTACATTTCCACATCACTGTTTATCACCGAAAGGAAGTTAGGGCAGGAACTTAAGCAGGGCAGAAACCTGGAGGCAGGAGCTGGTACAGAGGCCATGTAGGAATGCTGCTAACTGGCTTGCTCCCCATGACTTTCTCAGCCTGCTTTCTTACAGAACCAAAGGATGGCACCATCCACCTTGGCCTGGGTTCTCCCTCATCTAATTAATAAAGGTCCTACTGCCAAAATTTATGAAGACATTTTCTCAATTGAGGTTCTTTCCTCTCAGATAAGTCTAGCTTGTATCAAGTTGGCATAGAACTATGCTGAGTGCTTTTCAGATAATGAAGAACAGATGCAGTAAATACAGTGAAAAACCACCCAGGGTCCTAGTCCTCAGCTATAGTCTGAGCTCCGGCTGTACCTGTGTGTGTCTTTGGGGTCTTGAAGTTGCTTAACTTCTCAGCTTTAGATATTCATCTTTAAAATGTGTATGCTAATAATCTATGAGTGGATTAAATGTGGTGATTCATGGTGAGTACATTTTCAGAGCTAAGTAAATATCATAAACAAGGTAACATTCTTTTTTTAGTTTTAAGTTTTTACTCACAGAAGTAGGGATCTCTGTAAGGGGTAGCGAAGTTTCATTGGTTGTAGTTAGGGCCATTGTGAGCACAATAGACACTAAGTATCTATTGAATGAATCAATTAATAACTTCCCGGGGAATCGGGGAGATGGCTCAGTTGGTAAGGTATTTGCTGCTCAAGCAGGAAGAGTGACTTGGGATTTCTGGCAGCCATAGAAAAGTTAGGGACAGCATGTGAATCAGTAACCCTGATGCCAAAGGGGAAGCAGAGGGGTCTGGAAAGAGGTGGACCCCAGAGTTCCCTGGCTGTCAGTCAAACCGAATCCACAAGCTTCAGTTTCAGTAGTGGACCTTGTTTCATAAAATGTATGGTACATCAATGCTGACCTTTGCCCTTTACATACAGATACGCTACCCGTCCCACACACAAACAGATCATAGAAGCAAACTACAAGTCTGGTACTTGCGAAGCATAATTTGCTCATTGTGCTTTAAAATAACTCAACGGCAAAATGTTTCCATTATCGCAACAGCCCTCAGGATTTTATTTCTGTTATTGTTATTGAAAGGCTGGCTTAGAAAACTGTGAAAAGTTCACATTTATCTTTTATAGACGCCATACTTTTAGCTCTTTTGACAGTTTTTCTCATTTGGTGTCAAAAGAAAATATGTGTTGGGGAAAATTTTCTATCAATATTTTGTAGGAATGAAAGAAGCTGAAATGGACAGAAGCAAAAATATAGCCTAGCATGTGGGCAGTATGATTCATATTTCCACACAGATTTGTTCATTTAGTATGTGCTCACATTCATCTTCTGACACTCCATTGTAATAATGAGTTTCAAACATGAAACTCATTATTTCACCAGGAACATAATTTTGAGCAGGAAGGACCTGTATCACTTAAGGAGCCCAAGACTCCATTTGCTTAAAATCAGCATCAGATTGCTTCAGTTCATTAAAGATCTCTCTGGACTCCATTTTCTATGTGTTAATGTGCCTGCATATCCAGCGAGGGCAGGGACCAGCCACTAAGCTTGTGTTCCTGTTTCAGAGTGTCCTGATTTCCCTTCAGCCTCACCTATAGTGCTATTACATGATTTGCTGAAGTCCACCCCACCCCCCTGTCCTAGTGACATCAGTGAGCATTTCTTTACTTTTCCTTTGTGAAGGCATTTCCTTCAAATTTAACAGAGAAACAATGACAACTAGTAATATCTTTTCCCACCCCAGCTGTCTTAGGCAGGGTTTCTATTCCTGCACAAACATCATGACCAAGATGCAAGTTGGGGAGGAAAGGGTTTATTGAACTTACACTTCCATGTTGCTGTTCATCACCAAAGGAAGTCAGGACTGGAACTCAAGCAGGTCAGGAAGCAGGAGCTGATGTAGAGGCCATGGAGGGATGTTACTTACTGGCTTGCTTGCCCTGGCTTGCTCATCTGGCTTTCTTATAGAGCTCAAGACTACCAGCCCAGAGATGGCACCACTCACAAGAGATCCTCCCCCCTTGATCACTAATTGAGAAAATGCCTTACAGCTGGATCTCATGGAGGCATTTTCTCACCTGAAGCTCCTTTCTCTGTGATAACTCCAGCTTGTGTCAAGTTGACACAAAACCAGCCAGTACACCAGCAAACACAAAAATTTAATAATCGCTGAGAGGCTGTATTCAGCCTGACCCAGCGCACAATGCAAATAGGCCACAGAGTGTATCTGTACATTTATTTGCTAATGTGAACAGATATGCTTCATATAAATTAATCCCCGGTTTCATTATAAGGAAGGAATTACATTTTCGGTCAAAGGGTGGTGATGGGGGAGTGCTAATCTGATTTAGCATAGCATGTGAAAAATTAATTGAAAGTCAGAACTCTATAGTGTTTATTATAAAGTAATTTCACACCAGCTCAGGATTAGCATGGTGATGGGTAACAACGGGTCATCAGTATGTTAATTGAAAGATGCCATGCTTTGTGAGAGAGAGAGAGAGAGAGAGATACTGATTAGAGGTTGGCCTGCGACATGTGTGAGTTGATGGTGGCATGGGGATATAGAAAGGCTAGGAC
Organism: Rhynchomys soricoides; assembly: GCA_019843965.1. NCBI lineage: Eukaryota > Metazoa > Chordata > Mammalia > Rodentia > Muridae > Rhynchomys > Rhynchomys soricoides. Next base: position 9,382,059 of record JADRCH010000028.1, on the reverse strand, counting down.
CCTGCTGATGGGATAGCTCCTTGTGGAATTAATTGGTTATCTTTGGGTGGACTATGCAAAAACTCTTTCTGTTAATGCAGGATCCCCAATTAATCCAAGATTGCTGTAGTTCAATTTTTCTTCTGGTTGCTTCATCTTTTCAGGGTTAGCTATCTCCTAGCTGAGGGTGTTGACATGCTCTAACTGACTGACATGGTGCAGAAGTGCAGCTGTGTCCATCGGGGAAAGGAAATTCAAGCTGAGTCTTCAGCCAAGCATTCTTGTTGTCTTTGTTTTCTGAGGACACAGCTGGGCTCCCAGAGAATCTGAACTTTCCCCCGGAAAGATTAGTACAAGAAGACCAGTGGTGAAGTGAGGGTAACTTTTATCCAACAACCTTGGGATTAATAAAGCCAACAGTAGCAGACAAGTATCAGAAAAATAATCTGTCATTTTAACTTCCTGCTGAAGGAGGGGCCAAACCAGCCAGTCCATCAGCCTCAGTAGACTCCTATGAGCTATCTTCCACCTGTCAGCCCAGCTATGTGCTCTGGTCTAGATGTGCAGTCCTGGACCACAGCTGGCATGGCAGAGTCTGAATCATGTTAGTTTTCTGACTAGCAGATCATGCCCGAGGTGAGAATCAGGTAAGATGCAGTTCAAAGGAGACTTGTTATTAATCGCAATCATTACCAAGATTTAGGCTGGTGGCTCCTTAATGATTTAAATCATACTACTGTAATAGTACCAAACAGGCAAAAAACCAAACCAATCAACCAAACCAAAACAAAAAACAAAACAAATCAAAACAAAAAACAAACAAACCAAAAAACCAAAAAAGCAAAAGCAAACAAAACCAAACCAACAATGAATGTTGTATGATCAGCTCACGACCTAGGAAGCCAAGTTCACAGAAATGGATGGGTCAGACCCTGTGAATGCTTTCAGTAAGGGTGAGCAGTTGTGTGTCCAACAGTCCTGTGTGAGGGTGGAGGTGTTGACTGGAGCTAGGGGAACCCGTGACTTATTAAAGAGAAGTCGTCTTTGGGGATTCTGCAGCTTGTACTGTCAGCTGATGAGCATGACCTTTCTACCTCCCCTCTCCTTGTGGCAAGCTTGCAACCCAGGCTGACAGAAGCAGCTGTGATATGTTAATTTTGACCCAGCTCTGCCACAATTACTAATCATGATCTCTAAGACATTTTCACAGAGAAAGACAGTCTAGCCAGACATAGCTTTCAGCACTCTGTAACCCAAAGACCTTTCTAATACAGCTCAAAATTAAAATGTGACCCCTCCCCCCAAACCAAAGGAGGAGTCTGGTGTAGAAAATAAGAACCCCGCAGAGTTGTTAGCCAAGAGGCTAGAGTAGTAGGGCTGACCTCTTCTCCTCCATTCCTTCAGGGAGCGTGGTTCCTTGGAAGAGTATGGAGGGAGGTCAGCTGGAAGATATCCAGAACAAATTGAGGGATGAACTCGGAGAACATGGAATGAGCTTTGAATCTGTCAGAGCCCCAGGTGTAATTTCAAACATGAAAAGAAAAAAAAGAGGAAGCCTCGTCAGCAGCTTTCTGAGACCAGAGTCAATGTTCATTTTTACTCGAGGGCTGAGCACACGGGTCATGCTCCAGGTCCTACCGAGGTCAGTCACATACTTGAGATGTGTGAACCCTGAGGTAGGAGCTTCATGGGTCTGTGGTAAGCTGGGATGCAGGCAGAAGTTCTCAGCTCCCACTTCTTGCTATCTGCAGATTCAGGACAACAACTGCTTTTGTGTCTTGGTTCTCAAAAAAAGGAGACAGGAGCAGATGTTGTATTTTGATATCTGTTAAATATCTTAGTTTTTGAAATCTCATACACAGCAAAATGTGATCATATCCACCACCCCATTTCCCCGCCCAGCTCCTCCCTCCCCAGTATATCCCCTTGACGTATCCTTCCCCTGACTTTATATCGTTTTATTTTAACTCACCAAGTCTAATTAGTGTTGTCCATATGTACATTGCATGGGGGTCATGCACTGGAGCATGGAATATTTTCTAGTGGCCTCAGAAAGAATGATAACTGCCAATCGCTCCTGCAGTAAGGGGTGGGAACTGGAAAGAATCTCTTTGCCCATGACCCATGGTGGGATTTTAGCTGCCTTTGTCTTGTGGAGGTAACACACTACTTTGAATTCATGAGTGCACTGACTATGTCATAATCAGAAGACAGCTCTTCTGCCTGTCTGCAAATTCCTGCAATCTTTCTGCCCCCTTTTTTGTGATGTTCCCAGAAACATAGTGGGTCAGGGTGTTGGTGTTCCATTTAGGACTGAGAACTCACAGTCATTTTTTTGTTGTTGTTGTTAGTTTGGTTTGAGACAGAGTCTCAACGTGTAGCCCTGGCTAGCCTCGAGCTCACTAAACGGTCCTGGCTGGCCTCCAACTCACAGCTTCTACTTTTGAGCGCTGTGATTCAAGGTGTGCACTGTCACACCTGGCTTACAGTCTCATAGTTTTGTTTTTGTTTGTTTGTTTGTTTGTTTTTTTCCTGGTAAGCCTCTGCATTTACTGTTGCCTGTTGATCAAGATTAAGAGCAACCCAGGTCTATTGGTAGGGTCAAATATTTGAAGGTGAAAGCTTCCAATATCTAAATGTGTGCAACTAATGTAAATTAATTTCTCTCTCTCTCTCTCTCTCTCTCTCTCTCTCTCTCTCTCTCTCTCTCTCTGTGTATACCTAACAAAACCTAAAAACAATAAGCAAGACCAACTTTGAAGCAAGTTTTTCTTTTCCTCATGTTCTCTGATACAAGCCTGCTGGCAAATGGGCCTCCTCTCTTTAGTGTCTGTGTTTACAGAACTGTATTTATAACTATAATTTGAGAACATTGTAAATTTCTTTAGAACGTTTATAAGAAATTTAGAAGTCTAAAAGTAAATTTTGACACATCCTTCTTTTTAGATTAAATAATTTATTTACTCTTTTTTAGTTGCCACATGAAACATTATATATATTATATAATGTACATAATAATTAATATAATATTATTACATTATATAATGTATATACATTACATTATAATGTTATTATATAATGTATATATTATAATTATATATAATATACATTATATGTATATATGATATCTTTCAGTATACTTATATACTGTGTAACTTATTTAATTTTACTTTATTAATCTACACTACTATTCATGCTAATGAAGTCAGTGTTCCACGTTCAGACACTCTTGCCCCGTCTCAGCACACTGCCCCATACCTACTTTTCAGTTCATACTATGCAAAGTAGCAGGTGATGCTTGTCTTTCTGTGTCGACATTATTTCAGTTCATACCATATCCTCCAGCTCCATTCATTTTGCTTCAAGTGACAGAATTCCTATTTTAGTTTTGACAATAATACTTGATCCATGTGTGTCTCCTGCTGTCCATTCATCTGTTGGACACTGGCTAATTACATATCTTAGCTATGCAAAATAGTATGGCAATAAACACAGGCACATAGATGCTTTTTTCCATATGCTGACTTCATTTTCTCAGATCCATACACAGAGGAGTCAGGTAGCTAGCTCATCTGGTAGTGCTATTTTTAATCAGTTCCTTTTAATGACATCTAGATTCTGCTCTTCACAGTGGCTATGCTAATTTACACTTTCAACAGTGTGTATTCCTGTCAACACTTCTAACTGGGGTCAGATGCACCTGACTGTGGTTTTGACTTGAGTTTCCCTTGTGGCTAACGGTATTTATGTTTGCTCTTTTGAGACGGCGCTGTTCAGAATATTTGTCCTATTTATTTATTTATTTATTTATTTATTTATTTATTTTTTATGGTTTTTCGAGACAGGGTTTCTCTTTGTAGCCCTGGCTGTCCTGGAACTCACTCTGTAGACCAGGCTGTCCTCGAACTTAGAAATCCACCTGCCTCTGCCTCCTGAGTGCTGGGATTAAAGGCATGTGCCACCACTGCCTGGCTATTTGTCCATTTTAAAGTTAGATCACTTGGGACTTTTGTTGTTGTTGTTGCTAAATTTCTTTAGAGTTCTTTTTGTATTCTGGATGTTAGTCTTCTACCAGGAGAATAGCTGGGAGCTATATTCTCCAGTTCTACAGGCTGTCTCTTCACTCAGCACTTCCTTGGTTGTTCAGAAGCTTTTAACTTTTCTCTAATCCCATATTATCAATCCTGCCATGTCTCCTGGGCTTTTAGGGTCTTACCCAGAACGTTATGATAGTCTAGAAGCTTTCCTCTCATGGCTTCTTCTAATTGTTTCAGAGATTCAGGTCTTACATTAAAGAATATACTCCATGTTAGGAAGGAGAGGCTGGAGGCAGCTTCCAGCCTCCTGCTTGTGGCCCTCCAATTTGCTTGATTTTATTCATTGAAGTGACTTTCCTCTAACCAATATATGATCCTGGAGTCATTGCTGTGATCCAGTTGACTGTGTATATGAGTGTACTTCTAGATTTGCTCTTATCTGTCTCACGAGTCTGTGTTTCTGTTTTTGTGTCACTTCTGCTCATGTTAGTGTGGTTCTAGATTACATCTTAAAATCAGGCATCATCATGCCCCCATGCCTTCATTTTGTCCACAATTTTAGGTCACCTCTTCTAGTGCTGGGAAGGATGCCTTTGGTGTTTTGTATGGGTTTGCATTGGATATATGGGTCACTTTATATAGTTCATTGATTTTGCTAACATTAAATTTTGTAATCCATGAATGTTCTGTAGTTTAAATGCCCTCTTCAAATTTTTCATAAGTATTTTCATTATAGAAGTCTTTTACTTCTTTAGTAAAGATTTGTTCTCTCTCTCTCTCTCTCCCTGTCTCTCTCTCTTTCTCTGTCTCTCCCCCTCTCTCTCTGTGCCCTCTGTCCCCTCCCCCATGTGTATGTATGTGTATATGTGTGTGTCTACTGCAAATGATATTCATGTTGTGAATCTTTTCCTGAGAAAATTATTAAAAGAGTATAGGAAAGCTACTGATTTCTCTAGGTTGATTTTGTACCCTGCTATTTATTGAATTCATTATTCAGATATAATAGTGCTTTTGTAGAGATCTTAGGGTTTCCTATGTATAAAGACACATCATCTGCAGACAGGGATGTTTGACTTCCTTCTCTTTGTAAGCCATTTTATTTTTCTTTCTCTTGTCTAATCTCTGTCTAATCAAGTTATAAGTACTGTACTGAATAAGGGAGATGGTGACGGCATTGCTATCTTTCCCCTTCTTGGTATTGGAGGAAATAATTTTAGCTTTTCTTCGACTTTCAGTTGTGATATTGGCTGTGCGGTTGTTGTATGTACACATATAATATACAGTCCTTCTCTACCACGTATGATCTGTGTTCCTATAATGAAGGTATGTTGAGTTTTCATCAAATGTTCATTCAAAGGGTCACAGAGTCTCTATCCTTCTCTCATTCCATTGTTATCTTATCAAATTACATGCGGTGAGTCTTTCTTGTGCTCCTGAAATAAAGCCAATTCAATCTTGTATAGGCTTTATGACATGTATGTCAGCTCTCAGCACTTTGACGAAGTATCTCACACAATAAGCTGAAAGAACAGAAAGGAGGTAAGATTTATTTGGGTTGATGTTTTCATTCCATGGTGCTTTTGTCTCATTGCTGTGGGCCATTGTTTAGGTAGAATGTTAGGGTGACACCCTCTTCTGGCACCCATCGCATAAATAAAAAAATGAAAATAGATTGTTGAAAAGCCCCAGGTTGTTTGGCACCCATGTGTCTGTATAATTCTTAGAGTCTCTTGAAACTGATTTCTAACTTTATTCATTGTGATCGGAAAAGATACAGAATATAATTTTAATTTTTGAACATTTCTTATGAGTTGTTTAGTAGCCTAATATACGATCCATTTTAGAGAAAGTTCCGTCATTGGTGAAAAGAATATATTTTGAAGCTATTCGAAGAGGGTTTTTTTTATAGATGTGTATGTCTACAGCATGATTAACTGTGATGTGTCTTGATATTTTTGTTTGTCAAATCTCTTTCTTGATAAAAGTGGGGTGGTTAAATTTCCCACTATTCTTCTAAAGCCTATATGTATTTTTTAGATGTATACAAAACTGGATCTTCCAACAGGAAACAGCTGCATGTAGCATTGCAATTGGTAAGGTGTCTTCTTGATTAACTAACACTTTGATCATTATATGGTTACTTTTGGGTGTTCTTTTGTTGTTTTTATATTAGAGCTTTTCACTCTTGTGTATAGGAAGTCATTTGATGTAGACTATCATTTCTCATATTTTCAATTTCTTTTTAAAAGTGTTTTTTAAAAGCATTGAAATAGGGTTACATCACTCCCTTCCTTTCGCACCTCCAGCTCATCTCAGCCACCTTCTCTCGAACTCCTGCCATGCCCTCACCCTTAAGTTGACACTCTCTTTTTAATTTTATTTCTTCCATGTATGTGTGTATATGTGTGCATAAGTAAATATGTACATAACCTTCTTAGTCTGGTTTTATTCTTTATGTATATGTGGCTTCAAAGGTGAATGCTCTGCACTGGACAACCAATAAAGGGGCTCATCTCTGGAAAAAGGCTAATTCTCCCAACAGCCAATAGTTGTTTGTAGTTTATTGTCATGGAGTACAACAATGTGAAATTTTCTTTCTTCCCTGTTAATAGGTCCCTTGATATTATTCCAGTCTTGTTTAGTGGTATTTTCTAGTAGAGGCTATTACACAGAGGTCTTCCTGGTATTCAGGTTCCTGAAATCTTTCTGTTCCTCTCTTCTCTTCTGTTCCCTGAGTCATAGATATAGGAGCTGTGATGTAGATATATGCTGGGGGCTATGTCCCTGGAGTTCTTTTTTCTCTTTGGTTCTCTCTAATAGGTAAGCAGATAACCAGAGAGCTTTGGCAGGAGTGAGATATTTAAGGTTGCTGTATAATAATAAGAAAACTGAGGATACAACGTTTGCCCCAACACTGGGAGTAACTGGGACCAGCGGAATCCAGGGACCCAGGAACCCTGCCAGACCGGTGGCATGGGCTCCTTCCTGTCTGGGCCAGTGCTCTGAGCAGACCTTGGGCACAAACTCCTCAGCCAGTCCCACAACACCCAGAGGAAGCTCAACTCCCAGGTGCTCTAACATGCCCAGGATCCCAGGATCCCAGGATCTTGGTCACACCAGGATCTCAAGGTCCCATAGGCAGCTTGAACTCTCAGGAGTTCTGTCACACCCAGGATCTCCAGATCACAGGATCCCAGAATCACAGGATCCCAGAGACAGCTGGTCTCTGAGGAGTTCTCACATAACCAAGATCACAGGAAGGACAGGCTCCAGTCAGATAAAGGGAGGGCAGGTAGCACTAGAGACAACCAGATGGCAGGAGGCAAGCACAAGAACATAAGCAACAGAAACCAGGATTACCTGGCATCATCAGAACCCAATTCTCCCACATAGCAAATCCTGGATACACCATCACACCGGCAAAGCAAGATTTGGATCTAAAATCACTTCTCATGATGATGATAGAGGACTTTAAAAAGGACATAAATAATCCCTTAAAGAAATACAAGAGAACACAGGTAAACAGCTAGAAGCCCTTAAAGAGGAAGCACAAAAATCCCTTAAAAAATTACAGGAAAACACAACCAAATAGGCGAAGGAATTTAACAAAACCATTCAGGATCTAAAAATGGAAACAGAAACAATAAAGAAATTACAAAGGGGACAGCCCTGGAGATAGAAAACCTAGGAAAGAGATCAGGAGTCATAGATGCAAGCATCACCAACAGAATACAAGAGATAGAAGAGAGAATTTCAGGTGCAGAAGATACCATAGAAAACAGTGACACAACAGTCAAAGAAAATGCAAAATGCATAAAGCTCCTAACCCAAAACATCCAGGAAATCCAGGATACAATGAGAAGACCAAACCTAAGGATAATAGGTATAGAAGAGAGTGATGATTCCCAACTTAAAGGGCCAGTAAATGTCTTCAGCAAAATTATAGAAGAAAATTTACCTAACCTAAAGAAAGAGATGCCCATGAACATACAAGAAAGTACAGAACTCCAAATAGACTAGACCATAAAAGAAATCCCTCCTGTCACATAAAAATCAAAACACCAAATATACTAAACAAAGAAAGAATACTAAAAGCAGTAAGGGGAAAAGGTCAAGTAGCATATAAAGGCAGACCTATCAGAATTACACCAGACTTCTCACCAGAGACTATGAAAACTAGAAGATCCTAGGCAGATGTCATACAGACCCTAAGAGAACACAACTGCCAGCCCAGGCTACTGTACCCAGCAAAACTCTCAATTACCATAGATTTAGCAAAAACAAAACAAAACAAAAAAACAAAAACAAAAAGAACAACTAAACCAAAAAACCAAGAGTAACAACAAAAAACCTGTCCGTGATCTTTGAACTAGATCCCAGCTTATTGTGAAAGTTTTTTTCTTCATTTAGTTGTCTGAGGTTAGAATATAATCTGTTAAACATAAAATACTTAAGTTTTTGCTTAATGCATTCTAATGGTAATTAGATTCCTGTTGACAAATTGGTAACTTTTCACTGATTGATACTCTCTAGCCAAAGGTTGGTAAACTCTCAGTTGTCTTTGTGAGTACAGAGGATCAGTGGGAAGAGTTGAAGTTATGAATAAGGTTGGTAAGCTTATCTATTTTTTTTTAAATTGTGCATAAAATTTTATCTAGTATACTTATTTCTAGGAATTTATGTTGACAGAATTATGTATGTACTGTGGGATATCTATCACAGTATTATATATAATGGTGAATTATGAGAAACATGTCAAAATTAAATACAGAGATAATAAATTACAAAGTTGTAGAAATTTCTATAATAATTACAATGCTATTTTCTAGTTTAAAACTTTAGAAGCCAATATTATCATCATCTTATAATTTCACATTATAAATATGATTAAAATAAACTAAATCATTTTGTAAAAACATTATGCAATTAGAAATTATTTCTGACAGATCAACTCTTACAGTTTTATAGGCCATTCATTTTTTCTCCTTTGAAATGACAAAGGAAAGTTGACTACAGTCAAAATAGTAATCTTATAAATCACACATTTAATATTACTTGTTTTCAGTAGGTTTTGAAAACCTTACTACTGTCACATTCAACTAGAAATAAATTGATGACTCTTGACTAAATACAGAAAAAATAAATATTAGTCTTCGAAAATATACAGGACTCATCTCCCTAATGTGACCATAAAATTCAAATACCTCCAATTTTCTCCCTTGAAGATATGTTAGCTTCACTCTGAGCACAGAGCAACATTCCTTTGTGTTTCCCAAGGCCATTACACTGAGAGTCATCAGATACCTATAACACTTCCTGAAGTTACCCCTTAAATATTTCTATTTGACCAGCACGAAGTGTCCTTACTGTGATCCTGAGATCCTGGGTGTGACAGAGCTCCTGGGAGTCAAGCTGCCTCTGGGACCTTGAGATCCCGGTGTGACCAAGGTCCTGGGTTCTGGGATCTTGGGATCCTGGGATCCTGGGATCCTGGGCATGTTAGAGCACCTGGGATGGAGCTTCCTCTGGGTGTTGTGGAACTGGTTGAAGAATTCATGCCCAAGATCTGCTCAGGGCACTGGCCCAGACTGGAAGGAGACCATGCCACTGGTCTGGTGGGGTTCCTGGGTCCCAGTTACTCCCGGTGTTGGGACAGATGCTGAGTCCTCCTTACCTCTGATCCTATGGTCCTGGACTGATTTAATTTATTTTAATCATATTTATAAAGTGAAATTATAAGATGATGATAATATTGGCTTCTGAAGTTTTAGCCTAGAAAATAGCATTGTAATTATTATAGAAATGTCTACAAGTAATTTCATAATTTATTGTCTGTGTATTTAATTTTGACATGTTTTTCATAATTTACCATCGTATATAATACTGTGATAGATATCCCACAGTACATACATATTTTTGTTAACATAAATTCCTAGAAATAAGTTTACTAGATAAAATTGTATGCACAATTAAAAAAAAACCATTCACCTATCTTAAGTCTAAGTCACTTTGCTTTTGTAGTTGACCTGCCTGTCTCGGTTCCTCTGAGGCCAGAAGCTGAAGTCTCTGGCATTAACACCTCATCTTAAAACACCAGGGGATTAAGTAATGGATTAGTTGGTAGAGCCTTTTCCCTCTTGTCTAGATGCCTCTTGCTTGTTAGGCTAGGAGGACATATGGAGCAATAAACTTCTATTGAACCAGGAGAAGAGAGTCATGCTCACAGAAGGAAAACTTTTACACAAGTAAATATGGATTAAACTCACGTAAATTCATATACAGATCCTGGTTGTGTCAGAACTCCTCAGAGACCAGCTGTCTCTGGGGTCCTGTGATCCTGGGTGTGACAGAGTTCCTGGGAGTCAAGCTGCTTCTTGGACCCTGAGATCCTGGTGTGACCAAGCTCCCCGTGACCCTGTGATCCTGGGTGTGTTATAGCACCTGGGAGTGGAGCTTCCTCTGGGTTTTGTGGGATTGGCTATGGAGTTTGTGCCAAAGGTCTGCTCAGGGCACCAGCCAGTACCAGAAGGAGCCTGTGCCACTCGTCTGGTGGGGTTCCTGGGTCCCTGCATCCTGCTGATCCCAGTTACTCCCAGAGTTGGGGTAGATGTTGTGTCCTCCTCACCTCTGATCCTATGATGTCTGCTATCTTTTTTATTGGAGACTTTAGTCTATTTTCATTCAAGTTTATTATGTAATAGTCATTCCTATGCCTTTCACTTTTTTATTTTCTTCTAGTTGAGTTTTTCTTCTTTGTATATTTTTTCTTTTTTTATCACCATTGTTATTTAATAGGTTATCTTTCCGTCTCTCTTTTGTACTCCTAGTAGAATTATACTTCCATGGGCTATTACAGTGGTAGTTATCTCCTTTCACTTCTGAATGTAGGGTCTCCCAGAGGTAGCTTTTATAAGACTGCTCTAGTGGTCATAAGTTTTCTTAATTTTTTCTTACCTGTGGAAAATTCAATTACAGCTTAGTTGGATATATTCAATTATTTGAAGTTAGTTTTCAAAGACATACATATTCCAATCTCTTTTCTTTGCAGGTTTTCCAGTAGAAATTTATGTTTTTCCTTAAGTATGATTTGGAACTCTTCTCTAGTAGATTAAAAAACAAAACAAAACAAAACAAAAACCTTTTTTGTCCTGCAGTTTTGACACTTTGACTATATTTATTGTATGAGTCATTTCTGGTCATGCCTTTTTAAAGTTCTCTAAGCCTGTTATGTATCTGGCTGTTTATGACTTTTCTAAAATTAGGAAAGTTTTCTGTCACTGTTTCATCAACAAGCCCTTAACTTATTATGATGGTATGAATATTTTATCATTTAATGGCATCCTAAAGAAATAAATATCTCTACTCTTTCATGTTTTATATATGAATGTGTATTTCAAAGGCTTATCTTCTTCCTTTAATCTCTAGTGTTCCTTCTTCTGTTTGATTATTGAGACTTTCAGCTAAATTTTTAATTTTGTTACCAAACCATTTCCAAGGTTTATTTATTTTATGTATTGAGGTTTTTTTGTTTGTTTGTTTGCATTCATGCAAGTATATGTAGCAATGTGGACAGTGCCTATGAAGTCCAGAAATGTATGTTTGATTTCCTGGAACTGGAGTTATATACAGTTGTGAACCACCATGTGGGTCCTGGAAACTGAACCTGGGTCCTCTGCAAGAGCCATCTCTCCAGCCCACATTTCTGAGATTTTTGTTGCATTCTCCAAATTCTTTATTTCTTTGCTGAGTACCTCATTCACAATCTATATTATCTTCCTAACTCCAGTTAACTTCTCTCATCTATATCCTCTAGGATCTCAGAGTTGCATATACTATCCAGTCATTGAAATTCCTCTTCAGGCTTCCGTGCACTCTAGAGTCTAGATCTGGATGTTTCATATTATTTTGTATTTCTCATATTTCTTTTTCTTCCTATGTTGAAATTTGCATATCTAGTAGACTAGATGTTTCTAAGTATTCACTAGAACTAACCTTGGGTAGCTTATGAGATCAGATGCATGTTCATGATGGTAAGACCACAGACTTGTGGTCTATTTATTGGTCTATCGATCTACTCAACTACTTTTATAGGCTGGCTTTATAAGTAGCTTTATGTTATAAATGTATCTTGAGGGTATTGTTTTGCAATGTTGGCTTTATTTCTAAGTGGCCCTGATCAGTGAGTTCAGGCACAGGGCATACTGTGATGGAGCCTTTGTGATCACTTAAGATTAGGGACAATATAGCAGTTGAAGCAAGTGTGGTATAACAGCAGAACATATGGGTCCACACTGTTTAGTTACTCCTACAACAAGATGGTGACCTTTGTCCAGCACTTGGGTTTTGCTTAGACACTCTTGATACTGTTTGTAAGGGTCCCTGCATTAGTTATATCAGCAGTGGTGAGTAGCTGGAAGCCCTTGCCTTTGAGCAGGCTATAGTGCAGGCCTTGGTGTTTCACAGGATAGGAGAGAGTAGGAGGCCCCACACCTTTTCTGTGGTACCCACAGCCAGTTGGTTACCAGTATGAAGAAGTGGAGGTGATGTGCACTGGACAACTGCAGGGGTGTGGTGGTAGCCATGGATGTGGTGTGCCTTACCTCAGACTGGGGCATCTGCTTCCTCTGAGAACCCACAGCTAATGCTGTAAGTGAGGAAGTGGGAATGGATTATGGCCGGAGCTAGGCACCGTTCCTCTGGGTCTACCCTATGTACACTCAGGATCAAGGTGATGACTCACACTTTCTCCTCATAGCTCCTTTAGCTGTAGTGACAATGAAACCCAGCATGCATCGGGTGAAGAAGCTTCTCTCCAGATCCCTTTAACAATAATAATGAGAAAATGTGTCATTGTTTTGATAGAGAGCAGAAAGGAGTTTATGGGAAGGTTTGGAGGCAGGAAAGGAGGACGTGTTGTGATTGTATCATAATCTCAAAAGCTAAACGAAATAATTTGAAAGAAAGATGATATGAAAGGCTTTCCCCAATTAAGGTTGCTGTGCAGACTCCCGGCTACTTGTCTAGCAAGGTGACAAACCTATATTTGAGTCATAGAACTTTCTGGTACCTGCAGTTCTCAGTACCCAGTGTTGGCACTGTTTGCTGGAATCTTCTTCATGCTTACCCTTAAGGAGGAGATTCCGCATCTTGGGGAATTGAAAGTATAGTGGCAGGAACCCAGGGTATCTTGTTTCTCTCATCCTGGTAGAGTCCTGAAATCAGTGGTTCTCAATCTGTGGGTCCTGACCCACTTTGGATCACAGAGGTCTCCTAAGACCATCAGAAAACACAGATACTTACATTACAATTCATAACAGCAGCAAAATTACAGTTGTGAAGTAGCAACAAAAATAATTTTCTGTTTGGTAGTCCTCACAACATGAGAAACTGAATTAAAGGGTTTCAGCATCAGGAGGATTGAGAACCACTGCCCTAAATGATATGGAAACACTCCCATTTCTGTGTTTTGTTTTGAGTCACTCATATTATAGATGGGCTCAATGGGTTGCACACCTACTTTATAGATTACCTGCAGTATCCTGGTGGAGGGGCCCAAACTTTGAACTAGAACTCTGAAGGTGTGTCTGTCATTCCTGCTTCTGCCAAGAATCTCTCTAAGTGTCCATGCAACTCTGCAATCTGAGGATTCTTCCTCTATTCCATTGTGAGACTGTAATATTAGCAACTGTGTCTAACACACACTAGGGAACTTGATGATGAAACAAGAGAAGGAAGATGATATAATTGTCTGCAATGGATCTAGGTTTCTGCGCTTACCTTTCCTGTTTGATGGAGAACCAGTTCCTTACTCAAAGATTTTAAATTCACTACCAAAAATGGCCAGCTGATAGGAGACAATGAGTTATTTTAGACCTTGCTAAGTTAAGAATGCACGTCATAACCACAAGGATCATAAGGAAGAACATAGCAAATACAGACATAGAACATGGAGTACAAAGCAGAGACAATAATAAGTTATTCCAATGAAGGCATAAGAGAAACAAAAATGGGGCTTAGAAAATGTCCAGCAGACTTAAGACAATTAAAAAGATGGAAGGTTTAAGATCAGATCTCTCACCACGTGCATTTCAGAATAAGACTCAAATATAAGCTGGATAAAATTGATTAGGTTGAACAAAACCAAAAAACACTGGTTGAATGTTGCTTGGTGTATTCATATCAATAAACCAGAGTAAAAGGTTGGGAAGACTCCTACCTTGATTGTATAAACACTCTGACCTAATGATTGCTGAATTCATAATACCAACACAACGAACTTCAAGGAAGGAACAAATTTCAACCCATATAATGAGTCTTGTGAAGGTGTCATTCAACCCAAGCTTAACTTTCAAATCTCTGAAACAGAGATGGCCAGATAAATGTGCACATAGTAAAATAGAGAACATGGTTTCAAAAAACTTCTTTTAATAACTTATAGAAAAAGAGACAACATTGCTACTAATACTACATATTAACTTTGAGTCATACACTTAACAAATGTGACTTAATTCACACACATAGAAGATAATAACCCAACATTTTTCTTCAGATGTGTAGAGGAAAATCTTTAGACTAGACCACACACTAGATCATGAAGTAAGTTTCAAATGTTTCAAATAATTAAACTTAGAGGAAAAGAAAAGAAATGTTCATGAATATGGATTCAGAAATGGTTTATTAGATTGGACTTGAAAGTCACAACTAAGATCAGGAAGAAAAATGAAGCATAATTAAAACATGAATTCTTGTTTGTGTCAGTGTTACCTTCAAAAAATCAAAAGGAATGGGAAATGTGTAGTGAGAATTTTGGTTTCTTTTTTTAAAAAAAACATTATGTTGTGTGAATATGCTTTTGTTTTAATCCCAGGTGTGGAATATGGGCCTGCCTCATACTGTCCACAGTCACTAACTATGATTGTCTAGTGCTCTAGGAAGGGCGTGATTTTGGCAGCTACAGATAGCTTACATTTGGAATTCTAGGGACTCTTGAGAGGAAACAAGAGCTCCAAGAGGGCCCATGGTGGCTGATACTGGTTTCTGCTGTTGCATTTGCTTCTTTGGCTTTTGCTAGATTGCTGTTTGCTGGATTGCTGGTTGGAGGTATTTTGACAACAAGGATTGGACTTACCCTGAGGAACCTGATAACCCCAATCACCAGGAAGTAGTCTAAAGAGGTCTATACCCTCTTTCTCCTTAAACCTTCTTTCTCTCCTACCTAGTGTTGGGAGGTTGGAAGGAATTAGGGTGTGCTGAGGGTTGGAAGGGTGGTAGATATGAAATAGTCAAAAATATGGTATGGGGAAAAAACTTATTTTGCAAGTCTTACATCCATATACATGATAAGAACAGCTATCCGAAATATTTGTGAAAATTTTACAACCGAATTGTAAATTTCATATAATTTAAAAGTTGTCAAAGGGACATAATACACCACACACACACACACACACACACACACACACACACACCCCATGACTAAGAAAAGTCAACACACTCACACACTCACACACATGGAAAGTCACCTAGCATCCCTTGCAGTTATGGAAATGCAAAGCCAAACTTTAATAAGAAGCCAAGTTATGACCCCTTGTAACAAAGGGCAGAGTAAAAACTAAGTGTGGAAGAGTTGTAACCTTCCTACTCTGCTAGTGGGCATTTAAAACGATGAGGCTACTTTAGGAATGAACAGCAGCAATCCCTTAAAGAACTGGAGTTTCATGACCATCTAATCTATTCCTCTCCATATACTTAAGGGAAGGAAACATTATCAGCACAGAACTTTAACACAATTCCCCATAACAGCGCTGTTCACAGTAGCCACAAACTTGACACCACTCAATTGCCCATCTGATGATCAACAGATGAATAGCCCAGATATAGCCATCTAATGTAATGCTGTATGACTATGAGTGGTGGAGACAGGCTACAGTGGATGAATCTGGAATGAATTTCTCCCCAGTGAAAGAAACTGACCCCCAAAGACCACGCAGCACATGATCCCTCTTACATGAAATGTACATAGCATGCAGATCTAGAGAGCAGTCCATGAGCTGCTTCCTAGAGCTTGGAGGATAAGGAAAAACTGGAATGGTCCTGATGAAAACACCCCAGATTGAGATAGCTGAAAACTCGTTGTCTATGCTATAGGCCATTGAATTATATGCTTTAAATGAACCAGTTGAGCAGTATATGAATTACATCTGCTTTAGGGTGTACAATGTACCCAAGATGTTGGTAAGGACAGAATAATGAAACATTTATCACAGATCATGGAGGTATATAAGTACCAAAAGTATTTGGTACACTCTACTAAAGTAGAACTCTATGATGCGCTGATTTTCTTCTAACAGATATATGTATCTTTGTGTATAAGTATGTTCATAACAGCATCCTTCTTAAACCAAGAGTTAACTCAGGTATTTATCAGTAGAAGAGATGGGATATACTCATCCTAAATGCCCTCCAAATATCTTTAAACCCTTTAAATTTAAGGTTCTTCCATTCACTACTATATTAAACTTGTGTGTGTACTTTGTATATGATAGGGCTCCTTTGAGGTGTGAGTCTAAAGCTCTCAGAGCGTTCTCCAAGTCACCTATAGGCTCACTTTTTTATAGGTTGAGTCAACACTGGACAGAAATTTTAATGAACGTACATGAACTTTTCACACGCCACATGCAAACAATGGTCCATCATCAAATATATTCAGGTAACACTGTTAAATAAAACCCCTCTTTGATGAGGTAACATACCTAAGGCTTATCTGGAAGCCCAACTGAGAAGACTCTTGTCTTGTTTTGTTCCTTTAGTGCCCAGGAATGAATTTTTGAAAGAAATTGAAGTTTTGTTGTAATAACCAAAACCAAACAACACCCAGTTCCTCCCCCCAAAACAAACAAAACAGAAACCAACCAAAATAACAACATATATATATATATATATGATAAATCCTATATCATAAAAAGGTAGACTTTCTTGAAAAGTATTTTGAGAAACCTAAATGCACAATACTGGTTGTGGAGCTATTGAATGAAAGGTTAAGATGTTATAAAATAATAGCAAAGTGACTCAATTCACTAATTAAACATTTGAGAGCAAAACCTAAACATTAACTCAACCTGTCCCTTGCCAAGCCTGCTGACACACTGGACTCAACATTCTGCATTTGAAGAAATCCTGATGTTGACAATATCTCATCTCTAGGACTGGTCTGCTTGCCAGAAATGTCGCTTTCACTCACATTCATCTTCCAAGGTCATTCCTCTCTTTTAAGCAAAACTGGATGAGACCCCTCCGCTGTGCAGCCTATGTGGCAGATCTTGCTCAGGGCCAGGCTTACTGAGTAATTTAAGACATAGAAATACCCAACTCTTCTCTCTCTCTCTTTTTTTATTGGGTATTTTCTTTATTTACATTTCAAATGTTACCCCCTTTTCTGGTGCCCCCTCCCAACTCCCCTATCCCATCACCCCCCTCCCCCCTCCCCGCTTCTATGAGGATACTCCCCTACCCACCCACCCACTCCTACCTCACGGTCCTGGCATTCCCCTACACAGGGGCATTGAGGCTTTACAGGACCAAGGGCCTCCTCTCCTCCTATTGATGCCCCACAAGGCCATCCTCTGCTACATATGCGGCTGGAGCCATGGGTCCCTCCATGTGTACTCTTTGGTTGGTGGCTTAGTCCCTAGGAGCTCTGGGGGGGGGGGGTCTGGTTGGTTGATATTGTTGTTCTTCCTATGGGGTTGCAAACTAAATAGCCAACTCTTAAAATGACTTGAATCCTCACACTGAGAAGTCCCATGGTCCTCTGCGTCAGTAAGCCCTGCCTCTCTGAATCTGTGTACTCGCTCCTTATTTTCTGTTTGCATCTTACACAGAGAGCTCCAGGCATTCCCATCTCTATCCCTGGATCACCTGGGAGCTTATCTTATCCTCATTTTTCTTTCTCAGTATTTAAGAAGCTATCGATTTGATTTCTCTGGACCATAATTCTGTGTCCCTGAAACTTTATGTACTCTCTTCCCTACTTCTCCCAAGCATGTTTTACATAAATGTGCAGAGGTAAGCATTTCAAAGTCTTCACAGAGTACAGCTCTTTCTTTCAAGGTGTAATTAGAAATCATGCATTGAAGTGGATAGAGACGTGCAGTCCTGATATTTTCTGTGCAGACTATCACATCTTCACGACGTAACTACTCAAGGGTTTTGAACCTGATTATTTACTTCATACCTGCTTTGTTGGCTTGTGGACATATTAATTTTTCTCTATGCCATAGACCGCTGAAAACACTTTATATTTATTGAATTTCAACTTTGTATGCAGATAGGAAGAGGAAGGGAACAAACATGCTTTCATATGATATGTTGGGCATATTCTTGGACACATGCAATATTGATTCCTTCACATTTTAACTCATCAGTGGCCCTGTAACATTTAGCTTGCCAGGATCTGTGCTATTCTGTGTTACAGCTCTAGTGGGAGATGTTCAAAACTTGGGCTTTCCTGAGGATCTGTAGCCTCTCTTGCCCCTTTCCTGAATGGACCTTTACTAGTATTTTTTTTTTTTTTTAACTATTTCTTGTCGCTAAAACATAAGCATAACCCTAACGATGAATCTGGGAATTTTATTGAAAACACTTCTATGGGAAAAAAAAAAATCCGTAAATGTGTCTTTTTAATGAGAATATTTCATTCCACATGACTTTTTTTCCTATTTACTTCAAAATGACCCAAAAGACCAACTAGAAGAGAAGACCACTGAGTTAGCTTGAGCTTTATACCACATGGCATGGGGGAACAGCTCTGAGCTGGCTTATTTTCCATGATAATAAAATTTTGTGTGAGGCATTTGGTGTTGTGGGATTCAGAAAGGTTATCAGCGAAGCATTTATAATAAAAGTGCTCTGTGTTTTCCCCTTGCACACGCCGGGAAGATGGGACTGCTATCAGTTTGACATTTCTGTCAGAACTGGTATTTGAACCACTGGATGATTCTGACAAATGCCATGGCTGTCATTGGCTCAGTTTTAATTACACCTGACTGAAGCTTTCAATGACAGCAAGCAGAAAACTTAATTAGTGGGAGTCGAGAGCATGAGCTGGCTCGAGGTCACCCAAACACTGTATACTAGAAAAGTGACCAGGGTAAAAAGCTACCAACCAACCCTCCAGCATGATTTCCAGATGATTATTTAAATCTAAACTGTTCTTGAGAGTATATTATATTAATGTATTTATTTCACCAGTAATTTAAAAGTGTAGGACAGTAAGTAGAATACACCAATGTAAAAGGAAAAGAAAAGAACCCTTCCTTCCTATGGGTACAGGCAAACACACACACACACACACCACACATACCACACCACACACACACACACACACACACACACACACACACACACACACGAGTGCTTGTGTGCACACATATTATTATAGATAACAGTTCTCTGTCCAAGCAAAGAACACTGTATTAATGTTTCTATTTATATTACCATTTATTTCCAAGGTCTGAATGTTGTTTCTTTTTTAGCCATGTGTTTTTGTGGAAATACAAATTAACTAGCTGTGATGCTGAACTGCTAATGACCCGTCATTAAAATTAGCCATGTCTTGCTTGCTAGTTGGAGAAAAGTGTCATTTCCTTGAGAGAAAGACCTTCTCAGAGTCGCCACTCCTCCCTGCTGCAGTACTAAAGGGATCCAGATCCCAACTCTCTCTCTGAGATGCAATGCATGCACAGTTCTCCCTACTTTTCAAAAGGTGCTCCTGTGGGGGAAAGAAATCACCTGTAGTCACTCACCCAGGCTAAGAGGTGAAGAGTCATACTGAATATTGAGTTTTGTCAAACATAAAGGATGGTACTCAATGGTGTTTTATAAATAAAAGATGCCAGTGCTTGATAAGACCGACTGAACTCGCATCCTGATGACTCAGCCCCTTCTTGTCTTGTCAGCTGTCTAGTTTGATTCGGCCACCACTGTCATTGCTGCCTGTAAATCCAGTGTCGCCCGTGGATCAGAACATTATTGGATACTGATTGACTGCTTGGGAGAAATAACAGCCCAAGGGGGTGCTGCTTCTAAAGGAAGAGATGGTGGTGTAGGGCTTTGGGGTTCCCGTGAGAATAACTGTAAATTCTTTCCTTTCGGGGACACTAAAATGCCACAATGTAGCCATGTTAACCTGTGAGACGCTGCTGGAGTTACTTGTTGGTATGACAGGTCTAACTGTTAGGGCAGTCTCTTATGACTGTGGACAGGAGCTCATCTTGAGTTCATCTGTGAGGCTAAGGAACATTCGTTGCCATGATAAACTTGCTATGGTATTTAGCGATGCCACGGTTGGTTCTAAGTGTCATCTGTTTTAATTAGCAGTTTCCCCCATGTCTCAGAGCCCTTTGGGGAGGTGATGTGGGGAAGTGCTCAGCTTTTATCTCCAAAATGCTGGCTCTTCGGACACTCAATGAGCTGAAGTGCTGAGGGCCTCTGGTAAGGTTCTGTTCTCAACCTTCTAGGAGAGAAACCGAATTAAAATTGGTACTTAAAATCAAATAGGGTGAGGTTCTAATGAGCAGGTAAACACAAAGTATTAAGAGAATATGCTACTGATGACAGAAAAGTACAAAAATTGTTCCTGACATGAATAATTCACCAACTCTCCAATGGCATAAGTCACTTACTAATGTGCATTGCTTGCCATTTAATAGTGTCTGTATCTGAAGAAATATGGAAATTGGAATACTTTAATAACTTTCTATATGAAAGATGACGAGCCTGCCTAAATGATTAAGAGGAAGATATGTTATAATGAACTAAAGCCACTCGAGTGTAAGGTAATTTTAATTCAAATCTCCATCTGCTTATGTATAATTAAGACTCATTTAACAAGTTAATGCTTAACAGAGAGAGATGATAAGTTTGGTATTAAGGATCTTAAGAGAAGTAAATTAAACTGTCAGGGTTGAACTGGTCTTTAGTTTTAATTTCTTACACCTGAACCTCGAATGAATTTCAGGGTCCACTTCTTTATCCCTGGCACTGATTTCAGCATGAAGCCAACAACAAAGCGGGGTGCAGGGAGGCAGTATCTTATCTCTTTAATATTTTAATTTGGGAGAGCCCACCCCATCTTAGGTGTGACAGCATCTTGACTGGTATGAATATTTATACACTTCATACCCAGTGCCTAGCATCTATGAGATGTTAGGATGGTGATTTCAGAGCCACCAAATATTCATGCACACTTGAGAGTGGCGTGGGGTTAAATAATCTTAGAAAATAAGAAGAAAGCCTGTGGATGCCAAGAGAGGATGTTTTGATCCTTCTCAAGTTTCGTGGTCTTGTTGCTGGGTAACTTCCTGCTTCTTAATCTTTTTTCTGCACTTCCTGCCAAAGGAGGCTCAGGGCTCTCAGATAAGATGCCAACTCTTGTCTTCTAGCATGAGGATTGAGTTCCCTCTGTAGGGTTGTCATTTAGGAGGAGGATGAATGGGAGTCCTCTTTCCACACTGCGGGATGCTGTCAAGACAGAATTAAAACAGAGTATTTGAGGACGTTTGTGGTTTCCCCCAGCAGGAGTCCTACTAAGTGAAAGATTAGCAACTGTTTGCATCAGGCCCATGCTGTGAGGCTGCGGAGCTGAACCAGAGGTTCTTGGTCATTGCCAGCCTTTGTGTGGCAGCTTGTAGCAGGTCATCCAGAAGGGACAACTTCTTAAGATAAAAATTTCACAAATCAGAGAGAGATTGGTCGCTGATACTTGAATGGAGTCAAGTACTCCGTGGCTCTCAGACACAGTGATACATTCCTTCCTTAAGAGCTAAGAGGTACTTACACATTTTCTCTTCCTGACTTTTGAAGAGGAGGTCATTTGTCCAAGTTCAAGGAAATCATGCAAAGTTAGGTCTAGTGTTCTGCTGACCCGTCCATCTTCCCATATCATGCTGTCTCATGCATCTGTCAATTCAATGTTTCACACACATACTAATTACACAGCGACATTATTTTTTTCTACGAACATGGTCCATATCTATACAACTAAAATATTCCAATACCAACCTTTATTTATTTTATCTTCTACTTCTTGAAATATATCTTCAGTGGTAAGTAGATACTAGAACTCTGAAACCTTTTTAGAAAGAAACTCCACACATAAACTCTGGCAATGCTTTCAAGAAGCAGATTAAGTTCTTAGGAAACAGGCAGAGGATTTTTCTTAGAAAAGAGTTGGAAATAATTGTATCTATGGAGTTTTCATCCATGGGATCATTGAAAAAATTTTGTTCTAGCATGTTCATGTTCAAGAGTCAATTCATTGGGAAACTGCTGCCTCGGTATTGGATTTCCTTGGTGTGGAAATGGATTGCCTAAATAGTCACTAGATTGGGCAAATGGTGAGAGGTAGTGAGACCTGTATGTTTGAAATGTTTTTCCCCATAGGATTGATTATTCTCATATGCTGTCAAGTATGCGACTGTTGAAAAGACACTGTCAAAAAAGATCAAAGATGGCAGATGATGCACATGCACACAGTGTGCTATATCCCCAGGGAAGCAACTGGGGAATCTGGATAACAGTCTCAGAAGATGTGGGTGACAGATAAGTCTCTAGTCTAATAAAAGGATGAAACAGGGCACTAAACAGAACAAGAAGAATCTAGATTCTGTCTCTGGGGGCTGGGGGGGTTAGGGGGAGGATTTATCAGTGTGTGGCTAGCTCCAGCCTCAGTGAGAGAGAATAGAGCCATGCTTAAAGCAAAGAGGCTCAGAAAACTACACTGTGCTCTGGCGGCAAACATTTTAAAGAGAAAAAAAAGAAGAGGAAACATGGAAGATGAATGTTGTACATGACAGAGGTAGAGGGAGGTGCTGTATCCTGCCTTTCTGCTGGGGGTGCCCACGTGCTGCCACAGGCAGGCCACTGAGAGGAGGGAGGGCAGTGTCCAAAAACGGGGAGTCCACAGACAGGGGGATTGGGGTGGGGTGAAGGTAGTGTGGAGGGTGTCCCCTGGGGTGTCTGCCTGCCACATGGAGAGGAGCAGAATCCAGTCTGATTGGGAGCGAGTGCTAAGTATGGGAGGGGTTAGAGAAGAGAAAACTTTCTTAGGCTTTCAAGTCTTAGGCTTGGCTCTTTAGTTGAAGGTCTTCCTGGTGGTGATTTAAGGAAGCAGCTCTCTGAGGTGATCCTTGCTTGTTCATACTGGTTTATTTGATGGTGGAAGTAAATGCACACACACTATTTGGGAGGGATTATATACCTTTTGTCAGAAGGAATATGCAGGAAGGAAGCTCTTTGGTTGAAGGCTTGAGGCTATCTAGGTACCTTATTAGCATGGAGAAGAACTCTAGGTATTATGCTATGTGACTGAGCACCCGTGGTCCTCAGTGGAGGGACCTGTGTATACCACAGGTCCCTCTATACATGTTCCAGAGCAGGTATAGAGGCAGGTAGGGAATGGCTCCACCCCTCTCAAAATCTCAGAATTGAGTATTCCCAGGGTTTGAGCACCTTCAGTCTTCCAGTTCTTATGCCAGTCTGGTAGTGTGAGGGGAGAGGGCAGAAAAACCCTTTATGCTTAACACTGGACTAGAGCAGCAACGAGAAGAATTGTCAACTTGATCTGGGGAATGGATCTCAATGAGAGACTGTCCATTGAGTTGGCCTGTGAACACATCTTTGGAGAATTGTCTTGATGGTCTTCATGTGGGAAGATGTGCAGCCTTAATGTACCATTTCCAGTTCTAAGGCCCTGGACTGTATAGGAAACTAGCTAAGCATTAGACATACATTCATTTCTCTCTGCTCTTGCCTGTGAGTGGTATGCGATTAGCTGTTTTAAGCACCTGCTGCCTTGACTGTGGGGAAGATGTTGTGTGCCAGAACCCCCTTACTCCACAGCAGGATGGAAATCAAGTCAGCAACAGGTTGTCAGAGATAGTTTTAAGGGAACACAGATCCAGGCTCAAGTGCTATGCTTGACTCCAGGAAGGACATCCCAGGAGTGGGACCAGCATTTTCAAGAAGACTTTTGAAGGAGCCATCCAGAGGTGTGACCAGCATCTACGACCCAGTTTGCAAAGAAATCCCTATTACTGTTACTCACCCTTGCAACCAACTGCCCAAAGATGTAGCAGGCATCTATCTGGGAACCTAGGAAGACACTCCTCGAGGGCTGAGGTAGAGGCAATCTGCAGGTGAGCCTGAGTGCACACACTGCCCGCACCCCTACCTCCAGAATCCTTCCCCTAAACATTTAACCTTTTGTTTAATGGTCACTGTCAGTTTAACAGATCAGCTCTGTGCTGCTCTGTTCTTGGGCCTTCCTTTCCTCTCCATTTCAATAGTCTCTCCTTTCTCATTTTCCTTTTTACATAGGCTTGTCTGGTTTGTGGGGTTCTCTGTGCCTCAGTCTCCTGGGAGTGGAAATCTTTGGGGTTAACTGATTGCATCTCATCCCCTCTCTTGATTTCGTCCTTTTTGTTCAGATTGTCTTAAATTAGCTACCTGTATTTCTACCATTCCATTCTCTAGTTTTGCTCAGTTGTCCAGAACTATGCAGTCATTTTACTCTATTTTTATCCTATTTTTAATCCTAGTGACTCATGCGATAGTTGTCAGTATCTTACTATACGCATACTAGCATCAGTGTGCCGTTGCTTCCTAAAATGGTTTGAGCTTTTAGCGGTGCCTGCTGTTTGATTAATACTGTATGTTCATGGCCAACCTATCCTTCGGTAGTAGTTGTTTTTACACACTGGGTTCTGCTTTTAAAGGCATACAGGAGACAGCCTGTATGCAGAATAGGAGTTTAGAAGTAAAATGACACATCAACTGTGCTACAAACTAGCCCTTTTTGAGCATTACAAACACTTCCACTGAAAGAAGAAGGCTGACCAGAAAGCAAAATAAATAACCAAACTGAGCCAGCCAGAAGACACACCCCAGATGTGCAAGGTTCATATTAAAAAATAAAAAAAAAGTCGAGGCAAAAAAATTTCTCCTAAAATTACGCATCCTACAGTAATGACTTCAAATGAGTATGAGTTATCTAAAATCTCAGAGAAACAATTAAAAGCATATATAGTATATTCAAAGAAATCACAGAGGAAAAAAAATCTCCTGAGTGATTTTCAAGAGAACACAAACGTCTGAATGAGATATGGAAGCCAATACAAGATGTGAATATAAAATGGATGGTTGCAATACTATCCAAGCAGGGCCACAGTCTTGGTTTGGCCAGAGGTGGTACACCCTTTTAACCCAGTAATGGGTGGCAGAGGCAGATGGATCTCTGTGAGTTCAAGGCCACCTTGATCTACATAGCAAGTTATAGGCTATCCAGGGATACAGAGTAAGACCATGTCTCAAAACTAAATCATCAGAAGAAATAGAAAAATAACAGAAACAATGAAAATGAGGAATTCACTTCAATGGAATGCTGTGAAGAAGCCTCATCATAAAATAGATCAGAGGGGGAAAAGACAAGCTAAAGCAACTGGAACATCCAGATTACAAAGAAAAATAAGTAAACAGCTACAAAGCATTTGAGATCTATAGGAAATGACAAAAAGACCAAATCTATGAATTAGTGTAATCTTTCTTATAATCCCAATGTTTCTCTACTCAAAAAGAAAGAGAAAAGAAAGATGATGATAGGCAAGCCCAGAAGACAGGGAATCTTCTGGAGAAATGGAAGGCATAACTGGAAAAACTTAGCTCCTCACACATCGGTTCTCAACCTTCCTGATGCTGAGGCCCTTTAATACAGTTCCTCATGTTATGGTTACTCCAAACCACAAAATTAATTTCTTGCTACTTCATAATTTTTCTATGATTATTAATCTTAATTCAAGTATCTGATATGCGGGATATTTGATATGTGACCACCCCTCAAAGAGGTTGTGACTGATAGGTTGAGAACTGTTGTGGTGTCCTAACAGAAGGCTTATGGTGCTATAGTTAAGTGTTAGAAGGGGTTGTAGAATTGTTTTTATTTTTGTGCTTTCAAATGTCCTTTTTTGCCCCATAACAAAGTATATGGCTACATCAAAAGAAAATACTTACTTCTGGCAAATTTCTAGAATATTAGACACTGAATGGGCTTTGGAGGTGGTTAATTCAAATATCCCCATTTTATGGATGAGAAAACAGCGCTTTGGATGGTTAGAAATCAGAGACCTAGCAGGAACTTGTCGATTATATAAGCTGTGGTTGAAGGCTTCATGGCCAGGGAGGCTCGCAAAGCTGGAGAGAACCCAAGTCCTTGCTCCATTCATTCCTCTGCAAAGTCTAGAACTCAGCTTTAGAAAGGTTTATTTTCATGTGCTTTTAGTTCATTTGCCCAAGACAACAAGCTTACTAATCATCCACGGAAAGCATTCAACATAGTGAACCTTTCAGGATCTCAAACACATTTTCTCCTCCTGATGGTTTTGTGCTGTTTGTTTCTTTGTGCACCTTGCACAGTACACTTCAATCCCTATTGATTTTATGATCAGCGTTCTGTTTCAAAAATGAAGCCTCAGGGAAATGCAAATCAAAACAACCCTGAGATTTCACCTCACACCAGTCAGAATGGCTAAGATCAAAAACTCAGGTGACAGCAAATGTTGGCAAGGATGTGGAGAAAGAGGAACACTCCTCCATTGCTGGTGGGAATGCAAGCTGATACAACCTCTCTGGAAATCAGTTTGGCGGACCCTCAGAAAAATGAACATAATACTACCTGAGGACCCAGCTATTCCACTCCTGGGCATATACCCAGAAGATGCTCCAACATGTAATAAAGACACATGTTCCACTATGTTCATAGCAGCCATATTTATAATAGCCAGAAGCTGGAAACAACCCAGAAGTCCCTCCACAGAGGAATGGATACAGAAAATATGGTACATTTACACAATGGAATACTACTCAGCTATTAAAAACAATGATTTCATGAAATTCGCAGACTACTGAATGGAACTTGAAAATATCATCCTGAGCGAGGTCATGCAGTCACAAAAGACTGAACAAGGTATGTACTCACTGTTAAGTGGTTATCAGCCCAAAAGTTCGAAATACCTAAGAGTCACTTCACAGCAACCATAGGGCTGAGTGTGAGTTCCCAGATGGAGGACTTGGAGAAGGGACTAAAGGAGCTGAGGAAGTTTGCATCCCCAAGGAGGCAGCAACAGTGGTAACTGGACTGACTCCCTGATACTCCTGGAGACTGGATCACCAACCAAAGAATACACATGGAGGGACCCATGGTGCTGGCCACATATGTGGTAGAGGAGGGTCTTGTTAGCCATCAGGGGGAGCAGAGGCCCTTGGGCCTGAGGGTGTTAGATCCCCCAGTATAGGAGTATGCCAAGGAAGGAAGATGAGAGTGGGTGGGTGGGTGGGTGGGTGGGTGGGAGAATACCCCCATAGTGGCAGGGGGAGGGGGAGGAAATGGGGAGGATTCAAAGGGGAGATCTGGAAAGGGGGAAACATTTGAAATGTAAATAAAGTATGAAAAAAAAAAAACATGATCAATAAAAAAAAAAAAATGAAGCCTGAATGCATTGACTTGACACAAACAGACGCCAATGCTGTCTTCACTGACCCTACCACAATGGAATAGCTGCAAGGGACTGGTTTCTTAACCCGCTGGGTTAGCTTTCCTCTCCCTTATTTCTGCTGTCTTTCTAGATGCTTTAAAATTCTGTGAGACATCTGAGAGCTAACAAAAGATAATGAACCCTATACATAGGGGTGAGTAGGACTTCTTAAGGCCTAGCATCATCGGCTCCGGGCAAGTGCTGATTGGTGGTTGAAGCCAGATGCTAAAAGCAAGCAAGCAAGCAAGCAGACAGACAGACAGACAGACAGACATCAGGAAAGTCCAATATAGCATAGAAACTATCTCATAGCTTATTTGTTCTGTCATCAAAGCTGGACACAATGTCATGGGTAAGCGACATTACCAAAGCCACCCTTCTAACTCACAGACATTTGCTATGAGCTTTGTCCTCCTTGGATGTTGCCACGACAAAAGCACTCTACACTGCACTTAGAAGGTAACATTGTTCCATGTGGCTCAGTCCCAAAAGGGAGCAGGCCCAAGTTTGAGTGTCTGTATCTGAGAGCCTATTGTCATCTTGGCTCTCTACTTGATTACTTTAGAAATTTACAAACTCAATTTACGTGTTCTCTATGTCACTGAGATCGACCAGAACATCTCTTCCCTTATAAAAGTTACAAGCCATCTTGGGACTTTAAAAAGTCTCTAAAACCCCCATACCGACCCCAAGAGCTCTCTGAAAGAACCATTTTGGAATTTCAAACTCTGGTAAGTACTGTCAACCTATGAATTATACCTAATTTCTTCAGGCCTTTTGTCATTAATGGGTGAGGGGTTTTATCTAATGCTTTTTCTGTAGCTTTTGAGATGATGATTGTTATCCTTCATCCTGTTTATGTGATGTGTGCTGATTTGTAGATGGTTGCTCATTCTTGCATCTCTGCGATGGAGCCAACTTGATCAAGGTATATGAACTCTGAAGTGCTGCTGGATTTGGTTTGCTAGTATAATGTGGTGGTAGTATGGGCGAGAACAGTGCCAATATGCTCATACGTTGGAATTATTGGTCCCTAACTGGTAGAACTATTTGAGAAGGATTTGAGTGTGGCCTCATTGGAAGAGGTTTATAACTGGGGAAAGACTTTAGGCTTCAAAAGCCCATACCATTTCCAGTTAGCTCTCTTTGCCTTGTGCTGGTGTCTCAAGATTTGAGCTCTCAATGACTTCCACTACCATTCTTCCCTGTCTGTGGCTATGGTCCTCACCACGATGGTCATGGACTCTAACCTTTGAAACCATAACCCTCAAATAAGCTCCTCCTTCTATTAAATGCCTGAATTATGATGTCTTAACACACCAGTAGAAAGATAACTAAGACAGCTGCTATTTTGTAAGAATTTTTGCATTTGTGTTCATTAGGGATATTGACCTATAGTTATGCTTTTTTAAAAAGTAGCTTTGACCTTATGTCTTGTCATAGCAATAGAAAATAATTAAGCCAGAAATTGCTACCAGGAATGGGGTATTGCTGTGACAGGCCTGACCATAGTGTTTGGTAGAAAAAATGTGGAAAACTTGGGGATTTTGGAGTATCAAAGCTGTTGCATTCTGTAAGTGGGGCTGGCTTAATGGGCCATCCCATTAACATCTTGGAAGATAATAGTGCTGAGAGCAATGAGGACTATAGACGTCCAGCTCAGGAGGTTTCAGAGGTGAACAATATTATCAGCCAGGTTAGAGAACATGGTTGTGATACTTTGACAAAGAATGTAGCTGGTTTTAGCCTTTGTCCTAAAAATCTGCTTGAGGGTAAATTGAAGAGTTTTGGATTGATTTCACTGACAAAGGGGATTTCCAAACAGCCTAGTATTGATCCTGTCATATGATTATTAGTGATGCTTCTTATACAGCATCTACAGTGAAAAAAGCAGATAGGACAAATAGAAATAATAAATAGGCAATTTTAAGCTCTTTAACATGGGACATGGAATTATGGGATTTGGAGTTTCCCTGTTGGATTCCAGTCTTGCTTTGCTACTCTTTTCTTTTTCATTATGTGCCCTTTCTTCCCTTGTGGAATGGTAATGTGTAGTCTGTGCAGTTGTATAAAGAAATTATGTAATTTTCTTTTATATCTTATAAGGGACTACTATGTTAAGATACTGCTTTGAGTCTCAGAAGAGACTTTGGAACAATGTTGAGACTGGGACAGACAAAGGAGGACTTTTAAAGTTAGACTATATACATTTTTGCATTTTGATATGGGCATGAGAGTATAGAGTCCATGAAGTAGAATCTGGTGGTTTGAATGAGAATCACTCCATAGGCTCATATGTTTGATTTCATTGTCCCCAGTTGATGGAATTGTTGAGAAGGACTGGGACAAGTGGCTTTGTTGGTAGAGGTATGACACTGAGGGAAGGCTTTGAAATTTCAAAAGCCCGTTGTATCCTTGATCTCTTTCTCTGCCCTCTGCAAGTAGCTCAGATATACCTCTTAGCTACTGCTTTAGTGCTGTACCTGTATGCATGCCGCTATGCTGCCTAACATAATGGTCTTGGGTTCTACAACCTGCTGGAATGGTGACCTCCCAATTAAATGCTTTCTTTTGATTATGGTATCTTCTCAGTAATAAAAAGAAACTAAGTAAGGGATATTGGCTTATGTTCTTCTTCCTTTCTTTAAAGTGGGTGTGTGCGTTTGGTCTCACGTGCATGTGTGTGTGTAAAGATTCTTTTTTTTTTTTAAAGTCAATCTCATTATTTACTTTTGGTCTATTCATGCTTAATATATCTTGATTCAGTTACAGAATACCATGTGTTAAGAAATTTGTCTATTTTTTATATGTTCCAATAGTTGTTCAAAGTAATTCCCAATGATTCTTAGTGTCTCAGTGGCATTATCTATAATACCTCTTTCTTTATCTCTAATTTTAAATGAGTTCCCTCTCTTTTTTTATTGGCTAGTCTAGCAAAAAGATAGATAAAGCTTGCTTTACATAGTTTTATTCTGTATTTGTTTTTGTTTTGATGATTATTATTTTGTTCTTTATTCTATTTTGGAGTTTTGTTTCTTCTTACAAAGATCCTTGAGGTGTATTATCAGATTATTTGAGGAGGGAGCTGAGGGGTGGGAAGACAGCATATGTTACCAGGATGCACATGCTAGGCAACATGCTATCACTGAGCTACCTCCAGAGCCTTTAAATCTTTATACTTTCTGATGTAGGCAGTAATAATTAAGAACTTCCAGTGTATACTGTTTTTGATCCCTCTCACTGGAAAAATACGTTGTGTTTCTATTCCTTCATCCATTAGTATTTACTTAAAGAAAATGTTAATTTCCCTCCATCATACTCAATAAATTTCTTAACACCCATTCCTCTCCGATGGCTGTTACATTCCTTCCATCCCCTCTTTTATGATGTTCTTTCAGCCTTGGAAGGAGTGCTATAGATGTGCCGCTTAGAGCGAACCATTCAATATTCAGGTGTTATCAATTTTTGGACTAGTTATGAATGTCTGTACTGACTATCAGCTACTATAGGAAGATGTTTCTCTGATGGAGGCTGGGAGCCCCATCAATCTATAGTGATAAACATGGATGTTTAGAGGACAGTTGGACAACATTCCCACTTGGCAGAATGCAATAGTAGGTTCCCCCTTAGGGCTTGTGACCACTTTATCTATGAGGCTTTGACAGGCTTATACCACCAGTCATGAGTTCCTTCCTGTCTACCAGGCCTCAAAACCAACCAGAATGTTGTAGGTTACCTGCTTAATGTCATGCCACAGTTGTACCTCTAGGTATGTTCTGCTCTCAGGGCATTATAATAGTTCATAGGATTCAAAGTCTATTTCTCTATGTTCTGTATCAAAGTCTGTGGTTTTGTCAGCAACAAGGTACAGTCCAAACAAAACCATTTGTTTTGTACAATCCAGAGAATGGTCTATGGTACCAGACTTCAGTTTTAAATGAGTTTATTTATTAAACACATAGCAAGCAAAAGTTATAGAATAAATAGCAACTGGAAGATAGATAGAGGCAGCAGATAGATAGTAAAACAACATTAAATCAGATACTCAAAGCATAGCAACAGAAATCAACCAGGGAAACCCCACTAAAGCCATCAGCTAAAATTACACACACACACACACACACACACACACACACACACACACCCCAGTAGAGAGTTAATACCATCAAAACAGGGACTTATAAACATCTGTCAGAAACCAACTGGAGAAGTTGAGGTAGTCGGCTGCAATTCTAGATTGAGCTTTCTCTCCATGGATGAGCTTCTCCATTTCTTTCCTGCTATAGAAACCTTTATATCACTGGATTAACAATAATAGAATCTGTTGGAAATGGGCTATTGTCTGGCTGTTTTTAAGGGCATGGTTGTTTTTACTTTAGGCTATTTTGCTGTTCTCTTTTATTGGGGAAGGGGTGCTTTCTAGACAAGGAGTTTTGAGGAGACTTTGAGACAAACATGGTTGGGTCTGAAGTGTTAGGGAGCGAAACCTTGCTTCTAAAGCTACCTCCTCAGTGAACTCAAACTGCATATGACAATTTACCAAAAGTTATGTACGTTACACAATCTAGTTCTGGGTGACCAAGAGCACTAGTCTAGCCTGTATTGTTCTATGGGCCTTTGAAGACCTCTGAGAACCAGCTTGTGGAGGACAACCCACATTCTGAAATGCCATTTGATCTCCTATGGTGACTGGATGCAGCAGTGGTACTCATATATTGTTATAATTTTCATTCATTTTCTTCTGTATGCAGGTTTCCCTTCCGTGTATTTGGCAAGGCTACTCTGATGGTCATAAACCAGCTCCATTTTTGCCAATCTCCGGTCTTTACTCCTCTTTCAATTCTGGACACAGGAGTCTTGTTTGGCAGTTATTTTCCTTCTGAGGTTAGAATAAATCATTTTATGTCCTCTGACCTGGGGGTTGTTTGTAGTGGAGTCATTTCTGGATGGAATTATCCTTCAATGTATCTTAAGACTACCTTCTCAGATTTCACAATGATGTCTTTGTCCTGTGCTTTGATAAGATTCTTTTCTGGTCGCATATATTTGGGGTTCAGTGAGCCCCAGCATGCTGCTGTCCGTGTAGTTCCCAGAGTAACAGAATCCTTCCGGTGTTACTCCACTGACTAGTTTTTTCTCTTCTTCTTTTCTTATGCTCCAACCTTTATTTCTCAGCCTTTGGATGCTCCTGGTGTTTGATTACTGAATGGTAGTGTCACAAAGGTATGGAGAGCTTTCTCCATCCTTTCTTTTCCCATATTTTTCTCCTTCTGTGAATAAGAAATTTTAAAAGACCCATCTTTATTCTCAGATATTCTGTATTCTGTTTGATCTAATACATCCTCGGGCTCTCAAGTGAGTTTTTCATTTGATTTATTGAACTTGCAATTTCTCTAAGAGTCTGTTTCAAAACATGAATTTTTTTCTGTTGAATTTCACATTTATTTCCTGCATTTTATTCTCAATTTCAGCAAATAGTTTATCTTTAGTCACTTAGATCTTATTCAATGGCAAAAACAAAACAAAACAAAACAAAACCAAACATTCTTTGAATTCTCTTTCAGGCCTCTCATTCATCTAAAATTTTTTGCTGTTACCAGAAAGTTTTGATCTTTTGATGATATCATATGACCCAATTAAAATATATTTTCTGTCTTCCTATGTTCAAATTTGTGCATGAAGTGGATGAACTATCACTACCATTTTATGGTCTTCTGAGTAAGTGGATTTCTCCATGTGTCTGGTGGCATAGGTACATTAGGCAGTGTTGGCATTATTTCCTATTGGGCATGAAGTATAGTCTCCTGGTGTTTCTTTGCCTATGGGTGGTGAGTACACTCTTTCTGCAGGCCATCCAAGAGTGGGAACGTGGTAGTAGTTCAGACAGGTGTGATGTGGACAGCCTTGTATGTGAAATCCATACTGCATGTCTATACTTACAACAGTGGCCCAATTTCTAGTCAGGTTGTAGGGGTATCTTAGGCACTGTTGACTTTTCCATTCATTGGCCTTTCTGGCTT
Source organism: Rhynchomys soricoides (assembly GCA_019843965.1). NCBI lineage: Eukaryota > Metazoa > Chordata > Mammalia > Rodentia > Muridae > Rhynchomys > Rhynchomys soricoides. Next base: position 9,348,438 of record JADRCH010000028.1, on the reverse strand, counting down.
TGCTAACAGCACTAATATTGTGAGGCTGAAACACTGTGTCTTCTTACTAGTAAATGGAAAGGTGTTGGTGAGAGATGAGCAAGATTACTCTTGAGCTTCCATTAGCTGGGTAGGATGATGGTTAGGTTTTTCTTTCTCTTATTCTTTTAGGCTTAGTGTCCATAAGAGTGAGAAGGTCACGGGACAGGGCCGGCACTAGCCAAGTTTCTTGTCAGACTGCCTTAGGTTGTGTGGCTGCAAGATGGTAACAGATGGAGTTCCTGTGTTGCTCAAAGATATCCCAGGATGCACCTGTGTGCAGCAACAATGAAATGGAGTGGTAGCATCTTGGATGAACTGCATGCTCTGTTGCTGCCACATATCTCTGTGTGACTAGCCAGCAGACGAGCTCCATATCCTGTCTTGAGGACAGCACCTCCTTTCCACTACCCTCTATGATGCTATTCTCTGTAGCACAAGGCATCCTGTAGATTTGATTCAGAGTCAAGCTTCAATGCCAAGCTTGGTTTGTGAGGCGCCCCCAATGAAACTAGTGCATTGGAATGTCTGTTGGGTCCACTGGGTGGGGATATGCAGGTTTCCCATCCCTGGAGAAGAGTGACTTGAGACAAGTTGTCCTGTCTTAGGATAGTTCATGGCTCTGGCATTCTAGGACACCTATGAAAAATATCCCAGCTTATTTGTAATATCGGGATGCAGGTGCAAGAGAATTGTTGGTTGTTAGCATCCTCACTGACAGCATTTTATGAATCTGCCTCATTCAACTCTTACATCCGCAGAGGGGAGACACCCTCTCTTAGTCTGTGGAGCTGGGTGGCAAGTGACAGGGTATTTCATTTTCTCCTTGCACATTGCTGTTTCCTATCTCTGTGTTTTATCATATTCCAGTTTCTCTTCTGTATACCTCCAGTGTTCTCCTATAGACATTCCTGTCAAATGCAGCCGTGTAGCTGCTGCTTTGCTTGGTAAGCTCTGGGTACTTCTACAGATCTGTAAGTGGCAAGGTCAAAAATTTCTAGGGAATTTACTGTTCTTTTTTTTTTTTCTTGGAAGTAAATTAGTCAATGAGTCTGATGTAATGTTTAACTTTATTGAGAAATAATAGAAGTTATTCAGTTATTTTATATATAGTTAATTGCATTGATAATGATTCACAGAAATAGTGTATGGATTAATTACTAGAAAACAATAGAGCAAACATTTCATTACATATTCATTAAAATTTGAAAACTGTTAGTTTAAGGGACCATCACAAAACACATTTACCAAAGGCCTAGAGTTTAAGGGACCATCAGAAAAAGCCATTTACCAAAGGCCTAGGCTTCTCAAAGTTTGAAATGGAAACTTCACAGAGAGTCGTGAGAGAACAGGTGGAAAGATACAGACATCCTTAAACAAGAGTCTCAAGAACTCAGATTCTAAATGTATCCAAGTACACTGAGGACAGTGGTGTTTAAGAGAGCAGAAGTTGCTGCCACAGGTAAGATAGAATAGAAAGGATGCACCTGGAGACCAAGATCAGGCCTGAGTAACCAGTCATGGGACAATGACATTCCTGTCTCTGGAAGTCTTGAGATCACTGGACATGATCTATGCATTTTGAAAAGGAAATGATAGTGCTTTCTAAATGAGCAGGTAAGGCAGCAAGAGAACAAGTAAATGATGCTGCCTTAACAAAGAATATGAGGCAGAGAGCCAACACTCGCTCACCAAAAGCAAAAAACAAAACAAAACAAAACCGTAATACATGGATCAAATCAAGAAGTAGCTGCCTACCGAGAAAGTTAATGTTAAATGCACAGCAGGTGTTCATTAAAGGACAGCATGAAAAACCAGGAGAGCAACAGAAGCCTTCTTCCTGGAACATGATGAAGAAATAGCTTTTGTGCCTAGATGCTTTTTTACCTCCCTAGGCCCCTGTCATATGGATCCTAATACTGATCCTGTCACACCAACATAACAAACAAAAACCAAGAATAAAAATAGTTTCAAGATAAGCCGAAGTAAAGTATTTCTGCCCTTATATCCAGGCATTTCTTCTGATCTGAAATAAAATACTCTACATATTACCAAGAAAATATTTAGTGGACAACAGATTTATTTTTTTATTCATTAAAAACAAGCTTATCACGAAGCTTGATCATATACATAGAGCATGATATGTTTCAGATTTTCACCAAATTTTGGGAGGAGGTATCTCCAGTCATGGAACTTTATAAACACAGATGTGAACATGTATCACAGTTTTAGAAATCTGGTAAGCATACCTGACTTTAATAAAAGGAAAATGAAATGGGTCATTTGCAAAATATTAAATTCATAGAAATGTGAAGGTCTTTCCTTTGGAAAATGTCCATGTTGGTTCATGCATGCAGGAGAGGAGAAGGGTCAGCCATAGTTAGAACTGAATTGGAGAGAACTAAACTCAGGATAGTCGGGTGTTCCTATAGGAAATGGTAAGACAAGACGGAACTCTAGAACTGGGCACTGGCTTAGTAGGCTGCTTACATAACATGTGCAAGCTCTCAGCACTACAAAAGAAAGAGAGAGAGAGAGAGAGAGAGAGAGAGAGAGAGAGAGAGAGAACCACTGGAGTATACACAGAGCAGTTTAACAAGTCCATTTACAATGGCTAAAACTAATAACCATGAAAATCTTAAGTAGCCTGACTTTGATATTATCACTATTACAAAATTTGTGTCCAGCTTTTTACTCTAGGCAGATAAAATGAGTTTATTTCCCATGTATAGTAGGTGTAATAGTTCTTCAAAAAGATGCAATCATGGAAGAAGAAAGAAGAAAGAAGAAAGAAGAAAGAAGAAGCAGAAGCAGAAGCAGCAGCAGCAGCAGCATAGCATAAGGACCAATATATAGGATTGTCCTGGTTAACTTGACACAATCTCAATTGAGTAATTTTTTTAATCTGGTTGGTCTGTGGGCATGTCTTTGACAAATTGTCTTGACCAATAATGATAATTCATGTAGGAGGGCCAAGCCCACTGCGGGTGGTACAATTCCCTGAGCAAGTGGTCCAGGGTTGTATAAGGAAGTTAGCGGAACAAGTGAGTAAGCCAGAGAGCAAGGCAGCAAGCAAGTTACTGCATGGACTTCCTTCAATGATGGGCTGTGACCTGGAAGTGAAAGATGAAATAAACCCTTTTCATCTCCCAAGGTTCTCTTGGTCAGAGTGTTTTATTACAGCAACAGTATAAAAGCAACAGAATCAAAGAGGAAAATGCAAATCCAGAAAGTAATTCAGGGTAAATAGTATTTGTTATTATTCAAATGGAATTGAACCAGAGAATTACAAAGCAGGGGATTCAAGACTGTCCCTTCATGAACCTAAATCTATGAAGGAAGAAAATGCTTATGATTTAATTATGAATAAATTTCCAATAAAAAAAACACAACAATGTACATACCAGTATATGCTAAAGAGCTAAGAAAACGTGTTTTCATCAATACAGTTTCCCCCCCAAACTTCGTCTGTTGTTTTGTTCTAATAAGGCCTAAGAGTTGCTTCAGAAATCTCAGTAAAGTAATAGGTACTAACTTCAGTGAGAACTGGCAGGATAGGTGACCTGGGCAAGCTAAGGGGAGACTTGAGTATAGTGCTGGGGCCTGAGACTGATTGGAGAGCTAATTGGCTCTGTACATAGCTACTGTAGGTTTTCACATAGAACACTAGCTCCAAAATAGTTAGGTGTGTGTCCTCATTGTGACGAACAATCTGTTGGGTTAAATGAAATTTTACATACATAGTTAACAATGTGTTCTATTCTGGCATTAGGGTTGACACATGCTGTGGTTAAATGTTTAAAAAATGAAAAGCTAGATTAATAAAAATCTGCCTAGCCAGTTAACAATATACCCTTAAATAAAGACATATAAGGCATTTAATTGAATATGCTGGAAGTTACTGCAAAGATGGACAGCTTCCCATAGTGTACTTTTAGATGATCGATCAAATAAACCTGCTGCGTTGTAGACTGGATTGTGTCCTATTAAAATTGACTGATTTAGCAGTCTCCAAAGCTGTGAGCGGTGAGTTCCCATTGCAGAAGCCTCTCAGAGCACGTGAGTTGTAGAGGTAAGTAGGGTGTGTCAAGGGGAGACCCTTCATTGCTATTCTTTCTCCATTCTTCCTGAATCCTGTGAAAGGCGGGCTAGAGGGTCACAAAGGGCAACTTAGCATCATCGAAACACTGCGTTTTATTATCTAATTTGTTCCCGGTTAGGAATATGTGATTTGGAATATGTGACACAATGATCTATAAGTCGTGTTTCAAAACACCTTTATTGGAAAAAAAAAAAAAAAAGGTGATAGAAAAACTGCACGATTTAAAATTCACAATTAAGAGTCTTCTAATAGTACACATACAGCCAAACAGGTTAACCACAGTGGGCAAAAAAAATAACAGTCCTTGGTTAACTTTTCATAAGGATAATCAATAATTTATTTTTTTATTTTTTATTGTCACAAATTACCACAATTATCTAGCTACATGACCAGTGTCACTACATATCACGGGAAGATTGTCCACCCACACTTTACTGAGACAAAGACAATTGCCATTTATGTATTAAATGTACAGGACAATGTTAAAGGGATGCTACTCCATGTATAAGATAGGATGCGGCATGTAGTTTAGTAGCAGATCTGATTTAGCATACCCTATACCGGGAGGTAAGCATAGACATGTTTTGGCATTGAATTATTAAAATAGGAAATAAGAAAATTAGAGAAATAAATCCAGATTTTTTTAACTTACAATAGATACATTAAAATAGGAAATTAATTAGGTCCTTAGTATTTTTGTTCATTTTTTCTTTCCTTTTGTTTTTTTCATTGTTTTATTTTTTTTCTATAAATGTGTGCTATGGATATATCACAAGTTAAGGAAAGATATTAGCCAAAGAAGGTACCAGCATATGAAAAACAAATTAAAAAGTACCAGGTATTTTTGCTTACAAAAAATTTAAACTGTGAAGTCACAAAATATATATAAAAATGCCACATTGAACGAGGCAATGATACTCTACCGAAACTGGTAGCATGCTCTCTAAGCCAGTTGTCCCCAGGTGTCTGGTCATACAGTGGTCACCGACAGAAAGGCATTGTGGACCCTAGTGCCATCTGGGGATTTGGCCCCGTGGGTCATCAGTTCTTGGATTGTCATCCAGTTATCCAAAATTTTCTTGTTTCTTTTTTTCATCATCTTTTTGTGGCTCAGTTCAATGATGCTCAGCTCCTTCTTGCCTTCGCCGCTGCTCTGCGGGCTCTCCTTGAGGCTTTCCAGCCGACTCCGCATCATGAACTCCCGGCGTCGCCTTTGCTCCTTGGCCCGGACTAGGTGTTGCTTTCTCTCCTCTTTGCTCCAGTAACGCCCCATTTTCATCTCGCTCATGGTGTCGTCATCTGTGGTCATGCCACTCCGCTCCTCCTTGATTTTTAAGGCACGTTCCTTCAGAAGTCGGTCTCGCACTGGCCTCTTGGTTATGTACCGGGTCCCATCACTCCTGATTTTTACCTTCCATTCCAGCTTGGGCTCTGAGCCCCTTTGCGATTCCTTGCACATGCTCACCAAGCTGAGCTGACTCTGGGCATACTCCACAGCAGATTTCTGTTGAATTAACTGCATGTAGCTTTGATAGTGCCGGGCATGCGCCGGAATGTTGGCGTATCTGTAGGAGGAGCTGTGGTAGGGGGAGAGGTATGGAGTATGCTCACTGACTGTGTGCTCCTGATCTGGAAGCTGGCTGTTTTCTAGAGTCTTCTCCAGGTTTTCAAGGCTGCAACCTTCATCGGTGGTTTTGACTTTGGTAGATGTGTATTCCCTGGTGCTCTGTCTGGAAGGGGACTGATGGGCAGGCATCATGCTCCTCAGATTTTTCTTATTGGTGAGGTTGATCGTTCTTGGAAGGGAACTGTCCGGAGACCTGTCTACAGTCCGCGGGGTGCTTCTGCAGCTCTCAGCTGTATTGTATGCACTTGAGCTGTCCTTGTCTGACTTTTCTGGATGTTCTATGATGTCATCCAGTTTCCCCCTTTGCACGTCTAGGCTGGTGTTGTAATTTCGGAATCCTCCGTCATGCAGTGCCCAGATGTCTCCGTATTGGTCCGTCACTTTCTGGAGCCTGTGAGCCTGCATGATATTCTGACACTCTAGCTCGATGTTTCGTAGCTCCTCGTTAAGCAGCTGTAGCTCATGCTCCACCCCGTCCTGCTCCCCTCGATTACATTCGATCGTGCTGCTAGAGTAGTACAGGTCATAGTCGCCGTGGTTCCGAATCTTCAGCTCCAACAGCTGCTGGAATCCTTCACACACCTCCTGGTTGCTGGCACAGTCGGAGTCCAAGAACTCACCCCCAGCACCGCTCTCATTACATTGAAGCTCAATGCTTCTTAGGGTGTCTTGGCTCTGCCCCAGCTCTCGCTTGCTCTTCAGCAGTGTGCTGTGGGGCTCCTCCACTGCATTCTCCTGCTCTGAGCTCTCATCATTCCGCAAGCTCTCGTCTGTGCGCCCCACGCCACTGTCCTTCTCCTGGTTGTTGGAAGAGGAGGTGGCCGTGTCTGTTGTGCCTTCTTCTTCCTCCTGTTTTTTCGGCTGAGAAAACAGAACACAAGATATTATTTTGAAAAGCACTGGCTGTTGTGTAAACTTGCTAGAATAAAACAATGTTTCCTGGCTAGGGTGCAGCTCTTAGAACCAGCTCTGGCTGTAGTTTGCATACCAATTTTAGAAATAGAGACAATTGGCTTATGGCAGCTTTGTGCATAGCATAATAGAAGAAACAGGTTTCCGTATAGCTGTAACACTCGCTGGATATAAATGAGACAGAGAACCTGGAAATGAAGGACTTTACGCTCAGCTTTTCCGTTTGGGAAACCAAGGTGAAGGATATATACAAAGTGACAACCTCTCAGGTCAAAACACACAAAAGAACAGCGAAGACAAAAGAACTACATCATCTTCAGCAGTTCGGAGGTCTAATGCTTAACTATTGCTGCTTCTTAACTTTCTTTAAATGTAGTAGAATAAGGCAGAAATGACCACCTATACAATACTATATATTATTATATATATTTTCTATATTCTATATTATAAATTACATATAATATATTATATATACTATATATTATATATACAATAGATATATTATTGATCTCTTTAGCGATCTGCCAAAAGTGCTGCTTGTACTGCCCATTTGCCAGCCACAACTTTACTTGTTACCTGAAACAGAATGACCTGGAAAAGCAGCTGAAAATAATGGTCTGTTGCCACTAAACAACCTACTGACTGCCCTGTATGTGTCTGTAAAATCTTGTTTGGTTGCCCACCCCACATTGTGGTCTTAGGGTAGAAAATGGACATACTAAGTGGGCCTGGATTGAAGCCTTTTAGGAGCTGTTCTGGTTTTGGCCCACCAGTGATACCTTCTTTTGTCACCCCAAGCATTAGTGGTAGAATGTTTATTTCAGATGGATTTCCACAATATAAATTGGGTGGGGGGGGCTTTGTTGACAGGAATGTGCAGAATACAGTAAGGCTGATATCACAAACAGGAGGCCCATGTTAACATGCTGTGATGGAACTGCAAACCTCCATCTTTCTCTGTAGAGGAGGATGCTCCACACCAGACAAATCTGGGCTGTAAGTGGCAGAGTGGGCTGGAAGGCAAAGCTCTCCTCCTGTGGTCCACATTACTTATGGCCAGGATGTTCCTGGATACATGGCCACAATGCATCTCCGCATCATGCATCTCAGAAGTAAGCACAATGTCCCAGAGCTCGATCACATACAAAGTACTCTTAGCCACTAATTTCCTGCAAAGATGAGATTTAGTTTGGGGCAGGTGGAACTGGTTAAGGGCTAGACACACCCGGGCATATGTTCATTAAATAACAAAATTCTTCAGCAATGGTCCCTGTAGTGTGGAGCCAGCATAAGAACAGACATTAGCAGAAGCCGTCAGGATGACTTGTGAATGACACCATAAACTCAAGCTCCTGTGAAAAGTATGACTCTTCCTTCCCAAAAGGAAACCTGGGACCCATGAAGAAACATGCTCTGTAGCCCTCAGGAAGGGCGCAGCTCTGACTGGCTGGCCATCTGAACAAATGCCAGTCTGAAAAGAAATGTTCAGATGCCTGAATCTGTATCTCCATAGCAGGGCAACCTACCCGCCATGTGGACTTCAATTTTGCAAGAGGAAACTTCTCTGCATAAGTAGAGCCAAAGTGTCTCTGTGTGATTAGGCATACCACCTTGGCCTTTCTTCCTGGTTTAGGGGTATAAGCTAAGTCTTTGCTTAAGGGACAGATTTCTAAGGATGCAAAACCACTTCAGGAGTTCTGGGCTCTTCCTGCCTTTGGAATCTGACTGTAGTAGCAGAGTCATAAGGTTCTATGTGGAGGACACGGAATAGCTGTTTGGCCTGATCCAATCTGGACATGTATTCTTGCTTAATTGCTTTATATTTCCACCTACCTATTTATTTATGTTTCTGCATTTTGTGAATCCGCTTTGGTGACAGCTGGTTTGATAGAAGCTGAGGGATTTTGTGACTGCAGCAAGACTCTTCTGAAAACTTTCTGTATATAAGAGACTCTGGTTCTGAAGAAGCAAACACTCCCTCCAGCCTAACCTGGATACCGTGGATGACAAGGACCCCGAGAGGGGCGCTAGGACAACTTGCTATAGTAACACATGGAAACACCTCAGAAGAACATAACCTACTCCTGGTTTAGAAGTAATTCATCTCATTTGGAAGGTGCCATTGAGAGTAGTCAGCCCTTACCCTGAGCTACCCACACTTCTTGGGAGCTCAGGGTGTTCTGAGACACTAGTAGGGGTGTCTGGCAGATTAGTGATTCTGGGAGATAATGTCCCTTAAGCAGCACATCTGGCTTGAAACATTTCCTGAGCAGTGACTTGTTCTTCAGACACCAGATAAGCCTCTCAGAAAAGAGGTCCCAGAGACACACTGAGCAGAATTGAGTTCAATCCTATCAAGGTGAACTGCCCCTAGAGTTCCTCAGACTAGTGTTGGCGGGAAGTGAATGCTTCCATCTCTCCTTTGTGACAGGAGGCTTTCCTGTATCTTTCCCCATAACTGAGCTTATGCCCTTCTCTGGTGAATTCGATTTGGCTCCATGAGCCCCTTTAGTTTTTATGACTGGCATGGCTCCTTTAAATTTTTCTTGTGGTCATCTTCCAGATAGTTCCTAAACAGTGGGCAGGGAGCTGGTGCATAAAGACCTTTAGCTCTGTAAGTTCTTGCTCTGCTAATTTTAAATCTGTTGATTGTTCCAGGTTATGTGTAAGATTGCTATTTTAGCCAGATCTAGCTAACAGGGACATAGCTGAGAGTGAGTCCTTAGACTCATTAGAAACTAAGATCAGGAAAAACAAGCAAGCAAGCCAACAAACAAGAAACAACAACAACAAAACCAAAACCAACCAACTAAAAACAACAACAACAAAACCCTCTACCAGGTGCTGTGTACGTGGCTTCATTTGAAAATCCATCTGAAAACTGTAGAAGACTTGCAAATACAAGATTAAGATTAGATGACCTTGACTGTTCTATTTGCTCATGAATATGAGTCAGTTTTAACTTTCTTCTTTTATAGCCTGGCAGTTTGTATTACAGTCTCCTGACTAGCTGAAGGACAGACAACCCTTGTGTATGTGTGTTTGTGTCTATTCCATTGTACGTACATTATGTTGTATGGGTTTATATGACAGAATGAAGAAATTCTCCTCAAACTGTCTCACAGTGACATGAGCACACTCATACATTAAAACTATCACATTTAAAACATGTCTGCTTTTTCAAATCATTAATATACAGTGTACATGGGTGTGCTGGCCAGATAGGGCCATATTTATTATTACTAAATACAAAATATGAGAGTTGTGTCTAAATAAATATTAACATTTGTAGCATCTTTAACTGTTAGCTAATATACTCAAGTGTCTTAAATTTTATAAAAATAAAGGATTATTCTGTAGGGTGATAAATGAATTTTCAGCCATCTTTTGGTATAGAGCATTTAAAGCTTGCTTTCTCCCTGGGTTTTCCTAAGGTTATTAAGATTCAAAGGTATAATTAAGATGTGCAACTCTGCACACAAAGAACACAAAAGAAATTAAGGTATCTTTTGACAAGAAAAACAGAAGACAATGTTTATGGGTAAGAAGTAATTTTGTGTGCTATGACTAAATTAACCTAGGTTGGGAAGGAAGGAAGGAAGGAAGGAAGGAGAGCTAAACATGTCAGAGAAGCTCTGAGCAGTCACAGAGTCTGTAGAGGGAAAAGCTTACACAAAAACAAATAAACAAAAAGCTGTCATGTGTTGCCAGTGAGCTATAATTAGAAAGAGATTATTTATATTAGTCCAAACTGAAGCATTAAAACACTGATATCAAGCCATAATCTCAATTCTCTATGTCAAAAGCAACAAGACATTCTTAAATTATGTACTTATTCTTAGTAAAGTTTGTAAGTTAGGCAGTCTTCATATTATGCTACCAATCAGGACTATTATTCTAAAATGCTGTATGCAGTGAGAATAACTACTTTTTTGGGTCAACTGCTGTTTTTTACCAAAATCCTACTGGTTTCTATGGTTACTATTATCTTTAGTCATCTACACTTTTGCTTCTTCACCTAAGTATTTGACTGCAAGTACATGGAAAAGAGTCTAAGGCATTCTTTGTTGTTGTTAATTTAAGTTATATATATTTTTTTATAATTTCATATCTGAGTACTGTGTTCCCATCATTTCTATGCTTCTTCTCCATCTAACTCCTCTCGGGCCTTCACTCTTCAACTTTCATGGCTTCTTTGTTTTAATTTTTATTGTTAGAAGCATGTGTGTGTGTATGTGTGCATGTATGTGTGTTTGTGTGCATGTGTGCATGTATGTGTGTTTGTGTGCATGTGTGTGTGTATGTGTGTGTACGTAGGTGTTTGAGTGTGAGTGTGTGTGTGTTTGTGTGTATGAATACAACTAGCTGGCTCCATTTGTGTTGCTCATGCGCACTTGTGTCTAAGGTTGACTACTTAAGATTGGATAACCTATCAGGGGACTTGTCACTGGAAAGTATGATTCTCCCTCACTGAGCAACCTTTGATTGATTGCCTGTGGCTCTTTATCTAGGGGTAAGGCCTTGTAGGTGTCCCCCAATCTGCACTGGGATATTATCTCATGTTGTCATTATGCAGATCTTATTTAGATGGCTGTATGATTGCACTGTCATGGGCACAGTTTCCTCATCATATGTAAAAGATGATATCTCACAGAAGATTTTTCAAATCCCTCAGCTCTTATATTCGTTCTGCTCCTTCTTTCTGCAAGGCTCCCTGAGCCTTAGGCATAGGAATCCTTTTAAATACAATTTTGAGGGACAACTAAGCTCATAAGTAAGTGATTTTTTCTTTGACAAAAATTGGCATGGTTACAAAAATTCTATTTCTTTGCTTAAAGCTAGACCATAACTTGGAGTGCTTTGCTTATTTATTGCATATTTCCCTTTAAAACTTTATAGCTGAGTGTATCAAGCCTCCATAGGACTTTGACTCATTGTGCAGTGATGCCTGCTCAGTACCTTGACATAACACCTGTTATCAACAGAAAAGAAGAGTGAATAGGACTTGGCAAGGACCATCAGCTATCCTTGGCTCGAGAGCATTTCTTCCAAATCTCTTTGTTGCCCAAATGTGACTAAAATGATTATGGAGGTAGCTCCACCATCAGTCACTTCCCCTCCAGTGTGGGCCACTCAGGCTGGCAACTAGCAGAAAATCAACCTAGCTACAGGCTGGTCAGTCAGTGGTGCTGCAAAGGCAGGGGGACACAGAAGAACCAAGACAGTCATTGTAATTGTGAAAGAGGCATTTGTGTTAAGCTTACTGAAGAAGGAATGAAGCCAGTATGTTGGGAAGAAGTTACCTTCTACTAACTACCACAGGAGGCTGCCAGATCACAGGGCAGGGACCACCACAGCCTGTGTAGAAAGTGCTCCTATGAAGTCGTTTCTCTTAGCTCTGCATTTTCACCTCAGACTGATGCTATTTTTGTTTTAGTCACGTGGTGTGATGAGGATCGGCATTCAGAATACCCAATATAATGCACCTCAGTTTGTCTGTAAAGTTCTCCCTGCCTTCCTAGTTCTTGTTAAGCTGTTCACTCTTGACGACCTGAGAGCAAAGCCAGAGGATCTTGTACCTTTCCATACACCACCCTGATCTTCTACTAACACCTCAGGGAAAACAGAAAACAAACAACCAAAGCCCTCTACTGAGTATCATCGTCAAACACCACAGGGTTTTAGAAAGTGGAAAGGAATCTGCCATTTTGAAATACTAGTCTGAATGATTCACTGGCCTAAGTTGCTTCTCAGGAAAAATAAGAACTTCTGCATCCATATCTTAACTCTCACTGAGGAAAAGCCCAATGAAGGTTGTCCACAGATAGTAATTGTGCTAGACTTTTCGTTCGCTTCATGGTTAGCCTTTAGTCTATGATATAGTGAACATTAGCATTTACATGGATATAGGCAGATCTCAACAAATGGACTTAGAAGAACCAAGGTTTTCAAGGTAGTAGAGCACAAAAGGTGACTCTATTCCTTTAGTAGGATTGGCTTTCAACTTCTGGTCCTTTGGTTCCATGCCCCAAACACCAGGTCTTCATCTTTGGATTTGGGGGAGGGTACCCCGGGGAGATTGGAGACTAGAGGAGCAAGACTGGGGGGTGTCCTGATTTATCATTCTCTTCCTTATTCTTGGAGACAGGATGTCTCATGGAACCTGAAGCTGAGGTTACAGGTGTGCTTGGAGCGTCAGGTTGTGATTTGATGTCTTGCTCTGCTAGGTGACTTTCTGTGCTCTTCCCTGATGATTCTATCTCTGGGAACAAGCACCCGACTTCTCTTAAAGTTTATAACTTGTTTGGATTGCCTAGACACAAAGGTAACCTTGTATTTATTATTCTTCCCTGACATACAAGGCTTACTCCTCATTCCCAAATCTAAACCCTAACTATGCCCTAATTCAGCAGGAAGTAGCAATAGTTATCACCAAACTTTTAAGACGGAAGAATGAATAAAAGGCAAAGGATTGAAATCGCCCCTGACCTGGATCCATCTGGGCATACTTTATTAATAAAGTTCTGAGGGTATCTTTGAGCAAAAGACTTAAAGACTTTTTAAAATGCCTCCATAAGAGCTAGCTGTAGTGCATTTTAAATTAATGATTGATGTAGGGGTCCCAGCCTGTTGTGGGTGGTGGCATCCCTAGGGTGGTGGTCCTGGGTTCTATAAGAAAGCAGGCTGAGGAAGCCATAGGAGCAAGCCAGTAAGCAGCATCCTTCCATGTCCTCTGCCTCATCTCCTGCCTCCAAGTTGCTGTCATGTTTGAGTTTCTGTCTTGACCTCCTTTGATGATGAGCAGTAACGTGGAAGTGTAAATCCAATCAACCCTTTTCTCCCCAAGTTGCTTTGGTCATGGTGCTTCATCACAGCGATTGTAACCTTAACTAGGATGGTCATGAAGATCTTCCTTTTCTGCTCCTGAAACCCCCTAAAACTAACCTACCACAGAGGCAAGTTTGGGCTCTGTTTTAGCTCTTGGCCTCACTTCTGATTGCCTATATGATACAGCATTTTTGTCCTAATTCTGTAATAGTCTGAATTCATAACATTGTCTTCTGCACTCATCAGACAGTTATCCCTTCTCTGAAAACACAGGCACAAGTGATAGCTCCCAGGGAAATTTAAGCAATGCTGATTGGCAGGCATAGACATAATATCCAAAACATGTTTTGACATGTGTGCACATATCTAATAGCACATATGGTGTGAATGTGCATACATTATTTACTTTCATATAGAACAATTTACCAATAGCCCCATGAGATGAAAATGTAAAATTACTTCCCTTATCACACAGAATCTGTGTTCCACATTGCACTTTGTGCTTCCCTATGTGTTAATTTCCTCACAACTAGATCTATTTCCTCGCTCTAGTAAGTTCTACTACTACACCATTAAAACAATTAAACCTAGGGCAAGAAATTTTGGATGGAGAAATAAAAGTAAATAAAACATAATAAAATGTAAAAATAGAATAAGAATAAAAGCTCTCTCTAAACAATCAGTTTTGTCCACCAAAAGTAATGTCACATAAATAATAAAGAAAATATAGCCATGTATCATTTAATTCTAGGATTCTCAAGCTTACCCTATAATACATTTCCTTACTTGTTATGAACACGATTAATTTCTCATGTCTCTCTGATAAATAAAATTGTATGTAACTAGCAAAGGAAAGCTGTTCACGGCTCCATGCCTGGTTCTGTCCAATGATGAATATTCTTCTTCTTCTTCTTCTTTTTTTTTTTTTTTTTCGTTTTTCGAGACAGGGTTTCTCTGTATAGCCCTGGCTGTCCTGGAACTCACTCTGTAGACCAGGCTGGCCTCGAACTCAGAAATCTGCCTGCCTCTGCCTCCCAAGTGCTGGGATTAAAGGTGTGCGCCACCAGTGCCCGGTTCCCACCATATTCTTGATGGTCCTACTACTTTGGGCAGTTTGAGTGTCTATGTAACAAACTTGATCCAATGCAGAAAGGCTAGTGTTTTTCTTCCCATACAACTGCACACTGAGTCCACAAGAGCTGACCAACCCAAGACAGCGTAGAACGTTAACCTTGGTATGAAGCCATCGTTCATGTGCCTACAAATTCAAGTTGTTAAGTTGACCTTGCCATCATTGTCACCGGTCAACAAAAAACTGTGGAAATGAAAATCTTCACTCTAATCCCAGAGTGCCTTGCTGTGAACGTAATACCTTGGTGTCGTTTTACCCGTCCCCTGGGATTCTGACTCTGACAGGCAGCATCCCCAACAGGACATTTCTAATGCAATGTTATTGTCTATAAGAGCAAAAGATGTTTTGAAGGTATCTGTACTTGTCATCCGTTTTCAGTCTTGTGGAGAAAAATTTCCACACAATGAGCGTATGACCTCGGGGACATGAGGTGTTCCTTCACACGCCTTCGCATCTGTACTCCATCTGATGAATAGGCAGCATTTGGTACCGTATCACTTTACCTGGACAGTATCTCCCCTAACTTCTTTATTCCAGCATCTCCTGTCAATTCTGTATCAGGTCACATTTTGTCTCTAAGAAAGAAAAAGCCTGGAGCAAGGACTTTCATGCTTGTAAGGGTGGCTGCCAACAAAAGATATCTTTATTTGTGGCCAGCGTTGAAGCCATACATAAAAATTCCAACCCTATCTGTACTACGAAAGAACCACCACCCAGCAGCAATGTTTCTGAACACAAACTGCCACTAGTGGAGGGGCCAGTAACGATCACAATCCGCATCACGCCTGGCTGTGTTGATGGTGTGGCTGGCAGTCTTACGGTTTAGTTACTACATTTTGTTTGAGGTAAACATTTTCATTATTCAGTTTGGCGAGGTGATAGCATGTCAATGTTTCATGTGATTAAACCTGTCAGGCTTTTTTTTTTTTTTTAAAAAAAAAATAAAACAAAACAAAACAAAGAGACATCTTTATGATGAGGTAACAATTAAAGTTGAGAACGGGATGATAATTAAATGAATTAGTAAACTGTCAGAGAAATGTTAACGAGATTGTGTCAGGCAGATGAAGGACATGAATTAGACACAAAAATCTAGGTCATCTGGTCTTGTTTTTACATGCTGTGAAAAATAACAGAAATACTATCGCCTGTTTTAAAAAAGAAAAAAAAAAAGAAAAAGAAAATAACATAAATGAGGAGACTACTAGACTCACTTTGCCTTAGCCCAGGCTGTGATCTTCCCCCATTGTGAACTCTTTAAGGTCAGAAACTCTGGTTTTAAAACATTCCCACCATCAAGTATTGTACTTGCAACATATTAAGAGTTCAAATTTTTGTTGAATGAATGTGTGACCTTAAGACAACATGACATCACAGACAGGAGTCTAACATGGCTGCCCTCTGAGAGGCCCAACAAGCAGCTGAAAGAGTCAGAATCAGATACTTTTACATCCAACCAATGGACAGAAGCCAGGGACCCCTGTGGTTGAATTAGGCAAAGGCTAGAAGAAGCTGAGAAAGAGGAGGATCCCACTGAAAGACCAGCAGTCTCAACTAAGCTGGACCTCCAAGATCTCTTAAACAATGAGCCACTAACCAGGCAGTGTACACCAGCTGATATGAGGCCTCCGACACATATACAGCAGAGGACTGCCTGGTGTGGCCTCAGTGAGAGAAGGTGCACCTAATCCTTAAGAGATTTGAGGCCCAGGGAATGGGGAAGTCTGGTGGGTGGGGATAGGGGTGGGGGTTGGGGACATCCTGTTGGAGACTGGGGAGGAAGAATGGGATGAGGAACTGTCAGAGGGTGGACCGGGAGGGGGATAATGACTGGACTGTAAAAAAAAAAAAAGAAGAAGAAGAAGAATTTAAAAAAAAAAAAAAGACAACATGATGTCAATCACCTCAATTTATGCCAGGGGACACACATATAGCAACCACTGGGCCAAAAATCACCTTTATGGTTGTTCAGGAGAACACAGGTGTGATTAACCCATGAAGTACACAAAACCTTACCCCATGTCACCATTCTACTTACAGCCAACTGTTCAAATGGTGACATTTATATTTTCAAGCTCAAATGTTTGTTTTGACGTTACCTCATGGATGATAGTTGGTTGTTTCTAGCTAGCCTATCCATAAGTGACACACTCTTAAGTGTCTGCAAATTACGTTGAAGACTACCCATTTCAACCTCTTAATGCTACTGGGTTACATTAACAGTCCTCAGGCTCTCCAAGCTGGAAATGGTCTTCGTACAAAAGATACACATTCCCTCTGCTTCATTTGAGAAGATTGTTGGCCCCAAAAGATTATGATTCAGAGATGTTTGATCAAACCCTTTGGTTGTGCTTTCATTTCCATAATAGAAAACTAGCGACATTTCCAATGACGCAGCTCAGGTTGGTGGCCCTACCTGCTGCAGCTCATTGGCTGTGCGCTGGGCTCCTTCATTCCTCTCTTCCTCCAGCACCTCCGAGGAGTTTAACTCCTCTAAGAATTCGTTCCTTTCATCTTCCAGCCAGCCTTCATCCAGCTGCAAAGGAGAACACATTAGTCCATTACATTATGTTAGTGAGACCTGTGCTAAAATAGGGTAGGCCTCAACGCTGACTGACAACCAGCTCTCTTTGTCAGCCATTCTCTTCAGAACCACAGCCCCCTCTGGTCACCTCTTAGAAAGAAGAAAAGGGGAGACAAAAAAAGAAAGAAAAGGATTCTTAGGCCTTTTATCCTCTCCTGAAAACAGCTTTAGATTTTCTCTCGTAACTGAGTAAATCCCACAGCACAGAACATTACCTTCTTTCAAAACCTATGAAAAGCATACTGCATAATCCACAGCTGGCAGGCTCATTATCCCTGCAGCCCTGGGTTAAAAGAACTGCAGTTGGTTCTGATAGGGCTATGAGACAATTGGGCCTTTACCCTTAACAACATCCGCCAGGGAGACTGCACACAACGTGCCTGCCGCCAACAAGCAGATTTTACTCATGTCCTCCTCTTTAATTTTTAGTTGGGTGACTCAAGCTAGCAAGGTGGGACCTTGTCACAAAAGAATTGACAGACATTGATTTTATCTGTAAAAAAGAAAAGGAAGAATAATAAAACTAAACACAGAAACATAAAACTAAAAACCAAATACCCATTTATTTATTTATTTGTTCTATCTATCTATCTATCTATCTATCTATCTATCATCAATCTATCTCTATCTCCGTCTGTGTGTCTGTGCATGTATGAGCATATTTGTGTGTGTGTGTGTGTGTGTGTGCCTGTATGTGTCCACATATGCCATGGGACCCATATAAAGGTCAGAGGACAATGTGTGGTGTCTCTCTTTGCACCAGGTGATTTCTAGGGATTGAACTCAGGTTATCAGGCTTGGTGGTAAGTGCCTTTATCTCCAGAACCATCTCATTGGCACCTACATTCTTTAGATGGGGGAAGCATTCTTAGCCATACTTGTTTATTCACAGGGTTCTGAGAATTATTCAAGGCATCAAGCATGTGAAGCACATTCAGTCTCACGGAGGACACCCAGCTCCCATCATGTCTATTAGTTTGAGGAATCATGGCCGATGTGGTCTTTAAAGGCAGTGGAATGGTATAAAATTTTGCTTGTGGGTGATCGATGCAAATGCTCATGCAAGGCTCTTTCAACACTCAGTTAAACAAATCCAGTTGGTGTCTCCATACAAAGGGAATCGGAAAGCTAGAGATTACCTTCACAATATGATTGCTGTTGACAGCCAATGCAGATAATTGGCCTCCAAGTGGAATTCTGGAGCTGGAGTATATATATTAACTGTGGTGCTCCTTAAACAACCTGCACTGCCATCAAAACTCGCTTTACTCTGTGCTACAAAGAAGACAGTTTTCTAATGAGCACGAAAGGACAGTAGTCGGAGATGTGTTCAATAAGAAACCTTTAAAGACAAATGGATGTCTTAAAACAAAGCAAACAAATAAGACAAGCAACAACAACAAAACAACAACAAAACAGAAAAAAAAAAACACCCAAACTCTTGAAACTAGGACATTAAATGGTACCACAAGCATTCATATGCTCCCATGACACTCATTAACAGAAGGCGGATCAGGGGTGTCATAGGTAATAATAGTTTTGACACACCAGGAAGAGGGGATCTCCATGGAGAAATTGTCTCAATGAGATTGGCCTGTGGGCATGTCTGTGGGCATTGTTTTAGTTTTTAATTGAAGTTGGAGGGCCCAGCCCACTGTGAGTGGTGCCATCCCTGGGTAGGTGAGCATAGGTTGATTTAGGGAAGGTAGGTGAGCAAGCCAGCAAAGGGTATCGTTTGTGCTCTCTGCAGCAACTCCTACCTCCAGGAATCTACCTTGAATGCATTCTCTGGTATCTCTCAATAATGGGTCGTAATTCTAAGCTAAAACAGGCAATCAAACAAACACCTCTTTCCTCTCCAAACTGCCTTTGGTCCTGGTGTTTCTCACGGCAACAGAAAGCAAACTAGAGCATGTTGATTTCCTGGTGTCCATTATAAGCCCACACGGAACTTACATCACCTCAGACCCAACGGTGTACCAGAGGTATGGATAAGCTTTTCCATCTTCATTTTTCTTAATTTGGCCTAAGTAAGGTGTCCAAATGGCTATGCTAAGTATTCTGTATTTTTTAACCCTTTATTTTAGGCCATGAAGCTGTTCAATTCAACTCTAAACAGAATTATCTCAAGCTAAGTATGTTTACTTCTTATAAATGCCACAAGGACTATTTTTTCCTTTTCCCTTCCTTCCTTCCTTCCTTTCTTCCTTTCTTTCTTTCTTTTTTGATCAGGTCAAAGCTAGGATCTCCCTGACAACCATATAGGAGCAGTCTTCTGAGGGCTAAGTAAAGTAGTGGGAAATCTGAGAATAAAGTAGAAATGACTCTCTGACTAAGTCACCATCGCTAGGCACCTGTGTGTCTACCTTGGAGGCTGGGGCACTTAGTGCAGCAGGAGTAGAGGTCTCCTCACTGCTCCCTCTCTCCCCTGATGCACCTCAGCATCACTCATTCAACTGCAGTCCATGCACTACCTGAGCTGAGCTGCCAGGAAGGAGGGATCACCTTCACAGGACACTGTGTCTGTACAATGTAGATCATACATAGCGTTGCAAAAAAAGAGCAGAGTACAGCGACTCAAAGGTAGTGGCTCCAAGGGTCTCTGAGAGCCTTCTCTGCCCCCATATCCCCAGGGGAATAGGGTAGAAAAGCAATATCTTTAATGGTCTGAGGAAGAAAACGGGCAGGAAATGAAAGAAAGGTGACACGGAATGAAGGAAATGAGTTATTTAAAAATATTGCACAGATGCACAATACTGCCTCCGGCAAGCCCATAGATCATGTCCAAGAATCCGGAGAGTGTTCGAAACATTTTAAAACATGTTAGGAAAAGCACACCAAAAGCTTCCCCACTCTCCCTGCATGAAACACACATGCTCACAATGCACAAGACACACTGAGTTTGACAGACAATGATAGCAGATGGAAAAACAGGATTTGTTGTCTGTTTTTCTCTCTTCAACCTTAGCATGTACCGTGTAAATTCTATTTTTAAAGTATGGTGTTAAGATGAATTTTCTTGGATGATCTCACTAGAAATCCAATTTTCAAAGCAATTGTGTCTTTTCTAGTCATATGAAGCCTCTTTATTATTTTTTCAGGACCAAGGGCGAAGGTAAATCCTGGTTTGAGTGGGTAGCACATTGTTCTGTGACATCAGTGATGCCTGTGTTATCAAATGTGGAAACAGTCTGATTTGATGATTCATTCCCCAACATTGACTCTCTCCGGTGATAGTTCAGAAGGGTGAGCCAGATAGTCACCTTCTGCCAGGTGTATATACCAAACAGTAGCTGGGACCAATCTTAAGCCATTAACATCTATTCTTTCTATTGCCCATTATGGCCAGGCTGGAAATGCCTCAGCTCTAAATTCATGAGTTTCCCCAACAGCTACATGGACAGACAGGAAATTGACTTATACCTTCCTACAACATGGATGGCCACTCAATTCATTTCAACTTACTATGAACTTTGCTGATATATATCCCTTTAATTTTTTTTTTTTTCCCTTAAGGGAATGGTATTGGTGAGATAATTGGCTCAGGAACATTCTAGATAATTGGTACAATTTCCAATGTATTTTAAACATTTCTTCCTAGCAAGAACGTACTCCAACCTGTCATATGGGCTCATTTTTCCCCACTACTAAGACCTCAGGTGTGTAGCTTTACCCCGCTCCAGGCTACAGCAGACTTTATGAGAACCATTTAGCATGGTCAAGGGCATAAAGGATATATATGCAGAAAGAGGGATCTTTTACAACCACTGTATCCAAGTCTGCACCCAGGCTGACACTCAACTCTACTTACTCAGTGTAATTTATAGAGAGAATGTAGTTACTAAGTCTGAAAATATCAGATCCATAACCTAGGAGACGAATGGTGGCACAGCTAACTTCCCTCACGCTACTGACAGGTGGATGGGACAGCGACAACCTACTGTCCTTTTTACTTCGATGGGAAGGAGAAGGGATGTGAAGGGAGACACCAGTTAAGTACCTTTCTCCCGTCATTAACCTCACCTTTATTCTGATGACATTGTTCTCTGTCACGATATAAAAGTACTCCTTTTGAAGCCTCTGTGTGTGTGTGTGTTGGGGGGGGGGTAGGGGGATGGTGCAGATAAATGTCTTTTGTCACCTTAGGTATGGAAAAGAACACATGTCCTTCATGGGACTGCAGCATAGATACTTCATTTGATAGAATTATTTTAGGAAGATTTAAGATGATAGCTACATATGCTAATATTATTCTCATTAGCGAATCCTTCATGATGTCTTAATATGCCAGTTATGTATTTTAGATGGAAGCCTAAAGGAAGGGTCTACACTGAATTTAAAATAATCTGCAGTCAACTATGCCTCATTTGTTGATCCATTTAAATAACTACCAAGCAGAGGGAGAGGGGAAGACAGAGGGGAAGTTCCATTTCATGTGTTTTAAATTTCCCCCTAAAATTGGATTCTTAGCTGCCTTTCTGTGGAGTCTTTAGCAGAGTTTTTTGGGATCAGACTTTGCAGAATTTTATATTGTTTCATGGGTTACACAGACGCCCATGAAAGCGATTCGATGCCACCTAGCATGCGCATTCGTTCGTGAGCGCACTGACTATAAAGCACAGCCTCAAGATCCCGCTCTTTGCTCGGACCTGCATGTCGGGCCTGGCGATCAGCAGCACAATTCTCTTACACTCATCGCTGGAGAGCAGAGCCACAGCCTCTTCCCGGTTCTGGATGTCTTCCCCATTTATCTAGAGAACAAATGAAAGTGGCACATTAGTTTCTATTTCCACAATGCTGCACACAATAAATGGCAAATATCAGCTCATTGATGGTGAATGTATGGACAGCGCAGCTCCCACAATGGGCTCCTCGTCACCCCTCCGTGGAAAGTGCCTTCACTCAATTACACGCGTGCTGTAAGAGCCATATCGATCCCTGAAGGATGGTGGACATCACAGGAAGCAGTTATGTTCATAAATGTCCAACCTGCGCCCTGGCAACATACATCTAGCAACACAATTAACCAGCCCCTGACAGGTGACGTTCATCTTTCTCCGCTCAGAGTAATGGAAGTGTCACTCTGAGATAATAGCGCTGGGGAAGCGGCCAGCAGTTCCACAACTGAAATCCGTCATCCTGCACGCTCCCGGGAGCCAATTAGAGAGCTGCAGACTGCCTCTGAGCAGGCTGCTCTCCTAGACCTAGACCACTGCTGACCCTGGCTCGGTTAATCACTTCATATTGGTGTGGGGGTCTGACTCAGTTGTCCGAACATCACACCGGCTATCTCCCAAATGAGTCTAATCCAAAGGGAGAACAGCAGCTCTGTAGGACCCTGTTCCCAGCGCCGACTCCTCCTAAGGATTGCCCATTTCCTCTTTCAACAAAAACACATGCAATATTACAGATAGACCTGGAATATTTAAAGATTGGCATTAAGTAAAAATTGACTTTACGAAAGGAGAGAAAGAAAGCAACCTTCAGTGAGGTTTTGATTGTGCAGGAAAAAAAAAAAATCCTATAACACTCAGACTTTCTTAGGTTCTAAACTTAGAGTAAGCATCCTTAAGGTACATTTTCATGTCCCAGATACATTTGTTTTTAAGTTAGCATATATTCTTTTGGATGCTTAAAAGTCATTTTGTTTTATTGATTTCTCAAATCCATAGAGACAACGTTTTTCTATCGCTAGTGTAGTATCAAAATATGAGGAAATTGCAAACATAGAAGAACTTATGCCTAAATGAATTCTAATTATGTAAGTTAAATGGAGAAAAGATATGGCTATGCTGGCCAAGTTTTTTTTTTTTCTTCCAGTAATTTTATATTTTCACTCTGAGTTTTCATTTTTTTGGTCTCTGGGATTTTGACTGATCCACAAGGACAAACAGGATTATCAAAAACATGAAACCAAAGCAAAGCAAACAAAAAACAAAACAACAACAAATGAAACTAGCCAAAGAATCTCACTTTGGAAAACAGCAAATAATCTTTATTTCTAAACTCTTATTATGGAGACTTAGGAGAGTGGACTTCAAGTGGAAAAAAATCATACAACGTATAGGTATTTCCCACTCCTATCTAAATAGGTACCACCTTCAGTTCTTGCTTGTCTGTGGATAGAAGCCCCCATGCTCACGGGTTTCATGTGTATTTCTTATGCCCTATTCTCAAATAAACCTTGTGCAGGTAGGACTGTGGTTTTTAAAGACCTTTACTTCCTCTGAGCTAAGGACTTTTAGACATTTCATGGCACATCTTAGTTTGTCTGCAACTTATCGGTCCACCTGTCAGGCTCACCTGTCTCACCCTGGACATATTTGATGGCAAATGTTCTGTGACTTCTGACATGGCTAATCTCTGTCTTTTTTTTCTTTTCCGGCCCGGGATTTAATGCTCACTACCTTCCTGTCTAGTGGTAACTCAAACATGTGCGTACTTCCCCTTTCTAACCTACTTTCACTCCCTGTTGATCCTGCTCCTCCCCTTTACCATTGTAATGTTGCTATCACGTTTGCTGGCTTCGATTAGATGCTCATAGTGGCCTTTACAGAGGGTTGTGGTAAAGGGCTTAACCACGTTCCTGCCATAGTAGCAACTCATGCTCCTATGGATGCCCATGTTACATTATTATGCTCACTATTTATACTTTTAATCCCCTGTGATGGCAAACTCTATCCTACCAAGTAAAGAAAACCAAGTAAAATCTATAAACACTCAAATCCAGACTAGTAGGTCTCACTCTGTCTAGACATGTATTTATTTTAGATGTAGTTTTAACTCTTAGGAAGCCAGTTCCTCTGGCTGGCACTGTGCTTTCTTCTCTGTAAACTCACAGCGGTCTGAGTTTTGGCTTCTAGGATTGCCAGTTAACATAAAGCATTTGTTGTGGAAGCCACTCGCCTTCAGGGTCGTGTGCGGGATGAAATGAAGCCACCACAGACATTTGCTATTAAAATATGCTCCACTTATTTTCTTTTTCAAAAGAGGGGCCACTTGAGACACCTGGTTGGTAGATTTCAGGGTGGTTCGCTCAGGAATTGTGTTGGATGCTCAAACTGATACTAAAGCAAGAAATGCGGGCATGTACTTCAGCAAAGAGTCCTCTCAGAGAACAAGAGATCTGAGGTGGGGAACCAGATAGAGCTTTCAACCTTCAGCTGCCTTTGTTCCTTAAATAATGGTTTGTGGTTACCAGGCTGCTAGTGAGAAAGCAGCTTGCTCTACTGGAGGACACCAGGAAGACATAAAGCATCATAGAGAGAAGACGGATGGCTGTCCTGTCCCCCTCAGCCTCCTCAAGGACTTCTGGCGTAAGAAAGAAGGAATAAGCTTCAAGGAAAACAGTATGTAGGCTGTGTTCAAAATGAAGTTAATCTTTGTAGATAATTAGATGTAGACCTGCATCAACATATGTAAATATTCAGTTCAAAATGGGTATTGTCGGGGTGAGGGAAAGTAGGTATTGTCTTCGTCCTAGGGAGATAAATGAATCAAAAATCTCATGTTGGGCCTGATCTTGTAGGAGAGAGAGTGTGTGGAGGGACATGCCCAAAAGTCTATCATGGCATGATATGTTTTTTTTTCCTGCTTCAATGTACCAATATTTAGTCTTCAATAGTATTGCAGCTGAGACAGATAGACATCTGAAATGTTGGCATCCAACCTATAGCATTTCTGAGGCAAAAACCTAAGTATCTTGGGCAAAAGAAGGTGTTTTGTATGTATTTAATAACAAAGGGAGGTGAGGGGATAGCTGGAGCTAAAAAAGTATCAGGGAAAACTGCCACTCAAGGAGAGCAAATGAACGTCTAGGAAGACATGCCATGTAGCAGCTCACATACAGTACAGAGAATGCAGACAGCTCACTTAAATGTTGTCATCCCACTGTGCCTTCTGGCAGAGCCTTCACAGGAAGAATCCACAGGCACATGGCTGGCACTTTGGCCAGCATGTTATCAGCCAGCTCTCAGGGAGTCTTCTGTGCTTCTCACTCCAAGGAGACAGTGGGACATAGTACCTTCTCCTTCCAGGAACAGGTTATTTGTGTGACATTTAACCCTTGCAGTTCTGACTCAGACGTGCCTTTGTCGACTCTATACATTTTTTAGGTGAATTCCGGGGACAAATTGGATCTACGTTCTTGTCAATGGTACAGTGGGCAGAACCAGCCAGCCCTTTGTGGGAGAACATATGAGAACCGGAAATGTTGTGGAGAAGTTGTCTCATGGTTTTCCTTGTGCGTAGTCCCTTTGTGATGTCTATCACCCATGAGTGAGTTGGGGGTGTGTGTGATGTATGTGTGTGTGTGTGTGTTGTGCGTGTGCGCATGTGATGTGTGCCATCAGGAAGTCCCCTGAGAAATCTGTGGCATGCTAAAGGAAGAAATATTAGGCTCTGCCATGAGGGCAGGTCCATAAATACACTCAACTTAGCTCATCATAATAGACAATTAAAGTCATAGTTGACCCAGAGAGGTTCATTCAAATAGAAGCCAACCAGGAAACCTTATGGCTATGAAGCAGTTCCTCTGTTTGTCCCATCGCCCTCTCCCTGGGAAAGGAGTCATTAATTGTTCATTACAAGGTATCCCATAATCTCCCCACCAGAAGATGGGAGCTATTTGTCTGTGGATACAATTTTTGTCATAGTTTTATTGAATATAATTTCATCACCACCCTTAAGACACTTGGATTCTCATGTGTGCGAGACAAAATTGAATTCTAGGCTTTTTTTTTTTTTTTTTTTAATGTGATGTGTGTGTATTCATTTAGTTTGCTGTATTTGTCACAGAATATAAAGCAATCTGGCAAAAACACCATTCATCAACCCTGCCACTGCCTCTTCAATGAACTAATTCCATTAAAGAATTCTTTATTATTCTCTACACCATTTTTCTTCACAAATAAATCTGCATACAAAATAGCTAAGAACCTAAAGGCTTCAAAATACACAGCTTCATGGAAACACATGCACCCCATTTCTATGCAGTCAGCCACAGAACTAAAGAATGTAATTTTTTTTAAATGTAATTTTTCAAACTGTGCTTGCCTAGGGGACAGTGATTAGCTGGACAATTGGAAAGGTGCCAGGTGATGATGAGCTAGGAGCTATAGTTGTTTAGGATAGGTGGGTAGAAAAAGTGAGAGCTGACAGAGAAGCAGCAAAGGAAAAAGCATGGCTGAATAGGTGGTTACTCTGAGGGCACAGAACCTTCTAAGCTCTCTGGATGCTGCACACCTTATTGTGTGTGTTAGCGCTTAATGACCATGGAGAGCCAAGAAGTCATACTACTTCAGCGCATTGTAGATATAATAAAGCAGCAGCACAGGTAATATTACATGTGTTTTGAAAAATACAGCATCTGACCCTTCCAATATCTATATTAAATACCAATTTAAGTAGGCCACCCTAGCCAAGCTTCTCTGTAGATTTTCTTCATCTGTCCTGATTGTCTGGACATTCATTGACTTGTGTGTGTGTGTGTGTGTGTGTGTGTGTGTGTGTGTGTGAAGATGCTGAACACCTGTCTCAAAAAATTCTGTGTCTAGATTTCCAGAGAGCCATTTTATTCCCTGTGATGTACCCAAGAATGGGCACACTTCCATTTGCTTAACTACAGACCACCTCTCATAAGTTTTGCTATATTGCATATTCTTGAGGTTTTCTGGAAACTGCTTGCACCCTAAATCATCAGAAATTCTTACTTTTTATTTTTTGCCAACCTTTGTAGAGAATCATGGGAAGAAAGGATCTGTGGTCTCAAACTGGGCAAGAGAAGCGGTGTAAACAAGATGGAGGTTAGCAAGTTGGCCCTGGGTGCCGGCAGGTTGACATGCCAAGTAGCTTAGGGACTCCTCCATTATGCTGAGTTGTTCTGTGATCTTCTGTGTGGGCTGCCGTCTTCCCACTTAGACAGGACAGGGTTCCCCAAGTATACACTTGGATAGTTTCTAAAGCTCAGAGTTGTAGCAGAATGTCGGAAGAAGCATTCCCTGGGATCCACTAGATGATGTGGGGACTCTGGGTCTGCTATTACATCTAGAAGTTAAGTGTGCATCTCTTCCATTGTCTACACTAGTGCCCCTCGCTCTGTTTCACAGCTGTGACTACGAACTCTAGTAAGCAGTTTTACTTGGGAGTTGACCTAGACATTAGGCTTTGCGTAGAGTCTTCCAGTCACACTTTAAGGCAAGGACCCAGAAAGGATGTCAGGAGCTGAGGCAAGTTTAGAGCAGAGCCAGTAGCTTCCTGTTAATCACCACCAGGCTGTAAGACTCTCTTCCCAGCCCTGCACCTCACTATGATCTCCGACCATTTCCTATTTCTCATTCAACTAATGTAAATGACTCTCTCTTTTCATATTTCTCTATGGAGAAGAAATCAGAGCTTTTCCATCTGGCCTTGGCAGCTCACTCTCTAGTCATGGGCTACTGCTGGTTTGGACTTCTAGACTTTAGAATTGTAAGGGAACATATGGAACCATGACCAAGTCATTCATTCTGCAAAGTGCAGCCGTCAGGACTCTTAGGAGCTGCTGTGTACCAGTGATTTCTGTGCTAAGCACACTCCACACATCTCATAGAAGCTTTGCAACAATAGCAGGTTATAACTCAAGATACAAAAGTGGGCTTGCAATGGAGGAAGGTAAACAGTGTGCAGAAACCAATAGAGGAGCTGGAAGTCAAAGCCTTCTTCCAGGAGCTGGATCTCAGTAACTGTCACCCAATAACTCTAGAGAGATGGTACCGCTTTTACTTTCAAAGTGCTGAAAATGATAGTATTTTGTTTTGTAGATGATAATATGCAAAAGCAATGACAAGCTCTTTCCCCTCAAGGTTTTATAAGAAACAAGATAAAATGAAAACCATTAGGTGGCCTGTGGGAAACTTGAGGAAATAAACACGTCACGTACTTGTAAAATACGATCCCCTTCTCGAATCCGGCCATCCTTGGCAGCGATGCTATTTGGGTCAACCTGTAATAGAGGAGGCATACATCTTCAGGGCCATACAATAGCCTTTTGAGAGCTTACAGTGCAGTTTTAAAATATATTAAGATATTGTAGTTTTAGACTATATTGGCTCAGAATTCTTGATTGATTCATGGGCATGAGCCATTTTTTCTCGGACAAAAAAAATCATGGATTCTAAGCTATAAATGAACCACTTTTAAGTTGAAAATAATAAAATGGACTTGGCAGAGTTTCAATTGCAGGACATTTTTCCATCCCTTTCCCCTCCATCCCTGCCTTCCCCTTTCACATCATTTCAGTCAGGTTTGAAGCCCAGTTGGCAGACAGTCTACCTGACAAGGATGCTGTGACGATGTTAACACCGGGACTTTTTTCTGGACCCCGGTAATTCACAGTATATAATGTGACTGTAAATAATACTGGAAATCTCTTAGGAAAGCTAACAGATCTCTTAAGGCCATACCTATTAAAGGGATTTCGGTCTCACACGAATATTACATTTAAATAGATTTTTAATCTATATTGTTCAAGAATTAAAAAAAAAATCTGTACATCCTGTTACTCGGTACCGTTTTACATAGAGTGCTAATTACATCCACTTTGCATGATTAGAATAAATAAAGGTTTAAAGCTCCAGCAAGAATATTCTAATATTTTAACAGGCCAAACTTGAGTGATGGCTTTCAGTTCCTTGAGGTGATTTTATCTATTGCGTTCCTGTGGTCGTTCCAAATCATTGACATAGGCTTGTTGCATCCAAGCTTCTTTTCTGAGTTAAGTGTTTCAAGTAGTGCATGAGGTAGATTTGCGCAGTCCTAACATCACATGTTATTTCCTTATTAGGAGTCCCACTCAGACCCTGAAAGTAAGAGGAGGAGTCAAGAGCAAAAGGCCTTGCCCCATAGTCATGTGCAGGCAGTCTAAGGGCAAGTCTTTTCAACTCCACATGTTCGGTTCCCATGGCCTCTTTACCGCCTCTAAAAAGAGAGGTTCCAAGTCTAACATATTTAAATACCAAACACAGACTTACTGGAAGGCAGAGCAGTGTATTATTAATAAATTGTGGCCCTTTAAAAATCCACCCAACACATAGAACTTGGTCTTTCAAGCTTAAAACTAAACCAAACCACCCATAAAACTGCCTGTCTCTGTATATGTTACACAAAAGGTTCAGTAAGTGTAGCTTGACTCCTCCATCCCTTTGTAAGAAGGATCACTGGACTACTTCATTTTAAAGATGTAGCCAAATTTCTCACTGGAGAGTTTTCCATGTGAGAAGAGGCCAGCCAACGGATAAAGAAATAAACCATCGTGTATTTTTAGAGCAGAGTGAAAAGGAAAAACACCCCTCTGTATTTCCTGAGTTGTGCTTCTCTCTAAGTGTGTTGGTGGCCAATCTCTTGAATATTCTAGGAAACCCTGTAGAAAATTAATGTACCTAGTCTCTTCTAAGGTACTGTTTTAACACTGTAGCCATAAAAACTTAGACTGCAGAGAACGCTAGCATCTAGTTTGGTTAACCCTTACAGACACATTCTCAGGAATTAAGCTATGTAATATGCACATCTTCATGTTGACTGCAGGTGTAGTTTTAAATATGTATAGGTCCTCTACGTACATGCTGTGGTTGTCTATCTTGGGATATTTGTGGAATTCTTACAGTGGGAGAGGAAGGGGGTGTCCTTGGGATTCTTTTCCTCCTACTGGGTTGCCTTGTCCAGCCTTGCTATGAGGTTTGTGCCTAGTCTCACTGCATCTTGTTATGCTGTGTTCAGTTGATATCCCTGGAAGATCTGCTCTTTTCTGAAGTGAAATGGAGGAGCAGTGTATCTGGGGGAGAGGAGAGGTAGAAGGGGTGGTGGTGGAGGGAATGGAGGATATAGTCAGGATGGATTGTATGAGAGAATAAATAAATGACAAGTCTTTATAATTAAAAAACAAAAACCCAGACCATTTTCGCTTTTTCTAAGGTGATCCACTTTTCCTGAAATCCGTTGTAATAAATTGTGCTTGGTAGTCTTTCAAGCTAACACTAAAATGGTGACTCAAATGTAGTGGGTTTTTCTTTTTGTTTGTTTTTTTTGGTTTTTTGTTTGAGTGGTTTTTTTTTTGGCCTCTTGAAAATGATCTTGTGGTTGAATAAATGAAGTAGGCAGATATACTTCTTGGGTATTTAAATCTATTAACCCCGCCCTTGGAGTAAAAGAGGTGATTATTATGCCTGCTAGTTTAAAATAATTAGCCAATACTGTTGTTAGCAGTGTAAAAAAAGTGCCATGGAATGGAAGGACAAATGTTTGGGAGCAGGGCTGGACTCAGCTTGCTGCTGTCTGATGGGAATTTATTCAAATTGATACAATGTTACCACTTTCACACGTTTTCCTTGCTGGGCTTCTTCAGGGAAAGCCTCCACGCTAAGCAAACTGATGATAATTGCCTTACTTGGGCAGCATAATTTGCTTCCCTAATTGAAAGCGGCAAGAGTGGGAAGGCAGCCAGTTCTTCACACTCAGGCCTTGAAAGGGCTCAGGAGGAGGGAAGCCTCTTTCCAAGTCCCCCTTCCCTTCCCTTCCTGTCAGGTCCTTACCACAGCATCTCTTACCTCGCTGACATAAATGCCTGTGTCTTCTTCATCATCCGTTCGGTAGCAGACCGTCAGGCCCAGCTTCTCTTGACTGCTAACACGACACAGCTCGACCTCCTGAGGGAATGGCATGCATATTGAGACATTAATCTCAGAGTGGAAACTCAAAGATGCATTTCTGGTCACCATGAGAAGTCTTAAACATTATCGCCTGTCTAACATCTGAAATTAACTTTCGTGACCCATTTCATCAAGTTTTTTTTTTTTTTCAAATGTTCATTCTCTAGTTGGAAATATGCAGAATCACATGAGTTTGCACACCAAACTGCACAGGTTACTAAGTTGGGATTATAAAGTATTTGAGAATATCAAAGAAAGTAGAAAAAGCTTTGCAAACATTGTTATGGAATTTTTGTCTGTAATGTAACAACAACAACAAAAAAACCCCCCAAAAACAAAAAGGCTATACTGAATCATTCTGTTAGTTCTTCCTCTGAGTTTGATACAATGTGACCAGAAGCAAGGCTTTGTGTAGATCAGGTCAGATTTTTCTATTATCCTGCAGAAACCCCCAACCTTGGAAAGAAATGGGTTCATCCAGCTGAAGGGAGAGACATCAACCACCATACAGGGCAGAGGCGATGATTCAGAATACAGCAGTAAGTGAACAAGAAAATACATTCAGTGGCAGCTACCGCTGAGGGGCTGGGAATGGCAGCTCCAGGTAATGTGTGCTGGATCTATGTCCTGATTTACGGCCGGTAAAATAATAATAAATTTCAGTTTCCTATAATGAAATGGGCTTGTGCCACTTTCGGATGCCGGCTGGGATAAATCACACAATTCCAAGTGTTAAAAACTGCAGCTATAATCTTGGGAAACTTGTTCCTACTGTGGAGAATGTAAGACCTACCACTAAATAGTCAGAGAAGGGAGGAGGATGTGATTTTGAAGGGAAGCCAGGCTCTTGGCTTCAGCCCTGTGGAGCTGTGTCCTTCTCTGTGCTGTCGGTACCGCCTTTTCAATAAACCCGAGTGTCGTCATGAGCTCAGCTGCTGCCAGGAAGGATGCTATCATTCCTTCCCAATCTTTCCTTGCCTGTATAGATTTTTGTAAAAGTGAACCCATATTTAAGAAGTCTTTCCTTTTTTGATGGGAAGTGTGTGTGTGTGTGTGTGTGTGTGCGCATGTATATATAAAATGATTATGAAATCGAATAACATAATGGTATGACCATATTTCTCAAATTGAATGTTGAAATCCTAACCCTCGAGGTGATTGTCCGATTAGGAGGAGGGACCTTTGGAAGGTCGTTAGGTCATGAGTGGGAAGACCATGAAAGAACTGAGTGCTCCTATGAAGAAAGGAGCAGAGTACTCGGTTGCTCTGAAGCGTGCATGTCACAGGGTGACGGTGCCCTTGGTGAGAAAGCGGCCCCAGTGAGAGACCAAACTGTTGCTGCTTTTACCTTGAACCTCCCAGCTCCAGCTCTGAGTCTCCTGATGTTTGGTACCTTGCTACAGTGCCCAGGACAGACGAAGATAGCAAGGCCCAGCTTAGCTACCCAAGAGCTGAAATACAGGTGCTAAATACAGAAACGCTCACCTGGCTGCCCACTCGAGGATGCTTCCCACAGCATTCTGCATCATCTGGAGAAACTTATTCCCTTCAGTTTAAGCATATCAGAGACGCTCTGGTCACTGAGTACAAACTTTGTTTAAATGATGTGCTAGAAACTCTGGGTAAATGCTCAATGATGACATTTACTATCATAAACACCAAATGACCAATAATTTCATAGCCAACAGCAAATATAAAACAAAAGGTAGCCTTCTACCCTGAAACCACAAGATGTAAGTGTGCAGAGGCACAGTAAGCTACTGTAGAAGCTTTTGAAAGCAAGCTGGACGAGAATGCTGGCAAACATGCCAACCTGGAAGGAGATACGGCCGTGAGACTTCAACCTACACAAAGAGGTACGGGCAACTGGGAACAGGAGAGCTGGTCCCCAGGAACAAGCATATCAGTTGGTTGTTCAGTGCCAAGCGGTCAGCTTGGCATGGTGGCATACATCTTTAATCAAAACACTCGAGAGGCAGAAGCAGGTGGATGTCTGTGAGTTTGAGGTCAGCCTAGTCTACACTGTTAGTTCCAGGATGGCCAGAACTATATGGTCAAATACTGTGTCAAGAAAAACAAAGCAAAACAAGCAAAAACAAAAGAAGACATAAATACAAGTAACATTATATGGAGCGTTAACTATAAATGGGCTATATTTGGAATATATTTATATATAATATCTATCTCTATCTAGCTATCTATCTATGAATTAATGAAAAGAAAGCCATGGATTTGAAGGAGAGGTACATGGGAGGGTCTAAAAGGAGAAAAGAGAGGGGAGAGACATTGTAATTAAGTTATAATCTCAAAAATAATGACAACAACACAACCAAGCTGTCCAGGGAGCAGAAAAAGGTGGGAAATCCATCTGTCTCAGGGTAGAACAGGAAACAAGGTCTTCATTTGTCACCCAAAGGGGAAACACATACACCATGTGTGCACATGGGTGCTTGGAAGCCAAGGATGAAGGTCAGTCTGTTCCCCAATCACATTCCTCCACTGAAAAACATTTTTCTTTATATTTATTTATTAATTCTGTGTGTAGTGGTCAAAGTACAACTTGTAAGTAGTCAGTTCTCTCCTTCTACTATCAGAGGATAAATGTAGGTAGTCAGGCATGCAGTTCACAACCTTTGCCAGCTGAGTCATGTTTCCAGCCCTACCTTCTGAGACAGGGTCTTTTACTGAGCTAGGCATTTGTTGATTGGTGAAACTGGCTGGGACATAAGCCCCAGGAATGCTCCAGTCTTGTTCTCCTCAGCACTGGGATTACAGTCAGGTGTCAATGTGCAGGGCTTTTTAATTTACATGAAGGTGGGGGCTCCAAAATCAGGT
Source organism: Rhynchomys soricoides (assembly GCA_019843965.1). Taxonomy (NCBI): domain Eukaryota; kingdom Metazoa; phylum Chordata; class Mammalia; order Rodentia; family Muridae; genus Rhynchomys; species Rhynchomys soricoides. The sequence goes on along the minus strand of JADRCH010000028.1, from coordinate 9,314,718 downwards.
CTTTGAATTTACATGATAAGCCGGAGAGCTCTACCATGCTGACTCCTCAGCCACACAGTTTTAATTCATGGGCTGAACTTCCAGGGTTAGAACTTCAGGCACCGAAGGAGGTCTGGGTATGATGACTTAGACCTCACAATTCACAAGCCAGGGAACCCAGCACTAGTGTGTGCCTACAATGCTTCCTTCCTGTGTTGGTTCCACAGTTCAGACAGGTTCACGGAAGCACACAGTTCATAGTGGAGGTTCTTGTAGTTACGTGATAGAGTGACTAATAAGCATCTATAATGTGCTGGTTTGAGGCCAGGATAGCTGTGCAGATGCCTGTGAGATGGATCTGCAGCAGAAGTTTCATCCAGCCCTCCTTTGTAGGTCCCAGGCTGGCTTCTGAAGAAGTGCCCCAGGTAACACAGCATGCTTCCTGCATCTTCATGCTCAGTTCTCTGTCTACCAGGGATTCATTTGAAAACCAGAAAAGCGAAAAGCTACTGGCTCCTTCACAGAGACAATTCATGGGCATCTGCAAGCTTCAGGCCTCCTGCCCTGATACAGATAGCAGTGCTGATGTTATATACGTCATTGTGACAGCAAATGGGCACTTCACACACCTGGCACAGCCACAGTCACTTGGCCATAAACATGCTTCAAAAATGCCCTGTCCTGGGAATGGATAATGTTTCTTTTTTAAAAAAATCAAACCATGGCATCCATTCCTGTGAGAATTAGCTTGTATGTAGATGGGGGGTGGAAGCGATTGGAATCAGATGAGCTTTCTGTAAAATATCCTACTCCCAGGACAAGAATGAGCCATTAAACAATGACCTTTTCACTTCCTTAGAGCCACTATATTTTCATTAAAAAGAGAAGGCGAGACCATGGGAAAAGAAGGACGATAGCACAGTGTTGGGAATGTAAACTAACACAGGCATTCAGAAATCAGTATGAAGGGTTCTTAATGCCCCCATATGATCCAGCTATCTCATCATACAGTAAATATCCAGAGAAGAAGAAATCAGTGCGTCACAGAGACACCCGAATCTCATTGCTTACTGATTGTTTACATAATTGTCAAGTATGGACACAACCAGGATCCAGAAAAGAATGAATGGACAAAGAAAATGGTGCTTATATACACTGTGGAATATGGCTTAGCTGCAAGAACAACACTTTGTCATTTGCAGCAACAAGGATGGAGACCAGTAGGTCAGGTGAAATGACCTCACTAAAACAAATACTGAGTCTTCTTATTTATATGTGAATAACAAATGGAGCCCATGGAAGGAAGACTTAGAATGGTGATTCCCAGAGCCCTTAGAGGGTGTGGGGACAGGGGACAGGGGACAGGGACAGAGTGAAACGCTCAGACACAAGGGTGCAACCCTGGGCAAGGGAGGATAACTCCCATGGTGCTGTTGATACCTGTCATTAGCAGTAACTGACTGAATATTCCAAAGTAGCTAGTAGAAAGAATTTGGAATGTTCTCAAAATAACAAAGTGACAAATGTCTAAAGCAGTGGATTTGGTAATTAAATTAATGCAATCACCACATAGTGTATACAAGTCTTAACTATCACATTCCCCTCCAGAAATATGCACAAATATTATGTTAACACAAGAATATATTTAATTAGAATATATTTAGTCAGAATATATTTATTTTGAAAAGTATATATTTTATTTGAAAAAACAGAACTGAGTTGTATTAGAACACTGAAAAAATTACCTTTGATGATTGAGTCTAGGAAGGAATTAAGAACTTACAAAGAAAACAATAATCAAATGTTTGTTCTGTAGGGAAGACCCTAAGCACAGTGGCTTACTAGCACTGAGTGAGAAAATACTATTACTCAAGCTGGAACAATATCTAGGACCAGAGAGGGCAGTCATCTTAAAGGACACAGTGAGAGGAGGGCCGTTCATATCACTGTCTTCAGTTACTGTTGTATATTGATAATAATTAAGGAAATGCCTTGAAAATTATTGAAAAAGTCTGTTGAAACTGGAAAGTTTAACCCCTGCAGAAAAGGGAAGCCTCTTGTTACATCAATCCTACTATCTTCCAGGCAATGGACACCCATATCACACTTAAAAGAATATAAGGAACAAAATCCTTGGTCTAAGTCCTAGTGATGACATCATTGCATTTATAACAAAGTATTCAACAGCAAGTAAGTCTCATTTCGTAGCACATTAGTGTTAGGAGATAAGGCAGACAGAAAAGTCTCCTTGACAATATCCTCACTTCTGGGCCTTATCAGCAACTTCTTCTCCACTGAGATGATTCCTCAATTTACTATTTGAGTGCAGACTTTATGAATTCTTTGAGAAACAGACCGGAGTTATCCGCTCCTCACTGTGGGCTGTGAATCCTCTTGACTCAAACACACTCATTTTGATGAGGGTTTTAAATTAAAGAAGAACACAGATTTCACCTCTGTGGAAGCTGAGGAAGAGGCTGGTAATCGGAATTCTAGAGTAGGAATACAAGCAGAAACAGAAAAGCAAGGTACAAGAAGATGAACTTTTGCTCTGAGGTCTACTGGAACAGGTGATTTTATGGAATCTGGAGTCCACCTAGGTTGATCCCATATCTTACCAATTTTAATGAATGCTGTTATAAACATGGGAGGTAGATATCCCTATGACATACTAATGTCATTTCCTTTTGGGCATTTATCCATTATAGCTAGGTCATATGATAGTCTTTGAGAAACCTCATGCTATCTATAATGAGCACAAAGGTGTACATGAAAACCACGGGGAATCTGTGTGCAGCTGATCACGTTTTCTGGGTCTTTTGAGAAGACTGTCACTATTGGTAGGAAATTGTTTAAGAATCTAGGGATCCAAGGGTTTAAGTGTTGAGTCTTGAGCGTTGAGTGAAGATTGAAATGACTGTTGATTATCTTTCTAATGGCATTGCCAATTATCACAGTCATTTGAGATGATTAGTTCTTGGGAATTTTCCATCAGAACAACTTAAAACTCCAACACAATGTACAAGAAGTATTATTTGCAAATGTCATTCTAAAAGTAATTTTATTAGCACAAACTAATTGAATGCAACAAAGGGCTTCATACCATGTATATTTATATTGTATGTATATAAGATTTACGTGCATATATAGGACTCATGCTCTCTATACCTTGATAGCCATGTAAGGTACTTACCATATTTACATTTCTATTGCCTACACTTGTCTGCTCCCACTGTTCACCCCTTCTTAATCTCAAATTTCTTTGTTGCTGTTCGACTCCACCCATGAGAGATGGTATATTCACCCTCATGAGTCTGGCTTTTCTTACTTAACAGGATGTTCTCCAGCTCCATTCTTTGTCCCGAAGACGAAGACATGATTTCACCTTTCTTAGTAGAGTGCATTCACCCATGGTCTTTATTCCCTCATACCATTGGGCACTTACGCTCGTTCTGTAACTTGGCTTGAGTGACGAATGCTGCAGGAGATGGCTCTTCAGCCTTAGAATCCTTTGGGTCAACGCCTGGCTGAAATGTAACTAGGTTGTATGTCGTTCTTTTTGTAGGTTTTGGAAGATTTGCCATATGGATTTCCATAGTGACTATAATATTTATACTCTCACTAATGGTGTAGGAAGTTTCTGCTTTACCTATATCCTTGCCAGCATTTAATTTTTTTCTTGATGATAGCAATTCTGAGTGATATAAAAATGGGATCTCAGTATAGTTTTACATTTCCCTATGGCTTGAAGATGGTGATTTTTTCCTTGTATTTGTTGTGCAAATTCAAATTCAGATTGTGTATTTGTTGTATTTGGAATTGTCTGTTCAGTTACTGTTCATTTATTGATTGGGTTATTTATTCTTCTAATGTTTAGGTTTTTAAAGTAATCTTTTTATTGCCACCTATTCATTGTGTGTTGTGCTGGGCTTCATTTAGACGTTTCACATAAGTATAATTTGGCCGTCTCATCTTTTAGTATAGGCCATCAACCATGTGCTTTAACTTAAAGTGATGATTTCAAGCACTGCACTCTCTAAGGAGATCCAACCCTCTCCCATTCTCAGATTCTCCCGTTAGCACCTTTGTTCTTACACTAAACATTTAGTCTCTGGCCTTTCTACTTTTCTCTGTGGATAATTCTCTCACTCTTTCACCTCTGCCCTGATATAGCTTTCAATTCACATGTAGGTAAAATGATGCCTGCGTGGAAGAAATCCACGCTTCCCTTGCTTACTGCATTGTATTAGTAACAGGGTCGATTGTTGTTAAATCTATGTATTTGCTTCCTTGTATTCCTATCTGAGGAAATGAGTGGTCCTGGATGAGTGTACATACCCCAGTGGCCATGGAGGCTCTGTCAAGATCCATTCCACAAATCTTAGTTGGAGCTACTTAGAAAACACTGCGCCTTCTGTGTCAGGTTACTTTTCTGTTCTCTTCTATATTTCACAGTTTCAAATTTGCTCTTTGAGAATTTTGTACAGCGTGTTTTAATTACATATACCCCTGCCTCAACTCCTCCAAGATCCATCCTCCCTCACCTACTCACTGAACTTTGTGTACCCTCCCCCTTAAACCTATCATGTCTAATTTGTGTCACACACACACACACACACACACACACACACACACATATGGACATGCATCCACAATTATTTTTACTCTTATTGAGTAGGGCAGAAAAGAAATTCCCAAAGAAGTGCTGGTCACCTTGAGATTGGTGACACTAGAAGAAGCCAGCAAAATATCTTGGTATTAAAAAGATTTTTTTTTTTTCAAAGAGAAATATTGACCATGAAGAGGCATCAAGACAGAGAACAATACTCCATGTCAGAGGAACTTTCAGCAGTTAGTGTGTTGTGAATGAAGAGTTTAAAATTGACCTGGGTGAGGGGTCATGGTGAAAAAGAGACTGCAAAGACAGACAATGGCCAGAGATGCTTGTTATATAAGACAACCAACTGCAGTATGTGAGGTGATCCAAATTGTCTTCCATGTTCGATAATATTCTAGCACAGTGACAAATGCCTGAGCTAACCAACTTTTAAAATAGAAGGTTAATTTGGCTCAAGATTGGAGAACTTTTTAGTCCATAATTATTTGACATCTTTTCTCTTGGGTCTTCGGCTACATAGGATATTCTGGTTGGAGTGAATGGCAAAGCCTATTTACTTCATAGCAATTCAAAGGAAATGTGTGGCAGGAAAGATCTGAGGTCCTAAGAACTCCTTGAAAGCTATGCCTCCAGCCACCTAACTTCCCCCACTAGCCCTGACTCTGTAAACACTGTCTTTCTTTATTCTTGTCACATGTGTGTGCCCTTTTGTCCTCCCCCCCCACCTCCTTTCTAAACACTCAGATCTCTCCTTGGCTTGAGAAAGTTCATGTAAATCACACACTATACTAAAATATTTGAAAACAATGCTATCTTTGAAACCTAGGAGAGCGATAACATAGATGGTAGTGTTTTTGTGAACTGTCCAGTAATCCTTCACTGTCTTTTTGGAAATGAGATGCTACTTATTTTTAAAAAACAGATTACAGTTTCTTTCACAGTCTATGTGTATGTTTAGGGGCAATTTTTTAACTTGAAGAATGGAATCACACCCCAGATATTAGTCCACTGTGGTTTCCTAATATTAGTGACCCTGTCAAAGGTCTCATTCAAGCTCATTGCAAACAGGACCATGGCTTTCACTAACACAGAACAAGGCATTTGTCTTTCCTTCTGCATGTGAACTTGCAAGAACATAGAGCAGGAACAGCTCAAGCTTAATATTGCCACGATATGGGGAGTCTGGAGAGAGGTTCTGAAATGGGAGGGTGACACTGAAACAACAAGAGAAGACCAAAGGTGCAGGGACATAGCCATAGTCCCTAGCTCGGGTTATACCAGTGCCCCTTTGCCACTTCCAGTTGGGAGAGAGAAAACGTCCTGGTTTTTTGTTTTGCTTGTTTGTTTGTTTGTTTGTTTGTTTTTGTAATGTATGGGTCTTCTTCTCTTTCTTGGATCAGTATTAGCTGGTTCTCATATCTACTCTAAGCTTCATTTTGTAGAAAGGAGAACTCAAAACCTGCATGGGTATTTATTTTGTGGCCACTCCTGGGCAGTAATAATCAGAAGCAGAAATTGAATACATGTCTTCTCTCTGTTTCTTTGAAGTGCAAGGCTTAATTCTTTTTTGATTAAATTTCTGCTCTAATGCTCACTGAAAAGCTCTGTGTACAAATGGAGACTGAAAGACAAGAAGAACTCAGTGGACTTCAGTAAGACATTTGGTAAAGTCAGATGAGGTGAGCCATCAGAGGAAGGGTTCAGTAAGAGCCCAGTGTGATGGTAGCAAATTACACATTTATAAGTTAGGACTATTGAGAGAAAGCAAAGACTCGTTTTTCTAGCATTTAGCTCTGGCCTACTCAAAAATTCCTTATATTTTAACATTAGTATTGGTTGAATATTTTTTTAGGAAGTTAACATTATTATACATTTTCTAGAATTATTCAAAATTAACTTAAAGATAATTTATCTGTATTTCTATCTTTCATCAGTGGAAGTAACTTTCTCATACTGAGCTGGTGATTTAGTGGCAGAGCTCAGAGTAGAAGCTCAACAGCTTTCCAGATGTCTTTCAACTGAAGTGCTCAGTATTAGCTCCCTTTTGCTTGCTCACTTTATTATTCCTTAATTACCACACAGAGCTAGAACTAAGGGTGCTGGGGGTGTTAGGTGTGGCAGAAGTCTTGAAGGGATTGAATGGTACTGGAGGACACCTGCTACACAGGTGAGAGGAAGAGAGACAGAGCCACAACTCAGAACATAGTGTTTGCTGTCATGCCAACCTTGTCAGGGTGATGGCCAGAGAAAAGACTTGAACTGAAAACAGCTTTGTGCTTTTCCAGCCCTCAGTGTCTGTAGAAAATGTTAGAGGAAGAAAGAGCTGGCTAAACTTTTATATCCGAGCCCTGCCTCTGAGGAGACCTTCAGTCCCCGCTGTCACTTCAACAAAACACTGCTTTTCTGTGGCCCTATGCCCTTAATCTTCCCTCATCCCCACATTTGTAAGCCGTTTTCTTTAAATTACCGAAAATGGATTTTTTTTCCAAAATGAAGTGTTAGCAATGCTTCTTTGGTACTAGCTGTGTGCGTTCTGTGAAGTCACTAGTTGGAAAAAACAGGGAATGGTTGTCTCTGACTTGATTGCGGTTCTTGGTTGCATTTGTTCCGGCCATGTTTTCTATAAAGGAGATGAGCTAAAGCAATGAGACCCGTAGTTCAGGATGCTCCTTTGTAGCAACAGACAAGCCCAATCAAACGTTGAAAGGCCATAGACATTCACTTGAGAGAGGTAACATACAACGTCGAACAGGCAGAGAGACAATACATAGCTCTTCCATTGTGTAGAGTGAACACTGTGCAGAAGTCAGAGGGAGATCTGAGCTTTCACAGGATGGCCCCAGGAGCAAGAGAACTGAACTATGGGATCATAGAAATTCGGTAGAATGGTTAGTGTTATGATGGTTTTCCCAGGTGGAAAACAACGGCATTGGCTGACAGTCTTTTGACATACAGGAAACCATGCTAAGCATGTGGAACAAAAGTTATAAAAAACAGAAGGTAGGGCAGGTAGAGAGGAATAAAGAGGTACAAAGGCATGGTTAAGAGTCCTAGTGCCACACTTTAAAATAAACACAGGAATAGATTTGGTTGGAGCTAGACCTGTGAAAGTCTGACCTAGACACCACAGATATGGTGGTTTACTATTAACTTGGGCTACTCATTAATGAAAGAAAGAAAACAGGAGCGTGTTAATCGACTTCTTGAACTTGGAGATGTTGATCTAAATCCATCGGTACACATAGCATGATTTATGTTGGAGCCTCATACTGACGAGATAAATTCTACAAACTCAGATTTTTCCATAGGTCATTTGTTCTCAACACATGGGTCATGACCTCTCGGGGGTGGGGGTCCCATATCAGATAGTTACATGACGATTCATAACAGTAGCACAATTACAATTATGAAGTAAGAGCAAAAATAATCTTATGGTCGGGGATGATCACAGGATTAGGAACTGTATGAAAGGGTTGTGGCATTTGAAATGTCGAGAACCACTGCCCTAGGTAGTGCAGATTAACCATAAATGTCATAGCAATACTAAAAGAGTTTTTATTTTGTGAACATTATAGTGAATAAAACTATGTTCCAGAATTTATATTATTATAATTATCATATTCTATTTTCAGGCTCAATTTTTAGACATTGGTTAAGATTATGATCAGGTAATGATTTAAAATCTCCCCAGCCTTTTCAGTGAAAGTCTAAAACTAATATTTTATTATAAAATATAATAGTCAGGAGAAAATATAATCCATAAAACTAATTATTGAAAGAACTTTGCTGTTCTTTATTTTAGCTTAGCACCACAGTGTATAATAACAATTTCCCCAATAAATATACACTGATTAATGATACAGAGATGGGCTGATCCTATATTTGTACAGAATTTCATATCTATTGTTTCTATGTTTTCTCACTGAGTAGAATCTCAGTGAGATTGCCATTTGGTAGAATATTTTAGATGTCCCTTTCTGTTCCTTCCTTCTGCAGCTGGTACTTCTAATTTTTTATTTTTAATTTTTTTAAAGCTAATCTATGGTATGTACAAAGTGTATCCTATCTTTATATTACTGGCAAAAAAAAAAATCTAATAACGTGCACTAAAAGGCATCAGTGGACCTGCAGATCTGATGAATGGGAAAACAGGGTGTACATTTATCTATTTCAGATCTTATACATTAAATTTCAGACTGAAAGACGCCCCAGGTCTGTGTTGACACAACACAAATTTGTCAATGCTCACCTGGAGCTTCTCTTTGTTTGAAAAGAATTCAGGAAGTTCTTCAGCATGAGTTCTTAAGGAAACATAAAAGGAAGATTAACCGGGAAGAAATAGGAAATAAATAAACCTGTTGACAGATGTACTCTACTTCCCTCGGCCAGCTTCCGGAGCTGGAAATAGGCTTTTTAATGAAGCACTGGGCTCTTATTACTCATTTCTTCTCAGCTATTTTACACCATGGATTGCAGCTTTTCCCCTGGTTGTCATAACAGGAAAAGACATCAGACATTGAATGCTGTCAAGATCCTACCAATGTAACAGTGACTGACCAACTTTCCAGTTCGTTTCCTTATTTGATGAAATAAGGATTTTACTTCTGTTTGCTCGTTTGGGTTTTTGTTGTGGTTATTGTTTAGTTATTGTTGTTTTTTGAAAGACAGTCTCACTTTGTTGCTCAGGCTGGCCTTGAACTCGTTATGTTCTGGCGTCAGTCTCAACAGCGCTATGCTAAGTGGCCTGAGTCACTATGCCTAGTTCCAGATTCTTAACATAGCTAAATGTGTACATATACTTCCCACTTAACAAAGAAAATTTAAATCTAAAAAATACTTATTAAAAAGCATACCAAAAGGTCAAATAATGCTATTGCTAACATGTTTGTGCCACTCATCAGCTTTTCTTTACTCAGAAACAAGAGCAAATAAGACAGCAGCACCCTGCAAGGCACTGGAGCTTTCTACTCAAGCAGAAAGGTGTTCATTCAAACACAATCTTCCAGAAGGAAGCAAGCTCATTGCTGGGACGCTCACACATTCCTGGTTTCCAGTGGAGCTCATACAAAATGTGTGTGCCTTCTTTAAAGCAAGATGTCATGAACAGGGATTTTCTGAGTTAGGTCATAGCTAGTTGCCTGTACTCATATACCCCCAATGAACAGTTCACCATAAAGTTTAACACTGACATCATGTTATAATCTGTTTTTTAAACACTGAAAACTAAGGGATGGTCTAGACTTCTGTGAACTAGTAGCTTTTCATGTGGAAATATTTATACACACACAAATAATCTCAATCTTAAAATTCTGTGAAATATTGTCAAATGGAGTCTGTTATTAGCAACTTGAGGAAATTTTAGTAGTGTTTAAAAATATTTGAACAGACAAGCTAGATGAATTATCTGATTAATTGAAAGCTAGTTTTCGCCTAACTATTCATTGACTAAGATTCTTTCATGGGTATTTGCCCAAGCGTACAATAAATTGCATTTGCATTGGGCTTCTGATTAGTCAGCATGCTTCCCTACTCGGTGATGAGTTAATCTGATCACTTTGGTCATTTGGAAATTAACTTCAAGCATTGCATTATCTAGTCTGCATTTTTTTTTTTATTAAGCATGGACCATCAAAGTTAATTGAAATTTTATCAGCATTTTTCACTACATATATATATATATATATATATATATATATATATATATATATATATATGCATGGTTTTTTTTTTTGTAATTTTGGACATTGAACCCAGAACCTCACACATGCTCAGCATATCCTTTGGGGGTACACCTCCAGCCCCATGTAATTTTTAGCAGTTTTTCTAACAATCTTCAGTATTCTAAACAATGGTTCTAAGGAGCACATATTAAAGGGGAAATGATCCTGATAAAATATTAGATAGCAAAGCAGCCCACAAATTTATATAACACATGAAGCTGTTCTCAAGTTTTTATAGTATTTTAGATTTTATTTTTATGTGTGTGTGTTTGTGAGTGTGTATGTGATTACATTAACGTATGGATGTACACGTGAATTTCTGTGTGTGTGAAGGTGTGTGTGTGTGTTTGTGGTATGTGAGTGTTGTCACTTGAGTGTAGGTAGCCATGGGGCTGGCTGATGTCGATAACTTTGGAAGAGCAGCAGCTGCTCCTAACCTCTGAACTATTTATCTAGCCCACTAAAGGGGTTTATATTCAAAGGAAAGCTCTCATCAAGTCTATATTACAATAGTTGGCATCTACTACTGTTATTATAAGTACTTTCTATTTAATGCTTTCTTGCATTTCCAACATTTTTGCTCTGGAGTGGATATTTATTTCAAATCATAAATATTTTAAAATATAAATAGTCATTATTTGGTATTGGAAAGGTAAATATTGGATACCACAGACATCATGGTAGTCTACCAATCTCTATTCCTTGTTTTTAAAAAATCTCATTATTGTGTTTATTGGAAAACATTACTTGAGAGAGAGAGAGAGAGAGAGAGAGAGAGAGAGGATATGAATGAAAATATAATTAGATCCAGTAGGGTGAAAAGAAGTCAAACAAGAACCACATTCCAACCAGGCAAGAGCCCAGAGAGGACAACAGCATGTGGCCCATAAGAGAAACCAGAGGAAATGTGGGGACACAGGGAGATGCGACCCTGTGGCTCCTAAGGGGGCGGAACCGGATAAGCCTGCTCAGCTTGTGAGGACTTGCCATTTCAAAATGTCGCTGAGATAAGCAAACAAAAGCAGGTGACCTCACCTTCAGCGAAGGAGAAGCATGCTCTGCCTCCTGTTTTCTCAGAGCGCAGCCCTGCTCTTTAGCTCCGGAAGTTTCTGTGCCCACAGCAGATCTGCAGTTGCCACGGGTTGTCCACAGCAGATCTGCAGTTGCCACGGGTTGTCCACAGCAGATCTGCAGTTGCCACGGGTTGTCCACAGCAGATCTGCAGTTGCTACGGGTGGCTGGGCCTTGCTTTTGTTACAAGTGTCCTAAGTCTGATTTTCCCAAGCTCTTTCGTGCTTATTTTTTTTTTTAATTATTAAAAGTATTTATTTATTCACTTTACTTGCCAATATCAGCTTCTCCCCCTTCCAGTACTTCCTCATGCTGATCCTCCGCCATTGCACCCGCTCGGTCTCCTTTGCTTTTACGACTTTTCCAACCAGGTCTAGGTTTTCATGTTCATTTCTTTATTCTCCAACTTAAGTGTCTTTAAGAACTGACCTTTACCTATGAAATGGTTCTTTTATCCCCCATTCATACCCTATCTGCCATTGCTGTAATTCAGGTCTATGATAGCTCTCCACAGACTAGTCTACATCTGCAGGTCTGACTAATTACTCTTCCTAATAAACAGCTTAACGCGAGGGACAATGCTGAGATGAACACTTCCTGTGGGTGACTGAAGCCCAAAATGGATACAGTTAGACCCTCTTTGATATCACCTCAAACGCTAACGGGCCCCGTTTCTTTCCCACTCTGAGACTGACTGATGCAGCAAAATGAGATTAGAACACATTCCTCAAATCTACCAAGCCAGCTTTCTCCTCACAACAAACCATGTCACTTCAGCTCCCATCTGAACTAAAACGCTCTCCAGGATTGACAATAAGTGAACTACGGGCTTCCAAAGGCTGCAGATGATGAGGGAAGCTGTCTTCATGCAGCTGTGGAACCTTGCCTGGAGTAACTGCCCAGGGCACATTTGTCGAATCAATCAGTGTATACATTACAGCTACAGCTTTCCCAGTCTCCTGCAGAACAGCTCTGGAGCCCAGTGAGGAACCAACCCTCTGCCTCTCTAGCTCACCTGTGAGCCTACATTGTTCTTCTAAAGGGCAGGGTAATCTTTGTTTTCCCAGTAGGATCTGGAATATCTGAGCCTGTCTGGAAGTCTGATGCAGAGGCCTCTATAGGGAGGGGCTCAGGCTGTACATAAAGCTATGTATGCCAAGAATCCTGCTGAAAACAGCGATGGCTGGTGATAAACTTTGATATTACTAAGATCTCTCTCTCTCTCTCTCTTTCTCTCTCTCTCTCTCTTTCAAACACACACACACACACAAACACACACACACACACACACACACACACACCACTCCAAAGACAAAAATAAGAGAAATTGGAGAATACCCAGGAAGAAACAGATTAGACATCCTTCTCCATAGATATTTTTAGAGCAGTTTCATGTTGATAAAATAGTTGACCTGGTGATATAGATATTTTCATATAATCAATCCTTTTCCCTGTATATATCTAGCCTTCTCCATCATCAACATCTGCTACCATAGCAGGATATTTACGGGTGCCTACAATCACATACCAACTTCCAAACGCCACAGTTCCCATCAGGATTTATTCTTGCTGCTCATTCTATGTGTTACAAAAGTATGATGACCTTTATCCATCATGATAAGAGGACAGACAAGACTATTTTCATTGCCCCAAGCTCTGCCAATCTGCCTCTCCATCCACATCCCTTTTGTCATTTCGTTTGGTGAGAACCATGTTCTGCCCATCTCAGATTCAGGAGGTTGGAGCTCTGCCTCCTCCGTGTGCTTTCAAGACTTGCTCAGTCACGTGTTGTGATGCACAGACCCAGCCACTTACTGAGTAGTATCTCACATTCCACGGGTTATTCATTCTCAAGCAAGTTTTAATCTTCACAGTTCTTTGGTGATTTAACTCAGGCTGCAGGACTGGCAGTGTCATAGGAAGTAAAGTCCAGAGATCCATGTGAGGAGACTGATAGGAGATGGCTGGGTGAAGCCAGGAACCCCAAGACCATAGTCTTAGTATACCGGTTAGTAAGAAACACATTACTCCATCCCAGAGGAGTATAAAGAACATTGCCTATGGCTTTTAGTCCAAGTACAAGAGATGAGCCTCATTTGAGACTGTATAATAATGAGGCTGGTCCTCACACGTGTAGCTCAATTTCCTATCACCTGTGTACTGATTCTAAACCACGGTAGCTGACAAGTAAGCCTGACCTAGCCCTCAGATGGTGATAGTCTCAGCTCTGAAAGAAACTTACTGTATCTGACTAGAGAAACATAGTTCTCAAAGCACCCTAGAGATATTGTTAGGATATACAAAATGGTGGGCTATGAATGAGATCCAAGAGAAAAAGAATAAGAAAACAAACATCAAGACTGTGAAGCCAGCAGGAATGTACACTCCGCCTAAAGGCGTACTAAGAAATCACAGGGAATATGAATGGACATCGAGTACGGAAGCAGCCACTGAAATGTAAGAGTTTCTAGAAATGAAAGTTACGGAGATGGAGTATGTTTTTAAGAGCAGGTAGACATGCTGGAGAATAGAATGACTCGGAAGTACTGAACTATGAAGCAGGCTTTAGGGTAGAAAGACCCAGAAATATTGAACTATGAGGCAGGCTTGACAAAAGTGGCTCAGAATGTACACAAGGACACAGAATGGAAGCCAGTCAACTTGAGAGCAGGAGAAGGCTTAGAGAGTGACAGGATCTGAAGAGCAGCACCTACTCGCTGGGGACTCTGTTGCACACAGCACCTAATAGGTCAGAGAGAGAGAGAGAGAGACAGTCCAGAAGTTTCTTTAATGTACTGCTGTAAAACTTGGCTACCTATCGTCTGCTCCTAGCAAGAATGTCCTCCAGAACACGGATAAAATAAGGATAATTTTTGAACAAAACAAAATGAAAGAAATAGCCAAGCAAAAAGTGTATTGATAAGAGCAGACTGTGACCAATAAAAACTCTTCAATTTGAGCTTCAAGTTCAGAAGTTAAACTCGGATGGGCAGTAAGAGATTCAAGCAGAAATACCGAGGAAAGAATCTGATTACATATGGGGTGACAGCTCAAAGTGCACAGTCTCTTAAAGAGTTAAAAGAGATACAGAACAAAATCTAAATATCTATAAAGGTAGTATATAAGAGAAGGCAATTTAAATGCTTTTGATTTCCTGCATTGCTTAAGAAAAAGATAATAATCAACTATAACTAGGCAATTAAAATTTCTGATATACCTCCAAAAGAATAGAAGTGGCATACATATTATTCTCTTAGCAAAAATATCGTGTGAGGAAAATAATCCATTCATAAAAAGTAGTATGAGAAAGATAATCCATTCACAAACAGATGGGAAGAAGGAAATAAGAAACACAGAAAAGGAAAAAAAGCACACGAAGCCAATATAAAGAAAATCCAAATAATTTAAATCCAAACATAAGTAGTTATGCTGACTAGACCACACTAAAATGCAAACTCCTGACAGAAAAATATGCCAGCTCAACTAAAGGACACAAGAAACAAACGCAAGCAAGAGGAAAGCCTAAGAAACATATAACCACACAGATGGGAAACAGTATAAGGTAAAGACAAGTCACAGGGTCGTAAGATAAAGCTGGGCTGTAGCTATGTTATCAAAGTTGACTTTCGAACATGAAGTACCACTAGAAATAATATATATCATATATATTACTATATATTCATATGTATAATATATATACATATATTATCGTGTATGTGTGTGTGTGCGTGTGTGTGCGTCTGTGAAGGTACATTGAGCAAAAAGAAATGCAGACATTCTGGACTTAAGCACATCAGAAATCATGATTCCAAAGTGTAGAAAATAAAACCACAGGGGCACAATCTCACAGAGTTGTGCTGTAATGGTAGCTAACAGATACATCAAGCAGAGTTTGAACAGTGTGACTAATAAGTTTGGTCTAAATCACAGTTATTGGATATTATCACCAATGCATGTCAACTATGTATGTTACCTTCAAACAGAAATTGAGCACCTCCTTTTCTTTCTTCCTTCCTTCCTTTCTTTCTTTCTTTCTTTCTTTCTTTCTTTCTTTTCTTTCGACAGAGGCCCTTTACATTGTTTAAATTGGCATCAAACTCAAGATCTTCCCCCTCCCCTCTGCAGTTCTGGGATTAGAGTTGTTTGCCATATAAACCATGATAGGCTGTGAACTAAATGAGCTGTTCTAATCATGATGCCAAACTGACTTCATATGTGTTAGTCACAATATACTTACAAACTTTGAAATGTACAGTTAACATATAATGTTTTACTATATTAACTCTATAATTATTGTTTATTTTAATAAATTTAATATTTACAGCAATTCTAATGGCATGGCATATGTGGATTCCCATTTTACCTATGAGAAAACTGAGGCACAGAGGGTCAAATTATTGTCCCAGGTACATCAAGCCTAAACGAAAGTCCGTGCCCTTAACTCCTGGGTAATACTGAAGAAAACGGTGCACTGCGTAGGAATGGAGCTAACGACAGCCCATGTAAGTACCTTATGAAGAAAAGCATGAGCTCTATGGGCAAACATGAGCAAGATCATCGAGAGATGGAGAGCTTGTGTACAAACCGGAAGCAGCCAATGGCACGAATACATTATTCTTTCCAAGTTATTGAATGGATGCAAAATCTCCTGAATAATGGTTTCTGCTGGCAAGGCTAATTCAGCAAGTTATATGAGTTGGCAGAAGACTCAGGATGGAGACATGCTTGTCAGGAAAAGGTAGATGATGACCCAGATAGCTGCCATGATTTCTAAAGCTACGAAGCAACTTCAGTGACCAGTGACCAGGGACAGATGCCTATGTGCAGAAACATGATTTACAATGGAGTTGTCTTTACACATCAGGCAAAGTGCTGACTTGCAGCCAGAAGTCTTGAAAGCATATGACAAACAGTAAGAATAAATGGCTTTGGCTCCCAAACCCCAACTATAATAACAAGTCAACTCTGTATTCACTAAAGTCTAACATAAAAGGTAAAATTATCTTTAAAGATTGGAATATAGATACCACAGTTTATATATGGGTGGTAAGGATTTCTTAAACTAGATTCATGAACTGTAAAGAATTTTCCAATATAAATGAAGAGCCTCTGCCAGGCAAGATGACACACACCTTTAATCCTGGCACTTTTGGAGGTAGAGGGAGGCAGAGCTCTGTGAGTTCTAGGCCAGCTTGGTCAATATACTGAGTTCCAGGACAATCAGGACTATAGAGAGAGACCCTTACTCAGAAAAACAAAAACCTAAAAACAAACCAAAACAAAAACTGAAACATTCTGTTTATAATAGATACCATAAGAAATATAATTTCATGAATCAGAAAATATTTGTCTTAAAGTGTTGACTACCTAATGAAAGTTACCAAAGTTGTATTATACATGATTTTATTTATATATATATATATATATATATATCATAATGAAATACATTATTTTGTATGGCCAATATATGTTAATAAAAAGCACAACTGTAAAGGAAAAACTAATGAAATCTTTAAATGAAAAAAATCATACAGACAAGAATAAAAGACTTAGTGTGAGATTATAAGGTGAAGGAAGCAGAACTGATCCAATCAACACATAGGAAAATGCCCAGCATCATCTGTTACCAAGGGGCCAAAGATTTCAGATCATGGTGTGAGATGTCACTCAAACCAACCAGGGAACATTAAGTCTAGAGATGACAGCTATCTGCAAGCGCAGTGTGCTGGATCAACCCCATGTTGGTGAGTTAGAACAGCAATGCTGTGATCTATGTCTCTGCTTCATTTTAAAAGCTAGGTACTTTCTAAGAAAATTGGGTAGCTACTCTTTGTACCCTTCCGTGGATTAGTGAGGGCTAACTCTCCATAGCTTACATGGTGTAAAGATGTTTTGCAAAGATCCATAAAGCCAACAAAAGTCCTTAGGAACAAACTTTAAGTTAACCTTAGTGGAGACATCAGGACACTATTTTTAAAAACAAAAGGTGTGGGATGCATTGTAATGTAGAAGGAGTCTTCTGGGCTCCTCCCCTTTCCACTAAGCCTCTGCAAAGTGAACTCAGTGTCTACTCTAGGATAAGAATGTTTTGTGGAAAAGGTTAGGGCAAGCAAGCAAGTTTATAGAGGGGACCACCCACCACACCCCCCAAAACAAAGATGAAAATACAAGGCGTGCACTACACACAAGAAAACTCATTTTCCTGTCTCTCTTCCCCTCTCTGCCACACACAAATGTATACATGAGCACACACATGCAGACAGCACACACAGACACACACACACACACACACACACACACACACACGACCATCTACCAGCCTAAAAGAACAGGCATTTTCAGCTTGGTAAGTCACTGGCATCCAGCACCCCAGGAAATCCCTCTTTCTGAGCTCTCAGGGCTTCAGCACAGACTTTCTGCAAATCACTTCTGTACTAGGCAACAGAACAAAACTGGATGAAAGTCAACACAGCAAAAGTCAATTGGAGTACCAGAAAATGTTTTCTAATGCTGGGTCTATTAGGTCGTGGAGTCATCTCTGCAGGAGGAGGCAAAGGCTATATTCCAGAAGAGACTTCAAACCTTAGTGAAAATTTTGGTTTAAGCCCTAAACGAGGCAAATGTTGGCAGCAAATGAAGGCCGAGGCCTTGGGAACATTACCAGGTTCTAACAATCACTGAAAAGCCATGAAAGAGGAAATCCTCCAGTCCACCGCTGTGTGCTGAAAGTATCGCTTCAAAGAATTGGTTTGCTTTCCAAGAAAAAAAAAATCAATTTAATCTTCAAGAATATGGCTTCCTATAGGGACCAACATGGGGAAGGATGGTTTAGCAGCAAAAAGCAGTGGGTACAGGCCTGTTGTAATTAGAATTCATCTAACTGTTCCAAGGTTCTCAATTAAAGAAACCATTGGAGAATGTTTTGAGCTTCCACTGTGAGTGGAAGTTTAGTTAATGAGCACACAGTAGGTAGACCTGACAGACACGATTTACATTACATTGCAGCTCTGTCCTTCCCAGGTTTTGCCAGAACTGTGTCCTCCTTCCTTGGGTAAGCATAATTCCTTTGCACTTCAGCAAGTGCAGTCCTCTGAGGCTTTCATTTCTTCCCTTCACAAAAGCAGAAGATGGAGCTTGAATGCTTTCCTGTGTATTGAATTAAAGATAGCAGCCGCTCTATTGTTCAGAAGTAAATCCTTTCATTAAAATTAAAAAAAAAAAAAAAAAAGAAAGAAAGAAGAAAGAAAGAAAATGGCTCCTTATCCCCAGATACCTTCCATGTGTGAGGCAAAGAACATTTTGGGATTTTCGAAGTACAGTTCCCTATAACCCCAAGAACCTTCCTGTTTAACAGAACTTTTGCTAAATGCATTTGGACAATTGGTCAGGTTCACACTTTCCCCACGGAAAGCGACAGGAAGCCTTCAGGTGTGAAAACAACCCAGTGGATGTTGCCTCTTTAGCCTCCTGTTCAAGCAGATGAGCCTACAAATAGCTCACTTTTTGCTGGAAATTATCTGGATGGGAACAGAGGAATCTTGGGACAACAGACACACATCCCAGAGGTGAACTGGCGCCAGATGCTGGCAGCTGCAGAGTGACAAACGAGACCATGTCCCTGATCTTGTCTCACTCATCAGTTTTGACATGTGATGTTCTGACTCCCTGAACATTCATCAAAGGAGACAAATCACATTGAATGTCAGCTTTTTTGGAACGACTGTGGTTAGCAGTTGCCTATAGAGGAAAAATGGCTCATAACTAGCTATCATGTAGGGGGGAAAGTTGGCTGCCCACATAAATAACTTTTGCTTATCTTTAACCTATTCATTTAATTTAGCCCACCTCTTTCCATTTCCATTATGTTCATCTCAATTCTGTGTGTATCACAGATAGATTATAAATATGGCTCCTGAAATGTCTGTTTTCTTTGGTTTTTGTCCTTTCAAGTTTGTCTACAAAAAAAGGAGGAGCTATCTTTGGAATACCATCAATTCTTTTCTGACAAGGATTGTCTTCCTACAAATTGAAGTATAAAATCCAAATTTCTCATCCAACACAGAAGGTTTTTCCTTATTTGGCCCATCTTCCTTCCCACTTATTATAACCCAGTCCCCAGTTAGACAGACCCATCTGTAGCTCATCAACCTTGTCCGGTTGGTGCCTGAAACTTTCACATTTGCTCTTGCTTTAGACGTTGTTTAAAATTCTGTGTGGTTCTCGCTGGTAGGCTGGCATTCCCTGGAGTCAGTCACACCATCCTGTACCCACATTGACACTGTGAGCACCTAACGGGTGACAACGTTCCATTTATTTTTTGCTTACAGTATTGAAAAAAAAAGTTTGTCTCCCAACTTAACTGTATCATTGTGGTTTTCATCTAGCTGAAAAGAAAGCAGCATTGTATCACTGGAGACATGGAAGCCATTTTTAAATGTCTAGGTCCAAAGCTGAATTGAGTGTGGTATAAGAAATGAAAAATTCATAAGATGTAAATTTAATACCATTGTATGGGATTCCCATAATCTCAGCTGCTTCTAAGACTGCGACTATGGACTGCAAGTTTAGTCTCTAACTACCCAATGCATGAAGTTATAGCATGAAGGGCTCACATAAGTTCACAGTGATGTTTGTATGCATGAAATTTTCAAAACAGTGAAAGGCTTACACACTACAGCTAATACTGGAGTCTCTTATTCTTAACCACTAGCAATTCATATTTAATAGCAATATCTTATATTCAGGAAAGGCCTTAGCCTCAATATTCCAACATCTTTACCTCTTAAACGTGCTCTAGAATTGCTTCTGTCTTTCAATTCCCACTACTGTGCTACCACTGGAGCTGCTCCCACTGGACTTGACAAAGATGGACTCCTTATGTCACTTTTAAAATACAAGACAGTCATTCAATGGACACCAACTAAACATATGCCTCACAGAGGGAATTATAAAGTGGGGGAAAGTAAACCCAAACGGGAAGGATGTTTGTGCCTTGAGAGTCATACAGATCCTCACCAAGCTCTAAAACCTGAGTATATAAGAAAACTCTATCCTCGAAAAGATTAACAGCCGTGCTTCAAAATAAGAATGGCAACTCTTCATGGACTGGAGACTCAGAGATTCCCGGATGATAAAGTGCAGAGAGGATTGTGTTAAAGTTTGAAGCTCAAACAAGAAAGACAGAGAACTCAGTGGTTTACTCTACAGCAACAATAATCCAAGTACAGGGCTAGCATCTTCCAGCCCCCAGGAGGATGGTGGAAGCATGCACCCTGAGGCTTTCTCCAGTCATGGTGGCTGCCTGTTCACAACACCAAAGGCTACAGGGTAGCTCTCTGCAGCCTGGAGACACATGGGTTAGTGGCCCCAAGACTGAGTTCAGGAAGAGCTGCCCTGTGATTCAAGGGCAGTGTGGTGTTAGGACAGCAGGGTACAGTGGGACAGCAGAACAGAAACCAAGGATAAGGACACAGGAGCCAACTGGAGGAGGTTGATCACCACACTGAATTCTCAAGTCAGTTTCTCAGCAGCTTGAGAAACACGTGGAAAGTGAGAGGGAGATATCCAGGGAAGGGGAGACCAGAGAAGGTGGGAATAAGAGATCTAAATGAGCTTAACCCAAGGGCCCTTTTAAAAGTCCAAGCCACTTGACTACATTTGGGACCTTTAACTCTTTCTGTGTGCAGCTCAAATTTCATGTTTGAAGGGCTTCAGTTCTTATTATCTATACGGTGTGAAGTTTTTTTTTCTTAAAATTCATTTCACCTTTTCCATAAATATTCTGTGAGCCTGGAACTGAATTGCTCTTAACAATGATCAAATGATGGCGTACTGACTGATACACATTCCTTTCTCCTATCCCCCCTTAGCACATACTTAGCAGATCCATAGATACCATGTCAGTGGTTCAAGTACACCTCTAGTTTTTTAGAGCTACATTTTTCAAAGAAGGTATGTCTCTGATCATTTTTTTTAAAAAAATACCATTGAGTCCTTCTAGGGGTAGCTCATCCAGAACTGATTCCCGAGTACTGTACCAAAACAACACCCTGTCCAATATCTGTCAAATGAATGTTCATAAAGTATGTCAAACTTAATATGCCCTAACACTTAACATCCTGGCTTTGCCACACCGTCCTCCCTCTCCATAATCCTAACCTTAGTAGGTGATGTGTTCACCATTCAGTAGCTCAGATTCCTAAAGGGTATCTTAGTTTCATTTCAGTTGCTGTGGCAGTACACCTTAACAAAGGCAGCCTAATGCAGAAAGGGTTATTGGAGTCTTAGTTCTAGGTTATAGTCCATCGCTGTAGGGAAGACAAGACAACACATCAAGAGCAGACATGGATGAACACACAATAGCCCTTAGCTCACCATCTCTCCTTTTATAAATCCACTGCTCAGGGGATGGTTCTACCCACGGTGGCAGGCCAATTAAGCACAATTAAGGCAATCGAGATAAACTCTCATGCCCGCAGGCCAATATAATCTGGATAATTCCTCACTGAGACTCCCTTTCCAGGTTAATTTGCATTGGGTAATATTAAGCTTTATAAAAGGGAAGCAATCTTTTTGATTCCCCTTACACCAATTCTTCAAAATTCTGATTTATTTCAAAAAATTTCCCTACCAATTAACCAAATAACCATTACTTTCATCTGGATTAACAGGACCATTGACTGCTACCTTTTTCTGTACCCTTATCAAACTATTTTTCCAAATAGAAGCCAAATTAATATTTATGATTTTTTAGAGTTATTCATTTTAATGCTTATTTTATGTGTATTCTGCTTGCATGTATGTAAGGGCATCATGGGTGTTAAATTCTCTGGAACTGGAGTTACAGATGGTTGTGAGCCACTGTGTGAGAGATGGGAATTGAACCCAGGTCCTCTTCAAGGGCAGCATGTGTGCTTGACCATGAATTCATCTGTCAAACCCCGAAGTAATATTTGAAAACAGAATATAAGAGAACTGAGAGGTGGACCAGCAAGTTAAGTCATCTTACAGCTCTTTAGGGGAATCTGAGTTTGGGTCCCAGCACCCACATCAAGTTGTTTACAATTGTCTGTAACTCTGGCTTCAAGGGAATCCAAGGGATCCAAGGCCTCTGACCTCCATGGGCCTCTGTGTTGATATGTATACTCTTCCTCTCAAGCATACACATAACTATGAGTAATTAAAAAAAAAAACTTTAAAAAAATTTTAAAAAATCATTAGTTGGGTTATTCCAGCCCTCTCTTAAATGCCAGTCCTATCTTTAAAACATTTAAATGTTTAAATGTTTATTGGACTTTAAATTAAACCTATCAGCTTTGTGAATGGTAAGATCCTGCATCATAGTCTGTGTCTAGTTTTCTGCATTTAACTGGTGTTTTAAAATTTTCAGTGTGTAAGCCTTTCAACCTTGGGTAAGTTTAGGCAATACTTTAATCTCTTTGATGTTGTAGGTGCTTTAGATTTAATTATAGTGACTGTTTCATGTGTATTTCTAAGTTGATCAGGTTGTCCCCCATTGAATATGTACACCCTGTTTGTCAGTCACACTTATGCAGAGTGATTTAAAGGTCAGCTCACATCTACCAGTGCTTCACAGAAAGGCACGTATGTCTATTGTTGGCAATTCTTACCCTGAGACAATGGTGTGGTGCTTTTCTCAGCCTCCAGGGCAGGCTTTTGTGGCCCTGATGTATTTGTTTTAAACAGATTTTCCACACACTCCTTTCTAACATCTATCTTCATTTGAGAGTTTCTTACTTGAAAAATGTTATTTTTTCTCCTTGTGAGTCCAAGAATCGGTGCTAATGGCCTTTCCATTCTCATCTCTAATATGAACTAGATACACAATAAATATTTACTGAGCAGCATGCTCATGTACAGGCTCTGACTGGCACCTAAGTGGTAATGGTTCTCCGACATCAGAGAGCTACACTTTCCTCAACTCTGCTTCCACCAGCTTTCCAGATATTTCTATGTAGATATTTTTCAGGTATCAAACTGTCTACAAACAGACCTGTAGATAGGCTTCTTTCCCAGCATTCCATCTCAGTCACAGGAGAGGCATCTTCCAACCTAGTGTGGAGGCTAGAAACCAGCCAGAGCTATTAAATTATAACATTTGCTTGGAAATATATGTTATATGATACCGTCATAGTGCTTTGTATATTATTTAACCTAAATAAATATTATCAGCATTATCTTCTTGAGGCTCAGGAGTTACATATCACTAAGCTATAGAATACCATTCAAAGCTTTTTGTAGTTGATTAGGAATCTATCCAGATACAGCTTTTTCTCTTGATATAATTCGATATTTATTTTGAGGGGGTGAATTTCTGCAGGTGTGTTGTGAAAAATCAATGACTCAAACATTCATAAAGGATGATAAATGAGGCCTTAATGGAAGGCATTTGTTTTATATGGTTGAAATGTAAGCAAAATAATGTAGGCGTGAGAAAATCTAGAATTTTTTTTTTTTTTTTTTTTTGTAGGACTGATCTATTAGCAGTCAGGTTATTGGCCACATTGAATCACTTTATAAGGGAGCCTATACTGTGTTGCTGCTTTATTCAAACAGTCAAGATTACCAAGCAAAGTCATGGCAAATGACAGTTTTTGCACAATGGAGAGAAATCCCCGAGAGAACATTTCTTTGTATCAGCTTTAGGTAAATATGAAGAACATAGTCTGCCTATGGAGTAGCCAGGCTGTTCTGGTGCTTTTCTCTGTCTTCTTCAGAGATGCAGAGAGTAAGGGGAGCTAATTGTTCAGTGTTGCCACCCAGATGAGGTACTTTATCTCTGTGAGATTGTTTTCCTGGTCTGCACTTCGGTGGCTCTCAACCTTCCTAAGCAGCGCCCCTTTAATACAGTTTCTCCTGTTGTGGTAAACCCCAGTCATAAAATTATTTTTGTTGTTACTTCATGACTGTAAATTTTCTACCATTATCAATCATAATATAAATATCTGTGTTCTCCAATGGCCTTAGATGACCTCTGTGGGAAAGAGTCTTTCGACTCCCAAAGTGTCACAATTCACAGGTTGAGAACCATGCTACATTGGGTTTCATTGCCTGAGATGACTTTCCTTAAAAAAAAAAAAAAAAAAAAAAAAAAGTTAGGAGGAAAAACCCCAAAGCATCTTATCTGAAAAACTTAGACCTTTAAGTGAACACCCTCAGCAGTGGATGCTGCAAACGACTGGTCCTTGGGGTTCCTGGCAGGGGAGAGCAGAAGCTTGAAAACCATTTTGCTTTCTCTGGAGGATGAGCTTTGATTATATTCTCTGCACATTACAAAGCAGGAGACTTAATTTCTTTCTAAAGAATCTAAAGTAAAACACGTAGTGGGCCCTCTATTTAGGGAGTCAATTTTCTTTTGAAATTTTCAGCTCAATTGCCCCTTTATTCTTAAGGCATATTTACAACTTTTGCCAAAAGGATCCACAACTGTGTTTATTTGGCAGATTTCCACAGACAAGTCAAGGGAAGGAAGGGGAAACAATCCTTTAATGATTATGAACTTCCTGGCTTTGAAAAGGCTCAACAGCTGTCGGTAGCTCCTCCGGTTACACACAAATGCTTGGAAGTACCTTTCCACAGTCTGTTTGTGGTTTAGACCTCTCTCAGAAGGTGGGTGGGTAAGAAGTAACCCCAACTGGTAGCATGCATTAGTTTTAGGTTTTTTTATAAGAGGAGAAATACATACCCTTGACAATTACACTCTGAAAGAATATGCACCCAGATGCATGCCAATGGGGAACTGGAAGAAAGACACACCATTGACCTGCCTCTATTATGTTTAGTATTGTGAAAGTGTTTAACAGAGGAAACAAAAAACCAAAAACCTCACCCACATCTGCCATTGACACCATCCAGGTCAGCTTTGTGCTACATGGGCTTCAGAGTCCTTTGTCAAGCAATTCAGATAAATGGCTATCTACTTTTAAATGGATCACCTTTCAACTTTTCAAGAGGTCTACTTGAATTCTCTTCTGTCCAAATTCAATTTAATTGCTATTCTCCTAGAGGCCATATTTACCTTTTTATTTAGTCTCTATTCTTCATGTCTAGGAATCAAGAAGCCTTTTTCATTTGAAAGGCAAGTTCCATTCATCTTATAGTTGTCCCTTTAAAAACACATGCTTTAGTATTCGAGAAGCAGGCTATAATTCGTATAACTACAGAGCTTATGTATAGAGGAAGGGGTTGAGGGGTATAGGAAGGATCTCTCAAAGAAAGAGAAATGGAAATGACACATGGATGTATAGATGGAGGGGAGCAGAATGGGGGGATTAAACAGAGATGGAGGGAAGAAAGGGTGAAAGAGTGAATTCAGGAATGGACCGATAAAACTAAGGATCACTTGAAGGGTCATATGAAACCTACTATAGAAAAACCTTATTAAATCATATGCATAAATGAAAGAAATCTATATAGAACTGCCATATAATGGAAGAGACAAGGTGTGGGGCAGTGGACTATGCCACCAGACAGAAAACTGATAAGGTCAAGTGGATTCAGGAACCTTGGCAATTCTCATAGTTGAGAATGTTAGGCATTTCAATCTACTCCCAACCAGGTTTCTGTCCTGGAACACATGACCACAACACCCCCATTGAGAGGACTGTAACTATCAGTCATGTAGGAACAACACCTGAAGTCCTTCTACATGCAGATGAGGCATCCCTAACATCTCAGACCAAGCCAATAGAAAGCATCTGTTTCTAGATCCCAACCCATCCCCAAATGTATATAAGGTCCTAACCACAAGGAATAAAGTGCATGAGTTATTTCAACAAAGATCATCTGAGAGTGCTCATCTTATTGAGCTGTAACACTCCAGGGATGAGTTTTCTGTCCTGAAGCTTTCCTAGCTGGACTTTGACATGGCCTAACCCTGACTGCAGCCACTTCCTGGGCAGTGGCCTTGCCTCAGAGAGCTGTAACTCTTTGGCTGCTCCAGCCAGGCCAGCCTCATGGAAAGAGGCCTCATGGAAGCACCCTCAAAATCCAGGCTATTTTCAAGACTACTGGTTCTCCTCTACAAACTGATGGTCAGACCTCATTGCTGAAGACAAGACTTACATATCTCAACAAATATGGAAAAGTGGTACCTAACTAGGACCTTTACCCCTACTGACTAGTGTTAATGGTATTGGAAGGTACTATCTGCATGCTACCAGAGGAGATAAATAAACATTAACCTAGTTAGAAAACCTTCAGTCAACAATGGTAATGTGTCTGCAAGGTCCTCTGGCACAGTAGTGGCACAACTGTTGTGAGAGTATCCAATCACTATCTGATAGGATTTAAGGTCTATTCCACAAGATGGAACCCATGTCAGACACTGTTTGGGTGGCTGTGCTGGTTTGAATATGCTTGGTCCAGGGAGTAGCACTATTAGGAGGTGTGACTTTGTTGGAGTAGGCAGGGCCTTTGGAGGAAATATGTCACTGTGGGGGTGGGCTTTGAAAGCTCCACCCATTGTGGAAGAGTCACTCTTTTCCTGTCTGTCTTTGGATGAAGATGTAGAGCTCTTAGCTCCTCTAGCCCCATGTTTGCCTGGATGCTACCATGCTCCCACCTTAATGATAATGGACTGAACCTCTGAACCTGTAAGCCAGGCCCAGTTAAATTTTGTTCTTTATAAGAGTTGCTTTGGTCATGGTGTCTGTTCACAGCAGTAAAACCCTAAGATAGTGGTCAAGAACCTGAGACTACAATAGCCATGGGCCTAGGGGAAAGCCACATACCATTATTCTACTAAAGGAACAAAGGAATAAAATGACACCTAATGACATTCTGCAATATGCTTAGATCAGTGTCCTGCTCAGCCATCATCAGAAAAGCTTCTTCCTTCAGTAAATGGGAACAGACCCGCAACTGAACAAATGTGCTGAGAATCAGAGACCTTGGATTTTGCCTTTAAAATTTTGTCTTTGAAAAATGTGGTCTTCTGAGATAGAGAGATGGCTCAGCCATTAAAGGTTAGAATAACAACCAAAAATGTACAAAATTGATCTTCTCACACAGGGGAGAGGAAGAATCAATGGCTTCTGGAAAACAAATAGAAATATGGGAAGTGAATATCCATGGGAATAGGGCTGGGCAAAATGATACGAAGCAAAGAGAATTGCAGGAGAATTCTCAGCAGCCTCAGATGATGGCATGAAATAGAGACAAAGCAGGAAGACAGGAGGAGGCTGCCACCTCACAGGAAGCATGTGGGCCGTCTGCAAAGATGCTCCAGACAGAACTAAGATGCCTTCCCAACAATGAAGTGAAAGGAAGAAATCAGAGCTATAGTCAACTCTTTGGCGTGGGCTACTTTACCTAGAAATATTTATTATTATTATCATCATCATCATCATCATCATCATCATCATCATCATCATCAGAGATCTTGAAGTACCCAAGTACCCAGGGAGTCTAGCAAACTTATAAATGCTGGTACCAAGTTACAGAGCTATGCCTTTGAAGGAATCACTAAATAACACCAGGTAGGTGGGTAGATTGCGGAAGCAAAAGCGCTTAATCTGGCAGCAACCCTTAGTTTCGCTTGAAATGCTTTCATATTTTGAAAATGAGAGCCCATTGTTATTCATCATGGGATTTTAATCAGCCATGCATTGTAGACTCAAATTTTCATATACAGCTAATTTGGAAGTAGGTACAAGAAAACATTATCTATAATGTTAATCCCACTCGCTACACAGATAGGAGTATTAGTTTCATAAAGTTAATATTTAATTCAAGAATCATTAAAATTTAATTTTAACATTTCAGTTGACACAGATTTTACACATTTTGGAGTACCATGTATAGTTTCAATTATATGTACATACTATGTAATACTCAAATAAGGGTAATCATATTTATTTTCTCTGGCATTTCACTTCTTGAGATGAAAAAAATATAAAATAGTTTCTTCTAGGTTCTTGAACTCCACCACACATGGCACTTATAATTCCCCCAATGTGCAACAGACCACCAGTTCCCTCCACAGCTCATTTCCTTCCGCCAACATTTTCCCATCATTCTCTTAAAGGTTATTGAATAAAAATTGCATGATAAAAGGGAAAGAAAGCAGTGACTATTAATGAGACTGCTCTCACATGTTGCTTGTGAGAATAGGACCCAATATATTTTGAAAATGCCATATATATGTGTGTGTGTATGTATATATATATATATGTGTGTGTGTATATATATATATATAGAGAGAGAGAAGACAATTCTGAAACATAGACAAAGGTTTATGCATTAAGTAGGAATGAGATAAATACCCAGCACAATAGTAACCATAGTAACAAGAAGGTCATGCACACAGAAGAGGGACGTAGTATGCTATATCACACATAGGACAGCATGTCACACATAGGATTGTAGTCACACATAGGACGGTTATCACGCATAGTATGCTATGTCACACATAGGATGGTATGTCACGAGTAGGATGCTACATCTGTCTCAGGTGGCCCAAGTGCAGATGATAGGACTAACAGTTTGTATTTAAGGCCTCTACTGGACACAAGGTTGTTAGTATAATCCTTAGCTAATGGCATACTTTTTGTTTGTATAGAATGCATTATACGTGCTACCAGTGAACACTGCTAACCAAACACAGACCAGGGCCTTAATTAGCAGCTTACATTCTCCAGTCAGAAGGTGAGGAACTATAGTTCCCAGGCAAGTCACTTTGCCTTGAGGATTTCAATATTCATTTTATGTACTATGGTAGGAAAAAAAGAATCCAAACTAAATTTGTTTTCGATATTTTTTTTAGTTAAATATCCAAGTGTTATATATAGATAGACATTGTTTTATAATCTTTCAAGACTATACCAGCTATTTGAAATTAGCAAATGTATATGAATTATGTATATCTGAACCTACAGCTAAAATTAGATACACTGTGGGGAGAAATGGAGTTTACTCCCAGTTGATGCAGTACAGTACTGAACACAGAGTGTGCATTCCTGTGAGTGGTATGCTTATCCTATAAAAACTCATACTGTATAAACTGGTATGCTAGTAATGTTAAGATCCTGTAAAAATTGAGATGATTTGACCATGCATCTGTCTCATGTTGCTATGGCAGCTGCCTTTGACTACTGAGAATCAGGAGCTGACAAATGAATTCATAGTCAACCCTGGGTGTCCCTGAGAAGCTCCCATGTGGGACATGGCAATTCATGACCTTACTCCCAAGGTCCATTTAAGAAATGGAGTTAGCACCATGCCCATACCACTTGTTACTTCCCTTTTATAGATCAAATGGCATCTCAAAGGAAAACTGGAATCCCAGTACATTTGCTTCACATATTAGGGAAGGCAGTTTTCATTTTTCCATTGTTGTGGAGCATTTAAGAAGTCAGTGGGTGGAAAAAAGTGATATGCAAATATTCACCTTAAACACAACCTTTCACTGATACCTTTAACGAAGGCAAGGCAATCCTGTGTATGTGAATGTGAGTGTCTTCAAACACAAAGAGCATGTTGGCACTTAGATATCATTTGTATGGAATCTTCACTTTATAGCTAGACTCTTGATATAATGCATGTGTCCATGGTTACCTTGTTGAATAACTAACTTGGAAGGCTCAATTTGCTTTCGCTGTTTGCTTTCCAAATAAGGCTGGGGCGCTGTTAAAATCAGTGAGGTGAAACGCAGATTTGCTTCATGTTTGTTTTATAAAATAATATAACCCAATCAACAGCAATACTAATCTCATTTTATTCCGCAAGAAAGCTCAAAGAATTACAATAACTTTGATGACTTCTCAACTTGCAGCTTCATTTTATAATCACAGTTGAAGGAAGACTTCTTGTTCCTAGTGGGCTCTCACAATTGAGGAAAATGATTCAATTTAATAAACATGGGTGTTAAAATTACAAAGCACTGACTTGCTTCTGCCTGAAATATTAAGATTGCATTACATGTGATTCTAAACTGTCAGCTATAATTAACATTTGACAGATATGAAAATTAAAGCAGCTTTACAAGGTATTGGTCAACTAGGATATGTCTGAATGTAAAAGACAGCCACATTCCAAGACAGTGCAGGAGAAACCAGGGCATGTGGTCCTAGTGACACTGGACCCTGTCATTTCCTACCTGTATGAACTAGAACATCGATTTAACACACTTTACCAGCTTAAAGGTGTCTTATGAAACTACCTTTCTTGTGAAGATGGTGACAACCATTCTTCAGTTACTGTCTTGCAAAAGCCCACACTTAATTATGCTTACTTAGATTGTCAAATTAGCTGACGTATGGTGTGGAGAACAAAGCCTTTCACCTTGTATTTCAAATGGCTACTCTCAGTCCTATTGTATTTCATATTGTTACTTCTCCTCCCCTAGACTCAGCACTATTTGATGGATTCTTCCCAGTACTCACCTAGTGGCCCAAGACCTTCTGCAACTCCAGTTTCAGGGCATCAGACAGCTCTTCTGATCTCTGAGGGTTCCTGTACGCATGTGGTGTGCATATAATACACTCAGGCACACATGTACATAGCATAAAGTAAAATAAATAATATTGAATAAAACCACCAGAACTTATCTCAAGATGAGATTATTCAAGAAGAATACAACCATGTGGTGTATGCCTGTAATTGTAGAACTGAAAGGGCTGGTGCAGGAGAATTAGGAATTTGAGGCCA
This sequence comes from Rhynchomys soricoides, assembly GCA_019843965.1. NCBI lineage: Eukaryota > Metazoa > Chordata > Mammalia > Rodentia > Muridae > Rhynchomys > Rhynchomys soricoides. Next base: position 9,283,662 of record JADRCH010000028.1, on the reverse strand, counting down.
ATGGTAGCTAGTTAGATTGAGACACAGTCTCATAAAACAACAGCCAAAAAAAAAAAATTATATATCTATATGGCTAGAACTCAGGGCAGAAAATAAAGAGCATAAGCTGATTACAGAATGAGGTAACAAAGCTCTGGTGGGAAAGATGGACTTCTAATTGAGAAGGACATTGTGGAGTGCCCCTGAAGGATTGATGGTTGGAGCCATCTTGAGTCAATAGTAGAGACCAACAGAAGGGGAATCCAGAGATGAGGAATCCCAGGAGCAAAGACATGAAGTATGGAAAGCCCACACCTTTCTTTGAGTACTGTTGAACTGAGGAATCTTGTGTTCCTCACACCTAGAGAGATAGGATCATGAGAGTGTTCATAGACTGTTCAGTGCTAGGCAAATTTAAAACAAATTTGGGTATTTGGTCAAGATGGTGAATAGCCAACAATCCAGCAGAAGTACCCAGAAAAGTCACTGGCCTTTAAGATTTCAGCAGACATAATTAAGAAAATGGCAGGCATGGGAGACCATTAATAGGTACCCGTATGAGCCAACTTCACATGGGCATACTGCCCATGTGAAGGCAGTATGATACACTGCCTTTCATGTTCAAGTCATAAAAACATTTCATACTTCATCTAGATCACAGTTCAAATCAAAACCATTTTCATAGCCTGACTCTTACTAAGGGTACTTCTCTGAAAGGTTGATTTTTTTTCTCTGTCTGTGTCTTCAGTGGTTTAAAATTTTTTTGGATATTTCTTGCATGTCTATGAAAGATGACTGACAGGTAGAAAGAAGGAGGCTGGTGAGCTACACCCCAGTGAGCTAACAGTTAAGAGTATTGACCTTTTTGTGTTTTTATCCTACTTTCCCTGTGCTCTACAATCTACTGGAACGCACAGATAGTCCTCATTATGGACTCTCAATCTATGATGCTTCAGATCAAAACTGGCTCCTTTCAGCACTGGGTCATCATCAGCTCCCGCACATGCATGCATTAGCCCACTGTTTGGTTTGCTTTTTCACTCATGTTGAATAAGCCTTCATGTAGAAGTTATGAGGGAGGCGCAGTAGTAGGTTAAAGTTCATGTCAAATTTGGGCTGGAGAGATGGCTCAGGGGTGTGAAGACCCGAGTTTGGATCCCCAGAACCCTCATAAATGTCAGATAAGCATGGTTGTCCACCTATAATTCCAAAACATGGAAGGTAGAGACAGGGGACCACTGGCTCAAGCTGACTAGCCAGTCTAGCTGCTTTATGAGCTCTGAGTTCAACTGAGAGACCTTGCCTCAAATGATAACGTAGAGAGAAAGCCACGACTCCCAGTAACAATTTCATGCTTCTACATGCATGAACACACACTCTCACACACACAGAACCCCCCACGAGTGACCAGATGTCTACAATTTACACACATGGGGGGGGGGAAACTTTGAAATTCATACCAAGTATAAGTTTTATAACTTTGCATAATGATCATTAATATAGAAAAGAGCTATATTTTTCATTTTAACTTTTTCTCCCCTCCATTTTGTCCACTCCTTAGAAATACAGAAACAGAGCTGATATTAGTATGAAAACAAATGACTCAAAGAACACATGCTGGAAGGGGAGGGGGACATTCTTGCCATTGCACGGTGGCCCTGCTTCTCTTAAATCTCTCTTACAGACAGAAGAGGGGAAAGGGTCTCGATCTCTCAGAAGCTGCTCCATGTAGACAGCTCTGGGCCTTCAGAATCCTCATTGATTTCATCATGAAATGTTGAACCAAGGCCCCACTCTGAGACAGGCGCCATGATGGGATAGATAAACAGAATAGAGAGAGTTTCTGCTTTCACTTAGAAAAACACTCAGTGCTCTACACAGTAAACTAGAGAACGTCTCCGAGGCAACCTTGTAAATTATGAAGCTGTTCAGAAGTACGACTGGTATCTAATAAATTGTACTCCTGTTTTGTGTGCACGTATATGTGTGTATGTGTGTGTCACTGTGTGTGCGTGTCCGTGTGTGTTTGCAAGGATTCTGCATACCTCATAAATATGACAAACTTAAGTTCTCACAAATGCTCTGCATCTATCTAGCACTAAGAATCACATTTTGCACAACGACACCAAGTGCAAAGGTTTCCTTTTGCTTTGTCTAAGTCTTGTCAAGGGGAAGCTAATTAATATGCTAAATGCTTATTCTTATTTTTATACACTGGCCAAGGTGTTTCATCTCTCATTATCATGTACATAGACATTTGGTATTTTCTTTCCACTTTCAATCTCAGTTCAAATAAATTTTAAAATCCCTCTTGGTTCCATTTTATGGCATTCACGGGGCGAGCACTTAGCTCAGGCTTATGTACATGTTATTTCTTGATCTTAGGGGAAAGTATAAGTGGTTTTGATTAGCACAGCTAAATTATAAACACCCAAAAGTCCAAAACCATGGATTGATTTTTTTTTCCTTGTGTTGCAATAAGATGTGTAGTATTACTAGAATTTTACGTGTTTCTGACTCTCCCACCAGCCCTGACTTTTGAGATTTAATGACAGACCCCACAAAACCAAAACCCGATGAAAGAACAATGAAAAGCCCCTTCCTCCCTGCAGCAGGCGGAGGCAAACACATCTTTGTTAGAAGTGAGATGGAGAATGCTATATTTCTTGGGGGCTATCCTGTAAATTATTTCTGGTGGAGGCTGGATTTGAGACTTGCTTCTGACTTGCTAAGGGCTATTTATGATTTATTTCAACCTTGGCTTGCTCTAGGGGAAAAATGAACAGAAAAATAAAGAACAGAAGCTTAGTCCTCTGTGGTACTCTGTCAGGAAGCCTCTAAACTCTTAAAATAGGTACACTGTTTAAATTCATCCCCTCAAAAATAAAATTAAAATCATGTATATTTTTTAATTAGAGGACAAGTGCCATGAGTTTTTGTTTGTTTGTTACGTGCACACCACACACACACACACACACACACACACACACACACACAGAACGAATTTCAAGGTCTGAGTCTTTCGCTGTAGACTTGTCCTCTGAGGTCATGGTGAGGTGTGGATGTCATTAACACTTTATAGCGATCCCTAACACACTAGGCTCACCATAATGATGAAACCCAGTCTATAACATCTTCAAGAAACCATTCACTATCCATCTAGCTCTAAGGGAAGCTGTGAGCCTATCAATTTTAAAGATCTGCATGTTTAAAATAGCCCATATGTGTGTTCATAAAATAGATGAGTTCTGTTCTCTTGGGCCAATAAATCATGTGCTAAAATCTCTACATATGTACTTATTAGATACATAATCATCTCTGGTTCCGAGTCAGTCATAAGTTGGTCTGTAAAAACATGTCTAAAGACTGGCATGCTCTGCATTGGAGCCAGCACAGAATGCAATCCTTAGAACTTTAGGGAGTGCATCTATTATGACCGTTCCAAGGGAGGCCAGCAGCTATGTCTCAGTAGGTTTTATCCTATCCTGTTTTTTTTTTTTAAAAAAAAAATCAGGGAAAAAAAAATACTATACTGCAAATTGCTTGACAGCTTTGAGGTATGGCATGGGTACACAGATACATAGACAGAGCCTCAGTGTGGCTGAGACATTATCCTCACAAACTGTGCCCCACCCCAGCTCCAGTTAACCTTATGTAAGCCACCTCTCTCTTTCAACTGGCTTCCTTGCTGAATGCTTTGCCTCTCCCCTGCCACACCCATCACACAGCCAGAATGTTCTTGCATGGAGTATCACAAGGTCCTGCTCTGTCTGCTCCAGCACCTTCATCTCAGAGGCAAGGAATAAGGCCACTCCAGACAGCATTTTCTCACTTTGCTTCACCTCCTCCCACCCAAGCCTTCAGCAGGAGCGACTGCCTCCCTTTTTACTCTTTATTGAGCTCCCTGCCACAAGCCTTACGGTGGTTTGACTGAAAAACGTTTCCTATAGTGTTGGTTTGGGCATTTCAATGCCTGGTCTCCAGTGGGTGCCACTGTTTAGGGGGGCTTAGGATGTGTGGCCTTGCTGGAGGAAGTGTGTCACTGGGGTTGGGTTTTGAGAGTTTAAGCATTTGCCATTCCCATTTCTCTGTCTGTCTCTCCTGTTGAAAGTTTAGGGAGTGAAGTCTCAGTCTCTGGCCCAGCCTCCATGCCTCCACTCTACCCTCATGGGCAATGGTTCCTCTGTAATCTCAAGCTTGGTCGTGGTATTTTATCACAGCCATATAAAAGTAGCTAAACGAGTCTGCTTGGGCCTTTGATTTGCATTTCCCTTTCTGTAAAATATTTTTCCACGTGGCTCTATCTTTCCTATTCTCTGGGTATCACATGAGAGAGGAGGTCCTGATGACCATGTATAATGTAGGAACAACCTATCCCAATCTCATGAGTCTCCCTCCTCAGAGACTCACTTCTGCTGTTCTTCACTTGCTCCTCTCAGTCTTCACTAGAATGCATGTGTTCACGTGTTATGTTCATTGTCCAGCTTTCTGCCTTAGAAATTAAGCCGAGACAGAAGGGCAGGCACATCCACCAAGTTCATGCTTAGCTGCGTTGAGTTCCTTAGTACAAATTAGTATGTGTTTGAGTGCATATTTGTGTGTGTGTGTGCATGTTTGTGTGTGTATTTGGGTGTGTCTGTGTTTTCTGTCTCTCTCTCTCTCTCTCTCTCTCTCTCTCTCTCTCTCTCTCTCTCTCTCTCTGTGTGTGTGTGTGTGGTCTCTCCCTGCTTCTTTGACTGCCAGAGTGATGTGCATGCCTGTTAAGAAAGAGAATGACCAACACTCTCATTCTGAGCTGGAGCCCTTTCTCTGACCACTGAATCTGTCTTCTGTAAAGGGGCAAATGCAGCTCATTTCTGCAGTTAATACCCATCTCAGTCTCAGATGTATAGGGTGTATGAATCTATATAGATGAGTATATATATACATGCACATATATATATGTACACACATACATATATACACACATATGAATGTATATACATGCATATATATGTATGTGTGTATCATTATCATATATAGATGTGTATATGATAATGAAACCTTAGAGAAAGTTAGCTCATCTCAGCTGGTAACAGAAACATAGCACATGTCAGCTTTCATGCTGACATGCAAACATGAACATGCAAAACATGAAGACAGGGTTAGCATGTGTTGATCTGCCCCCTCCCCCTTGAAAGCTGTGTGTCAGACAGGCTCTGGTAATGGCCGTATGTGAAGTAGATTTTGGGCCAGGAGGCTGCTGTGTGCCACTCCTGTGTGTTACCATAGCAAACTTAAGAGTTCTGGGTAGAACACTTATTTTTCTGCTGAGTTAGGTAACTTATCCTTCACGGATTTGCCTGTGTCTCCACTTGTCTTTTAACTGTGCATGATGCTCTCCTGTGTATGCACTTTCAGGGCGGAAGACTGTCAAGGCAGATGTTTCACTTCCTTATTTAAGTTTCATAAGAACACTCTTTACTTCAATCATTCAGAAAGGTATCTTTGGCAACAAAAGTCACAGCTGACAGCAAATTGATGACGATGATGGTGTGATTGGTTGAGATTACAAGACTATGGAGAGCTCTTCTGAACATTTAGCAATGATTTTGTCTTGATATTGGCATCTACTGAGGTTAGAAACTGACCAAAATGGGGGTATAGTCCAGCCCCAGTGAGCCCTATAGAATTGGAAGGATATGTCTTTATTATGGAATGTCAATGACATACTAATAATTTGAAAGACTCTTTGCTGGTAACTTGCTTAGCTTCCTCCCCAACCCATCCAAAATATGGTCTTATTTTAATAAAGCTATAAGACATATACTAAATGAAAATCTGAAATCATGTAGGAATTCCAACTCCTAAACCCCTATACATTAACTGAAAACAGTTTTACTAAATCAGGTGATGTGATGCTGTCATTTCTCTTTGTAACCAGGCAAAATGTATTGAGTGCCTTAGTGTATGCTTATATGTGAACAAGTTTCTAAAATTGTTCTTAAGGGAGAAGAGGAGATAAAAATTCAACACAAACAACAATGACAAAACTCAGATATTAGGTGTCCCTGTACATCTTCTGAACCCCAGGTGCAGAGAAATAATGACTTCCACAACCATCAGTGATGACTTTTGCGGAGGGAAGATTTCAAATAAACGTCTGTTTGCTTTAGGTGAGCTTCACTGAGTTGGCCTTATTTGATTTCAGAGCCTCCTAAGGGCGAAGACTGCAGGATTTCCTGCTTGTAAAATGGAAAGAACACTTTGCTGAACTAGTATGACATCATCTGAGGCATTAAAGGGCAGAAAATCGCTGGTGCTCTGCCTGCTTGCCAGAGTCTTCTCCTCCTCAATCTACTGCCTTTCCAAATGTCAAAGCACACCAAATCCAAGATTTATAGACTGCAGAAGTGAAAAAATATTAGGATAAGCCCTCTACGTTTTGTGAAATGTTTTAAGTGATCATTAGATGGGCTTTGTGAAGTGTTACAGGCTGCACATGGATCGCTAATACACGATGTGAAGACAAGGCAGGTTAACAACTGTGGAACAGAGTCTTTCTCTATCTCTAACACAGTCAGGAAATGGCTCCTTCTAGATCACAGCTGAATCACAATACAGAGAAAACAGGGTTGTGAAAGAGAATATAGTTAAATTAATTTTACCAATTTATACCAGGTTACACAAGGAAAATAATAACTTCCTTTTTAAGCCCTAGAAACTCACTTATATTAAAAAAAGCAAGTGTAGCTGCTATGAAATATATATATATATATATATATATATATATATATATATATACACACATACATACACACATTATCTCAAAGTTGTAAACAAATTGTTTTCGACCTGATGCTGCACAAATTTTTGGCAACTCGTAAATTATGATGGACAAATAATCAATGCCAAACTACTCAAAAGACCTTATCAGGGTATAACAGACATGCTATTTTGGAGAGTAAATGCATTTCTTTGTTAGGCAAACCCCCTCAACCAAAACTTCATGAAGACATGTGAAAGGAAATGGTCTTGCCTCATATTCAAAGTCTTCCGCTCTGTCTGCATCAGCGGGCAAGCTGGAGATGTACTCGTGGTCTTCATAAAACCCATGCTCCGTCGGATGAAGGGAATGGCAGCTGTGGGGGAGTACAGCAACAGGTGACAATGGATCACAAGGAACGCTCCCATGATTAAAGTGGAGTTTAGAATTTCACCTCACCCCTTTCTGCTTTGGAGTAAGTCTGTTAGTTAAGGCATCCTGCCTTCAACAGAAGCACTTGCTTTTCTTTCTCTTCATGGGTGAAGCCCTTCAATGCTCTGAAGGCTAAGGGGAAGGCTCTCACTTCTACTTCCATTTTGTGATGAGAGCAGTGAGAATTTCCTTGTGGTCCATGATGCTTCCCAGACAGGCTCTGGCCTGCTTCCATTCCACTGAGTGTGTCAACACCTGTGTATTTTATTTAGGGTTGCAACCTACTCAGAGAGGTGCACTATGGTGCAAGACCACAGATCCAAACTGTCTGCACATGCACATTTTCAGAAGCTTGTATTTTTGAGACTATAAAATATCCACATATCACTGGCTGTTTCCCCAGACTCTATCCCACCATTCTCTCTTATAACCCACCCTCTCCTCTGTAAAGGGCATACACATAAATAGTTAAAGGCATTCTTGGTGATAGCCCTCTGGGAAGAAGTCAGTTCTTGACTGCATCTTTTTATTACTGCTATGGCTGCTGGTCTGCTAAAGTTAAGCAATACGAGCCCAAATACCGAAAGCAGTATGATGTAGCATCCTGGGTAATTGTCTACCAGATAGGTACATCCCTCTTTCTGTGCAAACAATTAAGGAGAAGGTGACAACTCTCTGTCTGGGCATTGATGATAATGGACTGAACCTCTGAACCTGTAAGCCAGCTTCAATTAAATGTTGTCCTTATAAGAGTTGCCTTGGTCATGGTGTCTGTTCACAACAGTAAAACCCTAACTAAGACAGGTCTCAAGAGGCACTTTCAGAATCTTCCTTGCACATTAGAATTGCCTTAGGGAGTGTTTGAGAAATTGTTCTTGCTTGAGTCCACTCTAAAATGTCTTAATTAATTGGCTAGAGGCCCAACTGAGGTGCTTCTAGTGTCTCTTGGGGTTCCCAGGCGAGTCCATTGTATACCTGTGACTCTCTGAAACAGCCTATGGAAGTAACTAATAGTCCAAGACTGGCACGATAACATGGGTGTCCTACAAATAGAGACTGGAGTAGAAAAAGAGGTGAGAATGCAAGCTAAGGATCTGTTGCTTTTGTGAAGCAAACTCTACCCAATGTGGGAAAATTATTTAACACAGAGAACAAACTGTGTGGGGCCAAAATCAGACAGGTGTCATTATTTAAATAAAATACTCTGCCTTTACATTTTGTAAAATCGGGAGGAAAACTCCTTTAATTGCTGCTTATTTCAGAGTGCTGTGTTTACTCTGAAAGCCAGGACCCTTTGTCTGCATCTCACTATAGCTGGTAATTGGTTTCTTTGGAGAATTGTAGTTGAATTAAATCAATTTCCTAGTTTCTTTTGTAAAGATAGAAAGAGAGAGAGGGAGAGAGAGAGAGAGAGAGAGAGAGAGAGAGAGAGAGAGAGAGAGGTAACTCACATGGGAGAACATGGTGCCAGCAAGTCACCTTCCCCTGAGCCTTAATGAGGCTTTTTGGCAGCTTTGGTGAGAGATGTTATTTCCCTGACTAGTATTCTGAGTCTTGAAGGGTAAAGGGAGGAAGGGTAGCGGAACAGAGCCAGGATATTTGCTGTACCTTGGAAAGTCTGATTCCAGAGTTCAACTAACTGTATAGCCAGGAAGGTATCAACAAGAACAGCTGAGAACTAATTGAAAGCACACTGGGTGCGGAAATATTTCCAAACAGAGCTGAGAGCATGTCCCTGAAACTGCCAACTTCTGGGCTGTCTGGCTCTTTCTAATGCCTTCTTTCAAAAGTGAAAGACAAACAAAAGGGCTTTAGGAGAAAGGAGAGAGACATACCTGTCTGAAAGCAAAAATGGACAGGTGTCTGGCACTGGAGGGGTGAGTGGTCGAAGCTTCGCCAGGGCCATGATGTGTTCAAAAGTGATGTCCGTCTGTGTGCTGGCATTCGTGAGCTGTACTTCCGGGGCCATACTGTATGTTGGTCGGCTGAGGGGAGTCCGCCTTAACACCTGTACCACTATGGGCTCCTTGGCAGTTCGAAAAGCTTCCACTGCCTCTTCATGGGTGGCCTTTGAGAGATCCTTGCCATTGACCTATGAAGATACCAGGGTAGTGCATGTGTCAGAGTGAAAAACAGAAAGGTGGCAGGACAGACTGACCAGCTCTCATATAAATTGTTTATATGAATATTTAATAAGTCATTACATTTGTTGAACTGTCTGCCAACATAAGGAAGCAACAACTTAGGAAAATAAATTTTTACATCGTTATGAAGCATCTGGAATTGATCAACAAAACACCATCAGAATTATTAATAAAGTTTTAATCGTTTGACACTGCATTAGAAAATGTTGCCCCAAATCTTCAAGTAGGTAGAAATATTGCATATGTATGCACACAACACTTAAAGAATTATCAGTTCAGTCTTTTGTGATATTTTTAGTACTTAACTAAAAATCCAAAATTTACTTTTTCAGGATTGTCCAATTTCTTTACATTCATCTTTATTTAAGACCATATTATTGAATGCATGCATCATATAAAACCATCATATTTCAGCATGATAAATAGCCAGTAGTATCAGCATCACCAACAAGAATGTTAACATGCAGAGCCACTGGATCTACCTCGGACCTGCTGAGTCAGAACTAGGATTTTTATAAAATTCCATATGACTCATCCATGTTTGGAATGAATACTAATCTAAATCCCCTTGAAAGAGGACCCTTCTGAATCCTTACCCATTTTAGTATCTAAGTCTTTAAGGTAGCTTCAGACATAGAACATGGGTGAATTGTCTTCCCTTTTTCATTATAAACCCCCATCAGTGACAGAACCATCTGCATTTACAAAGGGGAAAGTCATTCTTTTGTCTAAGGACCAGCAATGTCCCCCAGTGTTTGTAGTACCCAAACTTTTGTCTAACTCTTTTTAAAACTGCTTTCAAATGGGTGTCAAAGTATTGCCCTCAAATATGTCCTGATAACATACTCGATAAGTGGAGGTTTTTTCAATAAATATCTTGAGTGCAGAATTATCCAAAATTAATTAATCTTGGCTCTTGCAGATATGAAGTTGCAAAATACTGTCCCAAATGCCCTGGAAATGGTGTCATCTCTAGACATCTAGCTAAGCCTCTAGCCTGTTGGTGAAACAGTGATAATTACCATGAGTTGGCAAACTCTTAACGAGCCCTGAGTGCCCAATAAGGAGAGGAAGTCACATTGGCTGTGGAATAATTGTTGACACTCATATGAGCACATTCCCTCTCTCCAAGTAGACAAAGAAAGTGCATGTGCTCAGAACACGTACAGGGCAAAGGGTAAATGATTCGATGCCAGATGAAAGTGTCATGGCATCCAGAGAGAAGCTTAATGACCTATTTTCTCAATGGACCCTGAAAGAGTTAATGTGCCCTCAAAAATGAGCAATTAAGTTTCCACACCAGCACAATGCATCCCCAGTTCAGTTGCTGGATCACTAGGGAGACTTTCAGATGGAGGTCTGGGTGGTCCTTAGCGGTACTCACACATTTACCAACCTGCTCATTCACATTCTGTTTCTTGTCTCTGTGGACCAAACTTGGTCTTAATATTTATTTTGCTGACACAATCTTGGGGGTATTTAACTTGGGCATATAGGATAGGTGGACACAGTGATTCATTCCTTGAGCTTGTTCTGGATGACTGTGCTGCAGGGTTAATGCCATCACTATCTCCCTAAGGAGGGAGAGTTAAAGAATCATAAACAGAGGCTGGAATGGAAGAGTACAGTCCCAGCTGTGTGATGAACATTGTCATCCTCCCTGTGTCTTGGTGTGGTCAGTATTAATGTGTTTCAGATTCTGGAGATGAGCAAACATCAGTGAGAAGCTTCAAGGGTCTGAATAGACATGAGAACTGCCTAATCATTTCCATCCTTTATCCTTCAGTTTAATGAAGTCTCTCTTGACATGTCCCACACTGTTTCCTTCTGAAAGAACTTCCAGTGTATTACTACCTATTTACCTTCTCCTGGAACCATGTTGCTATGTTACCTCTAGGACAGTCTTATATCAAAAACAATCTCTACCTGACATTGGCAGGGTGAAATCCAGGCATTCCTATCCTTTTGAAGGAGCTATAAGCAGTATCTACGGAAAGAGGAAGCATGTGGCCAGGCTTGGTTCTGACACATATTAGAGTCTACTAGTATAGAAAGTGTGTCTGTCAGCAAGCAAAAAACAGATGATGTCATAAATCTAGTTTTTCCCTGAAGTGGCTGGGTATCTTGCCTACGTGTTAACCTAATTTTTATGTTCAGTATTCATATTTGTTTTAGTGACCTTCAAAGCAAAATAATAATAATAATAATAATAATAATAATAATAATAATAATAATAACGACTTTAAAAATTGAGTTTCCAGAGATCTTGGAATTGTGTTACGTAAAGTTGCAGTCTAGGAACTGCACAATTGAAACTTGTGAAAGAAAAAACCCAACAAATTTAAAACACATTAAGCTCTTGATCTGCAAAAAGATGAGTCTATAAATGGATGGGGAGGTCATAGGCCCTGAGAAGGAACATATTATTGTACTGCTAAATAGCATTTGTTATCAAACTGCCATCTGAATATTTGTATTTGGATACATAGAACTGGGCTGTTCACAGTCTTGGTTAGAGAGGCTTCCTTTTACACTGAGCACTTCTTTCTTTCTTTTTTTTTTTTTTTTTTTTTTTTTTTCGAGACAGGGTTTCTCTGTGTAGCCCCGGCTGTCCTGGAACTCACTCTGTAGACCAGGCTGGCCTTGAACTCAGAAATCCGCCTTCCTTTGCCTCCCTAGTGCTGGGATTAAAAGCATGAGCCACCACTGCTTGGCAACAGTGCGCACTTCCTAATAAGAGACATGTGACTGCTCATGGTGTTGAGAATAAATACCTGAGTGCTTAGCTATAACTGCCACCTCCATCCCAAGGCTTGTGAAACATCCCAGAAGAAGGGACATAATGAATATAAGAGCCAGAAGACGGGAGAAACAAAGCAAATATTGTCCTCTTCGATGTGACATGGCCATTATATTCACAAACTCAAGTAGCTGTGTTTAATACCAGCAGTAGATCTTTGCAAGACCAAGCCAGTCATAATTCTGGCATGCATAGAGCAGGGGCTCAGGAAGTCTATCGCTAGCTGTGGACCTATTGGCAGTTCATGGCTGTTGGGGAGGGTGAAGTCAGTTTTCCTTGGGGATGTGGTCACTAGTAGGCTTCCTATGCTCCAGCGGGTGACTCCTCACATGTGTGGGTATGTGCAGCTGTGGTCTCAATGAGTTAAAACCAAGACAGAAGAAGACATGAGGTTGCAGAGAGGATACATCATGGAAATTCCAGGGAAGTTGTATGGTGGCAAGAGGGAGTAGATTGGTCAAAATCTACTTCATATATGTATTAAACCCTCTAAAAACAAATATCACATTAAAAATGTTTCTTTCCATAATCATTTCTTGTCTTACCTATGTGCTAAGCTTAATTTTGACAGTTCTAGTCTTTATAAGAAAAACTACAGAAATGCAAAATGTACTGAAAAATGTTTTAAGATGAAAAAAACAAAGAGCCCACAAGTTCTCATGGCAACATTCAGTGTATACTAATAATATTAACATTTATACAGCAAGATCACTCGCTGTTGAGTCTGTGACCTGTATACCTATTCATTCACAATCATGGTATTTATATGCAAATTTGATTCTTTGTTTTAAGGACAGTCAAATATAATCTTTATAAAAAGGACAGTCAATGTAATCTCAAGTTTCTTATTTTCCTGTTGGGCAATGGTCTTTTCTGTCAGTTACCATATGGGTGACCTCTATTTTCATAAGCCATTTAATATCTCTCAAAGTAAGGAAGTCTCTGACCTTTAAAGGCTCCGATGCCCCATGTGATCTCCCAGAAAATGTGAGGAGTACTAATACTAAACACTGCTATTTCACTTCACTTGAAGTTCATCAACATATTGTTAGCCTTCCAAAAGGTCAGCATTCTATAAATTACAGCTTTCACAACAGAAGAAAGAATAGATTAATTAGGACTTCTGGCAGTTACCTTGCTCAGTTATCTACAGGAATGGCAAGGAGGAAGAATATTTAAAAAATATTTAACATTAATTCTGTAAAAAAAAAAAGGTGGAGCAAATCAACAAATAGTTAGGTACAAACAGTTTTTCCAAGTATTTAAGCCATCAGGGGATTCGGTGTCTCATGGAGTCTGTCCTTATGGTTTTGATTCCTCATTGTGATGCCTTCTTCTTTTCCTTCTAGATCCTTCTATGGTTCACTCTTAATATGATTGTGTGTGGACAATGCACAGTGCTTATTTGTTTTGTAATTTGAGAGTAGAGGTAGAGAAGCCTTCCAGGGAAGGTGCCTAACTATGTGTAATGCATCCTTGGTATAAACTTGGTAATTTTTTTCATTGCTGAAATAGATAAGTTGATTTGGGGGATGACAAAAGTGGGAAGAGAGTCTTGGAAGCAAAACTAATGCAAATATGTTATTTAAGAAAAATGCTAGGTTACAGGTTAGAACCTGAAGTTCTCATCTAGGGGGTTTCATAAGGGCTTGCGATTTGAATCAGGCATACTGCATGAAAGACGACTTCTGTTGAAGGACTTTTGAGACAGAATGAGTAAGAGATAAAGTGCCATAAAGCAAACTGGACAATTTCACCTGTCCCTATAATAACTGGAAGCTTGATAAAGACGTCTCAAGCCTACTATGGTTCTATTTCAATGAAGTAATTATGATTCAATTACAGCACAACTGCAAACATCTGCTTAGTTGACACTGGATAACAGGCTGGCTATTGCAGAGGGGGAAGACTGTGACCTGACAAGTAAGGCACCTGACTAAGGGAAGTGGGAAAGCAGACACATTATGCAAAAGTAGGGTACCAGAGAGGCCAAGGCAAGGAAGAAGATGGAGAGATGCAGAGCATAGAAGTTCCAGAACAAAGAATGGCATGGAGCTATCTTCATGCACATGGAAGATTGGAATGGGGCTATAGATAGGCTATGCTCATGCAGATTAAATGGTGGCAGAGGACTGTCCTCAAGCAGACTAGATACTGGCATGGGGGCTCTGCTCGTGTAGACTAACTTGGGGCCTGGAAGCAAGTAAGAGTTCTTAACTGAATCAAGTGTGTATTCTGATTACCCAGTGAGCACACATGATGGGATGCTAATGTCTAATTGCATGACGTTTTCCCCCAGTCCATTCTACACTGAGAAATAGTTCCAAGATTATATATCTGAGTGATGGCTTGTAATTAACATATGGACATTTTTAGATGTCTGAAACAAGTAAGTCGTGTTTTTAACAGTAATTGTTTTTTCATTATATTGGTGGTGCAATCTTAAGTGGATTAAAAAAAAATCACTTCTCAGCAGTGAGTGCAAACGATGTGTGAATCTGTTTGTTGTGGCAGATGGGCTAATTAATCTACAACAACCTGTGAATTTAAGTAAAGGAAGAAGCTTTTCATATGTAAACCACATTGGGATAACGTTTGACAAAGCTGCCAGTTTAATGGGAACATCTACCCTTAGGGGTACACTGCAAAACCTGCTCATTCATGACACTTCCCAGGACCCTGTTGCCCCCACTTGGATACAAGCTGCCCCTTTCTGATTGTTCCTCCACATCCTGAAGATCAGGAAAATAACAGACCCCCTACATTGGAGTCCAAAGAATTTCCTCTGGTGAAGGGACAGTTCTAGAATTGCTATCTAGAATTGCTATCTAGAGTTGATAAGAGTTTCAACTCTCCCATGCCTCTTAAGAACAATAAAGGTTTCAAAGCATCTACCTCTTCCAAGAGAGAACACATGTAAGAATACTTAATAAGCTGGACATGGTAGCACAATGTTTGATGCCATCACTTGGAAGGCAGAGACAGGTGGATCTTTGTCAATTTGAGACCCTCTGGTCTACATAACAAGTTCCAGGACAGCCAAGGCAACTTAGAGAAGCCCTGTTTCAAAAAGAAAGAAAACAAACAAATGGAACAACAACAACAACAAAAACAAAATCCAGAATACTTAATAAGGGAAGTATAGTTACCAAAGATTATGTACAACTATAACCCAGTTTCAGGTTGAAAATATAAAAGGCCAGAGTGTTATAATTTTGTATGGTCATTATGGTTTGCCTGATTAACCTAAGGGACCTTTTACAATCACTCACAGCTGAGTTTGTTAATTTTTTCTAAGGCTAAGAAGTCTAAGTACTTACTTTTATTGACAGTAAATTCTCTACTTTCTAACTAGACAGATGATATGGGTCATGTGACATGTCACAGACATAGGAAATGATACTTAAATTCCTATTAAAATGTTTGCATCTAGCGCTTTGGAGACTGAGGCAGGATTGTGAGTTTGAAGCCAGCCATGGCTACATAGCAAGATGCTTTGTCGAATACATCTTAAAAAATGAAGAAAACCTCATGAGAGATTGACTGTGGTGGTTTGAATAGTCTTGGCCCAGGGAGTGGCACTATTAGGAGGTGTGGCCTTATTGGAAGGTGTGGCCTTTTTGCAGGAAGTGTGTCACTGTGGGGTTGGGCAATGACACCTTCCTCCTGCTATCTGGAAGCCAATCTTCTATTTGCCTTCAGAACAAATGTAGAACTCTCAGCTCATCTCTAGGATCCTGTATGTCTGGACACTAACATGCTTCCCACCTTGATGATAATGGTCTGAACCTCTGAACCTGTAAGCCAGCCCCAATTAAATGTTGTCCTTTATAAGAGTTGCCTTGGTCATGATGTCACTTGGTCATGATTGGTCATAGCAGTGGAAACCCTAACTAAGATATTGACTAAAATTAACTTTGATTTAAAAAATTGTTATCAGTAAGCAAAAATGATCTGTGCTGGATACGTGTGTATTCAATATTCCTTTAATTAGTACATCATATATTGAATTGAATACCACATCTGTTGTGTCTTGTGTCCTTCTTGAGGAGACAGTCAATGCTCCAGCTTTTGTAGGATGATGTAGTAATTATCTGTGTGACAAAATGAGCAGGCTTACCTAGAAGTAGACCTGTAACATTTTCTGTTTTGTTTGGAAAATAAAAGAGAGGTGGCTTCATTTTCTTGCATATGAGTGTGCCACAGATTCCTGAGATCTCTGAAACTCCCAGGTTTTAGGGACATGGTTGTCACAGACATTGGAGATTCCTGACATTGGAAAAGAGCAACAGTCTGTGGGTGCAGACCCCTTACCAACCCAATAATTGTTGGATGCTTGTATGTCTGTGTGTGTGTTGCCTGCCACACTGGACTTGTATGCCATCCTTATAAATATCATCACTTAAGTTATAACTTGTGACATTTTGGGATCCTCCCTTGCTATGTGCCTTGTATAAACTGTGATGATATGATAAGAATGTCACCCATTGGCTCACATATTTGAATGCTTGGTCATTAGAGAGTGGCACTACTTGAGAGGGATTAGGAGGTGTGGCCTTGGTGGAGTAGGTGTGGTTTGGCTGGAGAAAGTGTGTCACTGAGAGTAGGGCTTTGAGGTTTCAGAAGCCTAAGCTAGGCCCAGGGGCTCTCTTCTTCCTCCTGTCATAAAACTCTTAGCTCCTTCTCCAGCACCATGTCTGTCTGCATGCCACCATGCTTCCCACCATGACAATAAGGGACTAAAGCTCTGAACTGTAAGCCAGCCCCAATGAAATGTTTTCTGTAAGAGTTGCTATGGCAATGGTGTCTCTCCTCAGCAATAGAACACTGACTAAGACAGGCACATTATATGTCTATAACCCTACAGAACTGAGTAAGTTAAAATAAAATTATATACATCATCCTACTGAAGACTCCCCACAATTCAGAAAGATTTATATGAATCAGGATGCAGGAAGGTGGCAGGTTCTAGGTCAGCCCAGGCTACTTAGTAAGATCCAGTCTCAAAACTCCCCAAACAGACAATCCCACGGAGCTATTGTTATACCTGGAGTCACAATATCAAAACAATGGTCCAGCCTGCTGCTCCTTGATATATCAACAGTTCACTCTGACAGAATTTCTCATACATAAGCAAATGCTCACTCCTTTCATTTTCAGATGTAAGGAGTTCATTGTGATCTTTTAAGATTGTTTATGAATCAATTTATAAGCATGGTTACAAAACCTCTTGGAGCTTCATCTCTCAGACTGCTTTTTCTCTGTTTGTCTTTTCTTTGTCATATGTTTGAATACTTTATTCTGTCCTTTTCCTGTTCCATTGTCATAGCTCCATGCAGCCACACTTGGGATTTAACATATTCTGAGTACTATACATGGACTCTGTCGCGAGCTTCCCACTTCTTGTATGTAGCTTGCTCACCAGTAATAACGAGACATTTTTCTACATGTGTGGCTTTCAGTTTTCCAGCACTTGCTACATATTGCTCACATCCCTGGCTCACCTTCCAGGTCAACAGGTCTGAGCCGATCCCCATTCCTATCATCTTCTCCAAGTCTATCCGATAAGATGGAGCACACTTGATAGAAACAGATTGCACATTTCAAGGTCATTGTAAGTAGATACTAAAAGAACTCACTACATAAAACCAAATGCATCCCACGACTGAGATGCTAACTAGCTTGAATCATTTTTTTGTCCACAGTGCAGAGTATACTAAAGCACCACATCGTAACCCATAAATATGTACAAGTATCCTTTATCAATTAAACATCAAATTAAGCAGATAAAGACTTCTCTCTATTGCTCTTCCCTAGGTTATTTTTCTATCAAATTTGCCAACATCTCTTCAATTTTTCCTCCCATTAAATCTTACTCCACTTATTATTTGTGCCTTGCAGTTCATACAAAACCCTGAGCAATGTAAGTAGCTCTGATAAACTGGCCACAGTGGCCCAATTGGCAGTGTTAGTGCTCCAGAAGCTGCTGCAAAAGGATTGTTTGACTCCAACCTGTTTTATACAATGAGACTGTCTGAAAAAAAAAAAACCAAAAACTTTGAAAGAGTCCCAGTTTAAGCAGAAACAACAAAGAAAAACAAAGAAAGCGGAAATGTGTATTTGTGTGATGTACACATACTGTTAAAATTACTTGCATCTAAAATGCAACTACTAAAGTCATAACGTGAAGGGACACTAACATGTATGTTTTATTGAGATTATATAGCAGTTTTGACGATCTCCTGGAGTTGATGCCTAGTTTTTTTGTAGAACCCTCCTCCGTTTGGTTTTGTCTGGTGTTTCCTTTTGTTTGATTCAGATTATGTATTCTTAGCAGAAACACCTCAAAAATCACCTTGCCTTCTTCTCAGTCCCTCCCATTAGGAGACAAATCACATTTGTTTGCTACTGGGATTCTACCTTTAAGACCTGATGGATAAGCTAAGGCCAATATTAACTAATGTCAAAAATTGGGGAATATAAATGAATGATATGTCAGAATTCTTTGTGTGCTTCCTGGAACATTTTAAAAATTTTCTGCATGTATGCAATATGTTTAGATCATGTTCACCCACTTGCTTCTCCAACTTTGTCCCTTTTCTGAAACATATTACCGAGTTCAATTAGTTCCGCTCCTATGTACATGGTGGCGGGGCCATCCCCTAGAGCATAGGAAACCAATGATGCACAAGACTGCTGCTGCTGGTTGTGGAGGTGCATACCTTTAATCCCAGCACTCGAGGGGCCAGCCTAATCTACAGAGCTAGTGCCAGGACAGTCAGGGTTACACAAAGAATCCCTGTCTTGAAAAGCAAAACTTGAAGAAAACTTGACTCCCCTTCCCTTCGCATCTATCAACTGCCATAGCTCCTCTGCTTGGGGTGAGACCTCACACACCCCTTCTATGTGTGTCCTGGTGCTGACTGGCTTTGTTTGTACTGCTTTTGTGTAGCCACAGATGCTGTGAGTCCATGTGTGCACGACTTTACTTTGCGGCAGTCTTTCTCAACCAATGGCTTGTCCAGTTTTTCTATCTCCTACTTCGTAGTGTTCCCTGTGTCTTGGAAAGTGAGGGTTTTACATAGATTTCCCAAATAGAAAAATTCACTGAGTTCCATTAATGCTGCTGTATGTGCATGGCTCTGAGGCCATTCACTAGAGCAGAGGCCATTCAGCTGAGCACAGAACAGCCACCTATTCCCTGCACATTGACCAATCATAAATCTCTGAATTAAATGCCATCCTGGAACTTTTTGAGGAGGAAAAATTATGTCAGATTGAACTGTTCCAAAAATATTGCTTTGTCGATAATTAAAAATGGATTTATGCTGTAATCATTTAGATTTCCCACATAATTATAAGGAATTGGCTGGTGAAGTGCCCCTGCCAAGTTTGTTTGTTTTCACATATCTTTTTTTTAAATTAGATTTAAAGTAGTTGGGGGGAGGGAAGTGTGCATGTGTGTGTGTGTGTGTGTGTGTGTGTGTGTGTGTGTGTGAGAGAGAGAGAGAGAGAGAGAGAGAGAGAGAGAAGGCAAGAGAGCACATGTACCATGTGTGTGCAGGTGCCATCTGAGGCCAGAGAAGGGCATGGAATTCCTTGAAGCTAGAGTTACACAAGGTTATAAAGTTACCAAATATATTCTGAGAACCCAGAAGTTCCTCTGGAAGAGTAGCAAGTGCTCTTAACTGCTGAGGGTCTCCATTTTATTTATTTATTTATTTATTTATTTATTTATTTATTATACCTTTAGAAAACACATCCTCACTCCTGCAATTGCTACTTTCCCTTTTGTGTGCATGAAGGCATGCAAGCACATGCACAAACACACATTCCTGTAGGCAAAAAAAAATCCCAAATTGGTGTCAGTAACTTTATCACTGTCATAACAATTCATTTTGTGAATATCACTGGGCTTCTTATTCTTCTCCAAGCTAAGCTGTTTAGAAAGAAAAATGGCTGCCCCCTGGCTAATTGTGGGAGGTTTCTCATTCCTACAAAAAGACATTTTCTATCTCAAGTGGCTCTATAAGCAGTATGTAATGACTGAAAGCCCATGGAGAGGAGTCCACAGATGAAATGGCAGCATAGCCACTCTGCCGTGACCTTTCACTCCCTAGATAATGTACACTCATACAGGTGGTTATTAATAACCTATCTTCTGAGTCTTTGGCATATCTGGTCCAACTATCTCTAACTTAATGAGAAATTCTGCTGAAGGCATAGCATAGTATGGAACAGGTCTGAGGACAAAAAGGCAGAAGGCACAAGCAAGAAAAATGGTACTAAAATCAACTCGAAGTTTCCATGGAGAACAAAACGTCGTTGCAATTAAATAGCCCAATTAAATAGCCCGTAAAAAACTCCGAGACGTCAAATGTTTTGACAGGGCCCATCATTTTCTTCATTGTGCTAAAGAACAGGACGTATGTTCATGGTCCTTGGGGAAAAGTCTTGCTCTGATCTTTGTAATGAGAACACAAATGGCTGTGTAAAACACACACAAACAAACAAAGAACAGCAAAAGCAACCACCACACCCAAATCCAACATCGTTGTGTTCGAAACCTTCAGCAATGGTGACGCCCTAGATAAGACCTTCACAAGACTGAGACCCTGACCGTGGTCATGATGAGGGAGGTTGTTCATGAGGTCTCCGCACTCTCTGGGGAGCCACAGGTGTTTAGTAGCTGCTGATGGAAAATGAGCTTTATTTCCGAAAGGACACTTGTAAACAACCCTTATTCAAGGTCCTTTCCCTCGTGTTCATGTAGGCAACCTTAATGAGAGACATTGGCCATCGAAGGGGAAAAAGACTTGAAAGTTGGAAGTAGACTTGTGGAGATGGAGGAGAATTCTATCTAAGATCATGCCTAGTTTATGGCTTATCTTTGGATCTCAAGCATTACATTTCAAGAAATTCGTGAGTCTTGATGCATAGCTTGGAATCAAATTGCAAAGACTGTAATGTCAGTGTTGGCAGTTCCTTAGGGCAACAAAGAGATGAGGAGATGGCTGGATATGCTGTGGGGATCACTCCGTTCCTATGATGGGTGGAGGGGGTGGGTCCTGAATAGTAAAGAGATTTATAGACAACAAGGATAATGGAAAGGAATCTGAGTCTGAAGGTATGGAGGTGCAAGTCTTCTCAGGACTTGAGTGAGATCCTGTGTGACCGTGTAGATGCTTTGGATACAGTGAAGACAGGAGAGGAAACCTACAAGGATCCCATTGACTTCTATGGGTTGCATTGAGGGATTTGATATTAACACATTTCCTCTGAAAGTCCATGGTTTGGAGAAATAACCCTGGTAAGAAGTAGCTGAATAGAAGCAGAGAAATCACTAGGAAGGAAATAGGGAGACATGATGCACACCTGGGCTGAGGCTGGGCAACAGAGCAAAGTCCAAGTGGGAGGGATTGTGGAATGGTACCCGGATGCTCCCATCCATCTTGTTCTTATGGGTGATACAATATCAGCAGCTTTTCCAGGCAACCTTCCTGCGATTTATACTCTGACCAATTATGTCTACATTGATCAGGAACATGAGCTGTAGAAATAAAAGACTGAGCCTAAAACCACAAATACATTCTGTATATAGAAGTGCATCTTCTGTAGGCTTCAAATTTAGTTGTTATTTCAGAAAATGCATTCTTCTAGAAACTATGCTTCTTTGAATATTATCCACCTTGCTAAGTAGAAAATTGTCCCACTATAAATCCATCTGCCTGTCAATCTGTCTGTCTGTCTGTCTACCCACCCATCTACCTACCTCTCCCTCTCTCCTACGTACTCTTCACATAGCTTCATACTTTCTAAGAACCTCTTCCAAAATGATATATATCATGTGAGATATAAACTGTACCATATGGGATATATAAGAGCTTTAGAACAAGAGATATAGTATTAGAAAGAGCTAGCATAGTCTAGAAAAGGCTAGCTAGGGGCATCTCCAGCCTAGAGTCTACAGGAGGAAAGTGATTTCACACTAATTTGAAAGGATGGGCCAAAATCTGAACAAATTGCCATGATCCTAGGAGAGGCAGGAAGTTTAAATCATCTCCACCAATCAATTCTACCTCATGAATATATTTTGCTGCTTGGTAAAGCTCAGTCTGTGATGTAAACCCAGGATAGAAAGGGCAGAGAGTTCCAAAATATTGACAGACACAGGTCAGACCTCCTCCATATCTTCCTCCCAATGTCCTTGAATGCATGGGGATAGAAAGGAAATAGTTTGTATTACTAAAAGATAGGGGGGCTGGAGAGATGGCTCAGCAGTTTAAAATGCTTGCTTCTCTTTCAGAGCACCTGGGGTCTGTTCCCAGCACCCATACTGGGCAGCTCATGTGAGACCTTGAGAGACAAAAGCAGCCGATGAGCCAGCCCGGTAGACATTCTAGACAATCAAAAGGGCCAAAGATAACCATTATAAAATGAGAAAACGGGGCCAGGTGCAGATATGCACCGGTAAAAGCTCTCCATTGTTCCATGGCTGCACAGATTGTTTTGCATCTCTGATGATTTTATGTACATTTAATCACTAAAGATTAATTATGTGGCATACGGAACGCAGCGAAACACTGCCAAGAGAACTTCGGTTTAAGTGCACATGCAGCTAACTTGTGGCTTTTTAGAACAATTTTAATTAAAAGTACTAGAAGAATCATCCGGCTGAAAGTATTAGGAGCTCTGGGATGGATGGGCTTAGCATAGCTAATTAATTGTATATTTAATCAAAGCAGCCTTTGGCTGTAATTAATAATCTATTTTCCTCTGGTAGTAAATATTGTGGTTCTGTGAAACAGAATTTATGATTTGTGGGTTGCCTCATGCACAGAAGGGCGAGACAGAGCACAGCATCCCGCTGCAGTGTTCTAGGCAAGACTGGCTCTGTTTGTTTGCAGAGTGCTATCTCTATCTCCTTCACTCGCTTGCTTTAAATGTCATCTCACAGTGGCAGCTTATAAGGAGCTAGCCCAGAATGACTCGGACATTTCAAAGGTAAAAGAACAATCCAAAGGAGGTGGCAGATAGAATGCTAAGTGAATTCTGATCTCTTTTGTGGTGAGGGTGGTGGCAGGAATCTCATACTTTAAAGAGCTTTAAATAGTCCTACTTGAAGAGGTTGCTGGGATAGTTAGACTTGGTATTAAACAGCTCCTTTCTCAACACTTCCCCTTTAAAGAACAGAGTGAGGCACAGGGATTTTCACTACCTGCAACTTGAAATCACAGTGTGAAAATGGTTCCTTTCCTTGAAGCAAAATAGCTTTTGCTTGAGGGGTAAACTTACATTCGGCTCACACGTACATACATGCATCTACACACATACAATGCATGTGCACATACACATTTGTACACACACCCACACACCTACATACATGCACATGCCTACCCTACCCACATACATGCATGTGCACACACATACATGCACATACACATACATATAAGTACATGTCTACCCCCATCCACATACACACATATGGGCACATACACATACATGCACATACACACGTACATACATGTCCACCCCCCATACTCACACACATGCACACATGTGTACACATACACACACCTCTGATTTTTAAGAATTCAGTGCATTTTTGCTCTTTGGAGGCATTGATTAAATTTTGTGAGAGAGACTTTGTATTGGTAAGTAGTCACATGCTTCAGATGCTCTTTGGCTCCCTAAGTAGTTACAAGTTTCAGATGATTTAATGCTTTCCTTTCTGCCTGAAAGCAGGATTTAAATCCTAAGAATTTTCATAAAAAAGAGGGAGTCCAGTAAATTACTTTTAGGTTGTAAGCTTTCCCCTTTTGCACAAGTGTTTCACTATGTGAACCTTAACTAGCAAGTTACCTTTAATATTTTTGAGATTGTTATGTATGACACAGGTTGTTGAATAAATAAAGCTGTAGCCTAAAAAGTCATTTCAGATAATGGAGTACATATTACTTTGTATGCATCTGATATGATTGCTTAATACGCTAATCAATTCATAAGCATAAGTTCCATTTTTTCTGGGGGTTATGTGGTCTTCATATGAATATGTATGAAAGCAATAGATATGAATCAGGTCATTAAAATTATATCAAGTGAAAATATTTTATTCAGCCTATGCTGGTGGGCATTATGAAGATCTAGGAACCAAAGAATAGAACAAAACATAGAAAGAAAGTTTTATGGGATTCTCAAAGGCCTCCATGGATATCACACAATCAAACATTTCTCTTATGAAATACATGCTGATGTGTTTGGTGCTTACATTTCTAGTCTATAGCATACAATTTCCAGAGAGAACAGAAGGTGTTAGCAGAAATTAAAACACAAGGTAGTCTTTTCTCCTTCAATCGTGTGTGTGTGTGTGTGCATGTGTATGAGTGTGCATGTGTATGTGCATGTGTGTGTGAGTGTGCAAGTGTGCGTGTATGCATGTGTATGTGCGCGCGCGCGCGCGTGTGTGTGTGTGTGTGTGTGTGTGTGTGTGTGTGAACTTAGAATAGAAAGCTGGTATGTGTTGTGACACATACCACAGGGACATGGTAAAGAGCCTGGCAGTACCCATTCTTGCTCTGAACCACGACGACTTGTCACTTTGAGTGCAAAACCCTATTCTGCCTGGTTCATTTCAAACCCTGAGATGATTCCTCTGATAATGTAGGCCTGGGGTCTCTTGCTGGCATTGAGAAGCTGGTTAGGAGAGGTAAGATGCCACCTCTGGTGCACATGGTCAAAATATCTTGAAAGATGTATGGAGATTTGCATGGCAAAAGTTCAGAATCCTAGTGGTGTGACAATCCTGAAGAAAGGAGAGTCTGCACACTGGTGAGCTCATGAGATGGTGCTCCTGTAAGGGGGCGGGGTGATAGAAAACACACCTAAATTTAAAATTTCCTGATTTCCTACTCTGTCTTATATTGGTTATTTTATCTATCTATCTATCTATCTATCTATCATCTTATCTATCATTTATCTCACATTTAACATTTATATTAAAATAATAATAATATGGAAGTCACATATAAAGAATAAACAATATGTAAGCCAAAGAATTATGAACTAATAAATTATAGGAGCTATTTTTCAACTCTGTAATCAACATGAATTCGATAGAATTCTATTTAATGATTGTCAGTGTATCTGTGAACTACAACTATGGAAAATTTACACATGTAGAGAAAGCTTGGTGGCTTTTTATGTTTTGATCATACAAATGTAAATCACATTAACATCACATTAAAAAAGAGCATTGACTTAGTGGTCTGATGACTTGAGTCTCCAGTTTGGTCCCACAATTCTTTCCAGAGTTAAGTTTGGATTTCTCGCTCTGGAACTCGCTATCCACAATGTCTCAAATTTATGTGAAGTCATTGCAGATGAGGGGAGTTAGTGCTTCATATTCACAATCTATCCCACAATTTGTAAATTAATTAGCTCTCCAGCATTTATCTCACTGCTCACAGGAGATTTAAGTATTATCCACATCTTCAATAAGAGGTAAATATTGGTTTAATTGATTTTTTACCAAGGTCATACTACAAGGGGTAAAGCTGGGATTAAAAGCCCTGACTGGCTCACCAGCATTCTCCTTACGCTACCAGGGAGCATCTCTCCTTTGTCCTCCAAGTAAAGCCAGGATTAGTTAATTAATCATTGTAAAATATATACAAAATGACTGTTAATTTAAATTTAGATATTATATTCTGAGGGGAAAAACACTTATTGCCAAAATCAATAGTAGTGGGGCAGAAACTCTTCCTGATTTTCAGGCTTTGATAAGTATGCCTGAGTCTGTTAGAAGTCAGAGCACAGAACAATTGGTCCCTGTGAAATGTTCAGTTTAGAAGTATTCAAGGTGCTGAAAACTATGGGTAATTGGTGATGCCAATCAAAATTTCACCAATGTCCTATATTCATCAAATAACAAGGTAAGAATCCTTATATTGAAACAGAGAATTGGGAATCTCAGAAAAGGATTCAGAATGGATGATGTCTGAACTTTGAAACTAAAAGGATACATTTAGTTTAGAGAACAGTGGGCTCCACCCAATGTGCACATCCAACACTGAACACATCGCCTAGGTCCCAGATATGGTGGTAAGTTCATCAGCTTTGCATTGGCTGCGTTTTGTGCTAAATAGTCTTTTGTATTTTTAAATGAAGAACAGTGCTATGTGCTATGGACATGCAGCAGCACTTCTGCCCACTAACTTTGAGGAACAGTTGGCTTTTCTCACAAGTGGTGACCACATGTCTCCAGACATGACTGAACAGCAAGGCAAGACTGTGCCCAGTCTAGAACCACTACATCCGGCCTCCTGTTAATCAAGTGCTTTGCTTCCTTTTGGCTAAAGAAATGCTGGGTCTAACAAACCTAGTTTGAGATGAGAATAATCCCTAAGACAGAAATTGAGAGACAGAGATTAGTACATGCCATACTTTATAACTGTGTACAGTATATGGGAAACGATCTTGAAAAACATTTGAATAAAATAATGAACATTACTTAATAGTTTCTTTCTCACCAGTCAGGAAAAGAGTGTATGTTGGTTCCTTCACAAAGGATATCTATTAGTTACCGGACTTGGGATGTCCTGAGTAGTCAATAAGGACATTAATATCATGATTTGATGGTGGTGCCATAGGAAAAGAAATGAGAAAACAGATTCTTGAATGCTAGATCATTGCCACTATGTTATTCAAATAAACATTGGTTCAATAACTTTTCCTTACAGCTAGTATTTTCTATTTTTATTCAACCCTTAAAATAATCACTAGCTACTCTTATTTTTTCAGTACTCTCCTTACATAGAGAAGCCTAGGCCTAGCTACAGCATGCCCTCTAACGAATATCAGCCTAGGAATTGCTTTTATAAATGTCTGAGGTTGCACACTCTCATCCAGATGTGCCTTGCTCTGTCTGTGCTGATTAGCGGGTGAGCACCTTACTGTGTTGCTGCCTCTCATGACTAGGTCGGTTCTGAGGAAAGGCCTCTGAAAGAGAAAGGATGTGCTTTAAAAGATAATTAGGCTGACACCAATGCCTTGGAAATAGGGTTTCAGTTTAAGAGCAGCTGAAACGGTCACAGGTTCTAAAATGGGTATTGATGTAAAAACAGAAACAAACACCGTCAGACTTATTTCTTACTTATAATGAATTTCTTTCTAGATTTAAAAAGAATCCATGCATACCTGTTGCCTACAGGGCCACAGAAGTCAGTTACTATGTTTACTCAGTGAAACCTGCTTTCAAACTCCCAGCTGAGAACACCCTCCCTGTCTATGAGACATTGTCTCACCTTTTTCAAAGGATTTGCTCAGTGAGGAAATGGGAATGCAATACAAGCTAAGTCTTGTCGGTCCCACAGTTTTAATTGCTAAGCATAAAGGCTTTGGATAATCCAACTGTCAGAAGATGAGTCTTATGAGTTGAATATGCAAATGCATTGTCAACTATGTTAATATGTATTTTGCATAATACCTATTTTTTTGTAATTTTATTTGTAAATTTTACTTTCAGAGCCTACAACATTAAGCATTTTAAAATAGAGAGCTGGGATTCCCTAGTAGTTTCAGTCCTAGACTATTTAAGAGTTGGTTACAAAAGAATAGAAGGCAAATGATGCTATTAAAACTTATAATTTAAAATATAATTAGACACTAAGACCTTTCTCTTGTACAATATTATGCTTCTGTCAGAACACCTAAATACTAATTAAAATGGAAAATTAGAAAATCATTTTCCTGAGCCTACGATTAGCCACCCCCTCCACTCCACCCCCTCATTCAATTTTCATTCATACACTACCAGATCTGTGCCAGGTATTATTTTACATACCAAGGAAGTATCAGAGAGTGAATCAGACTAAACCCCTGACCTCGTGTCATTCACTATTGAGTAAGAAAAACTGTAAAGAGAACGTACATTCATTTCTCTTAATTTCCTTGGAACATAATTATGTGTCAAATGCTATGACAAACAGTGATCAAGAAGGGCTTGAGAAGGAAGGGGTCATCCTTTTTCTTTTGATACTTGGTAAGTAAAGATGTAATTAAGTCAGTGTAAGCAATGATTTAATTAGCAGAAAATGGGATGTTCCTGTGTCCATCTGGACAAGCCAAGTAGTGAATCGCAAGTCATTGCAATGGTCCAGAGGAGAAGCATTATGGTGGATTTGTGGACAGCCAGGGCAGGGGCCACGGACTATGTGAGTGTTCAGAGATCAGGAGGGAACTCACTTACCACAGTGACCACATGCTCTCTAGGCAGTTTTGTGAACTCACAATGAACTCATTGTGCTGAGTTCTGACCTCACAGTGACTAAGCTCTCACTAGATGGCTTTATGAACTCACTGTGGTCACTCTCCCTCTAAGGGGCTTTATGACCACACAGTGACCACACAAGGTAGCTCTATGAACTTGGGCTTTTACTCCCATCTGCCTTTCTAAGGAACACAATTTTTCAGTGAAGCTTTCTTTTTTCAGATTTGATTTTTAAAAAGAGTTATGCAGCTAGTAAAGAGGTTCTCATCTGTCTCTCTCTTAATCTTCCGTAGGAATGAGCCAGGGTTGACACACCATTCTTAGTCCATGCCTCATTCATATTTCTTTAGCTTTTAGCCAACATCATCTTTTATTTCATTCCAAGATCGAATCCAGGAGAACACATTACATTCAATCTATGATCACATGTTCTTAGGATCCTCTCAACTATGACAGTGCCTTAGACTTTCTAGATTCATTATGACACTGGGTATGCAAGAACACTTTTATATCATAGTCATATTATATACATATAGTATTTTGTAGGATATCCCACATTGAAAATTTTCTAATGCTTTTTCTCATATCTTTGGGGGAAAAAATATGTGTAGAGTAACTATTTTATCCCATTGTATCAAGGATACTGTTAATAGGTTTATAAAGTCAAATGCTCCTTGGAAATTGTAATTAATTATAAAGTATGCTATTTCTTTTAAATGAGTATTCAATTTAAGCTTTCTTTTTTTATGCTGGTTCATTTTTTTATATTTTCATTCTAGTTTGTTCAAACTCTCTCCTTCCTTCACTGCTATTTCCTCTGTTATAACCCCAGCGGTTAACTATATGAACAATTACCATTTCTCATGCATTAATTAACACAAATCATGAAACAACCCTGAATAAACATTTAACTGTCCCTGGAATAAAAGCAAACAACCTAGTCTAATCCATTCTTGCAAGAGCATCGCTATTAAAGGCTTTATTAAAAGTTAATAATTTTTAAGTTTGTCTGTGTATATCTACATGCCATGGGAATTGAAAACAGTTGGGTTGACAATAAACCTAACACTGCATGGAGTGTGTCCCAAATTTTCTATTGCCTTAGAATTTTGTGATAGAATTTGCACTGCCTTAGTTATTTTTCTATTACTGTGATAACAAACCATGACCAGGGAAAAGTAAGAGTGCACATTTTGATCCACAAGCACAAGGCAGAGAGATCACTATGAGTCTACAACGCTTTTGAATTCTATAAGTCGGCCTCCTGGGATACACATCCTCCAACAAGGTCAAAGTCCCATTCCTTCAGAGCAGTTCCACCAGTTGGGGACCAAGTATTCAATTATATAAGCCTATTGGGGCCATTCTCATTCAAACTACTGTATCAATATAAATCAAAGCATCCTTTTAAGTTGATGCATTTATCTTTATTTTATGTGTACTGTGCTTTGCCTGCGGTGTATGAATGTGTATGACATCATGGAGTACCTTCAGAAACTGGGAGAGAGCACCAGAACCCCCATAACTAGAGTTAGCAGAAAGTTGTAAACCACCATATGGCACTGAGAACATAACCCAGATCCCCTGCAAGAGTATCAAATAAGTGTTCTTAACCACTGAAGCATCTCTTCACCCCACTAAGGAAGTACTTCAAACATTGTATTTAATGAAGTTGAGCACATATTTCTTTTCTTTTACACTGTTAAAAGAAGTGGGGGGGGGATTTGGAAGAAATTCTATTTACCCTATCTCTATTTTTGAATTTCTTATGCTACATCTCTGCCAAGTGGTCACCAAGACTGTAGTTGAAAGTTTCCAGTATGAGAAATCTAAAATAAAAATTTTCTTTAAAAATAGCACAATATTATAACCTAGGTCTATGACATTTAATTGTTTAACTTTATGTAAACCTAGAAACTATTGACTGATTTTTCACTTAATATTGACAAGGCTACTGTAACTTTTCAGGTTTCTCTTCTAAATAGAATTTTGTCTAAGTATTGTTTTTTTTTTTTTTGTGTGTGTGTGTGTGTGTATTTGTGTGAGTGCAATGTGTTTGTATGTGTGCATGTGTGTGCAAATGTGTTTGTGTGTGTGTATGTGCTCATGCAATCATGTGTGCATGCATGAATGTGTGTGCATGTGTGTATGCACATATGTAAATTATGTATGTGCAATGTGGAGAACAAAGTTTAATGTTGAGTGTCTTGCTTAATCATTTTGCACCTTCCTCAAGGCAGAGCCTCTCACTGCTCCTGGATGTCCCTTACTCAGCATTACTAGCTGCTCAGTGAACTTGGGGGGGGGGGGTTCTGTCTTTTGCTTCCATAGCATTTTGATTTCAGGAGCCTATGAACATGCCTGGCTTTTTGTGGGGGCTGTGGGAATCCAAACTCGAGTCTTCATGCTTACCCAGAACACATTTCACTGTTGAAGTCATTCCCCAGTCCCTTTTCTTAGTTTTTAATTGTTAAAGTATTATATCTTAAAATTCAATAGTTAACACATCTTTAGGTATATTTCTGGTTAGATTTAGCTGTTGAGCTTTAAACATAGCAAAGACAGATGCTGACGTAGGTAACCTGCCTTCCTTCAAGTTCCACTTCGAGACTAGTACAGCCCATAACTTCCCATCCAAGAAGTGGTTTCTGACTTCTAGATATTACACAAGGTTGACTTGTCCTTTACTTAAAATAGTTTGCTACAACTATTTTATGGTTTTATAAACTCATAAATAATGATTCAGTTGTTTTTGCCTTAAGAAGATATTTTTATTTCCCTTTTCCACATATTTTTTATATTTAAATATAATGATGTGGGGAGGTCTCGACTTAAATGGCTGTTTCTATCACACAGGTGACAGAAAGAATAGTAACACTGTCTATGAGTGAAGGCATGCTGGGAATGTCCTCAGCTTTCATTTCCGTACCAGATTTAGCTCACAGGAAGTCAGCTTCTAAGGTCTTGTCATTTCTGGATAAGTAGGGCCACAGTCTTGTGCCAAGACCTGACAGTGCAGACAGATGTCTCATCATATGTGTGGTCTTTATATGAGAAGAAACTATAGAAACAATTCTGTTTGACATCTGTGTGGCACACACCTAGTGTAAGGTGTTTAGTAAGTTCCTTGTATGTGCTCATTTCTCACTGTGGCAGGAGATTCTTTCTACAGTGTTTTGTTGGTAGATAGGAAATAGGGCAATGATCTTAAATGTCATATATAGCAAATAGATAGCTTGCTCACAGATGGCAGGATTTGACC
Organism: Rhynchomys soricoides; assembly: GCA_019843965.1. Taxonomy (NCBI): domain Eukaryota; kingdom Metazoa; phylum Chordata; class Mammalia; order Rodentia; family Muridae; genus Rhynchomys; species Rhynchomys soricoides. Next base: position 9,252,033 of record JADRCH010000028.1, on the reverse strand, counting down.
TCAGGTTTGTGACTCATGGACTAAAATAGGAAGTAGCACCGTTGTTAGTAATAGCAAGCTAGTTCTCCAGTTCTTCTGAAAATGACCTGTTTTAAGGCTGTGATGCTGAGGAAGAATGCTTCAGATTTGAGAAATACCCAGTGCTTATTTCCAACTTTCATTTAAATCTTGTATAGTGGTAGGAAAAAACTTAGGAATTGTCTCAATTATGCTGATCAATATTCCCTTATGTAAAAGAAGCTAAACTTTATTGATACCTGAAAAAAAGAGAGAGCAGGATTTTATAGATAAAGTTTTTCTGTGTTTTAATCTAACTTCTGTAAAGTATACCTTTTAAGATTAGAGTATAAGGAAGAATGAGTATAAAAGTTTTAGATAAATAAAACATATTCAAATGACAGAGACGAAGACTCTGTCCATGGAAATGCAATGTGTGTGCTCCTGGACTCTGAGTTCAGCCACAGAGACCTATCTCATTGGCTGATTTTTCTTTTGAGGAGCACATCAGCCCAAAGGCAAGATATTTTAATGAGCTACCCAAGTACCGCTAGGAGATATTAAAATGGTTAGGTGCTGTAATCTATGGGTCCTGACAAGAACCATTAATTGACACCGTGTCTCCACTATTTGAACTCATAGAGTCGATTTAGTCTGAGTTCTTGCAAGATCTGGGAGGATCATTAAAGGAGGTTTGAGGCTAAGCATGATAATAGGAGTGTTTTAATATTCCTGATGCATTTAGAAAGGAGTAGCATCTCACACATCAACGCCACTTGTTATCTCAAACTCTCCATGTAGGGGTGGGAGAAAGTCTGGCCACTCACTCTTCCCTCCAACTGCTTTGATAAAGGAAAAGAAATATTTAATATCCTGCTCTCCAAAGTCCTGAGGGGCCATAAGAATCAAGACAGCCACAGAAGAGACATACACTATTTTTTTCCTCTTCTTGATAGTTTGTCTTTGAAGTCTTTGTGGGCATAGTAAAAAAAAAAAAAAATACATTGGTATTTTTCCTTAAAAGGGTAATAGAGAGCTGAAGGCAAGGGGCAAGAGAGATGGCTCAGCAGGGAAAATCATTTGCCGCTTGCTACAGAAGTCTGATGACCTGAGTTTAACCACTGGAACCCATGCAAAGACAGAGGAAGAGAACTGACTGCGTAGAATCCTTTGACCTTCATAACCTCTATAACATGCTTGCAAGTGTGTGCATGCATGCACACACACATTAAATAAAAGACATTAATGAGAAAAATCAGCAATTTTGGTTGCCAAGTATACTTAAGATCAATCACATAACAAAGGGGACAAAATAGAAAGGATCGGGAATGTGTAAAGGCCAGCCAATGTAAAGGCTACTTCTTGCTGTTGAATATATTACATCTCCTGAGAAGTTCCATTCATTGTAAATCCTTGAAATACACATATTTTTTAATATTAATATGAGCTTTCTCAAAGAGTTTTTTCTGTTTGTACAAATAAGAAGCAACATAGAAGTCAGAGAAATTATGAACTTATAATAGAGCTGATCTTGGCCTGAACTCTGCTGGATACTCCTGCTTCTACAGGTCCTTGAGCACAGCCTGACATGCTGGAAACCAAGGTGCTTGCTTGTGTTATACTGTTGCTTTACTAAGTACCAGATGCCTCAGCCTACTGACAGGCTTCTTTCTTCTTTGTAGTTGCTAAAATATTGAACTTCAAGACTCAGCTGAGGTGCAAAGATAACACTGGCCTTCTTGCTGAGATGGTGCACTATCGGCCACATCTGAGCCAGCAAAGGAAGGAGAAATGCAAAGCCCAAGTTGCTCCCTCTGACTCCCTAATGTACTGACCAAGCAGAATATTCTCTACACACCAGCAAACATCTCCCATAAACAGACCCAAGCACTGCCCTTGCTATTACCATTGATTCAGCAGCAGGGTGGCCGTACACACTCTTCTGATGGCCCTAAAATATCTCTACCAGTGGACCGCATATGGATGGTGCACAGTTGATGAACCATGAAGAGGCCCCAATGATAACACCATAAATCAGTGTTGATGGTCTCTGCCAGTGAACTCCATGCAGAAAAATCTGCCTGAAATAGGGTAAGCATAAGAGTGTGCATGCACAAAGGGTGAACAGGGACCCTCAGCATGAGACTGCCTGGCAGAGGAAATGTCACTCCATCCTCTTCCACTGGTGGGATTGACCACAAGAGAGCATTGTGAGGTGGAGCCCAGAACTAGTACACAAAAGTTCTTAGGTGAGAAGGCTTCCACATCCTATATCCCCTCTGATGCAAATCCCAGAAAGTCCTGCTGTGGAAAGTTTGAGACTTAATTCACAAGGGGTGGGGTTGTAACTTGCTAGGGAGCCATTAGAGTAAACTCAGGAAGAAAGTAGTCTGTGTTCATGAGGAAAAAGGGGAGGGGAACACATGGACAAGTATCATTTCTCCACTTGTGGAGACGGTTATGAATGACAAGATCAGGAGAAAAGGTGAAAGCTACCTTATCTTAGTGAGAGGAATTTGGGCTGAGAACATAACGCTATGTATTTTATGTTACTGCCTCTTTAAATTTTATAAAATGTTCTACTTGCTTAGGTTTTTTTCTAAAATATCATATTGCTGTTTACATTTTTATGAGTTGTTAGCGCTACTGGATTACAGCTTCCACCTCTCTAGAGAAGACGTTTGTGAGTCCCCCTTACTTTTCTACACTTAAAAATAAAATGTTCTCTTCTACACTTACTTTCCTGATATTTTCTCTACCACCTCTCACACATCCAACCTCTGCACTTCATTTTCCATTCATACCTTAAATCTTTTTCTTCCTTTCTCCATTCCTTCCTTCTTTCACCACTTAAATATTGGTATACTTCATTCCATTAAAATATCCATAAAGTACTGTTTCTCTAACCAGAATCCCAATGCTGAGGATTCTGAACTCTAAGTTGATGTGAAGCTGGCATGTATGTCTAAGAGAAAAGCCCAGTGTAGTCTCCTGGTCAGTGCGGAGTACTGTTGTTCCCCTTCTCCATCCCAGGCAGCACCAGGAAATATAGTTTCTGGTGAAAACATCTTCTAAGGGGACTCACAAAAAATGTAACAGCCAAAGAATAGTCAAAAGGAGAAAAGTTAACAGGACACATAGGCTTATCAACAAATACCCAAACAGAACAAAAAACACCAGCAATGCCAGATTCACCACAAAACACTCTAACCTCTCAACCTGCCAGTAATGGAAAACTAAATCACAGAGAAAGAATTCAGAGTCCATTTCTTTTTTAAAACTGATCAATGACTCAAATAGGCAGATTAATGGACTAAGACCATAGCATGAAGCCTTAAGCAACAGTTACCAAATGAATAAAAAGACAGCATGAGGAAAAAAAAAGTCTAAAAATCTAAAGAAAAATTTAAGAAGCAAATAGAAACGTTGGAAAAGTACCAAAGTAAGTTAGAGAAATGTTGCAGATAATGAATCAGAGAAGAACCACAGCAGAAAAGCATCACCAACCGACAGACCAAGCAGAAGAACAAACTTCAGGACTAAAGGGAAAAGTTGAGACAAGAACACATCCAAGACACATATAAAGAAAATAATTGAGCGTAAGCAAGGCTTCCAGGAAGTTGGGGAATAGTCAACAGACGAAACCTAAGACTCCATGGTATAGAAGAAGAGGGATACCATTTAGCAAAACTATAGTAAATAATTAAAAAAATTACAAGAAATAAATTGAGAAGCATAAGTTATTTTAACCCCAAAGAGACATGATCAGAGAAGAATTTCTCAACAACAGACCGTAGTAAAGATGCCAAAGATACAAAACAAAGAAACAAAGCTAAAACCTGAAAGGGACAACTTACACACAACAGCAGAGATACCAGAATAGCATTATATCTTCTCTCAACAACCATACAAGTCAGGAAAGTGATGATGTGTTTCAAACCCAGAAAGTAAACAAACAAAAAAGACCCAACAACCCAAATGTCTATACCTAGCAAAGCTATTCTTTGAAACTGAAGTAAAAATGGGGACAATTCCAGCCCAAAACAAATGAAGCTAATACATGACAACCTCTGCAGAAAGTTCTTAAACTAATACTGTGCATGGAGGAAGAAGAATGACATTCTCATTCTTGAAGACATAGGGAAGAATACAGTCCGTTAGATGAAACAAATGGATGTTCATAACTCACTCATGAAAACAGGAAGGAATATATTCTCTTAGAGGATCATAATAGGAAGGACCTGGTAATCTCCAACACCTGAAACTAGAAAACCTCTTATACAAAGAGCAGACGAGGAAGAGAAATTTTAAAAAGCCAAATCAACCGGCACAACAACTAACACAATCATTGGAAATAGCAAGTCTCTCTATATATGAAATTTATATGAAAATAGCTTAAACTTAGCAATAAATAAATTACTTTAAAAGTTACCAGATGAAAAATGGAGATCCAATTGCCTGTTGCCTCCAAAAGATCATTTACCTAACCAAGATAACCAGAAAAAGAATGCCTAAAGTTGTAAATTAATATACTAAGCAAACAGACAGCATAAACAAGTAGATGTAGCAATTCTTATGTCTAATAAATGTCAAACCAAAGCTAATTGTAAGAAATAAAGAAGGCCATCATATATGCATAAAGGAAATAAATCATCAAGTAAATATAATAATTGTAAACATTTATGTACCCAACCTAGGGCCTCCCAATTTCTAAACAAACACTAAAAGACATAAAAGTCACAAGTACAGACACAATTATATTGAAATGCTTTGATACCTCATGCTTTTTTAGATAGGTGTTTTAAATCAACACTCAGCCAAAACACTACAGAAATAAATTATACCACATATTAATTGTGTTTAAAAATCTATAAAATATAACATCCTACAGCTAGGAGACTACACATTCCTTTCAGCATCACACAGAACCTTCTACAGATGAGGTCACAATAGGCGACAAAGAAAGCGTTAACACATGAGAGAGAGAGAGAGAGAGAGAGAGAGAGAGACAGAGACAGAGACAGAGACAGAGACAGAAACAGAGAGACAAAGAGACAGACATACAGACACAGACACAAATACCCAGAGACAGACACACACACACACTCAGACACAATATTGAAGAAATTTTTAAATGTCTCAAAACACACTGAAATAAAAATAGAATTGACCCCAATGTTCCACAAATATTTGAAGATGGAACAATACATAATTGAATAAATAGTGTATTATTGAAGGATAGGGGGATTTTAAAAATTCCTAGAAACAAATAGGAAAAAAAGCACCATGTAATAGAATCTCTGTGGCACAGTCTAGTAAGTCCTAAAAGAAAAGTTTATTCCTTATATCAAAGTATCAATGAATACCCAAATAAATAACCTAATGATAAACACCAAGACTTTATAAAAACAAGCAGATAAAATAGCACTTATTAAGTGGCAAGAAAGAATGAATATTGGTAGAATTAAACAAAATTAGAGAAAAGAAATTAGACAAAAATGCACAAAATTAATCAAATAATTGATTCTTTCAAAACGATGAACAAACCTATAGCTAAACTCTTAAGAAGAGAGAGAAGACTTAAATTAATAAATAGGGATGAAAAGAGAGTTGTTACAACAGATTCCAATGAACTTCAGAAAACTATTATGGAATTCTTTTTAAATGTACATTTCTTAAGCCTGGTAAAGCAAAAAGAATTGGATCAATCTCTAAACTTGCACAACAGAACTTAAATACAGAAACTATTTTTTAAAACCATGAATATACCTGTAAGAAAAAGATATTAAGCTAAAAATCTCACCACAAAGACTAGCCCAGAACTGAGCAAATTTATTACTAAAGGCTATAAACTTTAAAAGGAAGATCTAAAATTAGTGTCGCACAAGCTGTTTCACAAAATAGAAAAGGAAGAGACAGTCCCCGACGCATCCTTTAAGGCTAGTCTTGTTCAGAAACAAAAATAAGATCAAGACATAACTAAAGAAGTTACAGACCAATCCTCATAAGTGCAGAAAACATTGTCAAGCCAAATTCAAGCACATTGAGATTGTACCCCATGACCAAGTCTTTTTTTTTCAATGTAGTAATGCAACATATACACATCAATAAACATAATACACCATAAGTAAACTTAAGGATAAAAGTCATGTCATCTTGATAGATGCAGGAAGAGCTTTGACAACACTTAATGTGATTTCAGGATAATAGTCTTGAATTAAAAAAAAATAAACTAACAAAATATACCTCAAAATAACATGAGAAAACTATACCTAACATTATACTAAATTGGGAAATATTGAGAGCATTTCCTCTAAAATTTGGACTGAGACAAGGGTACCAACCTGTCCACTTTTATTAAATATTGAGTTCAAACTCTTAGATACAGCAATAAGACAATGGAAAGATATAAAAGGAATAAAAAGGAAAAGAGTCCAAATTATTCTTATTCTCCTGAAATTATTCTATACTTAAAAGAGCCTACAGACTCCACCAGAGAACTCCCAGATACTCTCAGTAAAGATGCATGCTATAAACTGAACATAAAATGATCAGTAGCTTTCCAGTGTAACTTTAATAAACTTTCTGAGAAAGAAATAAGGAAAATCTATCATTTACAATAACTCCAAAAACCTAAGTATCTTGGGATAAACTTTACAAAGAGACTTCTACAATAAGAAATTCGTTTTCATTGAAAAGTTCTTTAGAGTTTAAAATTTTATGTATATGAATGTTTTACCTTCATGTATGTATGTGCAGCATGTGTATTCAGTGCCCACAGAGGTCAGAAGAGGATGTTGGATGCCCTGGAACTGGAATGGCAGATGGCTATGAAGCACCATGTGTGTACTGGGAACTGAACCCAGGTCTTCTGGACAGCAAGCCCTTTAACATTGAGTTGAGCCATCTCATATGTGTTTCTAATTTTAAATTTAGGTCTTTATCTATTTTGAATTTATCTTTGGGCAAGGAGAAAGATATGAATCAGTTTTCACTCTTAGTTTGGTTTTAGTCCTCTATTCTATGCCGTCTTTGTCACTATAAATTTGTAGTATAATACTTTTATTATTTATGATACCATCAGTGGTTTGGTTTTTTTTTCTGCTTAGGTCTTTTGTGTGATCATATGGATATTTGTATTCACTTTTCAAGTTCTCTGAAGAGTGTCCTTGGAGTTTTGACGGGAACGACACTAAATCTGCCTGTTGCTTTTCACATTAATTACCTCAGTCGAGAAACGTGATCATTTTCACATTAATTATTTCAATCCAGAAAGAACTATATATGTAAAATTTGTTGCTGAGAGAGATGGGGGGGTCTATAGAAGTAAAGGTGACCTGCAAGGGAAGGAACTCTGTGGCTAGAAAGGTCCAGGAGAGGAGGAGATAGAGGGTGGACGATGCTCATTAGAAACAGGTTATGCCTGAAATGTCATAATGAAACCCAAAACTTTGCATGCTAATTAAAATGATAGCTTTTAAAAATCATTACTCAATTTTTCTGACAACTTAGAAATTGTTTAAAATTTAAGGAAAAGAAAACATTTGACCAGATGTCATGTAAGAGTTTTCAACCACTAACTCAGATCCAAAATGTTTATCAAGGAATATTTACATTTCAGTTCTCATTTTTTTTAATCGAATAAACTAAACCCTAAAGCAGGATGAAAAAAAATCTAAAGGTAAAGTGCTAATCCAAATTTATATTAAAAAAAAATTATTGAAGTTATAACTTTATAAGGTGGACTTCAGTCAGTCTTCTCAGGTGATTCTGATAATACTGGGAGCTTCAGTTTTCTTCATCTTCAAAATGGGGAAATCCTGTCAAACTGTCAGGATCGCTATGATTAGTAAGTTATTAAACACGTGTGATAGCAGCTAGCGAGGATTAGGGCATTTGTGTGCTGAAGGACTGCCTGAATTGGGGTTTCTATTGCTGTGATAAAACACTGACCTAACAAAGCAACTTGGGGAGGAAAGGGTTTATTTCCTCTTATAAGCCCATCAGTGAGGGGAAGTCAGAGCTGGAACTCAAGCAGGGCAGGAACCTAGAGGCAGGAACTGAAACAGAAGTCAGAGGAATACTGCTTGGCTCGCTCAGCCTACTTATGTAACCCAGGGCCACCTGCCCAGGGATGGTGCTAGACCAACTCACATCAGTCATTAGTCAAGATCTCACAACTGCCTACAGGCAAGTCTTATGGAGGCATATACTCAACTAATAATCCCTATCTCCGGATATGTCTGGTTTGTGTCAAGTTGACAAAGAGCAACAAGCACAAGGACCCTTAACTGAATCTGAAACTTGCCCAGTGATGCTACCAGCTGTCTATCAACTGCCACTTACCACTTCCTTCTTTGTACTATTTTGGTCATCAGTTCATCGTATAGAGACGAAACTTCCCAGAGTCTTCTTTTCTAGCTATCGTCATTGCTAGGAGCAACCTTCTATTGTGGTCTGTGTGTGTGTGTGTGTGTGTGTGTGTGTGAGAGAGAGAGAGAGAGAGAGAGAGAGAGAGAGAGAGAGAGAGAGAGAGAGACTCAGAGACACACAGAGAGAAACAAAGAGAGAGACAGAGAAAGAGAGAGTCTCTAAAGTATTTTTTAAAACCTACTTAGATATTTCTGTTTCCTCTTATTATCTTGGTAAAAGAGAGACAGGACAGGAAAAGTGCCTCTGGTTTACCATTTTAGAATATGCACAGGAGACAGAATGAGAGACAGGACAGGAAAAGTGCCTCTGGTTTACCATTTTAGAATATGCACATGAGACAGAATGAGAGACAGGACAGGAAAAGTGCCTCTGGTTTACCATTTTAGAATATGCACAGGAGACAGAATGAAGCCTCAACAGTTACCAGTACTTGCTGCTTTCTCAGAGGGCCTGAGTTCTCTTCCCAATGCACACATTGGGCTGTCACAAGGCCTGTCCCTCCAGTTCCAGAGGATTCAGCACCTTTTGACCTCTGCAGGTGCATGCATTTGTGCATACATATCCATACACGGAAACATGGGCATATAATCGTTAATGATAATAAATACAAGTCTTTAAATGCTTTTAATGCTTGAAGCTATAGTAGCCATTTGTGCCAATGGAAGGATGGCTAAGAGGGAAAGATGCTAACCCACAGTACAGACATTGTCAACCCACTGATTCAAATCAATGACAACTATGTCTTAATACACAAAATTTTGTGACGGTGTCTCATGTATCCTAGTCTGGCATTATACTTGCTAAATTTGTAGGATCATACTTGAACTTCACACTTCCACCTCCTGGCTCCTGGGATTATGGGCATGTACCATTACACCCAGTTTATCCAGTGCTGGGAATGCCCTACCAACTGAGCTACACTAGGAATATTTTGTCACAGGGTTTTATTTAACCTGGGCTGATCTGAAACTCATAACCCTCCTTCCTCTGCTTGCCAAATATAGGGATTGGAAGTATCTGCCACCTTGCCCAGCTTTTTGTAATGTTTTCATATGATTCTAATGAAGTTCACATCACATATTTAATCCACTTCTCGTGGTTACCATATTTAGATGCATCCAAATGGTATAAAAATGATAAACTTAAAAATTCCTACATAAGCCGGGCAGTGGTAGCGCACGCCTTTAATCCCAGCACTTGGGAGGCAGAGGCAGGCAGATTTCTGAGTTTGAGGCCAGCCTGGTCTACAGAGGGAGTTCCAGGACAGCCAGGGTTATACAGAGAAACCCTGTCTCGAAAAACAAACAACAAGAACAAAACAACAACAACAACAACAAAAATTCCTATATAAAATATTCCCATATCGTTATACTTTTGATGAGTCATTGTGATCATGCACAGATGTCTAACCTCTGTAAAACGATGCATTAGGAACTAGATTTGTAAATGCATATAAGTATGGGGAATGGTTTCTGTGTGGAGAAGCTCTCTGATTTTAGTCATAAAGACAAAGCATATGTACACAAAAGGCAAACCATGCTGTACATAGCTTTCTCCAGTTGCTATCCTGGCATTGCTAACAATCACTGCCAGGAGAATACAGAGGACTGCCAGCATGACTGATGATTGTGGAAAACTCCACAGAAGCTTTGGACCCGAATTTGTTTTGAAGGAAGTTTAAAGGAACGTAATTCCAAACAGAAACTAAGTGGAGCCAGTAAAACATGGCTAGATCCATGGCACGCTGGAAGGAACGCTGTAGACATAGTGTGATGAGAACGGACTGCCAGATTCATTTTCATACTGGAGAATTGCACAAGGGAGGTTGGAAATCCAAGCTAATGAATTGGCCTTGTGCTGTGTTGGCTAGATGGATGTGGGAATAGAAACAGCAGTTATCACATGCCTGAGAAAGAATGCGTTGGCAGCTCTGCAAAGGAAACTGTGATTGTTAGTGAGCCACTGGCTTCATGTCCAGAGATGGATAGGTCAAGGAGGAAGAGGAAAGAGATGACCAAAGGCACTCCTCTCCTGGGTAGTATTGGTAACGATGAGACATCATGACTTGTATAACAAAGAGCAACAACCCTTGAGGCTCTTGGGAAATTGTGGATGTATGTTTGGGGACATCTTTTCAGTACCATATATTTCCTCATGTGCACCTCAACTTCAGTTGTACAGGGAGGGATAGGATTTAGATTTGAAATGCTACCTACTAGAATGAGTATTAATCAAAAATTAGTAGCATATTTTAATATATGTGTGTGTGTGTGTGTGTGTGTGTGATACAATATATTCTGTTTACCTTCCCCCATTTCTTCAGATCCTCCCAACTGCCTACCAACCCAAATCTATACCCTCGCTCGCTTGCTTCCCCTCATTAGAATACAAACAGGTATCTAGTACTAATAATAAAATAAAGAAAAATAAAATAAGATAAAATAAAAATTACAATGGGACAAAAGAAACAGGAGAAAAAAAAGCCAATTTAAAAGCACAAGAACCACATATAGACCCAGAGACACACATGTTCACTCACACAGACATCCCGTACAAATACAATCTGGAACTATAATATCCATAATTGGACTTTTATATTCTTTGCCTACAGTCGGAGCTTCCCTGTTTATCATCCCAACTGTATTTTAGTTAGGTGTTTTTACAGTGCCACTTTCACCTTCTCCATTCCGTTTTCTGCTGACAACTCTTCTGTTTCTCATTATATAAGGCACCAGCATCATCAGCGTGGAGCTCCTATCGAGTTGCCTATGATGTCTCTATGTCCTCTCTTGGATAGTACTTTGTTGACTATCAGAAAATATATAGGTGTCTATTTGTCAGCTAAGGCTGGCATTGGAAAACGTAAATAGCCATGGTGCTTAATTTGTTTGGATTCACATTCACAAACCTACATTCATGTGGGCATCACTCTTCTTCCAGCACACGCCATAATGTAACGCCGAGAAGTAGGGAATGTCTTAGTTTGGGTTTCACTGCTCTGAAGAGATGTCATGACTGAAGCTAAATGACAACATGTAATTGGGGTGGGCATACAGTTTCAGAAGTTTAGTCCATTATATTCATAGCGGGAAGCATGGCAGTGTCCAGGCAGGCATGGTTCTGGAGGATCAGAGATTTCTACATTTTGATTTGAAGGCAGCCAGGAGAAAACAGCATCACACTGGTCAGATTTGAAAATATATATGAGACCTCAAAACCTTGACACTACAGTGATACACTTCTTCTTACAAGGTCACAACTCTTCCAATAAGGCTACACCTCCTAATAGTGCCACTTCCTGTGGGCCAAGCACATTCAAAACACTATAGGGAGCAACTTGTTAACTTCAGAGTATATCATATTTAACTATTCAATGTTAATCTAGTGTCAGTGAAACTAAAATCTCAACAAGATTTCTTATTTTATTGAAGACTTATCATTACTATAAAAACACACACACTACCTCTCACACACATATGATTTTGATTATCTTTTGCCTAAAATTTCAAATACCAACTAATTTGACCTAACTCTGTAAATATCTAAGCTATGTGGTGACCTGACAATGAGCTGTTTTCAGTCAGTCCCACAAGTCTTATGAGGAGTATCAAAACAAGAATGGGATTGAAAAATAGCCTCATGAATAAATGACACTAAAGACATTGGGGGGGGGGGGAGCCTAGCTGCTATCTCAACAGGTGCCTAGTAGTAGATGCAGCTATTGTAAGAAAAGAAATTGTTGACATACCCAAAATTATGCCCTTAAATTTCTCATCTTAGCATTGAGAGAGAAGTTCTGCATCAGTGTACCATGAGCATACAACATGCAGACTTGACATACAGAAATTACATAACCACAGAGGAAGAATGGTCTTTGTTCATGACTGGGACACTACTTCATTTCTATCTGTTTTCATAATCATGGGTAAGTGATGCCCACTTACGTTTAACAGAAAGGATGAAAACTTGCTGGATGAAATCAATCATTTTAAGGGTCGAATAAAGTATCTTCCGTGGTGCTTGACTTAGTCACAGCATTCCTTCATGCCTCCATTCTTTAATATAAGATGCTTTGAGGACATGTCCATGTGTGTACTTTCTGAAGTCTTAAATGAGAGAGTCTTCTTGATTTCTCCTGTTGTGCCTCCTTGTATCTTATCTCCTCCCCCGGGGAGGAGGCATTGTTATTCATGGCAGAGAACTTGAATGTTGAGAAGCTTTGAGTAAAGTCACTGTCAATCATCACCATCCTGACTGCCATCCAACTCTGAGACCTGCTGCTTTAAGTTCTTTCTCCTTGCTCACCCTTCAGTAATCATGGTCAGCAGCTAGTTAACCGTTTGGGTAAAACATCTTCTGGCACATGCATAGCATTCAGTATTTTTCTAGCCCTAGTAGAAATTCGAATCCGCAATGAAAAGTGGATAAATATTTACCATGTAACCATCACTACACTGTCCACCACTGATCCAAAAGATTTTAAAAACAAACAAAAAAAGAGACACTGTGATGTTTACTTAAGTTTCCTGAAAAATTACTATCACCTCCACCTCAGGAAGAAGCTACCTCTTCTTTGTGGGAACAATTCAAACCCAAATCTGAGTCAGGATGAGATCAAATCCCCCCCCCCCTTTTTTTTGCTGTGCTCCTTAACTATCTCATTCACGCTCATCAGCAAAAGCCATTGTTTCTTATCCTGAAATATATGCGTTAATTATAACATTCATCACTGGAATGTATTTTTCATAAGTTAATCTTTTCCGTGAGTGCTTGTTTTTGTTTGGAGGAATGTGGGAGACGTGGGGATTAGGTTATTCTTTGTTTGCTTGATTCATGACTTGGATCTAGAAATGTCTGTGGAATTCTGACTTTGAACGTCTTTACCCGTGCCTACACTTTGCCCACCAATGTGAGTTCATTATACAACCTGACTTCAACTAAGGGTTTCTCAAATGTTAGCATAGTTCTTTCTGAGTTTTTCCCAGAAGACCCTGGTTCTCATGAGCAACACTGTGTCATTTTCACCTCCTAGGGTGAAGAGATCACATTCCCTGTGATTATATAAAATTAGATTTGTAGTTGTAAAAATCTATAAATGTGTTGCTGCCACTATCATGGTTGTGTTTGCCTTTATGGATGAGGAGCAGAAGAACACAAGGCTGTGGAGAATGAATGGGTAAGTATCTTATTCAACTCTTTACCTTGGCTTCATACAAATTACCAATAGGTAACATGTTCTGTAATGTGTTTATATGTAATAAAACTAGTGTGCAGGTTTCTAAAAGGAAATAAAAGTAAGTTCCTCGATTTACAACAGATTTAAGTTAGTATCCATATTAACATATTGAATAGTGTAATGTCATCTGTGTCCATAGAAAAGAAATACATTTATATCGGCATGGAACTAGTAGCCAAGGAAAGTGATCTTAGCAGCCAATCTTGACATTTTATTAGCTATATAGATGGATTTGCACATTGGTAACAATAAATGATGAAGTAAATTGAGTTTCACACTTAGCACTGATAGTCAACATATCAATGCAAGTTCAAAGGAGGATGGAAAACCTGTCTCTTCACAAACACAAAAGGAAGTAAAAATATCATTGTAAGAGTCACAATTCCATGTCTAGAGAAAGCCCTTCTTGTGAAGTGTGTGTGAGATTATGTCCTATTTATCCCGACAGTTTTATCTGCAGTTTTAGGCCAAGTTGTCTGATTATGATCATGTACACTCATATGCATATTCTACACTGGTCCAATTTTAAATTCATACTAAAGAAGCATCTATGCATGCTTCTGTATCATTAACCTACTGCTAATGCTTGATGCCTTTAACAAATGGAAAGACACAAAGGAGCTAAAGTTACAAGAGTATTCGTTTTCCGAGTGATACCACTTCTGTCCTTTGTACCCCGCTTCTGGCTCTTCTAACAGATGTGCCAACAACTCTCCTAGACAATTTCACCTTCAATACTGCTGAGAATCTGCCCACTAATGACCGTAATGAAACATGCTTTGTGTGAGAGCCTGTTCATTTATTTTCATTCCCGTGAGTGCCTTCAGAGACCAGAGTTGCAATCACGGCTACTTACTATTTAATTCCCAGCCAAATTTATGGTCAAATTGAAAAATGGAGGAAGGCAGTCTGATGCAGGATGCTTTTGTCTGAAGTGTCCTCATGGAATCATTATACTTGCATTAATCTTTAATCTGCAATTAAACAATCAGTTCTATGTAAAAGATAGCTGCAAACAGATCTCCTGCATGTGTCCTAGACAATATATCTTAATGGGAGGTTGGGGGAAGTGTGAGAGGAAGTGTAATTAGGACGGAATTCGTCACGGGTCCTGGTTCGGTAGGATGTTATTTATGGAACTAAAATGACTATGCTGGCTTCAGACACTTGCCAAATAGCCTTCTTGTCTTGCAGGGGGTGGGAGGGGCGTGGCAGAGAAACCACAACACAAGCGTGAGAGTCAGGAAAAGGGAAGGGAGCTTGCCTGGCCTGACTGATAAATGTCTTGGCAGAAATTGCAACCTGCTTTGTATCTGCAGTTCCCCAGTTAAGAGGCTGTTTTCCAGTGTCCACAGATGCTTAATTGGAAAGAGAGGCTGCCAAGCAGGCATGGGCACCACCATCATTAGTAGGTAGTCTGAGGACACCGTGCTCAGGGTTGTCAAATTACCTGTCACTCTCAGGGCTAAGGTCAGGGTGGTACCTTCCTAAAAGACACACCTGGAAGTATCAGAGCAGCTTCTTACAATTAAAACAAAGTTGAGACCTTATGGCCAGGTGTCAAAAGCATTAGAAGGTGTCATATGAATGAAGGAATCATTGAATAGTCTCATGTTTCATATCTGACCGGTCACCTCCATTGAGACTTGGTGAAGCATGGGATTCAAACAGTTCATTTTATGTCATCCACTTAGAATGAATCTTTAATTTTGAACTTGTAATTACACTCCTACTTTGTTCTGCTGCTTCGTTAAGGGTACCTATGTCACACAAAAATTTCACAAAAGTAACTGTTATGGAATAAGTTGGACTACTAAGGAGAAACACTAGAGATTGTTTTGGAGAAACTTCTGGAAGGTTTTGTTTTTCTAGCCCCATTTCTATACCTAATTTCATTTCAATATCGTGTTTCTTCCTATACACAATTTTCAAAGTAATACCTATAGTCAAATGCCGGAATGACTGGCTTCCTGGTGCTTTGGCGACAGCCACACTGTGAGTATATGGGATGGATAAGGGACTGTGTGTGACCTTCAGAAGTCTGAGACCCAACTTGCTCACAACAAAAATCTTTCACGTATGAGTCTCTAGCTCGTGGCATCAAGTAGCAAGAGCTGACAAAGATGTCTCTCACAATGTGAACGTGTGAAGGCCAGAAGAAATCAGGGAGAAGAAAGCACATGGGATAATCACAAGGAGCTCTGAAAACACTGTTTCAGGTATAGACAGCAGTGCCACCTTTTAAATATATCCCAAACACTGTAGCCACAAACATTATGCCTTGCAAATGGACCTAACAAAAGTCCAACTGTTAACTTGCCATCAATATGTTCCTGTTAAGGTGGCTTAGATTCTTGTGAAACAAAAGTCAAACTGTTCTTTATCATCAAAGATTCAAAGTCTCTCTGCACATAAGTGTTCTCTTGAGAACTTCCCTGCAGTGCCACTTAAGGCAGTGAAGAATGTGTTTCTCCACACCACTTTCAGGCTCACTATCAAGTATTCCAGATAAAAACAATTAAAGACTCAGAAGTAATAGACATATATTGATTCCAGTTACTAAACCATTAAGAGAATTCTAAGGTAATATTTTGCTAAGCATCTGGTGATTTATTTCACGCTGCAGTTTCTCGGGGTGGAAAGTCCAGATTCTATTAGGAGAAGATAGAGTTGAAAGCTCGGTCTCTCCAAGAAAGAGAAAAATTGATGTTGGAGGGAGCTGATTTCTCCACTTTCTTCCTGAGAGACTTAACAATGTCAGCTGAATTGTTTTTATGCAGTCAGTCCTGTTTATTGAACACCTACTAGACAACATGGT